>BSBM01000257.1:24085000-24685000 GCA_027924585.1 Larix kaempferi | reverse complement strand
TACAATATGGCCCAATATAATTGATAATAATAAAAATAACCATGAATTGAAGCATATAATGGCCAACTGAAGCATGGGACACTGTAGTGGGTACCTAGGTGCCAAAAACACAAAATCGAACCATCGGATCCAAAGTCACATAGGACCACTTGTTGACCATGGTCAAACTTGTTAGACCAAGTCAAAATTGATCAGTATAATGACTGAGCTGATAGGAAACTGATCGTGCCTATACAAGTGGTATGTGATGCTCCATTATCCATATTAGTAGCCGACTAAAACATAAGTGACATGAGCAATGGTGATCAAGCATAATAAAATTGGACTTACACTAGATTAGCTTCATAGTCTTTCATGAAGTCCTAGGCATATGCTCACTTACAAAACTGACTATAGGTTAGTGGGATTGACTTGTTTGACTTTGACAAAATGATCTCTCAGAGAATAAGGGAACAATGAAAACCACAATGACATAAGCATGATGGAGAACATTAGAGGAGGGAGGTTTCTCACAAATGGGTAGAGTGTTTGGGCTGCCTATATTAGACTCTAGACAAGCATCCTTTTCATTCCATTGATTTAACTTTCATTGCATTTCAAATTTATCACATAAGATAACCTTTCTTTCATCAGCCAACCTCCAAGGGCAGGTGCCCTGGATAGCCTTGTGGGACCTAGACAATGACTCGATCTGACCTGCAATGCCAGCCACCATCCATAAGTGCGATGTAGTGACCACCATGTTTTCTTGTGGGGGAAAATGGCCTTACATCATACAAAGGATGAGTGCTCATCCCTTGGCCACTAACTAGCTATAGAAATGTTTAATTTAATCTTATTTAGGCCTAGTGTTTAAAAACACAACTAATCGCAGCTGGTCTTTTTGTAGTCATTTAGATTTAGCATTTGTTCCACATCTATATTTGGGGAGTACTTGGTTCGAGGAATAAAGGAGACAACTTAGTGACAAAGCTACTTCAACGACGCACCCAATCCACAAGGCATCATACAAGCAGAAGGGGATGAATGAGATCCATAACCAGGACCCACACTCCAGAGCCGAGACACAAGCAAAACATGGAGTCCATCATACATAGTTGTCAAAGGGGGGAAAAGTCTCAATCTCACCAGTCTAAGTCATAAGTCGTGAACAAAATCATGAAGATGGAAGATACTGGATGGATGGAGACAAGTGAAAAATGGTACTAGACATAGCAAGGGTCATGATCAAGTTTGTATAAAGTGAGATACACTAGTGAGCATATGCAAGGGCTTTAACAATCAAGACTATTCAACTACTCATTATAATAAGTCCACCAATGAAAATCAATAGAAAAACATCACCATTGTTAGCCACTAAATGCCTGGTCAAAGCTCTACTAAGATAGACAACAAAGACAAATAATAACACCTAAATACCAAATATACACCTGCTCAACCATATACCTATCTTTGATATAGCCATGAAGAACTAGTTTGATTGCATGGGGCAAAGGAAAGTATACTAACTGCTGCTCAGCTAAGTGAACCATAATTCAACCAATACATCTCAATGGGGTCATGAGGGGCTCAGTAAGGGAACTGGAAGAAATGCTTTTGATCCTCTGAATTACTCGGAAAAATATCTCCACCATATATCATCATCGACTCAACTCATGTAAAGGACTGGCTCCTGCTTCTGACAGGTTGATCCACATCATGATAGCCCTGCTACTATGGATGTGACAACCGCCCCTTTCCAAGTGATCATTCGAGGCGGTTATTGGATGACACTTAGGCCTGGAATTGTTATAATATTAAGGTGTCATTTAATTAAAAAGGTGATATTTCAATGGATGGTTTTTGGTGATCCATGGTATTGTCCATGGTATTGTGCTAAAAAGGAAGACAAAAGGGGAGGCACTCATCCATTAGGGACATCTTGATTTGATATTGATTTCTTATCACCCTCTGGTGGTTTGTCCAAAGTTTTTATTAGGGTTTGGAAAAACCCTTCCATTGTTGGTTTGCATTAGAGCAAATTTGAGGTCTAAAATGGGCCTCCTAAGGAAAATAATAAAATAATAGTTAAAATAATAAAATAATATTTATGAATTTTGGAGGAAAAAAGAAAAAACTATTTTTTCTTCTTCGTATTTTCAACATATCTCCTTGTCATTTTACTCAAATTTCGAGCGGGAGCACTCGTTGGATGCAGAATTGAATTATGCATCCAATGAGTACCCACATTGCATAGTTTTGAGGGACCCCACGGGCCCACCCCATGAAAAATGAGAAACGTGTTACTTAAAATACATTAAGGCTATTTGCATGTAGGATAGGATAAAGTGGGATAGAGCAGGCTTTAAAGATTGATAAAATTAGCATGAGGATTTAAACTTGGGGGTTTAGAATAGCCACTCTTTGAGGACTTTTTGCTTTGGTAGCTGTTGGAAAGATTATCGAATTGGGTTTTGTCTTGACAAAGACAAGAAGGTGAATTGTAGTTATGGAATCCCAAACTAAGGAAGAAAACAACTAAATACAATAAATTAAAATTAGGGTTTTGGAAAGCAATTTTAGGGTTTTGGCAAAAGGCAATTTTATAACCTTATGCAAATGAAACCCTTCCAACAAGTTGGCATTTGTCACACTGGGAGAACCATCCACTGCCTCCACATTGTACTTGACTTGTCATCATTCACCCACTGGAATATTGGAAACCGCCACTTCACTCTTGGAACCATGACATCACAACCTATACCTGCAACAAATAGAAACTACAAAACATAGGCATGCCCAAAAAAGTAGTCTAGCTCCAAAAAAGCAAAATGCAGGAGACTGAAAATGAAGGTAACATCTTGCTAGACTGCTGCCAAATATATAAAGTTTAAAATTAGACATTGCTAAAATTTGCAACACCTTTCATGTGGATGAAAGTAAAGTAGTGTTATTATACTTGCTTTTTTACAAGGAACCCAAATATGTGCTCAGAAACGACGTGCGAGCCCTGAGAAGCAAATTGCTAAAATAAGTAGTTTTTGTGAAACTATTTGCATGTTGCCCAAAACAGGCTCATCATCATCATGATCTTGTTAGGACCAAGAATATGTCAACATCTTTGCCATGCAAATCTTTGAATTACGTGATAAGAATCACCCATGCAATCCTCGTATTTGGCTCATCATCATTATGAGCTTGTGAGGACCAAGAATATGTCAACATCTTTGCCATGCAAATCTTTGAATTATGTGATAAGAATCACCCATGCAATCCTTGTGAAATACGAGGGGTAACGCTACCTTTGAGGAAGGCTTGGTTTGGAAGAAAGCCTTAGGGGAGCCAATTTATATTGTTTGGTTTTGTTGCATATGTGTTAACTCTAGAAGAAAATTAAGATAAGATAATTTTATTAATGCAACAAATGAACACAAAAGTAGGTCAATGGGACGAAAAGATATGTCCAGTATGGGTACAATGTGGGAGTGTAAACTCAACTCCTAGAAAATATAAAAAATAAGATAAATAAAATAAAGAAAGATACAAGCAGAATTATAGCCTCCTAAACATGTATATATCCATATCAAAGATTTGAAATGCAGAAACGGAAAAATGCAAAATACATAGTGAGTTTTTCCAAGACTAGACAACTCAAGCAACTCAGGATCCTCAAGATGGAAGATTGTGTGAGAGAGATGAAGATGAGACCAGTGATGTCAAGATCTATCGAGTCTGATGGTCGACGGCGAGGGGAGTGCACAGGGCGCCTGCTCTCTGTCATTGACGAAGAGAAGAGAAATATGAAATTGATTTTCATTGGCTATAGTGAACAACTAATTGTTTGGTTTTGTTGCATATGTTTTAACTCTAGAAGAGAAAAGAAGTATGAAATTGATGTTCATTGGCTATAGTAACAACACAAGGCTTATAGGCTTATCGAATATTGTTACTAATACGGGAATTTTCAGCCATGATGTGATTATTAATGAGATTGCAGGGCTCTTTTAGCCGAATTGAGATCAACAATTAGTGGCGAGGATTGGAATATGGCTGAAAAATCAGCCATGGTGCATGGGGAAAAGAATTGAGGTCAACAATCCTTTGGGGTTGATGTTCAACACAAATTCAGCAACAAGTTTGTTCAAATGGCTCAAATAAGAAAGAGAATTGCGCTGATTTTGGGGGACAAGGAGAGAAGAAAAGACCCAAGTGGTACCATAGAACTCTAGAGGATGTTCTATTGGAAGAGCTTCCTTAACCAAGAGAAGAATTGCCAAGCGACAGGCAGAAAAGGGAAGGTAAGTGGCATGTCCATTATGCTTTATTTATTATTGTCAATGAGAAAGGAGAAGAGACAAAGATCCTTAGGATGATGAAGGTAGAGCAACTTCTGCAGCAAAGTAGGGTGATGCTGTTACAATAAAGCAAAATAAGAACATTGGTTGTGCTACAGAGGTGTGAAAGAGGCCGGTTTAATGAACAAACTGGAGTTTACATCAATTGTAGAAGGGTTGGGCTTATCGGCCATCATTGACTCTCATCCAACTAAGGAGTCGGTGGTTAGATAAGAAAAGACAATTTTATTAGTGCCCAACAAATGACCACAGAAGTAGGTTAATGGGATTGTGTAGTAACATGATGTCAATACAAAGTGGGAGCGCTAAGGCAGCTCCTATATAAAGCAAGATGTGAAAATCAATCCTAAATACAAAGAGAGCTAACTCCAAAGATGGAGAGCCAACCGAGAATAGAAAGTACAAAGAGAGTCGATACAAAAGAAAAATGTACAAGGAGTGTGGATCTGGGAACTGTGATATAGAAATGGAGAATATGTCATGGCACACTGGAAACACTGAAAACGTCTCTCTTAACATCCGAAGATGAATGAAGAAATCTCGATATAGTAATCTGCGTAGAAGAAGAACTGGACGAACTGGAAGATCTATAATGGGTAGTGTGTTGCTGTCGTGGATGGGAGCCCTGATGTTGTGATCTAGATTTAGTTGATCGACTGTTGTGATGGGGTTGAGGCTGGCCATGTCGCTGGGGTCGGATGGACATATAGGTGGTTTGTTGAGTCCTAACTAATTTGCGGTTAGAGATAGTACTATCCTTAGTCGGTCTCTTGGTGCCCCTAGAGAAGGAGAGCATCAGAAAGAAGGAAGTGATCTGCCGAGTGGAGGTTGTAAATATTTGATCCAGAGATCACTACTCCCTCTGGATCACTCTGAGATCTCAAGTGGTATGAATCTCAATGTCAGTATATACTCATAAAACATAGACTCACTCAACTAGATCTGCATTTACCAACTGAAATATAAATGCAATCAACCACATAAACAATAGATGTACCCTGGAACCCTTGCAGGAAAAACCAGCTAACTAGGGGGCTATCTTCCCTCTCGAGCCCAGAGCATATAGATGTATAAATGACAATACAATACAAGATTACCTCAACCGGTAACTCAATCCCTCTGAAACAGGACAGACCTCAAATTTGCATGCATCCAACTGATGCATGCACTGAAGTAGTAATCCCTAACTACCAAATTGGATCTGAGTGCTCTGATGGTGCCTCTGACTGATCTGCCCTCTCTAGATCTCTCTGCTCTGATCTGCTGGATCTGAAGTCTGCCCACTGATGAAACTGGCCTCCTCTGCATGCACAAGTGCGCCCTCCCCTCTGGATGTCAAATGCTCATACTGGTCCAGATCTCAATAGATCTGAGCTCTGATCGTCCCTAACCTTCCTCAAATCTTGAGGCAAGGCTATCCTGGAAGTCATAGACTCCGAATCGGTCATTCCAACTCACAACGAGCTTCTCCTCCCTCAGGAGAAACGTCCTCCTCCAATAGAACTCAACCTCCTCCAATCTCCACAGTAATATTGTTGAGCTCTCACAGCTCACAGTAATGGGTGTCTAGCCTCTCTGGAACCGAAGGTCACTGATCTAGCTCAAATCTGACCTTCCTAGCTCCTACAGCAACTCCTCTCTATCTCAGAAAGTCGCCCCACATGTGTAGCTACATCCTCCTCACTCTAGCAGTATCTCTCTCTGACAATGCAACTGAGTAACCTCATCTGGGGACCCCTTGCCTCTATAAATAATCTCATCGATGAATTGGGTTTGCCAAAACCCTAATTCCCGGTGCATGCAAAAAGTCACTTTTGCATGCATGCATGCAAAAGTTCACTTTTGCATGCAGTCACTGAATGCTGATAGGTCATGCAAAACTCATGCATGCAAAGGTCAATCTCCCCTGAAGCTCTGCATGCAGCCCCCACTGGGCTCAATCCATTGAGTAGAGTGCATCTCACCCTCTACTCTATCTTGATTCGTATGCAGCTAATGTACCTCCATGTAAGGCATCTGAACCATGGAGGACATCCCGAAGTTACCATGATCTAACAGAGGTTGGACCTGACTGTGAATGTCGCTAGAGGAGGAGGGACCAGAGCTGGATGGCCTATTGCAAGTATAAGGTCAGACATCTCAGATCTAGATACCCGACGACAATAGCCAAAGACTGGGACTCTGCAAGAAGGTCCTTGAAAAGATAATGGAATTGTCCGCAAATCTCGTAATAAATGAGACACCGAAAAATGAAATGCTCCTTGATCTTGACCTCTTGAAGATGGCAAAACTAGCAGATCTTTCCTGATTGGTCAATCTGGTGATCCGTCTCAACCTTGAGATGATGAGAACCCACTCTGAACTAGACCAAAGGGATAAGAATAGCATGTGTCCAATGGTAGAGTGTGTAATGGGGCCAAATGATGAGACCGTCCTTCAAATCCATGGAATGTGCAGCATAAAAGACTATCTTTGGACATAACCCGCCCTGTGGGTTGATCCAAGTGACTAGCACGAACTGTATATAGATGTCGTCTCAGGTGATTCTGTTCAACTCTTGCTTGGTAGGTAAGAGGTTAATTTTTCTGATCTCAGGCCTAGATAATTAATTCCTAGTGGTTTCCTTGCTTCAAAAATTAACCTTCATCCCATTGATTAAATTACAATGCTATGATATATTAACAAAAAATTACAGCGGAAGCAAAATAGGAAACAAATCACAATAACACATAAAAATTTATGCCCTTCAAAATCAGCTTTTCATTAATATAAATTCCAAGCTTACAAGGTCCTCCTTACTGGGAAAATGGCCGTGAAAATTACACAGCAAACCTGGCAAAATCTTCCTTTCGAAAACCAACTTTTTCTGAAATTCTGCCTCGGAAATCTTAATGAAAAACCTAGAAAAAATATATATTTTTTTTCTGCTGCATGTACCGCCCTGTTCATACGGCTCTACTGATCCCTACAAATCCGTACCGTATGGTCCTATACAGACATGTCCGTATGGATGCATGTATTTCGTACGTTTGTTCCTACAAGTATATGAAATCCGTATGACCTATTCCGTATGGCTGACCTATCGTTTTTTTCTGCCCATTTTTCTTGCTCAGTTGCACCTTTGCCCTGATTGGTACAACTTCTTGTTGCTCTTGGATTGTTGTCTTCTTTCCTCCCTGGCTTGGAAATTAGAAATTCCTTCTTTCTTCCTTGGATGAAAGTCATTCTTCACCCTTGCCCAAGAGACTGAAAATCAGAAAGTCCTCCTAATGCTTGAGTCACTCTCTTGTGTCTTTCTCCTCTCCCCTTAGCTCCCTTTTATACCTTTGGGTTGAATCAAAACCCTAACTTCAATGGACAGGATTAGATCTCATCCAATTGAGATCAAGGGCTAAGATTAATTTGATTAACTTAAATCACTATAGCCCCAAAACTCAGGCTTTTCTGCAAATTAACCCCAATTAATTATAAAAGGACATTCACTTTAATAAGTCCTTTAATTAAAATGAATTTCTTAAGTACCTGAGAGGTCATGGTGACGATTCCCATGGGCAAGACACCCACCCCATGGAAATACCTATCCAAGCTACAAAACATCAACAAGAGGCGGCCAAGCGCGTCTAAGAATACCAAAATGGAGGAAGTTGGTCCATCGTGATGCCAACCGATGCTTAAAGATCCATGACATCTACATACCAAGATCTAGTACGGCTCGAAGGGCTAGCCAAGGTAATGAACTGCAATGATAGATACGCTAAGTATTGGTATCGATCATGCCCTTGCACTGAGTCAACGAGGCTCCGAAGACAGTGTAAGTGTGAGATAAGATGGAACACTGCCTCAAGTCGGAAGGGGTGGGCACCAAACTTTGCAAGTATGATGGGCTGAGGAACTGTCTACTTGTATCTGATGTTGCGACAAGGGAGGAGGATTTGCATTGTCTCTATCGAAGCCCAATCTGTGTTTAGTAGACAAGGCCCCCAAATCTTTGAGCCATAAAGGACTGTGACTCGGATGAGAGTGTCCATGAGAGACATCTAGGACGAGATCTCCTGAAAATGGTGTCAGAAGCATTGTCTCTCAAGAAGGGCTAAGGATATGTATCCTTTGTTGACTCGGGGCTGAAGGGCATGCCGTAAACTGAAACAAGGACCTGTGAATTGTACCCCCAAATAGGTATAGGTGTTAGTGATCTCGATCTCTTCCCCTTGAAAAAAGAAATGAAGATTTGTGAGGAGTTTCTTTGACCCATTGAAAAGCATGACCTTGGCTTTACCCAAGTTGACCATCAATTGACAAAGATTGCAGAAGAGGGACACGACATTTAGTTGTTGTTGTAACGGTTAACCCCTCCGGTGTGGAGGCCAAGAGGATCACATCGTCAGCAAGGAGCAGGATCAAGATCAAAACCTGATGGAAAAGGAACCCATCTCCGTCTTGGATGTGATCCTGTAGGAAAGACTCTAGCTCGTCAATGTATATCCCAAATAAAGTGGGGGATAGGGGGAAACCCTATTTAACCCCAATGGTTCTCTTGATAAAGTCTGATATCTCATGGGCGGTGCGAAGGAGACCAAGTACTGACTCATATAGTCTCATAATGGCGGTCAGAAGGGTCTTGAAAATGCCAATGTCTTTGAGCCTCTAGAACAATGCAACTTTGGAAATGAAATCGAATGCTTTCCGAAAGTCTATAAAACAACAATAAACTTTCGAAGAACGATGATGTGCCTCCTCGATGATGGCGCGAAGAATGTGATCAATGGTTTGGTATGTCGGTCCGAAACCCGACTGTCCTCTAGCTCTGAGGTGTCTCCTCTCAAGCTCCCTGGAAAGCTACATATGGAGAACTAAAACATAGAGCTTGGAGAAAGTGTGGCCAACCATGATCGTTTTGTAGTTATTGTGCTCTGCACTAGGACATGATTTGTGGATTGGGTGAATAATATGGTGAGACCATGGTTTTGGGAAGCCTGTGTGGACCACATGGCTAAATAGATTGGCCAAATAGCAATCCAGTGCATGGAGGCCATGCCTGAAGAGCTTGGCCTGAAAACCAGTGTTACAAATATCGTGTCGGCAAATATATCGCCGAGGGTCCAAAAAGAAATTATCGGATTTATCGACGAAAATGTCGGCAAACATCGGCAATATATCGACAGACTTAAAAAATACAAAAATATTCGTTTTTTTTTCAATTTTATAAACACTAAAGCAACAAGAACATCAAAATAAATACTTTTCCACATGAATATGGAAATAAAACTGATATAAGATCTATAAGACGTCTAGTGATACATCACACATAAAAAATGAATCATGTTTTGAATCTTGAGTCCCCGAATCATGAATCACCAAAAAATACAATCAATGTATCTCATATACAATGAAATCAAGTAAATAAACTATTGATTCCCTCTATCTCTTTTACAAGCAAAGGTAATCACTTTGGTAATGGCTCTGGCTCTAGAGCTAGAAGGCCCTAGCAGTCATGGGGGTCATCATGGACTCTATGTTTATTTTAAATCGCTATGTATGTATATGTATATTTTAAATTAATAAATTAGCAAGGACATTTAAAAAGATGAATGTGAAACATAAATCATAAATCATATGTGTCAATGAATCATTGCCTATATGGGATCCTATTCATCAATAGCACCCCATGCCTCCCTCCTCTAGGGTCTAGTCCTTGCCTCTACCTCGAATCTCAAAGTTGATCCTCCAAGGACATTAGTCAACGACTCAACACCTTACAATTTTGATGAGACTTTCTTATCCAATCATTAAAATAAGGTAGAAAAAACTTCCCATGCTTAATAAGTGATTTTGCTTGAGTGAAGAGTACATTTTTATTAAGGTCATGACAAAGGAGTCCAACAATCAACACGACCAACATGAAGGTACATACAGGGGTTGATGTGCTTGATTAAATACCAATCCCATACCCTCATACATAATAGAATTCAGTAGAAACTTTGTAATCCTGAAATCCTAAAAACTATTAAGTCTGTTGAATTCTAAATGGG
This sequence comes from Larix kaempferi, assembly GCA_027924585.1. Lineage (NCBI taxonomy): Eukaryota > Viridiplantae > Streptophyta > Pinopsida > Pinales > Pinaceae > Larix > Larix kaempferi. The sequence continues at coordinate 24,674,637 of BSBM01000257.1, read as the reverse complement.
ATCTAAAATTCTACTTTTTGCATATGAAGTCTGATGAGGTTGGAACCACTCTCAAACATCCTGAAACAATTAATGGTAATGTTAAAAATTTATGTAAAAGGATAAAAAATGAAAGATAAGGAGAATGTCACTTTTACTTTAAGAATTTAATATTATCATTTAACAATACCAATTACTACTAAACAAGGCGACCTTTTTCTATGGGAACAACAAAATTATTTTCTGAACTGTGGCAGATGAGCAAAAAGAGGGCAATAAATCGTGATATTTTCGAAAAATTCGCCAACAAATCGCGATAATATCGCATAATAATCGCCAGAAAATCGTGGAATATATCGTCCGATATATTGTCGATATATCACCGAGTGGTTAGCATCGCGATATATCGCAATGTTGCCGATATATCGGCGATTTTTATAACACTGCTGAAAACCCCCCTCATCTGTATCTTTGCTGGAAGTCATGATCTAGACAACCTCTCGAATGACATGTGGGGTGAATAGGAGGCATGGAGAGGCGGGTGAGGTAACCTAGATGAGGGGTTGTCCCAGGATATCATTGAGGGAGGAGGTATGGGAGAGCAAAGAATTTGGATCAAGATACGAGGGGAGATGGGAGTGGTGAGGGAAGAGGGTACGCCATAATTTTTTGGGGGATTGGATAATGGAGGTACTCAACTTTTGTCTCTGATGGGAGATAAAGAGGCATGTTGAAGTTGGGAGTGGAGGTGTTTGCAGTCTTCATCATACGGATACCATTGGTTCATGGCGTGGGACCCAGATTTTGGGGAAAATGTGGCAAAACGAGTTGAATGGGCATGAGCTTTTAGGGCATCCACCAAAATGATGGATGAAAGACAAGTGTATTTGTTAGAAGCGGATGTAAGGGATGCAAAGTGAGGCTCAGAAGGGAGCATCTGGCGAAGAGTGGAAGTGAAGATGTTGGGTTCACCCTTGGTGAAGAGGATAGTTGTTCGGGGTGGGTCTGGAGGGGAAGAGGGCAGGGTTTTGGGGCTGTCAATTTGAAGGGAGAAGGAGAGAAGAGCTTGGTTGGCCAAGGGGATGGGAGTGACTGAGAGGTCATGAATAAAAGGGAGTGCTTCTTGGTTGGAAAGTACATAATCTGCTACACTTGCTCCCTGACCGTGAGGTTGGCAGGTAAAGAAGTTGGAAGACAGGAAGCAAGGAAGGCCGTTAAGGATTAGAAGCTCATGAGATTCTCCAAGCCGTAGGAGGTGTCTTCCATATCCCGTAAGAGGTCGTGAAACATTGTCAGATGATTGGTGAAGCCCCAATGAAGCTGGATCAATCTCTTGAACATAGAACACATTCTCAGAGCGGTCGTGTAGAGGGATTTGAAGCAATGTCGAAAAACTCTCCAAAAAATTGATGATTTTTTAAAAAGTCGCGATTTTTTCCCTAAGCCGAAAAATCGACGGGTAAAAATCGCGATTTAAAAAAAAATCTTAACATCGCGGTTTTTTCCTAAAAGTTGCGGGTCAATGGAAAAAAGCGCCCAGGATGCTGAACCTACGCTTTAAGAGGGGGAAAGTGACTTTTTTGGGGGTCATTTGCTTGAGATGATTGTTGGAGTAGTGAGAAGGGCAGGAGGAGACCATCAACCATTTTGGAGGCATCCAAACACCATTTGTCATCACCGTTAAGAATTTTTGTGGAGCAAGGGTTCAAGAATCAAAACATTTGCCAATCAACCAATTGAATCTTACTCTCATAGGTATGTAGTGTTTCTTCTATCTTTTCCATAGTTTTTTTTGCATGTTTGCTTGCATATTTTCTTGCCTATCTTCCTCTATTTTTTTGCCATTTTTCCAATGATTTCCTTGTCCATAAATATTAAAAACATTCACAATGTAAGGGGGGTTTAGAATGGAATAGCAAGCTTGTTATCCACTTTTGAGTCCTTGATTGGACAATTATGATGTTTCAGGATTCATTATCGACTTTGATGTATCATTTTTTATTTGGTATGACTACATGATGATGATATATATCAATGCTTTCTCCATACTCATGTTCAAATGTGTTTATCTGATGTTATTGTTGCTTTATATGTTTAAAATTCTAAAAAAAATGAATGTATTTTGTATTTTTTAATGTTTGCCGAGGTCTGCCAATTTTTCCTGATTTTTTCCAATTTTTTCGCCATTGTTGATGAAAAGTTGTATTCGGGACCTGTGCCGACTTTTTGACGATGTTGACTCTTTCAACATTGATCTAAAGAGCTCTGATGCGGGCATTGAAATAGCCCAAAAGTATGACCTCCTCCACTGTTGAATACTAGGCAATGCAAGAGTACAAATCCAAGAAAGTGTCACTATCAGCCTCGCCATGAATAGCGAACTGAGATGAGGCTGGGTGGAAATAACAAACTGCTATGTATAGATATTTGAGGAGAAGGGTAAATTTGCTGAGCTAGATCCACATGAATCTAGCAAAATTATCTACTACTACCATAGACACCCTGTCACGGAGGGAGTCTCTCGTCAGACATGGTACTCCACCTAAGCCACAAAACCCACTTGAAGATCTAGTTTCTTGCCGACAAGCGGATAACCAATGATAACTTGCAAAATACAGAAGTGACCTGATAGGGATCTCACGGGTCTCGGTAATAAAGAGGATTATAGATGAACCAAGGGCATCATATAACTTGCTCGACAAAGACCAGAATGACCCATTATTGTTCCAGCATCCCACCGAAGTCCCCACACTCTGTCTCTCTTCCTTTGTTGTGATAGTCATTTAGAGAATCTGGGCTGAGAGTATCCAAGGGGTAGGGTATCCTGAATAATGGCCCGGGGGTCCAGGATGATCACCCATTTCCTGCCTATTGAGTTGTTGCCACTAGCTCCCTTGAGCGTTTCAGCTCAACAACCTGTGATTGAGTGACACCAACGTTTAGGAAGATCTTCCCAGGGAGGGAGAACAATCATCGCTTGCCTCTTAGAGCCCAAAGTGGGCAACCTGCTGATCGAAACTGAATGAATAGTGTAGAATCGTGGCCAAACCACGCCTTCTCACCAGGCATATCAGGGATCTCTAGGTAATCACGAAGGAAGAGAGCACCCACTTGTATGGAGTCTATGGAGGGAGAAGGGTGAGGGAAGCCCCCTAACCTTTAGATTCAGTTCACGCGTCCTCTGCTTCCGCTCTTCAAGTAGCTTGGCTTGTACTGCTTCCTCAGCTGCAGTGAGAGGGAAGGGAGCTTTGTTACCCTCACTAACCACCTTTTCCCAAGGTTTAAGACAAATGGTTGGTGCCATGACTTGTTCTATGTAAACCATGCTAGTTGCATATCATATAGTTCACTTCTAGTTACCAATCTACAATACCACTAAGAATGTTAAGATTATATGCTACCATAGACGAGATTGCAAATTCATTAGCATTCAATACATTATTCACAATAGCAGCATAATAAGGATCTCTGAAAGATGCACAATCACAAAGCACAAAACAATTTTTCCTAAAAAACCCTCAAGGGGAAGAAAACCCAACAAGAACTTCCTCAATATAAATGATCAAGTACAATGCCCCAAAAATATGTCTCACAAATAAGAGAGACAAAAAAAGACCAAACTCTGGATTCAAACCACTCCTCCTTCTCCTTCTCAAATATCTCTCTCTCCTCTAATGCGAATTGCACAAGTGAGTGAATGAATAAATGAGAGGAACTCACTCTCTATTTATACATTACTTTTGACCTAACCTTTAACTCAGCTAGGTCGGCCTCAATAATCCTAACTGGGCCGACTTCTCTAAGGAGACCCAATTACCACTTATATTACATTCTCTTGGGTGCTAACGACCCGACTTACAATGGAGGTTTAACCTCATGACCTTTACATGACCAAATGTAATAATGACATCCCCGACGGAGGTAAAGCATCCCCGATGGAGTTACAATATTAAAGTACAAGTAGAATATACTTTGAAGTTACATTAATTTAACAAAGAAGTGGGTTGTAGACACATTGCTCGGTCTAGATAAGTGGTTCTAGAAGAAACAACTATATATAATATGACCATTAAAGAGGGTGTTAAAGTAAAAGTTTATGCCGGTCATAATTAGTTATGTAGTAGGTGTACTTTTTTTATCACACCACTTCATGAGGTCACAAGTTAGATATTAACTAGTAATATAACGAGAAACTGGGTGTTATGTAACTCATCTATGTATGTCCATCTCATCTCCCACCTAGGTATTATGACTTTACATCGTGAATGAGATCATCAAAGTACAGTTTGCTCTTATTTGAGCTCGCATTATTTGTCTAGTATTTGTGTGCATCTCTGATGTAGGATAATGCTCCATTAATTTGTATCAACGATTGAATGAGATCATCAAAGTACATTTTGCTCTTATTTGAGCTCGCATTATTTGTCTAGTATTTGTGTGTATCTCTGATGTAGGATAAATGCTCCATTAAGCTGTATCAACAATTTCTTTTTGACCTTGACTTTGAGGGGAGAGCACTGAAAACAATTAGTTATCTTATTGTAGATCTAGAAACATTTGTGGCCTTCTTCTAATCTTTGTAAAAGTGGAATGTCTTTTGGCTTTTTGATCATCATATAAATTTTATAATTGTGGCTTTTCACTATCAATATCTTTTAGAGTTGAATTAGGCACTCCCATTACTTTGTATCCTAAGTTGCACTGAAACAGATACAGGAATGGATACGGATATGGGGAGAAAACGGATACAGCAAATTTAAAAAAAAACAGATACGATATGGTGGGGAAATGTTGAACGACATACATACATACATACATACATACATACATACATAGATATATATATATATATATATATATATATATATATATATACACACACACACACACACATCACTCAACATGTGAGGTCACTCCTATATATATAAAATATAAATAAGTGACCTCATGTGTTGAGCGATATGATGAAAAGTGTGATGACATTAAATATTGCAGTATATGCTATAAGTTTATAACACTATCTCTAGACACCATTGACTTCTCTTGGATATGTTGTTTACTTTGTGTCGTTTAAACTGATAAAAATGCATGAAATAATATTAAAATATCAGATGTATATCATATAGAATTTATCAAACATGGCATCATCATAATTACCTTCACAACATGAGGAAAAGGGCATGAGAATGGACTAGCAATGGTGTAAATGAGGTCATAGGTCAAGAGTTCATACTAGTTCAAAAAAGGAAAAGGAAAACACTAAAGCATTCTGCAAGAATCAAGATTATTGGAAATAAGTACTGGTCCATGAACCTTTCATAAATGCAGTCTATTGTTTTGTATGGCTGAAACTACCACCATACCAATTTTGATATGCAAGTTGTTTATTACATATGCAAATCTTTGGGGTTTGTTGCAACAAAACTAAGCTATTGGGGCAAGGGCTGAGAAAGAAGACAATAAAACAGTCATTGTTCTTCTACACCAGGTTGTGACACAAAAACTATAGTAGGCAAGCACAGTAAATGCCCAAAGATAAATTGTTTTTTTCAACCAAATGTAAGGCTCGATCATTTTTGGAAAAATACAGTGAGAAAAACCCATGAGACATAAAAATTCAGATTACCACTCATCAATTTAGGCTTAGGGTTTCAATCTTGATTTATATGCTTTGAGGCTTTAATTCTAATTTTTGAGGTTCAATTTAGGGCTAGGGTTTCTTACTTTTCGTTTAGGGTTATTTAGTTGCTTTTTATCATGTCAAGAAGCACTTTTTTTTCTTGTTGGAAACTTGCCCTGTAGCCGAAGTCACCAGATTCTGCGATTTTTCACCTTCAAAATCAAAATTTGCCGATTTTTACATTAAGCCGAATTTATTCGATTAAAATGGCTGGTTTTCATGTCAAATTCCGATTTGGATCGTACGTGATTTTCAGGACAGATTAAATCGTTTGATGTTTTGTGAGTCAACTGTCAAGTTTCGTGGAACAGTGGACAGCCACTAGCGTGCACCGTGAGTGGATTGGTGAAGGGCAAGGTTGAAGCGTGCTCATTCAGTGAGTTGAGACTTGACACTAGGCAGTGAGCATAATGAATTTTATTATAAATTTTCATATATTTTTTTTATTTCCAAATTTTATAGTCACTTGAACTTAATGCCGAATTTTATTGCCAATATTTTGTCAAATTTCAAGGTCCAAATTCGAACATGAACTCGAACCAGGTGACTTAGCCTGTAGCAGCTGAAACATTTCAGAAAATTAGGAAACATTTAAGGAAACAGCTTGGAAATGTTTCAGGAAATGGCTTGGAAACATTTCAGTGCCCTTTCCAAGGCGTATCCGCTCTGTTTCAGTTTCTGAAATGGGGAATGGCGTATCTCCAGTTTTCTTAGGCGTTTCCAGTAACTTAGTTTGTATCTCATCATGGTCTCATTCACTGTTACTTTGGTTATTATTTAACATTAATGAATATTTTCTTTCATTCTAATTTTCTTCTTCAAAACCACAGATGATGTTAAGATTGGGTTGGGTGGGTACACTAATTTAAATTAAGCATATGCAAATTAAGCTTTAAATTTGTGTCAATTTAAATTTTCAGTTTTATAATGTGTAGGGTGTGCTAATGCCACGGAAAACAATGTGCTTCTTCAGCTCAGGCAAGGAGGGGAAAATCAACTGTTTTTTTTTCTACTATTTCTTTTGCTACACTCTGCAATACCATATGTTATGTATTTTGCTGAAGTTATGCATAAGATGTGATAGAAACTGTAGTGTATATGTAAGGAACTTACAGATAAGTTGATTTTATTTTAGAACTTCTGAAGATGTTTAGATATATGATATGTTTCTATTAATGCAAGTTTAAACTTTGTGAGAAAACGGGATTGTTATTCCTTTGGTTGAATGCCATCTAGAATGATATGTTTGTTTCTTTCGAAGATCAAGTCAACTCAGGAGAAGATTTTAGCTACTCAGGAGGAAGACATGCAAGTTTGTAGCCACTCCTTCACTTTGGAAGATGATCTTGGCTATGTTTGCACACTATGTGGTCTTGTTGGACGAAGTATTGAAACAGTATTCGAATTCCATTGGTCCAAGGTAAGCTCTTTGTGTAACTGTCTAATTTTATGTGTTGCGCATGGGCATTCGAATTCTGAAAAGGATAGAGATAGTCGCATCTGAGTCAGAAACATCATGTGTATAACAATATAAATAGAGAAACAAAGGAGGTATAACATCCTTGACAAAATTCCCAAATTTGCTGGCTGAAATTAAATTGACTGTCTTTTTGAAGAAGCTCTATCAGATGCTCTACCATTATATTCGGGATCTGCATCAAAGAAGCCACTCATGATTGTCTGTAAGCTGTGGTTGACTCCTACTTTGGGGATTTCAAAGCTGGCCATAATATAATAGAAATTTTAACAGGCATTAATCTCTTCCAGTGTATTTCCATATATACACGTGAACAACAGAGTTAGAGCTATGATGGCATTTCCTCCACTTTCATTGCTAAATCAATTCAAAATGAGGGGCTTTTTTATACACATAAAGGTCCACTTGTACAGAACCACTGGGGATACTCGTTCACTCAATTAAGGGGGCTTGTAAGCCCTTTCTTCCGTATGGGCTTCTCACTTAAAGGGGCTCTTGTACCCTTTTCTTTTTTATGGGCTTCTCACTTAAGGAGGCTCTTGTACCCTCGGCTTTTGTGTATGTGCTTTTCATGATCAAAGTACTTTATAGTCTCTTAGACCAAGTTTGGTCTATGGTGGACATTAATATAAATTTTATTTCATTTCTTTTATTGTTTGACATGGCCTGTTGATTGTATTTCATTTCCTTCATCTACCTTTATAGTATTATATTCTAGAATCTATATATCTACAATTCTAGAGTCTACATCATTTACATGTCTGGGACTAATGTGAATATTGGTGCACAATTGCATACTCATTTGCAAATGCATGTGATTGAATAAATTGTGTAAAACATAGTCTAAAACATTTTGATTGCATTTGTACAGGCTCGGAAAGCAGCAAAACATTCCAGGCATGCCCCTAATCGGGACTTGGGGACTATTTTAGGGATCAACAATGCTGAGTCATTTAATTACAAAAGCTCAGAGCAGAGTACCCCTGTACTGAAACTTGTTTTGCATCCCCGTCTGAAAAAACACATGAAATCACACCAGATTGATGGATTTAACTTCTTGCAAAAGAACCTTATAGCTGAAGAACCTGGTGGTTGCATTTTGGCACATGCACCAGGAACCGGGAAGACCTTCCTTATGATTAGCTTTATTCAAAGTTTTTTGACTAAGTACCCAGAGGAAAGGCCACTGATTGTAGCACCCAAAAGCATTTTGGGTTCATGGATGAAAGAGTTTAAAAAATGGGGAGTGGAGGAGATCCCTGTTTATAACCTATATGATGTAACCAATAAGGCAGAAACGTTGAGATGCAACCAGCTTCAAACATTGAGAGAATGGAAAGAAAAGAAGAGTATTCTCCTCGTAAGTTATTCACAGTTCTCAAGTATAGTTTGTGAAAAATCAGAAAATCAAATGACACAATCTTGCCAACAGATTCTACTTGAGGGACCGGGACTGTTGGTTTTAGATGAAGGGCATTTCCCACGAAATAAGGACACCAACATACTCCATGCTCTTTCCCAAATACATACGAGGAGACGGGTGTTATTGTCAGGCACCCTCTTTCAGAACAATTTTAAAGAGCTATTCAATCTTTTGAGGCTGGTAAGGCCTAATATTTTAGATTTGAACTCTTTTCAAGCCTTCTTCAGCCGGTTGATCAGTATCATTACTGCAACAGAGAGGCATCCAAAATTAATGTACAGGGGGCATGTTCAAGATACAGTGGAGAGAATCTTCTCTGAAGTGTTGGGTTATGCACTACAGAGTAGCACTGAAGAGGTTAAAACATCCACTATACAGGATCTCCAAGAACTAACATCATTATTTGTTCATTACTATAAAGGAGATGTACTTGAAGATTTGCCTGGACTTGTTGATTTCACCGTTAAGTTGAACCTAAATGATAAACAGAGAGGAGCACTAAGCAAGCTACAACACTTTGTAGGAAATAGAATGAGTAGAGATATAATGTCTGCAGCAGTCTGCATACATCCTTCACTTGAAGGAGAGAATCCTTCAGGATGGTTGGAGACTGATATGACTAATATTGGGATTACTCTTACCAATATTAATGCAGATCCAAATGATGGAGTGAAAACAAAGTTTGTCCTTGACATTTTGTCCCTCTGTGAGACAAATAAAGAAAAACTATTAGTTTTCAGTCAGTACCTTCCTCCTCTAACTCTATTAGAAAAGATGCTAATGGAAAAGAAAAACTGGAGCAAAGGTTCTGAAATATTAAGACTGGATGGTAACACTCATTTAGAACTCAGGGAAAATATTATTGAACAATTCAACCAGGCTTCAGATTCAAAGGTTCTTTTTGCCTCCATTAGGGCATGTGGAGAGGGCATTTGCCTCACAGGTGCTAGTAGAGTTATCATCTTGGACACTCCTTGGAATCCATCAATTACTAGACAGGCAATCAGCAGGGCTTACAGAATTGGTCAGAAAAGGAAGGTATTTGCATATCGCCTAGTTGCTGCAGGCACTTTGGAAGAAGAGATTAACCAAGCTTCCTTGAAAAAGGAACTCATGTCAAAGATGCTTTTTGAGGGAAGTGACCAACATAACAACTCCGTCTCACTTCTATCCGAGGTAGATGTAGATGAATGTGAAGATATGTTCTTTCAAGGAGATAGTCCATTAAAGGAGAACCTCCAGACCCTGTACAGACATAAATTACTATAAATTGCAGTGTTATATTTGCTGCATATGCATAACAGATCGTCTCAAACTTGATATTGTCCAGAATTTTTCGTTTCTTTTGTAGTAAGAAGCTCATTTTTCTCCCAATCATAAAGACTTAAGCGGATGATAAGCAAAATTTAGATTTGACAACTGAAGCTGATACCAAGGAATTTACTTCTTGTGGGGGCTCTGATATCACAAATAATTGGGGTACTTTCTATGAAGTTTTATTCTGGTGACATCTCTATTATCTGAAATGATAATAATTTTGGTTCAGAAGGAAATTCGGTTTGAGCTTTAGATGCATAAGATAAGCCACTGGTTTACATTGTTTGAAATTTGGATTTTGGCACTGGACTATGTTACCAGTGATGTCCTGGCTTGAGAAGGTTTGGAATGAGGAAATCAATTTTGGCATACTATGAACTATGAAATGTTTTGGTCAATTTTCCAATTTTCCTCGTATTACTACTGTATACAATATGCAATGAAAAATCGGTGTTTAACAGAGTATGAACCGATCTCTCCGAGCTAATCAGAAAGGATTTGGAAAATTGGGATTTTAGCTCATGGTTTAAAATTTTAACTTATTTGACCATGCCCCAGTTCAGTTGGATTCGAACAGACTTGGATGCATGAAATGGTATTTGTAATATATCTGGTATTGAATGTAGACTGCGATAAGTCGCTCAATTTATTTTGATATGCCTTTTATTCTTTTGGTGTACGAGTCCAATTTTATTATATAGAGAGAGAAGTATAACACACTTAGCAAAAATATTTTATTTGAATTCGAACTAGCATATTCTGTTTTTAAAATAAACTATTCTCTTTCACTTACTTTTTTACATCTACTTTCTACTATGCCCTGTTCCTTTCTAGCGCTCCTGCATAAAAGAGCATCCCCATTATTTGTATTTTGCTCAAATCAAATTTTAAAACATTTATGGTGGGAATTCAAGATTGTTTCTTCTTTGAAGTTTTTTAAGATTGTTTTTCAATTTAAACGGTTTTAAACGTTTCTATTCCGAATTATCTAATATGTTTATCTCAATCCTTTATTCTGGTTTATGAGCCAATTGAATTCCAATGCAGTACGATTTTCTTACTATTGCAAGATAATAATTTCGATGTCAGAAACTTTATAGTTGTACTTTTGTCGTTTTACTTTCCATTTGTGTAGCTGAGTGTGTTTGAAGGTTGGGAACTGATCATGCAAAGCGACTTATAGGGGTTATAATAATTTCGATAAGTCTGAAACTTTATAGTTATACTTTTGTCATTTCACTTTCCATTTGTATAGCTGGATGTGTTTGAAGGTTGGGAACTGATCATGCAAAACGACATATGATATAGGTTTCTTGATTGTAAGATGATGAAAAGTATGTATGTTCTGGTGGCCAAGTGTGGGATGATAATTTTGGCCATGTGCCATGCGTTTTTCAGTTAAATGCATTACTCTCATGACCATCCCCCTCCTCTGTGTCCTCTGTCCAACATGATCACAGTTTTGGTTGTGCTGAAATTAGCACGCCAAAGCAAACATTGAAGTTCCAATATTGGTCTTATGATGATGGGCACTCTAGTTGACTCTTCGTTTACATGTTGGAATTAATAAACCTTGTTTCCTTTGATAACTATTCATTTACAGTGTGGGAATTAATACAACATTTTAAATTTAGTTGTGCACCTGTTTGTCTCTGAGTGGGGATGTAGGGCCAGTGATGGGAGATTGGCTGATCATTCAATTATGGTTTACGTGATGATGCACCCACGTATACGAGACTTATTTGTGAACATGTATAACAATGATATAACTTCAAATATCGCAACAATTGAGTCATTGGATACCATTCCAATTACAGGTGCATATTGTTTAATTCAGTTCATTAGACAACAAAAAATACACGTACATAAATATAACTTCGAATATCGCCACAATTGAGTCATTGGATACCATTCCAATTACAGGTGCATAATGTATAATTCAGTTCATTAGACAACAAAAAATACACGTACATAATATGTACTTATAATTCAGCTCATTTGGCAACAAAATAAATAACCATATGATGGATGCAGCTTAATAAATGAGACTTTCATTGTTTGTGAACATGTATAACATGAGTTGAGTCATCGATGTATGACAATGAAACAATGAATATTTCCACAGTGGAGTCGGGTTCGAATTCCAGTTCCCAGGTCCATAAAATAATGTGGGTCATAGGGTAAGATAGCCCCAGATATTCCAGAACTTATGCCTAGCTCAACCCCTTGGCGGGGATGGCAGATAAGGTTCAACCAGCTGTAACACAAATCCAGGAGCACAAACAGGCACTACAAGAATCATTAACTCTATTACGAAGTTGCAGAGAGAGCTATAATGGTCATGCGCGAGAATGTAACGCTGGTCTCGAGGCAGACAAAAGGATGTTCTATATAAATATATAAACACACAATATTAAACAAACCCTTGGCGGGGATGGCAGATAAGGTTCATCAAGCTGTAACACAAATCAGGGAGCACAAACAGGCACTACAAGAATCATCAACTCTATTACGAAGTTGCAGAGAGAGTATAATGTTGGTCATGAGCGAGAATATAACGCTGGGCACGAGTCAGACAAAAAGGATGTTCCATATAAATATATAAACACACAATATTAAACAAAGTTGTTAGGAGATAGTATTATTTAATAAATAAAAATGAAGAAAGTAAACAAAGTTTTAGAGATTGAAATTAAAATTCAACTATTAAAGTGAAATTAAAATTCAACTATTAAAGTGGATTATATATAAAATTAAAATTGTGGTATTAAAGTGGATTATATATAAAATTAAAATTGAGAATTCAATTAAAATTCAAATATTAAAGTGGATTATATATAAAATTAAAATTGTGGAATTATTAGGAGATTGATGAAGGTTGAATTATTTAATTAAAAGTTTAGTATTTACTAAGCTTAACCAAAATCATATATCATATAGCTAAAATCCTTTTATTTAGCAAGTTTTATTTATGAAAATAACTTATTTACCAAAATAAAATGAATAATATATGAAATTGAAAATAAAATCAAGAAAAGGAAAAGTATGATGTTCTAAATGAAATGTTCATATCTTTAAAATTATTTATTCAAAATTAAGTTTTTATTAAATTCTATTATTTTTGAAGATGTGTATTATTATATATTTAACTAAAGTCTCTATATTTATTTAGCTTTAAAATTGCTTCCATTACTATATATCTAACTAAAATGCCTAGCTTTTGAAATTACTTCCATTATTCTTTCTACATAAAATTAGTTATTTAAAACAAGGATGAGAGCTGCATTGCAGCTCAGTCCCTGTCAAATGGCCAAAGGACGGGATGGAATGCAAGCCAAAGTTCTTAATTAATAAGTCATTTCACACGTCACAAATCCCAATATCTCAGCCATGAAGTGCTTTAAAGCTAAAGTTCTTAATTAATAAGTCATTTCACACGTCACAAATCCCAATATCCCAGCCATGAAGCGCTTTAAAGGTGGTTGACAAATATCATTTTGCAAACTCATCTAACATACTTCTGGTAACATATTATCACTGTCATTAAGATCTAGATAATTTGACCAACTTTTTAGCCTTTTGAGGAATGACCATACCCAGGCCCCGAAACCTTGTCCAATCTTGCCAAAAGAACGAAGATACATGTTGATGATATGGAGGAGCAAGAGGAAGTTGCATAAAGATAAAGGGAAAGGGAGTATACATGAAATTCCTCCCGTAAAGATTTATGTCAAATCCTAAGCATCCTTCACCAATAGAAAAAGCCCATTTTCATTTTCTAGAAAATAAAATATATGTTTTTCATTTTCAAAAAAATCATTTTAATAAGCCATTTTCTGAAAACATAGCAAAACATTAATATTAAAAATACCAATAAAAAATTAAACAATAATACCAAGTCACAAATATTTAACTTTCCAATAAATTAAACAATAATATCCCTACCTTACCATAAAGTTTGAAAACATAACAAAACATTAATATAAAAAACAACAAGAATTAAACAATAATACCAAGTCACAAAGGTTTCACTTTCCAATGGAATTAAACAATAGTATCCTTGGCATGATAGTTATATGGAAGAGATTTTGTCATATATATATATATATATATCTAAAGGCATTGTATATAGGCATTGTATATAGCAATGAGTTAGCATTGAATAGCTATTAATTTTCAGTTGACTAAAAAATATTTTTGGTTTCCCAATACTTTTACATTAGAGATTGATATTTTGTATTTTTCACCATTATTACTAATTTATTTATCTAGCATACTATTGGCTTATGACTTAGAGGTCTTATTGCCCAACCTGTGGCGGGCTTATAGGCATTAGTTAATGCATTCAATGTTGGGCTTCTTGGAAATGGGATGTTTTTAATGCATTCATTCCATGTGCTACACCAACATTTACAATAATTACATCAATGTTCTTGGCGTTAGGAAAGTTTTCAATGCATTCAATGAAACGTAGCCTACTTGGCAACAGGATTTTCACATGCACCTATCACATTGAAACCAATGTTTATTGTACTTGAAACTAAATTTTACTGTGAACTATAGACAACATTTATTTACAATGAACTATAAAGATCTTGATATTAATCATTTATTTTTTTAATTTAGGAATTGCTCACAGCTTTCATCGCCACGTGCAGTTGATGGACTGAGATCTTGCCCTTCACTTCCCACCGTCAACTGATCTCACTAGCTCACCGCTTCAATGTCAATTGATCTCACCTGTTCACTGCCTTCGGCCTTGGCAAATAGGCCCAACCATTTAAAAACAAGATTTCTGTTACTTTTAGTAGGTGTACAATTTTGCAAGAATGAGCTGAAACATAAAGACATTAAGTTGATTATCCCAAATCAAAGATGCTTAGTAATACTTACATTTCTTCTCATGTTGAAGTTGGTCGAGCAGATTTTTCTTCTGGTTGTTTGAACAATTACGTATAATCTCCTGCCATTGGTTAGAACATTAGACCACAGACTAGTGAGCTTTACAACCCCGCTTTCAACGATCAAATAGTATGTGTATGCAAAGCATTTTTTTTTACATTTCTTCAAATTTCAAATGCTATCCAAATTATAAATATGTGGGCATGGTTAAATCGTTGAGGAAGGAAAGTGAATATTTGTAGAATCTTACATTTGAAGGTGTAAATTTAATTTTAGTTTGCATTGTCATTTTTATTTACAGCATGGAGCATACCTTTTAATTTATAACTTAGCATGAAAAATAAATTAATAAGTTATAGGAGTTACATACATGTGCAGACCCTGTAATTATGTATAGACTTGAAGCATTCAACACCAATACCTTGGCCGAGCACAAAGCAGCGTGTGGCAACTCTCTTTGTTCCATGTACACCTTCAAGATTATCGAAGATTTCTTTTGGTAAGTTTTTTCAGGTCTTCGGAATGCAAAAAAATGTAGGGTTCATCAAGGTTTTCTCTACCATTTTCTCATATCATGTAGCATCCCGATAAGGCTGTGCAGTTAATACAACACGTTTGTAATCAATTATATGGAGTGTGTTAACCAGCTATGGATTTAAAGGCACGCATGCAAGTTAATCCTCTCATCCTAAAACTCTGACCTCCATAAAACTCTTAACCCTAATCCAATTTTGTTGTTCGACATTTTTAATATGTGAAATCTTTTACTGCTTGCATGTTAAGTACATGGCTTCATTTCAGTTTGAACCCTGGACTTCCTAGGATGCAGTTTAAATTCTAGAGAGGCCACTAAAATGCAGAATGCAACCAAATGTCAACTGTAGCCTACTTTTCTAGGCACCTCAATCTTTGTCTATATGAATCATGGAGCTATGGAACAAAATTGCTTGCCTTCTTCTTGAGTTTCTACTTTTGCTCGTTGTCTCTTCCTTCATCGTCTTGTGGTACCGAGGGCTCCTGGATAATTGAAATTCTTCCAAAGCATGAGCTAGTTGTGTAGTAGGCAAGATGTTCCTTGTTCGGTAGGGAGGAGGATAGTCACAACCCAAAGTGCATGGCCAATGTGCATCGCCACCAAGTGTTATTCTTGACAATTGTTGTAGGTGCATATCAATTAGATGTTTATTGCATTGAATTGCGTTCACAACATGTGGCCAGCTTGTTTCCAGAAAATTCTATACGTTTCTATTGAATTGACACTTGGAGGTTTGTTGGCTCCTCCAATGCTTGTTTTAATGTTTGGCCGTCAAGATTGAAGAATACACTCATTGGCATTTTTGAAGCAACTCAATCATGTGTCTCAAGAATAACATGGTTGTCCTAGTGCGATGGTCTATTCATTTTCTGGTCATCGGAGTTTTTAAAGCAAGGCATTTTTATATCTGTATATAAGAGTTTAAAAATTTACAAAGAAAGATGGCTATACTTCGACCTGGCTTATTTAATGATATATGTGATAATAGCGAAGTAAATACTTGCTTCTAAAATGTTAATGCATCAATGCATTAGCATTTTAGAAGCAACATGTTGTCAAAGTGCGATGATTTGTTCTTCTTTTGGAGTTTTTAAAGCAAGACATTATTATATTTTTATGTAAGAATGACTTAAAAATTTACAGAGAATTTTTTTTTATAAAATTTGAATTTCTTTTCTAAATATAAAAAGTTAAAATACAAAAATTAATTGTTTTGAGAAACTTAAATAATCAAAATTTAAAAACTTAGAAACCATGCCACTATGTAGCTTTTAGATAAGTAAGTTGTGAAAGTTAGCATTGAATATTAGAGTTTGATTGTTCAAAATCATGTAATGTGATTGTAAATTTAACTTGGAAATAATGTGATGTTCTCAATTACAAATATAATGTCAAAAGTTAAGAATATGATGTGGAAAAGCATTAACTCGTGTCAAAAAATACAATTCTAATAGTAAGAACACTACAACCATAAAGTGTGTTTCACCTAAACAAATTTCTTTTCATATTGAAAAGTAACTTTTTCTTAATGTAAAATTTGTGCAGAAATTTCCAGCCAAGAAAATACAACACTACAACCATAACTGTGTTTGACCTCAATTTCTGTCTTTTTCATATTGAAGAGTAAATTTTTATCTTTTTCACATTGAAAAGTGACTTTTTTTTAATGTAAAATTTGTCCAAAGTTTCCAGCCAATAAAATATCTGTGTTTCACCTAAATTTTTGTCTTTTTTATATTGAAAAGTAATTTTTTATCCAATTTTTATCTTTTCACATTGAAAACTAACTTTTTCTTAATTTCCACCCAAGAAAATATATCTTAACAAATTAAACTAAAAATCCCAAAAAATTAAAAATTAAACAGACAAATAGGTTGAAAACACAATACTTTTACAATAAAATTAAAAAATATGTCATAATTTTTTGGGATGTCATAATTTTTTGGGCATTCACCTGGGAAATGTATAAATAATATTTATGACATTGTTATTATTATTTTAGGATTTGATGGACGACATTATGGAGAATAATAGGCTATGCATATGTTTTAGTAGCATATTACTTTTTCTTCCCACGACAAATCCCAAAAAATTAAAAATTAAATAGACAAATAGGTTGAAAACACAATACTATTACAATAAAATTAAAAAATATGACATAATTTTTTGGGCATTCACCCTGGAAATGTATAAAGAATATTTATGACATTGTTATTATTATTTTAGGATTTAATGGACGATTATGGAGAATATTGCCTTACTCTATGCATATGTTTTAGTAGCATATTACTTTTTCTTCCCACGACATTATTTTAAGCAACATGTCTACAATTTTTCAAGCAACATTTCTACAATTTCCGCATTGCCGTGGCTTGGTTAGAAAAGATTAAATAAATTAATATATATTTATTTAAATTTTTGAATTTATTAGATATATAAAATATTACACTTTATTTAAGTTTAAAATGAATTTAATTATTTTTTTTAATATTTATAGGAATACAAATATTATTAAAATATTAAAATAAAAATATTTACAAAGCCTTGGAGTTCATGTCATGTGTAATATTGATTGATTCTTAGTGGTTGACATTATAAATTATAAATTATTTTTATTTTTTAAAAATTAAAATTTTGGGGATTTATGTCAAATCTCAGGTGTCCTTCACCAATAAAAAAATCTAATTTTCATTTTCAAGAAAATAAAATATATATTTTTCATTTTCAAAAAAAATAATTTAATAAATCATTTTCTTAAAACATAGAAAAACATTACCAAAAACACATCAAAAATTAATAAATAATACCAATTCAAAAAAGTTTGACTTTCCAATGGAAAGTATATCTCTGCAGGGACTAATAAAAATATTTTGTTATTAAAATTAATAATATTAGAATTAATTAATAAAAAGTTTTTTAAAAATCATAATTCAAAATTTTTGAAAATGTTACGAAGAAACTATGAAGAAACTATTAGTTATTAGTTATGGTAAATAAATTGGTTTAAATAGATTTTCATATAATATATTATCGTTTTTATATTTAATTATCCTTTAATATATAATTGAATGCTAATATGATATTTTATTATATATATATATTTTAGGAAAATTTCATGAATATGATTCACATTTTGTGGATAGAAGCAGATTCCTTGGTAACCTAAATAGTCTTTTGAACCTAACCATAAGCAGATGGAGGTGGTTATAAAATAGCATCAAAATTATGAAAACCTGGAAAATATTAAAAAAAAAAAATGAGCTAACTCAACAAATAAAAATGAAAAAAAACAATGGAAATTGTTGACTAGCTTTCTTATGCTGCTGCTTTCGTGGATAGTATATAATGTAAACCTACCATTGTTATTAGAGATAATAGTAATATTTATAAATTAGACATATTCGACTTGTAAGTATAAAACAACATTTTATTAGTTAAGTAATATAATAATAACTCACAAGGGAGTGACCCCTTATGAGTCCAATTATGTCATTCTAGGTTATTTCACCGGGCTCCACTTTCTCTGGCGGTATAATATAATGACACAAATAAACTATACTATGATATTGAGGCATTAGTTCTTTATTATTTTGTGGCTTCTTTTTCATTATTTATACTATGATATTGAGGCATTAGTTCTTTATTATTTTGTGGTTTCTTTTTCATTATTTATTTATGTTTAAAAGCTTGTATAGTGCATAGTAATCCTTTATTACAATAATTACATATTTCATATGGGTGTTGGTTTTTTTATTTGATTAATATATTTTGTTTAAGTTGTGTATAAAAATACGAGAAGATTAAAAAACAATTACATGTAAAGAGAGTCTGGGTAAGCATTCACATTTTGATTTTCTTATCTTATATAGAATGAGAATTCTACTTGCTATATTTTTTTTGAATTTATTGATTTTACTACATGGTTAAATTTCATAATAATATTTTGGTTTTGTTCATGGCTTAGGGTTTTCAACCACTCATTCTTATTTGACTATAAGGTTCCTCTCACATTATTTGTACCACAAATATATTATATCTTGTTTTATTAAAGAAGTGTAGAATATAAATTATCTAGATGTTAAATGACCTTATCTCTTTGAGTTGTTCATTTATTTCATGTTGCATTCCCTTAACTGTACCTATCTCCAACCTATGTATTTCATCAGCACTGGTTACATGATTACCCATGTACTCTTGTGGATTTGTTAATCACAAGTAAACCTATTTTAATATAGGAAGGCTTGAGGTGGACTTAATTAACCACCCATTTCAACCAGTAGTCCTTTTTTATTTTCACTCTTATTCTCATCCTCATCCTTGAAATGACAAATCATAAAGATAATTTCTCTTTTTTATTAGTCACACCTAAGTAATTTTTCATTCCTTTTTGCATCCTTAGTCATGTCTTGTTGGATTAATGTAACTTCAAATAATATTCTACTTGTAATTTATTATTGTAACTCTGTCGGGGATGTTTTACCTCCGTTCGGGGATGTCATTATTACATTTGTTCATGTAAAGGTCATGAGGTTAAACCTCCATTGTAGGTCGGGTCATTAGTACCCATTATAATGTAATATAAGTATTAATTGAGTCTTCCTATAGAATTCGACCCAGTTAGAGTTATTGAGGCCGACTGATCCGGATCTTGGGGGCTGAGACCCGAAAGACTTGAATGCCAAGAGAGAAGGAGAAGAAATAGCTTCAAAACTAAAGCGAACAATGAGCCATCTGTGAGAAAGACAAAGTAGTGAGATCTGAGCTATGAATAACATAGATGGACAAACATAGAATAAACATGCCACATGGAGGGGTGAGGCTCAAAGAGGGTTCTTTGAGCCTCACCTCTCAAACTATACTAAGAAAGACACTCAGAACCAATACCCAATAATAACTCAATAAAATAAGATAAATGTAGGATAGAAACCAAATGAGTAAATTGTTATCATGAGAAGGCTTGTTAGGCCTTTATATAGCATTATTACAATGTGTCTTGAGGCCATACCATGGGCCAAAACCATGTGCTACCAAATACCATGGATATGAGAGGGTGGCCTCTCCATTTAATGCTTTTATGATAAATGGGAGAGGGTGGCCTCTCCATTTAATGCTTTTATGGCTTATACATCCGAATTTAGACAATATACCCCCTAAAATTCGGATCATTCCTCCCCCCTTAGAAAATGATGGTCCCCATCATTTCATGCTAAAAAGAGACCCATGATTACAATGTGCTAGTTACCAATGAAGAGAAGGGTTTTGTGTGGTTGACCCATAACCGTGGGTTTTGGAAGGGTGACCCATAACCATAATGATAATGGCAAGCTTGATTCCAATGAAGAGAAGAGTTTTGTGTAGTTGACTCAGAACCATGGGTTTTGTGTGGTTGACTCATGACCGTGGGTTTTATGTGGTTGACCCATAACCATGGTGGCAATGACAAGCTTATTTCCACTGAAGAGTAGGGTTTTGCGTGGTTAACCCATAACTGTGGGTTTTGTGTGGTTGACCCACAACCATGATTACAATATATAACTGTGGGTTTTGTGTGGTTGACCCATAACCATGGGTTTTGTGTGGTTAACTCATAACCATGGGTTTTGTGTGGTTGTCCCATAACCGTAATTACAATACATAAATGTGGGTTTTGTATGGTTAACCATAACCATGATTACATTAAGATTTTTAAAAAATTCATGATCTTTGGTGCAGTTGATGTGTTGCTGCAAATCCATTCATAGATTCTGATGCATGTACTAAAATTGAATTCCATTGAAGACCCGTTTGATAGCTCGAAAAGACCTTTCCATCCATATAACATACTTGCGCTGAAGTGGCCCATAGATTGAGAAAATGGCTCTTGAAGTTTAAGAGACACGCGCAAACTATTTTGCAGACATATGTTATTTCAATTGATAATATCTCTCAAACCAGAAAGCCAAATGGAAAACCACGAAATATCCATTTTAGCTGACAAAAATAGATTTCCAATGAGCTATGGTAGAGCCTCTGAGACATTTTGTGGAGTCTGTAGCACTTGTTTAAAGTTGTTGTTCGTCCAGCCGCATTGTGTACAAACATGTACTACTTCAAACAAACATATCTCACAAACCAGAAAACGAAATGAAATTCCGTGAAATACCCATTTTAGATGACGGAAATATTTTTCCAATGAGCTATAGTAGAACCTCTGAGACATTATGTGGAGTCTGTAGCACTTGTTTAAAGTTGTTGTACGTCCGGCCACATTATGCACAAACATGTGTTACTTCAAACAAGCATATCTCACAAATTAAGAAACAAAATGAAATTCCTTGAAATACCCATTTGAGCTGACGAAAATACCTTTTTGATGAGCTATGGTAGAGGCTCTGATACATCCTGTGTAGTCCATGGAAACTGTTCAAAGTTTGCTGAATGTGAGAGTGTTGAGTATAGAGATGCCAAGGGTTTGTAGAGAAGCATGTGTTGTTGTAAAGGTTGCGGAACCTCCGTTGAATGCGTATCATGCTTCAAAATCTTGTCCCAATGGAGAGCGTACCCGCTGTGATACCACTGATTCGGATCTTGGGGGATGAGACCCAGAAGGCTTCAATGCCGAGAGAGGAGAAGAGATAGCTTCAAAACTAAAGCGAACAATGAACCAGCTGTGAGAAAGATAAAGTAGTGAGATCTGGGCTATGAATAGCATAGATGGACAAACATAGAATAAACATGCCACATGGAGGGGTGAGGCTCAAAGAGGGTTCTTTGAGCCTCACCTCTCAAACTATACTAAGAAAGACACTCATAACCAATACCCAATAATAACTCAATAAAATAATATAAATGTAGGATAGAAACCAAATGAGTAACTTGTTATCATGAGAAGGCTTGCTAGGCCTTTATATAGCATTATTACAATGTGTCTTGAGGCCATACCATGGGTCAAAACCATGTGCTACCAAATACCATGGATATGAGAGGGTGGCCTCTCCATTTAATGCTTTTATGATAAATGGGAGAGGGTGGTCTCTCCATTTAATGCTTTAATGGCTTATACATCCGAATTTAGACAATATGCCCCCTAAAATTTGGATCACCGACCTAGCTGGGTTAAAGGTTAAGTGAAAAGTAAAGTATAAATAGAAGGAGTGTTTTCTTCATTTGTACCATTCACTCACTCAAGCATTGCGCATTAGAGGAGAGAGGAAGTCTACAAAGGAAAAGGAGGATTGGCTTGGCTCTAGAGTTTGGGTATCTTGTCTCTCTTATTTGTGACACCTATTTTTGGGCATTGTACTTTGGTAATCTATATTGAGGAAGTTCTTGTTGGGTTTTCTTCCCCTTGCTGGTTTCCCATAATATATTGTTGTGTACTTTGTGATTGTGTATCTTTTAGAGATCCTTACTATGTTGCTATTGTGAAAATGTATTGAATGCTCATGAAGTTAGAATCTAGTCTATAGTAGCATATAATATTGACATGGTAGCAGAGCTAGCCTGAAAAAAGCACTTTCACTAGGTAAATCTCTTTCTCTCTCTCTCCGAGCATAAAAATTAGGGTTTCTCACAGAAGTGGAATTTTTGAGTGCAAGTGGCATAAGAAAGTGCGCCCCTCCTAGGCGCATCTATTAGCACCAAGATCAAAGTTTTTCAGTGGGTGAATCTTCCATAAATTCAAACCCTAGTTTGACTTTGGACCAAAAAAACTAGAGAACCAGAAACTGTGGACCATAATTTCGCAAGTCAAATTTCAAGGGTGAAATTTTGGATTCTTCAGAAACAAAGTGTACCATCATACTCGCCTCAATCAAGCACATCTTTTGGTGAGTTCAGTTTTTACTTTTGAGAAATTTTAATTTTTTTCTCTCCGGGATAAGATGGCCCCAAGCACTAAGCTTGAAGACAAGTTGGAAGGCATAGAAAATTTTCGTGCTTGGAAAAACATGATTGGACTAATTCTAGAAGAGAATGATCTTACAAAGTTTGTTAAAGAAGTTGTGCCAGTTGTGCCAGAACACAAAGAAACTGAAGAAAAAAAAAATCATAAGAAGGATATGATTAGAACTATGAGGATCATAGCATACTCCATTAAAGTGTTGATGTATTTGTAACTTCGGAAGATATTCACTTGTATATTGTATGTATTACATTTGTACTTTATCCCCGATGGAGATGTCTTATTCCTCTGATCGGAAGTGTCGTCATTTTTATTCTGTTATTGTACCTCCGACAAAGATGTTTGTTCCTCCGGGTCAGAGAAGTCATTATTGTACTTGAGTCATGCAAAGTCATTGAGGTCCATCCTCCCATGTATGCCAGGGCATTAGACGCCGGAGTAGTGTCACAAGCTATATTGTAAGTGTCGTAACTTATATCTGATGGGCTATTAGACCACCTGTGTGGGGTCGGCACTATATGAGTCATGTGGGTTAAAGGGTTATTAGACCACCTTCTAGGGGTCGGCCCAGTGTGGGTTAAAGGGTTATTAGACCACCCTAGTGGGGTCATCCCAGTTAGCATTATGTTAAGTGGTTAAGTTGAGGCCGACCTAGTTGAGTAAAGGTCAAGTGAAAGTAAAGTATAAATAGAGAGTGTGACTCTCTCATTTGTTCATTCGCACACTCACTCACTTCGCATTATTAAGAGAGAGGAGGAGTGCGCACAAGTGGAGGAGGAGCTGTTGCTAGGAGAATATCTCTTGTTGTGGGGTTTGATCTTTGTGATCTTTGTATTGATGCTCATTCTATCTTTGAGGAAGTTTCGAGGTTTTACACCTTCTTGGTTTTCCTCGGTGAAATGTTTTGTGTCTCTTGTCTCTCATGTTTGATATGTTGTACATGTTGTTCTCTCAGTTAAGATCCTATATCAGATTGAATTAAATGGTGAAAAACTAACATGGTATCAGAGCTAGCCTGAAGGAAGGCATGGTATGGCATTTATGACACTTGTTGCAAATCGGAAGCTAGGGCTTGGTATAGTAGAAACCAGTCATCATGGAAATTTCACTATAAATACATTTTGGTGAAGGTTCAGGATCTGAAACTCCTACAAGTCGAAGATGAAATTTCCATGTACCTTGTGTCCGAAGGACAGCCTCAGATTCATTTTACTTTGTGAGATATGATCCGTACAAGTTAAGGTTTCTGCCTCTTCTAGAATGCAGTCCTAAACAAGTGACCTAGGAAAAGAGGTCATATCTCGGGCTAGGAAGCTCCAAATGGAATTCCATAAAAAGTGACAGTTAGAGCACGGATTGTAGTTTCACAAGTCTGGGTTTCAGAGGCCGAAGTTGAAACAGCAACACGTGGTACATCGTACAAGTTCTCTATACTGTTTCATCCCATAAAAAGGTCACGTTGCGACACTTGGCATATATCTCTCTCAGAGAATCCGTTTGAGCTCAGATCTGTGGGGTTGGAAAGATGATAGGTTAGTCTATCACAAGCCGAAGTTGCAAATGCCGAGGATCCGAAATTTCATAGATACATCAGAAACAATATGGCATATATTTTTGTCCAAACAGAATTGGATTCTTAGCACTTTCATTTTTGGATCGTCACTACTATGTGAAATTAGGGATTTGGAGAAAGTTGAAATTTCTGGAATTCGAGACCACAGCTGGATGCTCCTCATCATAATTGAAGTTTAGAGCTCAAGATCGAACTTTTTGGCTGGGTAGAACCCTAGGCATTATCAAACCCTAGTTTGGGATTTTGTCTAGAAGATCCGGAAGTTTCAAAGTCAATTTTGAGGGGTCAAATTTTAGAGATTTCAAAATTGAAGTATATCACCTTGATCAGCTCAGCAAGGTGCATCTTTTCATCCAATCAGAAGTTTGAAATTCAAAGTTTGTATTTTTAGGGTTTCTCTGTCAAACCCTAGCTAGCTCCAGATCCAGCTTCAGCAAATCAAAGCGGTTGGGTTAATCTTAGAAGAGAATGAATTGGACACCTGCATAAGTGAAGAAGTTCGAGTTCCAGAGGGATATGAGGCTAAGGCCTTACATAAGAAGACTACAAACAATCCCGACAGGTATGACTTGAGGAGATTCAGGTATGTCTTGAAATATGTTCATGATTAAGTTTATGATATGTTTGTCTTCATATTATTAAGGTTAGTACAATCTTGATCAATTTAGACTTTTCTTGCATGAGAATGATGGAAGACATTCATTGATTAGGGGTATGACACTTATGATTGTACTAATACATTGTGGTGTTGTATGAGGATGATGTTGTCCACTAACATGAAGGGTACATCAAGAAAGACAAATCAAGTTCTAGATCAAGAACATAAGACCATGGTGACATGAAGACAAAGACTCATCCATAGTCATGGATCACATAGAAGCTCTACTTATAAGGTATGTATAACTTGGTTCTACAATTATTAACTTATGAGATATGCAGGTTGCTAGCATAGGTCTCTAAGAGAACAAAGAAGACATTGTTTGGGTATGTTAGACAAGCATGATAATCCAGGTATGTTTTCCTATATCAAGTTAGAATCCTACCTTGTGTTAGGATCTTAGATAAATATATTTTTGTATGATTGATAATGATTATCCATGAAGTTATAAGTTTGAGTAATCATGGGTTTATGCATATTATGCTTCTTAATGAAGAGTCCTATGGTCATATAAGAATATGCATGAGTAAAAGAATACTAACGCTTGTGATAAATTACATGTGTATGAAATGACCATAACCATACATGTTTAAGATTATTTAAAATCATAATGTTTTGATAGTATTGAGATTATACTAATGCATGCATGATTATGTATGATATCTTGAGGATGACACTAGTGCACACTTAAGCATGCATAGTGGTCCAGGATGGATATAAGTTCAAAGACAGATAATCCAGGAAGCAAAGATCAGCTCACTCCAATAGTTCCTGCAAGGAAGCAAAGATTGAGAGGGAGTCCACCCAACAAGCAAACAAAGATAAGTATTTGAATTGTCATTTCTTATTACTTAAATGATGTTGTTCAGTCATGTACATGTTCCTAGATTTAGGATGTATATTATGCATTTTAGAATAGTTGCATTAATGAACAAGATACCACTAAAGTAATGGATAAGTGGCCTATGGTACTGTACAACATTCCATTGCTACTTATCTAGAATGAGACCTCTTTGCTGACATGTTGGGAGTTGTGCACACTCTTAGCAATGTTCTGGTAGAGATGGAAGGCATCTAGAAAGTTACGGGATATGGATAAATGTTGTATTGAAGCATTGGCTAAGATAATTGCATGATTGTATGACATATATATTTACGTGTAAGAATTTGTTCTGAAATCTATGAGAAGTTTCTAATCATGCAATTGAATTTGACTTGTAGGAAAGATCATGTACAATCACCTACAAAAGAAGGACTACAACATTTGTTCCGGCAAACGAAGTTCAATGAAAACCATCTATTGAAGATATTGAAGAATCTGAAGTTTCCAGGATCTGGGATGCAGTAATGGAAGAATGCCATGATTGAGGAATACCAGTCGATCATGAAGAATGATGTCTGGGATGTGGTCCTGAGACCAGAAGGGAATTTTGTTGTGACTTCCAAGTGGATCTATAAGATAAAGCATGATGCAGATGGCAGCATAAAGAAATACAAGGCAAGATTTGTTGCTCATGTCTTCTCCCAGAAAGAGGGGATAGATTATGAAGAAAATTTTGCTCCCGTAGCCAAATACACTTCCATCAAAACAATACTTTCCCTGGCTATAGTGATGAAGTGGAAGATACACTAGATGGATGTCAAGACAACTTTCTTGAATGGTGTAGTCGAAGCGGAAGTGTATGTGGAGCAGCCACTTGGTTTTGAGACATATGACAGGGAGTCATATGTGTGCAAATTGAAGAAAGCCTTGTATGGCTTGAAGCAAGCTCCTAGGACATGGTACGACAGGATAAACAACTTTTTGTTCAGTTTGGGCTTTACCAAAAGTAAAGCGGATTCCAACCTTTACTACAAGGTTGAGGAAGGAAATCCAATGATACTCCTATTGTATGTGGATGACCTGTTTGTGATAGGTGAGGATAGATTGATTGCCGACACAAAGAGGAAGCTTGCTGCCGAGTTTGAGATGAAGGACTTGGCATGATGCATTACTTTCTAGGTATGGAGGTGTGGCAGAGTGCAGATGGAATCTTCCTTGGTCAAGAGAAGTATGCAGTAGAGATCCTGAAGCGGTTTGGGATGATGGACTGCAAGGCCGTGGCCACACCTATGGCATCGAACCTGAAGCTATTAAGTGATGCTTAATCAGAGTCGGTTGATGTCACGGTGTATCGTCAGATGATTGGGTCCTTGATGTACCTAATGAACACGAGACCAGATATTTGCTTTGCGGTGAACACCTTGAGCCAGTTTCTGACAGATCCTAGACATGTTCACCTGATTGCTGTAAAGCATATTCTGAGGTACCTGAAGGGTACAATTGATTATGGGCTCAAGTATGATGTGAATCAAAAGTTTAACCTGGAGGGTTATGTTGATTCATATTGGGCAGGCAATGCTGCAGATAGGAAGAGCACTTCGAGGTGTTGCTTCAGTATGAGATCAGGTGTGATCTCTTGGTTTAGCAGGAAACAATCCTACGTAGCACTAAGTACAGCCGAAGCAGAGTATGTCGCAGCTTGTTCAGCCAGTTGTGAGGTAGTATGGCTTAGGAAGCTACTGTCTGAGTTATTTGTTCTCCCGTTGGATGCTACCTGTATATTTTGTGACAACCAGAGTTGTGTGAAGTTGTTAGAGAACCCGGTGTTCCATGACAGGTTGAAGCACATCAAGATAAAATATCACTATATCATGGATATGGTGCAGAGAGGAGCAGTGAAGCTCCAGTATGTTGCGACAGATGAGCAGATTGCAGATGTATTGACCAAACCACTAGCCAGAGTGAAGTTCGAGCACTTTAGAGAGAGGCTTGGTGTTCCTCAGATAGAAGATACTTCGAGGAAGAAGTGATGGGACACATTTGCAGAAGCCATTCCAAGCATGGTGGTAGGAGGATCCTTCCCATGGCTATGGATGTAAGCGCTGTGTGATGAGCATCAGGACGATGCTCCGGTTACTGCTATGTATGATGATCAGGATGATCATGTGTGATGGGAATCAGGAAGATGCTCTAGATGATATGCATCAGGATGATGTTGTGATGATGATCAGGATGATCATGCGATGATGATGTGCATCAGGATGATGTGTTGTATGATGATGATCAGTATGATCATGAGTATCAGGGTGATGCTGTGTGCAAGGATGATCAGATTGATCTTGAGTATCAGGATGGTACTCTGTGGCCATGGATAGGTTGTGCAAGGGTAGCATGTAATACGTCCTGGAGATCCGGACAGGTTGTGCTAGTCACGTAAAAGGCCTCGGATGCTCTTTAGAGATCTTGCTATGCAAGACACTCTTTTAAGGTTTTGCTAGACCACATGTAATACATCCTGGAGATCCGGACAGGTTGTGCTAGTCACGTAAAAGGCCTTGAATGCTCTTTATAGATCTTGCTGGGAAAGACACTCTTTTAAGGTTTTGTGGGGACCATATGTAATATGTCCTGGAGATCCAGACAAATTGTGCTAGGCACGTAAAAGTCCTTGGATGATCTTTAGAGATCTTGCTAGGCAAGACACTCTTTTAAGGTTTTGTGGTGGGGGTCACATGTAATACATCCTGGAGATCTGGATAGGTTTTGCTAGTCACGTAAAAGACCTCGGATGCTCTTTAGAGATCTTGCTAGGCATGACACTCTTTTAAGGTTTTGTGACGGTCACATGTAAAAGATCCTAGGAGATCCAATAGGTTGAGATGTGTGCTCGTAAAAGGCCTGGGATGCTCTTTCGAGGTTTTGTTGACGCACGTAATTAGTCCCGAGGATTCCATAGGGTGACCATCTCACAGAGATGATGAAGACCTACAGGAGGCTAGGCCTACACCTAGCATGAAAAAGGGATGGCTCTGTAGAACTTCCTATGACAAGAAGAATTGAGAGATAGCCCAGTGATCGAGATGACGAGTACAGTAGCAATGATGATGATGCTTCGTGATCTAGTGATGATTATCCAGCTCCAGAAATGAAGACTTGTGCCTATATGTATTGATGATGATCCAGGTGGATATCGGTGGCGGCCCACCTCTTCCAACTGGCTCAAAACAGTCTTCTGGCAATTTTGGTGAATTACTATTTTTAGCAGTTTTTCGGGTCCTGAACTTCCGGAGCCATTTTGAGGCCCTAAACGACATTTTTTGGCGATTTGGGGGACCAAATGGTTGCCAACGGCATGCATTTGGGCCCAGTCGAAAGTTGTAAATCTCGGTTAGACCTTTCCAACGGGCTACCGAGCGCCCTAAACGGAGATCGTATGCAAAAGTTATGACCCCGGGAAGTTGACTGTTCAACTAACCACCTTGGGGCCGCAAACTTTATGACGGTTCATCTTCTAGGGTTAGGTTTTTGGATGATTGGGATTCTTTCCCTCATGCTTATGATAAATAGGCCCTTTCGGCCTCTCTTTGTATTCATCTTGGCACGAATGAGCATAGCAGCCACATCTCTTCTCAGAGATAGCTACCACCATTCTAGCTATTGTATTTTACAGTCTGTTCTATTTCCGCGATTTAATAGAATATGTGTTTACTGTATCACTGTGTTATTTGCAATATATCTCTGTATATGATTCTGTATATGCTATCTTTTGTTTCGTTCCCACATAAATCCGGATCAGTGGTATCAGAGCGGTCTGCTCTTTGATTGTTTCTCGGTGCATGTCCCCGACGAGGTCAGGATACAGAGAGTTGGGTCTCGAACTAGTTTCACTTGGGGAAGACCACTCTCGCCGCCCCAAACGGCCTCCCATGGCGGAAGAAAAGAGAGACGACGGAGCAGTAGATCCTATCAAGTTGTTGCTCGAGGAAGCCCTCGCGCAACAGAGGAACGAGATGATGGATAATTTCGCCCAAATCCTTCAACGCATGCCAACAGCGGCAAATGCACCCTCAACGAGCAGCCATTTCGGAGATATGACTCCCTTCAAGGTACAAGTTAATTTTGATATCCCTTTATTTGAAGGCCAAATCGATGCCGATGCTCTAGATACATGGTTGAATCTACTAGAAGGGTATTTCTCTGTCCACAAATTTTTCGACAGGGAAAAGATCATCTTTGCGCTCCTTAAGGCCGTCCCCCATGTCAAAAATTGGTGGGAAACTTATTGTGAGCAAAACTCGTCAGACGAGTCTGGATTGTTTGAATATTCCAATCCCACTTGGGCCTCTTTTATAGATGCCGTCAAGGAACAATATTACCCTGTTGGAAACTATGATGACCAGTACACAAAATGGACCATTCTGCATCAAGAGAGGGACCAAATGGTGTCAGAGTACACCAACAAATTTCATACCTTGCGCACAAAGCTAGGTATCAAGGACTCCGAGCGGCACCTAGTACTGAAATATCGCGGTGGCCTACACCGGTACATCCGAACAGAGATGGATTTCCTGGAAATCTCTTCACTCGGATCCGCCTATCGATATGCTGTCAAAATTGAGCAGAAATTTCAGCAAAAGAACAAGCGTGACTTCGGACCTGCACAGAAGCAGGGCAAGGGAAACTCTGGCTCGCAGAACACGGGGCAGGAAAAGGACAACCAGTCCCAACCACAGGCGAAGAAGGGTAAAGAAAAGACAAAGAAGGACACCGGGAAGTGGTGCGAGTTCCACAAAAGTCCCTGGCACAACACTGATGATTGTCGCTCAAAACAGTCATTGGTGGCTGAGATCAAAGCTTCAGAATCAGATCCCAGTTCCGATTCTAACTCGGAACCTAATTTCACAGTCGCGCAAAAAGGGAAGCAGATCATTGATGCAGAACCCAGTGTCGTTGTTGCCACCACACAGATTCAGCCAGAGGAGCCTGAAGAGTCGGAGGCAGAGGAGCGTCTTTTCCACTCACAGATGTGGGTGAAGGGAATTCCCCTACACTTTATTGTGGACAGCGGCAGCCAGAAGAACCTGATCTCAGAAGAAGTCATCAAGAGATTGGAGCTACCAATAACGCCACACCCACAACCATACACCATTGGATGGCTAAGCCAAGGACGGAGGATCCGTGTCAGTCACCAATGTCGCCTACCATATGGCATCAAGCCCTTCAAAGATGAGGTATTATGTGATGTGGCCCCACTTGAAGTATGTGATGTTCTTTTAGGACAACCCTATATGTGGAAGCGTCATGCTGTATATGAATCACGACCTCGCAGTGTCACTGTCACTTTGGGAGGACAACTGTATCGGATACCAGAGATAGTTGCACCTACCCCAAACGAGCAGGGAAGGAAGATAATCTCCCACACTGGGAAATTTTCCCTATTCGCAATTGCCACTAAAGGTGAACATCGGATCGCAGAGACATCCACCACCTCTGCCCATCATCCCTCTACTCAGCAGAAACAAGAAAAACAGAAGTTCAGTGCAGCATCGCCTATTCGAGTTCCTTTGCAGTGCAAGGAGACTCATTCAAGGTGCTCCCCCAAAAAGAAACCTTCAACACCAATGAAAAATAACACAACAACCAAAACTGTTGAACAGCTCCAGCGCAGCCAGCAACAACGATTACAGCCCTCTGAAGATGTCAAAGTAAGGCAACCTTTCCACTTCAGCAAATGTCGCACCAAGAGCTCAATTCGACACACAGCTCGACATATGATAAGGGATTTAACGCAATGGAGACCATTGCTTCCTAAGGAGGGAGGATTGATCCAGGTGGATATCGGTGGCGGCCCACCTCTTCCAACTGGCTCAAAACAGTCTTCTGGCAATTTTGGTGAATTACTATTTTTAGCAGTTTTTCGGGTCCTGAACTTCCGGAGCCATTTTGAGGCCCTAAACGACATTTTTTGGCGATTTGGGGGACCAAATGGTTGCCAACGGCATGCATTTGGGCCCAGTCGAAAGTTGTAAATCTCGGTTAGACCTTTCCAACGGGCTACCGAGCGCCCTAAACGGAGATCGTATGCAAAAGTTATGACCCCGGGAAGTTGACTGTTCAACTAACCACCTTGGGGCCGCAAACTTTATGACGGTTCATCTTCTAGGGTTAGGTTTTTGGATGATTGGGATTCTTTCCCTCATGCTTATGATAAATAGGCCCTTTCGGCCTCTCTTTGTATTCATCTTGGCACGAATGAGCATAGCGGCCACATCTCTTCTCAGAGATAGCTACCACCATTCTAGCTATTGTATTTTACAGTCTGTTCTATTTCCGCGATTTAATAGAATATGTGTTTACTGTATCACTGTGTTATTTGCAATATATCTCTGTATATGATTCTGTATATGCTATCTTTTGTTTCGTTCCCACATAAATCCGGATCAGATGACCTGTGTCAAGAGAATACCTTCCTAGTTAAGAGGGAGTGTTGATGTATTTGTAACTTTGGAATATATTCACTTATGTATTGTATGTATTATATTTATACTTTATCCCCGATGGAGATGTCTTATTCCTTTGATTGGAAGTGTCATCATTTGTATTCTATTGTTGTACCTTCGACGAAGATGTTTGTTCCTCCAGGTCGGAGAAGTCATTATTGTACTTGAGTCATGTAAAGTCATTGAGGTCCATCCTCCCATGTATTCCAGGGAATTAGACCCCGGAGTAGTGTCACAAGTTATATTGTAAGTGTCGTAACTTATATATGATGGGTTATTAGACCACCTGTGTGGGGTCGGCCTTGTATGAGTCATGTGGGTTAAAGGGTTATTAGACCACCTTTTAGGGGTCGGCCTAGTGTGGGTTAAAGGGTTATTAGACCACCCTAGTGGGGTCGACCCAGTTAGAATTATGTTAAGTGGTTAAGTTGAGGCCGACCTAGTTGAGTAAAGGTCAAGTGAAAGTAAAGTATAAATAGAGAGTGTGACTCTCTCATTTGTTCATTCACACACTCACTCACTTCACATTAGTGAGAGAGAGGAGGAGTGTGCACAAGTGGAGGAGGAGCTACTGCTAGGAGAATATCTCTTGTTGTGGGATTTTATCTTTGTGATCTTTGTATTGATGTTCATTCTATCTCTGAGGAAGTTGCGGGGTTTTTCACCTTCTTGGTTTTCCTCGGTGAAATGCTTTGTGTCTCTTGTCTCTTGTGTTTGATATGCTGTACATGTTGTTCTCTCAGTTAACATCTTATATCATATTGAATTAAATGCTGAAAAAATAACATAAAGATCAAGTGTCCTCCAAGAAAACTCCAAAGGAGATATTTGATGCCCTAACAAGAATGTATGAAGGAAGAAACATTAATTGGAATATGAATTTGAGAACTCCACTCAAAAGTACAAAGATGAGTCAAGGTGAATCCATCCAAGAATATTTTACAAGTGTTTCTCAATTAAAAGAACAACTAGAAGCAATTGGAGACAACCTTGATGAAGATGAGTTGGTGATTACTGCTCTCAATGGTCTTACTAGACCTTGGGACTCTTTTATCCAGACAATGTGTGCAAGAAAGGAAAGTCTACTATTTGAAGTAGTATGGGAAGAATGTGTCCAAGAGGAGGCTAGAGTGGCAAATCAAGAAGCACTACTCAAAGATGATGATCAAGATCTAGCTACCCATACTAAGAGAGGAATGGGAAAACCTCATTTCAAGAAGGAAAACCATAAGGGATTTCATCCTCCTAAGAAGTTTCAAAAGTATAAGAAGGGAAACTACAAGCGAAGAGACTTCTCTTCTTATCAATGCTTTCGTTGTGATAAGATGGGACATATTTCCAAATATTTTCCAGAGAGAAAAGAAGAATTCAAGAAGACGAGCAAAAAAAGACATCATGCTCACTTAGCCGAAGAAGAAGAAGAAGAAGAACCTACCAGGAAGTTAGCAAAGGAAGAAGTATACAAATATGTGTTATTCTCCACTCTCTCTAGTCCATGACACCTAGAAATGACATATGGCTAATTGATAGTGGTGCTTCAAAGCACATGACAGGTTAGAAGAAGACCCTATCCAGTTTAGAAGAAAAGAAATCCCCTCAGAAGGTATCTCTTGTTGACAATATGGCAATACAGGTTGTCATTGATGGAAAACAGATGTGATGACAGAGAAACAAACATATATGATGACAGAGAAGCAAACATAGCAGATGGTTATGGCAGAGCAGATGACAGAGTGATGGATGAGGTTGTATGATGACGAAGCAGATGATGGTGCATTGACTGTCTGAGATTACAGCACAAAGATTACACCACAACAGAGGATAGTCTGCATAAGAGGTAGATACAAGATTAGTGATGATGGAGAGGTAAAAGTAATTGTGGGGTCAATTTAAAAGATAGAAGAGATTTCTGGTGTCAAGATGATGTTTTCGATTGCTGGTTCGAGATCCTTGATCAAACTCATGGATGGTTCTATACTCTAATAGTTTTATCAAACTACTCCCGAGAACCCTAAATGTAACGTCCCCTCCTACCATACCAGCATGATAGAGAGGACGTGGTGCTAAAACCAGGCATCTAGCCCCATAAACTTTTAACCAAGCATTCACATAATATACAAGACATATGGGATGTATGATTATAAGAAAAACACAGCGGAATTAATTTCAATAACACATCCATCATACATTCAAGATATTCATCAAATAAAAATTGCAAAGTTAACACAAGAGAATACTTATCTTGACAAAGTAGTCCCAAGCAACTGGCTATGCAACTGCAACGTTCCACCCAACCATAGGCCAGTTGTGCTTATCAACCTCTTGATACAACTGCCACCCCCGAGCTGGGCATGATCTCTACAAGAAACCAGGGAACAACAGACTCACACATAGCCAAGCATACACCAAAATGAGCCAAGCCAATCTACAAATTGGGTTTATCAGGCTGCTAGGAAATGGAAAGGAAGAATTGCTAAGCTAGTGTGCTCAACCACAGAGCTATGGATACCTCTACAAGATATATTCAGCTTGGCACTCACAATGCCTACACACCCAACACAAGGAAGTATTCTCTTCACTGCCACACAGTCCCTCAAGCCATACCTTCCTTTCTAGTGCTCTCAGGGTGTGCATAGAAAAGTATCCAAAGCCCTCTTGATCTTCTTGAGAGGTTACTCCCTCCACTAGGTTTATCAAGCCAATTCTGTCCACTACCAGTCCAAGTTTCTTACTCACAGGTTCAAATCAAAAACAGGGATGCACATAACAGCAGAAGTCTAAGTGCTGGGCATGGAGAAACATTTTTACAGTGAGATGCCCAAAGATAGGGTTTTCATTAACTTCAGAAAAACGTGGGTAACCCAAAAACGAAACTAGAAGATGGGAAACAACCCTGGGAAGCCAAATCCATTTTTAGAAAAACGCCCATGGACATTCTGGGGAAAAAACGGCCTCCATAGCAGTCCCAAATCGTGGCCCTTCTCTCCCAGCTGCTGTCCAATGCAAAAACGAGCTCCCAGGCATGAAAGATGCAGGAAAAATGGTGAAAAACGTGATGGGAAAAAGGCCCAGTAGTTCAGACTGCGTGAGAGGTCAAATACTATCCATTCAGAATGGCTTTGGGCACCATTTCGTGGGTTTTTTCTTGCCCAAGGAGACAAAATATGATTTTCCAGGTTGATGGCTTGCCCATGCACGAAATTGGATGCCATACCTCTTCTTCCCAAGCCATTAACTACCTCAACCAACTCTTGGAAGAATTAAATGATTGGGTGCATAACCCAAAATGGGTAGTTGGTGGTTTATGGGTTTCCTCATTGACACATGGATTAACACCATTGGCTCAAGGGTTTGAATAATTTCCCTCCCTATTCCTTGTAGAATCATGCCCCATCTCTTTGTTGCATTGCATAGCTAGTTGTGGGTATTTTCATTAAAATTCGTATTTACATGATGTCTTCATTTACATTGTGCCCATCTAGCACAAGAACCACAGGCATCTATTCCTTTAATTGCCGATACATCAACGCTAAATCAATGGTGGGGCCTTGGCCTTGAGCTCCTCACCGTGATTAAATTACAATATTTACATCATTTACGATTTAATACAAAGGGGGTCAAAATGGGGGCATTACATTCCCCTCCCCTTACATTAGCACTGTCCTCAGTGCTCATCAAAATTGAACAAAAATGGATATGCCACCCTCATGGCATCCTCCAGCTCCCATGTAGCCTCATTGGGACCGTAGTGCTTCCATTGCACCTTTACCTGTCCGATGGCTCGGTTCCGGAGCAATGTTACCTTCTTGTCTAGGATGCGCAATGGATCGGTTTGGAATTCTTCCTCGGGTTCTACTTGGATCACATCCCAATTAATCACATGGTTAGGATCATGTACATATTTCTTAAGCAAAGAGACATGAAAAACATTATGAGCTTTAGTGCTAGCAGGCAATGCAAGTCTATATGCAACTGGCCCTATTCTTTCAAGCACTTCAAATGGCCCACAATATCTAGGTGATAGCTTGGCACAACTCCCAAGCTTCAAGGAACTCTTCCTTGATCTCACTCTAAGATACACATGATCCCCAACACTGAATTCCCTATGGATCCTATGCTTATCCGCATAGCTTTTCTGTCTATCCTGGGCTACTTTTAAATTCTGTCTGATCTTGGCAACTTCTTGTTCCATTTCCTTAAGCAATTCTGGCCCAAGTACAATTCTGTTTACTGGATTGTCCCAAGTCACTGGTGTCCTACACCTTCTGCCGTACAAAGCCTCATAAGGACTCATTCCCAACGATGCTTGTTGCCCATTGTTATATGCAAATTCTACCAAGTGTAGATAATCCTCCCACTTGGATGGTTTGTCCATTACATACATGCGGAGCATGTCTTCAAGCACCCGATTTACTCTTTCTATTTGCCCGTCTGTTTGAGGATGGTATGCGGTACTAAAGCTTAGCTGTGTACCCAAATCTGCAAAGAGACCTTTCCAAAAATTGGAAGTGAACTTGGTATCCCTGTCAGAAATTATTGCCTTAGGCGACCCATGTAATCTGAAAATTTCCTTCATGAAAATATTTGCAATGGCATCGGCTTTATGTGTGGACTTAACCAGTATAAAATGTGTTGCCTTTGTTAGCTTGTCCACCACAACCATGATGGAATCATGTTGTCTCACAATCATTGGCAATCCTGTAATAAAGTCCATGGATATTACTTCCCATTTCCATTCTGGAATTGGCACTGGAAGAAATAAACCTGCGGGATGTTGGTGTTCACTCTTCACCTGCTGACATTCCATGCACTTAGAAATGTATTCAACGATGTCCTTCTTCATGCCTGGCCAGAAATAATATTTTCTTGCTGTAGCAATTGTTTTATGATATCCGGGGTGAACAGAGTATGGAGCTTTATGGATTTCATCCATAGCAATTCTCCTCAAATCCACCGCATTTGGAATATAGACTCTATTCTTATAAGTAAGAAGTCTGCCTTCTTCCAAATGATAGCCTTCATACTTCTTTTCAAGGTTTTGCTGCTATAATTTTCCCTTTATCTATACATATACTTCATCCTCAACAATATGGTAACAATCTGCTGCTTCAAATATGGTTGGCAAGTACTAAGTGTTGCCACATGCAGTTCATGTACCTTCCTGGTGAGTGCATCAGCCACCTTGTTTTCTTTCCCTTTTATATGTTTGATTTCAAAATCAAATTCACACAAAAATTCCAACCATCTAGCTTGCCTAGCATTTAAAGTTGGCTGATCAAACAAGTATTTCAGACCACAATGGTCTGTCCTTAACTCAAATTTTCTTCCCATTAAGTAATGCCTCCACATTTTTAAAGCATGTACTATGGCTACAAGTTCTATATCATGAGTAGCATAGTTCTTCTTATGCTCCTTCAACTTTCTTGACTCATAGCATATCACGTGGTTGTCTTACATAAGAACTCCTCCAAGTCCTTGATTGCATGCATCGGTACACACCACAAAGTCTTTTTCTGGGTCTGCAATTTTCAAAATTGGTGCACTTGTAAGAAGATTCTTCAACCGTTGAAAACTTTCCTCACATCTTGGTGACCATTCAAACTTTATCCCCTTCTTTTGCAAAGAAGTGATCGGGTTTGCAACCTTGGAGAATCCTTCGATAAACCTCCTGTAGTAACCAGCAAGGCCCATAAAAGATCTCACATCAGTCACATTCCTTGGAGTTGGCCAATTCATAATGGCTTCAATCTTCTCAGGGTCTACAGATATTCCTTCGTCGGAGATGATGTGACCCAAATAATGAATTCTATCTTTATAAAAGTCACATTTGCTCAACTTTGCATACAGCTTATGCTCCCTTAGTAATTGCATTTTCATTCTCAAATGTTCTTCATGTTCTTCTTCATTCTTAGAATAGATGAGAATGTCGTCTAGGAATACAAGAACAAACTTGTCCAAATACTTGCTAAAAACATTATTCATGAGACACATGAATGTAGCTGGTGCATTTCTGAGACCGAATGGTACCACTACAAACTCATAGTGTCCATACCTCGTTCTAAAGGCTGTCTTATGAATATCTCCTTCTTTGATTCTTACTTGATGGTAACTAGACCTCAAGTCAATCTTTGAAAATACCTTTGCTCCTCTCATTTGGTCGAAAAGGTCATCAATTCGGGGCAATGGGTATTTGTTCTTCACAGTGACTTTGTTCAACTGCCTGTAGTCAATACATAACCTAAGTGTTCCATCTTTCTTTTTCACAAATAGAACAGGTGCTCCCCACGAGGACACACTTGGCCTAATATATTTCTTTTCCAGCAACTCTTGTAATTGCATCTTCAATTCTAGCAATTCCGGTGTACTCATCCTGTAGGGTGTCTTAGACACTGGTGCCGCTCCTGGCACAAGTTCAATTGTAAAGTCAATGTCTCTCTTTGGAGGGAGTCCTGGGATCTCATCAGGAAAAACATCCCTGAATTCTTGCAATACATGATAGTCCTCCAATTTCAGAGTTTCATTCTCTGCTGCCTCTACAATGTGGGCTGCATACAATTAACATCCCTTCCTATAGAACTTCTTCAACTGCATGGCTGAAACCTGTCTAACAGAAGTCACCTTTGGAATGCCTTTTACAACCCTCGGGTTTCCTTCTTCGTCCATGCATTCAAATGTCTTATTGTAGTAGTCAAGTTTAACCCTGTGTGCATATAACCAATCCATTCCAATGAGAATATCATAGGAACCCAGTAGCAAAATATTCAGATCTGCATGAGTGAATAGCCCATCCATCTCTAGTGGACATTTCTCTACTATTTCACTAACTTTTCTCTTGGTTCCAGTGGCTAGTTGAACTAACCATGATTTATTATGCTTTAATTTCTTGAAAGCACAAATCTCAACAATTCTAGGGGTGACATAACTGTGCGTAGATCCAGGATCAATCAAAATAGAAACAGATTGCTTAGCAATCTTACCTTCAACTTCAACCACAGTTGACTGATGATCTTCCTGGCGGTCATCTAGTGCTGCATAGATTCTAGGGATTGTCCTCGCCACTTGACCCACAGTTCCAGCTCCCTGGATGTTGTGAACTTGATTTTCATTCCCATTCCGGTGTGGATAGTTCCTAAGCATGTGGTCTCCTCCACAACCCCAACATTGAAGTGGTTCTCTTGGTTCCTTTGGATCTCTTGGCTTATCTCCCGTCATCCTAGTTGGCTTAGTCACAACCTGTGATGGTTGCCTTTGCTGATTCCTGAATTGAGGAGGCTTGAACCCCTTCTTCCTTTGATCAAACTTTTCATTTTTCCTATCCTTCCATGCCTTATGGAATTCTGGTTTGCTTCTGTTTTAATCAAAGCAATACTTGGCATTTCTTATGGCCTCCTCTAGAGTTCGAGGTTCGTCAAACTCAATTCTATCTTTATATGACTGGGGCAATCCACTTAGGAAACGCTGAATTTTCACCTTATCATCTTGAATGTACTTGACATATCTTAGCAGCTCCAAGAATTTGTTGGCATATTCTTCCATGGTCAATTGTCCCAATCTCAGCTCATGGAACTCTTTGATCTTATCATCATAGTACCTATCAGAGAGGTACTTTTGCTTGAAGTATTTCTTGAACTGTTTCCACACAATCTTCCTTTCATTGATCTTCTTTACTTGCCTGATGTGTTCCCACCATATAGATGCTCTTCCATTCAAGTTGAAGATGGCAACCCTTGCCTTCATATTTCCCGAGTAGTCTTGGACTTGGAAATACTTTCTCATCCCAAGAATCCAAGCTTCAGCTTCTTGACCGGACTTCATCTCTCTATCAAATGTAGGAGGTTTCACCTTCTTAAATTCCCCATGTGAATTGTTCTTGTAGTGCCTCTTCCTCTTACTAATGCGAGATGAAGAGCTTGAACCCTCAATGGATTCTTCAGAGTCAGATGATTTCTGGAGAAGAGATTTCTGGAGTATATGTTCTGTCTGTAGAAACTCTTCTTGAGCTACTAGCCCTCTTACGGGAATTCCTTCTAGAGCTACTCCCACCCCTTTCTGGATTTGATGTCTGATGCCCAGAGTTTATTTGCCTTTGGATGTCTGTCAAACTCTATAGCATGGCTGCATTCAACTAATTTTGTTCTTCCTGAGCTTTAATCATCCTTTCATTATCTTCCCTATAGCTTTGCAACTCCACCCTTAGGCTTCTCATGGTGGCTGCAATACTTGGAGGAGTCTCTTGATTTCTTCTCCCATTAGATTCTGTTTCGGCATTTTCAACATGTATGTTCTCCCCCATGGAATCTGTCTCAGGCTCATAGGGATCCTGTGCATCATCCATGATGTTGATTTTCTTGGCCCAACCAAGATCCAAAACTTTCCAACTGTACTATCTAGAGTGCTACCCTGATGTAACTATGATTCTCTGTTATCTATCCAACTTAGCATGTTTAGGCCCAATGTTGAGATCTGTGGTGATCAGGAAGGGACCTTCCCATGTGGCTGTGATTGTATTTGGCCCATAGAGGCACAATGCTGCAACCAGCAGCTATGATACCAAAATGTAACGTCCCCTCCTACCATACCAGCATGATAGAGAGGACGTGGTGCTAAAACCGGGCATCTAGCCCCATAAACTTTTAACCAAGCATTCACATAATATACAAGACATATGGGATGTATGATTATAAGAAAAACACAGTGGAATTAATTTCAATAACACATCCATCATACATTCAAGATATTCATCAAATAACAATTGCAAAGTTAACACAAGAGAATACTTATCTTGACAAAGTAGTCCCAAGCAACTGGCTATGCAACTGCAACGTTCCACCCAACCATAAGAATAAGAAGGCTTTTCTTTTGTAGATGTTTCTCCACCTTGGGTTTTTAACACATAAATCTCCTCTCTTGTCTCTCTTAATTCTTAGATCTTAGTGTTTTGTTTTGATGCTTTCGATATGAGTTTAAACAGGTTATATCTTGTGGTTATGTGTTATTGCATATGTTCATGATTTAACATGGCATCAATGCTAGCTAATCTTTCATGGTATCGGAGATGGCTACCGAGTTCTAACTCCTTGGAAAAGTTATGTATTTAATTGTTTTATGCATCAAATACTAGTAGATATTTAGATATGTTACCCACCACTTCAGATTTTTTTTAGTCTTATTTTAGAATATCTATAAATATATCTGGACCACATGCTTAGTTTCTTCAATTTCTAAGCATTGTTTGGCTAGATTTGGCATTGCCATTGTGAATAGAAGACAACCTCTTCTCAAATTTTGAATAGTTTATGTTACCACAATAAAAAGTTTCAAAGTCTACCATAGCTCATTGGAAATATTTTTTGTCATCTAAAATGGTTTTTTCACAAAATTCATTTCACTTCCTAGTTTGGGAGATATAGTAAATTGAATCTCTACAAGTATTTGGCACAAGAATGCCACATGTAGCTTGAGTTTCAGCAGAAATTTTGACACTCCTCAAACTATTACATAATAAAATCCAAATATCAAATTGGTTTTTTATGGAATTTCATTTTGCTTCCTAGTTTGGGAGTATCGTCAATTGCAGCTCTCCAAGTATTTGGCACAAGAAGGTCGACCTTAGCTTGAACTTCAACAGACATTTTCTCACTCCTCGGGATACTATAGAATAAGATCCTATGATATTGTTGGAAATATCTCTTCAATATATCAAATGGGTATTCGTAAGATTTGATTTCATTACCTGCAACAAAAGTTATGAAAAATTTTGCAACAAGACATTAATTGTCCCAAAATTCATGAATTCACCATATGATTATTTAGGATGGTAATGGAGCATCACAAAAATATGTCAAATTAGTTGTGAGATTCAATTTATGCTCAATCCTCAAATAAATTGACTAATCAAGAGTTTCCAATCGACACTTCTGGTTCAACTTGCGAGGTTTGCAATTCAGTTTTCTAAGCTCATTAACTATGACTCATTACTTTTGCATACAACATCTGTTTTGAGTGTGGTTTTTTCCAAAATTTGTATTTTTTATTCCTTTTGATAATGATGTAGTTGGTTTAAGTGAATTGTTCAATTTTAAGATGGGATATTCATTTATTTCCAAAATCACAAGGCCAAACCTCAAGTTGTAACTTAAAATGGTCATAATTTGCTAATTTAGACACTGTTTTGAGTGAATTTTTTTTAGAAGTGCATAAATAATTTAACTCTATGCAACGATGATATCATTTTCTGTTGATTTTTCCACATGAGTATTGAGGGTGGTAATGGCCATATGAATGATAGTTTCTTCATGGAAACAATTAGTATTTTGTTTAGCACCATGTATTTGTGATGGAGAGAATTTTTATTTGAACACTCATTAAATTTGATGATCATTGTAAAATCGTATTCAAGTTCTTGATTAAAGCATTTTAGTTAATCGTCAACACTTTCAACCTATTGGATCACATTCAACTTCATGTTTTGCTATCTTTCATGTCTTATTGGGGATATTTCTTTACACATTGTAGACTTGTCATGGTGATTCATGCCTTTCCTCTTGGAGGTTCTTTCTTGTAGTTAGCTCTTTGTTTGCTTCACCTATTCCAAAGTGATATCGAAGCGGAAAATGTGTATTTTATTGCTTAATAATTTGGTATACCAACTATATATATATATATATATATATATATATATAGTATTGAATAAATAAAAAATGATAGGTACAATGAGAATTAATGGCCTCATAAATATATGCTTGATGGTGACCTTTCAATCAAAGCTATGTCTTTACGTGATTGCACCTTTTCATAATATCCTAAGCTATATAATTAGAATATATTTATCAATAATGTGTAACATATATACACAATGTTTCCACCTTCTTTAAAACACTTTGTCCTCGGAGTGTTATAATTTATTTGCTTTGATACCAATGAAGCGGAAAATGTGTAGTTTGATTGCTTAATAATTTAGTACACCAAGGCAATATATATATATATATATATATATATATATATATATATATATATTGTATTGAATAAATAAAAAATGATGAGTACAATGAGAATGAATGGCCTCATATATATATAGGCTTGATGGCTACTTTTCACGTAAAGCTATATCTTTACATGATTGCATCTTTTCATAATATCCTAAGTTATATAATTAGAATATATTTATCAATAATGTGTAACATATATACACAATAGATATTTGTGAAGAGTTTGGAGATAGATTGGTTCTATAGATTATTACTCCATCTTGATTTTCTCAGCACTTCACCATGACCATGTTGATGTTGTTATTACTAATCATTTTACATTGGTAGCAAGTGCCTTCTTCTTGCACCTTATTTAACAATCTAGTTGCAAAGTGTTGATGGTTTCCTACATTGTTCCACTCAACAACTTATCCTTGACAACAACAAAGTTTGAAGCTCTCTTTGCCATTTTATCTAAGATGTTTGAAGTTGTCATTATGGGGGGAACGTAATGTCATGCCATCTTACAACTGTGATGTAATGATTGTCTACCAAACACATTTACTATTGTATAACCTATCATTATGGTGCTTGTGAGAATACCATTCTGAGGCATTTGTACACACAATGAGGTGTCATCAGACTTATGAGATCTCCAATTTCTCACATTGTTGGTTTATTATGTTTATGTAACATAACTCCTTCATTGGCTCAGGTGCTCTTTCTTCTAGTTAACATTAAGG
This sequence comes from Larix kaempferi, assembly GCA_027924585.1. Taxonomy (NCBI): domain Eukaryota; kingdom Viridiplantae; phylum Streptophyta; class Pinopsida; order Pinales; family Pinaceae; genus Larix; species Larix kaempferi. The sequence goes on along the minus strand of BSBM01000257.1, from coordinate 24,630,178 downwards.
GGGAATGTTAGAATGTATTGTAATGTTGTCTAGTGGCTTGATGTAATCTTGTACTTGTGACATAATAATGATCTTTATAACATCATTTGTGGGGCACTTATACATGTCAATTAGTTTCACAAGACATTTGTAATATTGCACATGTGCACATCATGATAGTTTTTACGACTTATTTGGTGGTGACATGTTTGGTAGGTATCATTGACCTACACTAGTAGGTCATTCTTATCCATCACTTCTCTTTTATCTCTTGATGATCTGAACATGTATTGGTTGATCTCCACCCTTGATTCTGCCTTATGATCAATGGTCCAAATTTCTCATATTTAATATAAATTGAGGTCATTAGTCTTGAATCAAACATCAGGGAAATTTTTAAGGTTAAAAATGGGTCTCAAAACAAAACAAAAAATGTACGACCAAAATCAATCTTACAAACACCAATCAAATTCTAGAGAATGACATCATCCTTTATGGTTGAAGTGGCATTGCTTGAATTAAAGTTACTTACTTTCAAATTCTAAATAGTGGATGAAAATCCATAATTAACCATACTCATAATGGAAAAAATACTCATAAAATACTTTTAAATATAATATATAATACTTAGTACTATATAAGAGTACTTTCATTTTTTAATATAGACATATATTACTAATCAATAGTCAAACATAAAATAAAAAATGGAATCTTGACTCATGTACTTTTGGATATGGTGTAGTAACTAAGTTATGTTATAGTTAGATTTAAAGGTATACTGAGATTCGTGTGACATCATCCCCATATCATTAATATGGGGACCTGAGTCTTGAATATAATATACAAAATATATGTAACACCATCCATAACTACATCCATTCATGATCCTATTTAAATATATAAAAATAATATAAATGTGAATATAAAGTGGTATGATAAATTTATTAAAATAAATATAATATTTATTATAATATATTATAATATATGTGATGTTAGATTTAATTAATGAATATAGATTAAAATTTTATATTATGTATGAATATAAAGTGGTATGATAAATTTATTATAATTGATATAATATATATTATAATATAATATATATTATATTATATTATAATATATATAATATATATTATATTATAATTAATATAATATATGTGATGTTAGATTCAATTAATGAATATAGATTAAAATTTTATATTGAATATATAAATATATTTTAAAATAAATAATTATTAATGTGAATTATTTTATGAGTATAACTTGGAATTTATTTACAAAAGTTTAATTTATGCTTACAATTCAAAACTAAAATATTTTACTTTATTTTATTTTATAAGTACTTTATTTTAGTAATTTATGTATTTAAAATTATTCATGTTTCTAGTCATATCAAAGAGAATTTTTTATTAATTTTATTTGTACACATATTTTCACATTAACTTAACCATAGTTACGTGAATTGTATTGCAAAAAGTGAGTTGTAAATAAATCTTCCCCACAAAATGACCAACTCACAATATTGTATTCTATCTCTTAGGAGGCTCATTTTAGACCTCAAACTTCCCCTAATGTAAATGGGGAATAGCTTATGGTATTGATCTGGGTCCATATGCCAAATCATCCATATGTTGGAGAGTTGTATGGATCCCATTTGAACTCCATACATATGTGTGATCTGACAGATGTAATTGAGAGGATTTTGTTGATTAATAAGAAGGCTTTGCTTCTATGGATGGTTCCCCACCTTGGGGTTTTACCATGTAAATATCTTCTCTCTTATATCTCTTATAGCTCTTGATTTATAGATCTTACTATTTTGTTTTGATGCTTTCCATATGAGTTTAGATAGGTAAGATCTCATGGTTATATGTTATTGCATATGTTCCTTATTTAACATGGTACCAGAGCTAGTTGACCTTCAAAACCATCCTTGTCCTTTAGCTCTGTTTCCATGACTTTCTAGCCATATGTTTATCTTCTTTTCCAGAATAATTCCATTTAATTTGGCTAAAAGAGAGTTAATCATAATAGTCCTATAATTAAAACGAGTGTTTTTATCTCCACTTTTAATCATAGAAACAATGAGGCTTTCTATACATGGTCTAAGGAAACCTACTTGACTACAAATTGAAGAGCCCATAGATATTAGGAATGAGGATAAGCCCACCAATTTTAAGATTTATGCTTGGTATCCTTCGATGTCCTTAACTTTCCTTTTTTTGAGTTGCTTAACCCCAAACTACATGTCTTCTAAAGAGAACTTCTTCGTTTGTAGAAAGGGTTTGAATGTTGTCCACAACATAAAGGGATTCATAAATCCTTTTAAGGAAGGAATTTCAATCCTTCAAGGGAATCAAATTGTTTTCATTAGTTCTACAACTTATAATTTGCCTCTAGACTTTTTTAGGATTTACCTTAGAGATGTGCAGATCTCTTGCTTTCTATTTATATCGCACATTTTCTTCCTTTTAATTGGGAATTTGTACCTAGAGATCTTGTCGATTTTCTAGGACTCGTTACCAGCATCTCTAATGGATTCTCTAGCATGCTTGCACTCTTTGTCATACCAAGGGTTGGTTGCTCTAATCTTATTTTTACATGACACCATGATAGAGAACTTGCTAAAGGAAGTAAATAGGGTTGTGGTAAAGGTATAATAGAGGTCTTCAATATTGTCTTTAGTTAATAGTATATTTAATTCATTATTTAAATCCCTTAAAATATATATCGATTTCATTTTTATCAAAGATCAAGTGCTTTTGGTTATTATAATTATTTGTTATGGGGTTTATGTGCTTGTCAAAGTTTAGAGTTATGGTTAAAAGTCTATGGTTAGAGTCAAGTTCATGGTGATTGGTTGTATATAGGGATATTAGATATCACATCATCTACAACACTACTACCCAAACCATGGATACAAATCATCTTGTTGGATTTCAACCCCTTCATAACACCATTGCTAATTATTAGATCTTGAGAACTACAAAGCTTGATTAGCTCGATACAAAACAAATTCTCAACCAAGTCTTCAGAGTTTCTTTTGTATATGCTAGCTAAGCAAGGTCCCCATCTAGCCATAGAGGAATCCATGGTTTGGGTAGTAGTGTTGTAGATTATGTGATATCTAATATCCATATATACAAGTCATCTTGTTGGATTTCAACCCCTTCATAACACCATTGCTAATTATTAGATCTTGAGAACTACAAAGCTTGATTAGCTCGATACAAAACAAATTCTCAACCAAGTCTTCAGAGTTTCTTTTGTATATGCTAGCTAAAGCAAGGTCCCCATCTAGCCATAGAGGATTGGGGTTAAAATCAATGCTTAAGATAATAGCTTGGTTAATTGCTATTCTAGCATTCAAGTCTCCTAGCAAAAGGATATTACCTTCATTTCTTAGGCTGGAAATAACGTGTTCCAAGCCATTGTAAGGACAATTTTTATCTAGATTGTGCTTCTTATCAAAGGAAGAATTAATAGGCACGAAATAGCATATTGCTATATAATCTTATTAGAATTGAATTGAAAGAATCTTTCTTGTGAAGCCTAATATGAGGAAAAATGTTCTTTATGTATCAAGCTATGTGTCCAATCCCTCTATGGCAGGATCTTTTATTCGATACAATTCATTCAAGCTTGGAGTTATTCGAGGCATATCGATTTGTTTATTATTGCAAAGGGCTTTAAATAATTGTAGCGTCTCTACAAAGTCAAATGCTACATACAAGTTAATCATAATGGACAATAGGTCAATCAAGGTCATAAACTTCAAGGAATTAACAAAACTCATATACTTAAAAAAATACTTGGTGAATTAAATAACTACATGAAAAATTTAACAAAATTTGTGATTTTTGCCACAATGATAGATACTATAAAAATAACATACAAATTTCAAGTTTTTCTAGACAAAAAAATGCAACCTAAACATTTGTTTTAAACTATAGAAACAAGTGTAAATACCAAGTCTAAGTATCATGAAAAGAACATATATTATTTATACATGGTTAATGAAATTGTACCATATATTTATTTGATAAAAGATGAAATACATAAATGTAATATTATCTACTATAGATCTATTTTAAATCTGGATCTACCAAGCACCGAGAGGGGTCAAATTTCTTCAGGTGTAATTGTTTTTTAATATGTAAAAAATTTATAGCTCAACAAATTTGATCCCCCCTCGGTACTTGGTAGATTCTATCTACTCATATGAATCTTGCTGTTTTTTTATAGCTTTTGTAAAATTTAAATTTAAGATGTATAATAAAGTTGACATGTAATTATTTTGTGATGTGGGCTATAGTTTCCACGATAACGTTATGTTAATTTTTTTTTTAAGTTATCAATTAAACTTCTTAGGCCTACATCTCATTTTTTTTTATCATATTCACTCATAAAAAAACAAAAACAAAAATTTAACCTAGTTTCCTAGTTTGTATGTAGGCTCAACTTTCACAATGGATAATATGCAAAAACTGATTCATGGTGTATACATTCAAACCCAAAATATGTGATGTAACCCGTTTGGATCGTTTGGATAGATTGATGGAATACTAAGCAAGATATATATGTAAAATAATTGGATGTAACCCATTTGGATTGATTGATGGAATACTAAGCATGATATATCTGTAAAATAATTATGAGATATGAGCATTTAAAGCTACTAAATACATTACGGCATTCAAGAAATATCAATAGAACCCTAAAATTTCTGATTAACCAATAATACTTAAAATTTGAAATGCAAGCCATAAGATCTAAGTAAAATAGTTACATACCTGATTAGATGAACCTGGTGGTTACCTTGATGGCTCCAATATCTACAACTGAAGGTGGGGGGACAACTCTCCACCCAACCAACCCCCATCCAATGGCTGAGGCCCCCGAGCCCCCAACAATTAACCCTATGCCAGAGCTTGCTTGCTTTCCCCTTTCTGTCAGCCTCTTCCTTCTTCCTTTCTCCTCCCAAGCTCCTCCTCCCAAAATTCCCAAAAAGACCCTCCTCTCTTCTTCTCTTCCTCATTTTATCTCTCCTTTCTCCCATTTTTCTAAATTTCTTTTAATGCAATTTCTTTTCCTTCATTTTTCTTTCATATTCCTTTTTATTATTTACCTTTTTTTTAATTGTTTTCGTTTTATTATAAAGATGCCACAAATATGCATACATGAGGGTTGTTACATACTTCCCCCCTTCAGGAAACTTCGTCCTGAAGTTATAATCTTCAAGCAATAAATACAATACTTATTCAATCAATCAATCAAGTAAATACTAGAATATATAGGTAGCTAATATTATTGTGAAGTTAAGAAATTTATTTGTGTGGCCACCACATAGAAGTCTCCAAACCACACTAATACAATCAAACACCCTAAGTTACAACATGCTCTTAAGTAATTCCCTATGAGTCTAGTATGCAACCATAGCAACAATTATGCATCATACACACAGAAGCATTAGTCAATTAATTAATAATTAATAATTGTGTATGTGTTTACTTCCTCTTTCCTTACTCACCCTCTCCCTGAGAATCATATCATCCGCCACCTCCATAAGCCTCCCCTTCAACTTTGGATGGTCCCGCTCACCATGGCATGGGCCCTCTATTGTAACCTGTCCGTTGATCATACAGTAGGCATCAGACGTTCCCCGGGAGGTTACCGCGGCATCGCCACCCTCCCAACTTCTGGTAATAATACAACCTCATCAAAATTTAACTGGAATCTGAGCCTCATCGATACTAACCGGGATCTGGTTCCCAGTACCCCGATCCTGATATCAAGATCATTATACCCCAGGCATCTCAAAAGGCTAGCCTAAAAATCCTCCACAAGCACCTCAAGGCACTAGCCCGAGGCATCAGAAGTCCTACATAAACCTTCCTCCCAGTGAGTATGTCTCCAACCGTGGACTCTGGTCACATCAAAAGTTCTCCGAGAAGTAACAATGGCATTGCCACCTTCCAAACTTCTGGTACTAAAGACCAGAGTTGCTAGCATAGAATTAACGTCTGGCTTGAAAATGCCGGAAGAGGCCATTTCAGCAGAGATGGTAGCAAAACACCAGGGAAACCCTAACCCTAGATGGAAACGTGGAACATGGAGTTATTATTTGAGCCTTGGTTTAACACTAATTAATTTTTAACACTCGTTAATTTCTAGCGCATGGAAACCAAGATACTCTTTGCATGGAAACACTGAAGTATGTAGTTTGTAAGTCTTTATTGTCATTAAAACAATGACAATCGTGCTACTATGGAATACTATATGACTGTGGAAGTGATGAATGCTGCAAAGTTTGATGCATTGTCTAGATCGATACCATAGCCATTGAAGGTAGATCGTTGTGGATTATGTAACGCTGGATTATGTACCGTTGAAGTGATATATATGGTTTTTTTTCATAAGAGAGAATGGATATCCTCGTCTCTCAAAGGGTCTATATCAATAGCCTTGGATGGAATATTTGTGGAATATTTGTACTCACAAGGGTGGTCATTCACGTCTTTAAGTTAAAGAATTAAATATTTACAGAAGATACGTGCTGGAAATTTATGTATTTTTAGATTTCTTGAGAGTAAATAAACTGTGATTATCTTAGTTAGAGGATCGAGGCACAATCCACACAATTACGAAGGCTGATGTCTACATGCTTTTTCACATTCTTCATAATAAATTTATAGATTTATAGGTAAATAACGAACATAAGCAAATTAAAGGATGGAGCAAACACACCATTTTTTGCGATTGGAAATTCCAAATCTATCAAGCAACTTACTTCAGCGCTTTTAGTTAAGCTAAAGTCCAAGTACCAAAGTCCACCAATGTCATGCACCAGTCCATGTTATGCTCAACGCATCATAATCGTGCAGGTACAGGTTCTTGTTTTTAACAGGAATCATCGAAAACTAAACCTCTTGAAATATTTCGGTGGGAAAAATAAGTATCCTTGCACGCACTTTCACCATGCTCGATCAATTCGATGTTGGACATAAAATTTCAGGGGGAAAAAAAATAAAAATATCTTTAACATTTTTATCATGCATGAGTAGATCGGATCTCTACACTGGGTAATAGCTTCTAGCTACAGGTTAAATCATAACTATTCATACATTATATTTCCCATGGCTCAATTAAATCATAGTATGAAATGCAAATCGCCTTCTGCATTAAATATTATAATAACTACAACCTAGAAAGCATATTTGATCGATCTAACAACATAAACCTTCCGCATTCAATAGCAAGCAACAGATTCATAATAAACCCTCATTTTGAAATGCATATGGTAGATTTAATCTCCTACACATTGTGCTATTTAGACAACATATCTATAAAGTTTCCATTTAACTTAATCAACGGATCTATAATTAGATCTAACTTCATCGCATTCCAAAACAAAATATTGTAGATCTACGTATCAATTTTAACTACAAATTAAAGAAATAATAACCACAAGCAAACAATGAGCCCTGAGGTCCGAGCATTTGAGCTAGGTTCTGATACCAAATGTAGAACCCTAAAATTTATGATTAACCAATAATACTTAAAATTTGAAATAGCATGCCATAAGTTCTGAGTAAAATAGTTACATACCTGATTAGATGAACCTGGTGGTTACCTTGATGGCTCCAATGTCTGCAACTGAAGGTAGGGGGACGACTCTCCACCCAACCAACCCCCAGCCAATGGTTGAGGCCCCTGAGCCCCCAACAATTAACCCTATGCCAGAGCTTGCTTGCTTTCCACTTTCTGTCAGCCTCTTCCTTCTTCCTTTCTCCTCCCAAGCTCCTCCTCCCAAAATGCCCAAAAAGACCAAAAAGACCCTCCTCTCTTCTTCTCATCCTCCTTTTATCTCCCCTTTCTCCCAATTTTCTAACTTTCTTTTAATGCAATTTGTTTTCCTTCATTTTTCTTTCATATTCCTTTTAATTATTTACCTTTTTTTTAATTGTTTTAGTTTTATTATAAAGATGTCACAAATATGCATACATGAGGGTTGTTACAACATACAAACCCAAAATATACGATGTAACCCATTTGGATAGATTGATGGAATACTAAGCATGATAGATCTGTAAAATAATTGGATGTAACCCGTTTGGATCGATTGATGGAATACTAAGCATCATATATCTGTAAAATAATTATGAGATATGAGCATTTAAAGCTACTAAATACATTACGGTATTCAAGAAATATCCATAGAGAATTATGAAATAAGTGCATTTAAAGCTACACTCAAGAAAAGGTAATTTCAAGTTACAATTATGCACTATTTAATTAAACAAAATTTTAAGTAATTTACAAAATTGAAACTGATGTGACAATATAGTGATTCCTTTATTGTTCAGAAAATAATTTTATTTGATTCCTTTATTGAGTAATAAAATTAAAATAATAAAATAAAAAAGCTTACAATGATGTGCATTCTAAAAATATAGTTATGTGCATAATAAGGTGATACTTAAATCTTTCCTAATTTGAAGCGACTTTTCAAATAATTGTTCAGAAGATAATTTATTTGATTCCTTAATTGAGAAATGCTGAAAAAAACTTACAATGATGTGCATGCTAAAGGTATAGTTATGGCCAGAAAGAAGCTTTTAGTCTGGATTTTGAATTAACAAAGCATAGGCTCGCAAATATGTATTTATTATAAAAAAAAGTACATGGATTGGGTAGTTTACAATCCCCATTTTTCACCCATCCGTTATACTACTTTCATATTCAGTGTATTCTAGAAAGGCTCAAGTGTAATCATTCTATGCCTTTTGGTCAGCATCTCTCTACATTTTTTTAATTCCATCCATGTGGCCCATCCGTTATACTACTTTCATATTCAGTGTATTGTAGAAAGGCTCAAGTGTAATCATTCAATGCCTTTTGGTCAGCATCTCTCCACATTTTTTCAATTCCATCCATGTGGCCCATGCCCACCACACCAACTACTTTGCCTTGACAAGTCCTCAAACGCTCGAACATTACTTGGTCCCTATGAGTTATTAACACTTCCATCTGCCAACACACAATGAATATTAGATCAAACCACTGTTAAATAATCCATTTTTTTTGTCACCCTGCAACACACGAGAACCTCTAAATTAGCCAACTATTCTGGATTACTAAAATTGTGTTGATATCTTTACTTTGGCAGACCTGTTGAATGCAGGCTAGTCCATTAATGATCTTAGGTATCTTTTCAAGAACGAAAACAAAGAAAATTAACAGTTGAATTAGCTTGAACAGCCAATAAAAACAATAATGCACCAAATGGACCCATATGTAAAAGACCATCGTTTCATAAAAGCTCATAATTATCATTCTATCCTATGTGACAAAAGACACCACCTGTGCCGGATCCCCTCGGTTTGGTACAAATAGACCCTTACATTGGTTCGACTTTGCACTTGGATCCTCTTGTGCTATTATTGAAACCAAGCTTGTCTCATATTCAGTGAATCTTCCACAACTTTGACCATATATTTAAGCAACACCATCTCAAGACAAAGACAAGTGACAAACATGAATTTCTGTTGACTACTATAATGCAACAAGTGTGCGGGCTACATTTGTGTGCACAAATAAATGGAAATGTTAGAACACTTGCATCTGAGGTTTCAACAATGATAACAAAAAAATACAATGAAATTTTGTTATCACGCAAATCTGAACCAACAGACTTGGCTAATAATTATAGGCAATCTAGCCCTGTCACCACTAGATCCCTCTCCACTGGACTGGTGTTTTTTCAATGTCAGGGGGGTGTCCCTAAATGGTGTATGCTAAAATCTAATCCAATAAATATGCACAAAGTCCAAGATGATTAGCACTCAAAGGACCCACTCTTGGGCTGTCCATAAATAGTCAAGAGCTAGGGTAAGTTTTAAATAATAATTTGAAGTTGTTGGGATCAAATCCTATAGATAGTTGCGAAAACAAATTAATGGAAATGATTGAAGTGAATGTGCGCCTTAGGTGAAGAAAATTCAAAATAAGTGCACTGCAAACTATCAAAAACACTACAAACAATTTAACCAATAACAAACAAGAGATTCAAAAAGATAGAACAAACCATAATTGTACCAAATCACATTTTACCCAAGAGATTGATTGCATCATAGTGAATCATAGGTGAGAGGCTGCCATGGATCTCCTTGCTTGCAATGGAGGTAGAGATTTGAGGTCCTGGGGATGGAAGAGTGAAGAGTTGTCTGATGCTACAAATTGTCTAGAGAACATAATACCCTCGTCCTTGAATTGTTTATGGAGAGCTCAAGAGTGGGCCTTTTGTGTGCTGATTATCTTGGACTTAGTGTAGATTTATTGATTAGATGGCAGTATACACCTTTTCAGGGCACCCCCTGAGATTAGAAAAGCACCAGTCTAAATAGAGAGGCATCTAGCAGTGCCAGGGCTAGGTGGCCTATAATTATTAGGTAGGTCTGCTAGTGTAGATTTGCCTGATTCACAATTTGCATTGTTGTTGGAGAATTCGTCCATCCTTGGATATCTACAACGACATCAGTGAGATTTGTTTTATTTTCTTTGTATTGTTTTATCCACTCAGTGACTCCATTGTTGCAGGGTTTTATCAAGCTATACACCCTAAGAAGATCTCCATGATTTGACCCTGCACAAAGCACAGTGCCAAGCTTTAATGAACTTGAACATACATTCTAGAACACAAGGTTAAATCAACTGACTCCCCCCTAGTGACACCATTTGTGGAAGCATCATGATTGATCATGAATGTTGAATCAGTACAATGGATTCAAGATTATATATCCCTAGTAGTGGAGTTCTCTAGCATTAAGAAGTGAGAAGACGAAACGATCATGTTCTTCATGGTAGATTTATCTAGGCAATGCATAAGATTCATCCCTTATTCTGACCAAGAGGTGTTTTATTGGATTATGTCTTTTCTTTTGATCTAGAGTTTCATTCCCTCTTATGGAATGAGAAACCAACAAGTATAGGGAATGCTTTTTGCATTGCCCTCAAAGTGCAAGAATTCCTTGCTATTGAGAAGGAACAAAATAGTGGAAGCTTTGCATGTCATGAACTTCCTAACAGTGATGAGATTGAAGATGACTCAAGCTTGAATGATCATGAATCAATAGTTGCACCACTTGAGCCATATGCAGAATTCCATGAAGATGAAGAGGAAGAGACAAATTTACAAGAAGGTTCATTGATTCCTTCCAAATTCCAATAATGATAAAGAATTTCAAAAAGAAGAGCAACAAATCAGCCAAGCAAAATTAAATCACTTGGAGAGTTTATCCTTGCATATCCCCACAGTGATCCAAGAACAATTTGATCAAATACCATTGCACTAGGAAGAGCAACTTTTGGTTCAAGCAAAATTAAATCACTTGGAGAGTTTATCCTTGCATATCCCCACAGTGATCCAAGAACAATTTGATCAAATACCATTGCACTAGAAAGAGCAACTTTTGGTTCAACCAAAAGATGATCTTCCTCATAGTTTTCCCATGATCTTGCATTCAAATTTTGCTCTTCAGAAAGATCCTTAGGCTGATCATGGCTTGGATATCAGCATTAGTCATGATCCGGTTGAGTTGAGAATGATATGTGTTTCAAGAGGCAAATTTGAAGAGTTTTGGCTTTTCTACTTTCTTATTGATCACTCGTGAGGGACCATCTTCCAAGTTTCAATCAATGGACTTAATGAGTTGCCTAAGTAGCAAGCACAAGAATGTATCTTTACATCTTAGGAAACTCCATGATTGGTTGCATTGGAGCATTGACTATGTTGATCTTTCCCACATGATTGATCACCTAGTTGCATGGTTGCATTTGTCATTCAAGTGTATTGATTGATCATAGGAGATTGACCAACTTCCAAAATAAGAGCTTTTGGACTTCATTAAAGCAAGAAAAGCAAAAAAATAAAACTTTTTTTGTTCAGTTGGGTAGTTAGCATCCTTTATTTTCCACTTCTCTTTCACTAACCTATCTTTTTCAGCCTATTGTTTGCATTTCAAGATTGTTGATCATCAAGCTTTGGTTAGATTATGGTAACTTCGAGATGTCCTCCATGGTTCAGATGCCTTACATGGAGGTACATTAGCTGTATAGGCATCAGGATGGATTAGAGGGTGAGATGCACTCTACTCAGTGGCATGAGCCCAGTGGTGGCTGCATGTGGACCTTCCGGGGTGGTTTGACCCTTGCATGCATGAGTTTTGCATGACCTATCAGCGATCATTGGATGCATGCAAAAGTGACTTTTGCATGCACCAAGAATTAGGGCTTTGGTAAACCTAATTCATCAATGAGATTATTTATAGAGCCAGGGGGTTCCCGGATGAGGTTGCTCGGTTGTATTATCAAAGAGTGATAGTGCTGGAGAGAGGAGGGTGCACTTGTGCATGCAGGGCGACTTTCTGAGAGAGAGGAGTTGTTGCAGGAGCTAGGGTGCTCAGATCTGAGCCGGATCAGTGACCATTAGCTCCAGAGTCACTTGTCACCCAGTACTGTGAGCTGAGATAGCTCATCAGTGGTATTTCTACTCAGTTTAGAGGAGGACTTGTTCACTTGGAGGAGGGTGCATTTCCCAAGGAGGGAGAAGCTCATTTGGAGCCAGATCGACTGATTCAAAGTCTGATACTTCCAAGATAGCCTTGCCTCAGCATTCGAGGAAGGGTTGGGATGATCAGAGCTCAGATCTGCTAAGATCCGGTCCGGTCCAGTACGAGCATCAGAGATCCAGAGGGGAGGGCGCACTTCTGCATGCAGTGGAGGTCGCATTCTTCAAAGGGCAGTCTTCAGAGAGAGCAGATCAGAGCAGTGTGATACAAAGAGGCAGATCAATCAGAGGCACCTGTAGAGATACTCAGATCCAGTTTACCAATTAGGGCTTACTCTTCTAGTGCATGCATCAGCTGATGCATGCAGATCTAGAGTATGTCTGGTTCAGGGATTGAGTTACCTTTAAGGTAATACTGTATTATACTTGTCCATTTATATATATGCTCTGGGCTCGAGAGAGAAGATAGCCCCACAGTTTGTTGGTTTTCCCCGGTTGGGGTTTCCAGGGTATATTTGGTGTTTATGTGTGATTGCTTGTGTTTCAGTTTGGTAATGAGATCTAGCTGTTGAGTTTATATTTATATGAGCATGTATTGATATCGAGACTCAAACTGCTTGAGATCTCACGGTGATTCAGAGGGAGTAGTGATCTCTAAATCAAAGATTTACAGCTTTTTCGATTTATTTTAACCTTAAATTTGTATTATGTTTGTCAATAAGCATAATAAATTGCTTTGCTTATGCCCAAGTAGTTTTAGATCCTTTATTTGTGTTATTTCCTCACATATTTAGCTGACTTTGTTGAAAAGAGTCCATATTGCTAATTTTGATGTCATAAAGCAGTTGATTTGGTATTTAGACACTGCTCTAGGTCAAGCTTGGATGGGGTTGGCATTCCTTATATTGCATTTTCACAGTCGAGTCTTGAGCTGCTAGGTGTGGGTAATGTCAAAGAGACAATTGGATGAGTCTTGAGTCTTACTATTGTTTTGTCTATTTATGTTCTATTATCAAATCAATCCCTATTAGTCATTGCGTCATCCATCTGTAGGGATATGACACCATGTGGTTCTACTTCTACTACTTGATTTTTGCTTCATGCTAGGGGGTAGGTCTCCATCATTTCCTTTCCTCCTAACAGATTACTCCTCATTGAATCTGGCACATCTTCTAACATTTGATCCAAAATATAGAGCACCTTGATGGTCAATAGCGTCATTGGTGACCGCCTTGCATCTATCAGGACCGAGTATCATTGGGTCCTGATCAGATGAGCTTTATTGGTGTTTGATTTCAAAACACCTTTCACACTGATGCATTGTGCTCGTACCTTAGAGCCCACTAGCATCATTGGTGGGCATATTCCTGCTTGCTTGGTACTTTGATCATTGGCATCAGATCAAGTGGCTTTCTCCTAGTTGTCGACTTCAACTCATTTTCTAGTGGGAGGAGCATACTTGTTGGATGGGTTGTAGGATGTAGATACAGATTGCAATGCATAGTTGTTACCTCGTATTAACCAATCAACCAAGGTACTATGTAGTTGACTCCACTGCCCAGAGGATAGGCACTTTTGATATAGGCCAGTTTTCCCATGGATTAGTTTCAGAGCCACAAAGTATAGAGATTTAGTGGTTCTTAACACCTTGTAAGGGGATGCCATCCCCTTTGTTACATACATAAATAAATAATATTAATAATAATAAATAATAAATAAATATAATGTAATAATTAATTAAAAGTCAAATGGCATGTCCTTTATATTTGAAAAGGCACGATGGGATTATAGAAAGGTCCAGGTATTGTAATGTATAAACATCATTCAACATTTTATTATTCAATTATATATTTTTATTTGAGACAATATTGTCAATTCTATCAGAACAAGGATTGTTCTTACTTCATTGGTATTAGAGCTCTCGGTTCTCTCCCATGCTCTACTTACTGCTTCATTACACCCACGCCTCTCCCCATCACCTCACGCTGCCAATTGCCTCCACATCCCACTTCTTCACTACTCAACACACCAGCGCCCATCCATCCTTTGTGCCCTCACAAATCTGCGCCTCACCCCCTTTCTCTTACTCTATGCCCATGGCCCTCTCCCCCCACCCCACACTTTATCCATTAACTCTACACTCACGCCATCCCTTACTACTCCCACATGCACACACCCCATCCCATACGCCTTCTCCCTCCAATTCTCCTTCGGCACTACACGCAGTCCACGCTATCCACTCACCCCCCTCGGCACTACACACAATCATTCTCCCACTACATCCGCTGCGCCAGCCTACTCTCCCCTTCCCACGCCCATGCCCTATTCACTACTCCACGTAGCCCTCCCCACCTCCAGCTCTCAACCCACACTTCTTTCCCTCCTCGCGCCCTACCTCTCATTCACTACACCCATCGTTGCTCGCACATGCACATCTCCTCACTCACCTACCCATTCACATTGTCATTCCTTTTGCACCCATCCACGCAACCCTCCCTTCTTTGCATCCAATTCCCACACCAACCAGCTCGCTCCGTGCTCCCTCGTTCATCTCTCCCAATGTCACAGGGTTCGGCGAACCTGAACCATCAAGTTCGAAATTCGTCGAACCTCAAAAAAAAAATTGAGTTCGTTTGGGTTCAACGAACTTCAAAGCCGACCATTTTTCAAGGTTTTTCTTCGTCATTTTTCAGGGTTTTTCTTCGTCCTTTTGCGATTTTTCAGGGGTTTTTCTTCGTCCTTCTGCGATCTATCTAGTTGTCTCCGGACTCCACCCTTGGTGAGTTATCTCACGATCCACGATTGTTCCAACTGTTGTGCCATTGTGCGAATGGTCTTCCGATCGAGTAACCAGTGCAACGACTTTACATTTAGACAACCGTTTCAATAACCGCGGACAGGTTTTCCGGTAAGTTTTCGAGGAACTGGCGTCGAGGCTGCAAACAGGTTTTCGAGTAAGTTTTCGAGGAATTGGCATCAAGGATGTGGACGGGTCTTCCCGATATGTCTTCGGCGAACTAGTGCCAAACCAATGTTTGAACTTTGTGCCCTGGCGGTTATTCCAAATTGAGACTACATTTAATTTTTTTAAATCTATTGAATGGATATAAAGTTATAATGTATTTATATCAAATGTTTAGGTTATTTTAATATATATATATTATACATTATTGCATACACGTTATAACTTATAATCTTAAATATTAAATGTTTTAATCTAGGTATTAAGTATAGTAAATAGTAAAAAAAATTTATATATAATTGTATTAAATGTTATTTCTTATTTACAGAATATAAAAATATATTAGAAAGTTATAAAAAATTTAAAATTTGAAAAATGTATATAGACGAACCTATGTCGAACCCCATCCGAACCTCATAGGAAAATCCAAACCCGAATCGAACCTGAAGGTCCCCGAACCCGAACCTTGTGACATTGATCTCTCCTTTGCATTACTCCCCAATCGCTGCTCCTACACCAATGCTCTAAGCCCTCCAACCCTCTCCTCCAAAACCACCAACCCTCTCCACATCAACCCTAACAAACTCCAAAAAAAATCCAAAAAAAAATATTAATAAAAATATTATATATAAAAAATATTATTATTATTATATTTTTGTTATTAATATTTTTTTTTGAAAACTTTATAATAAATAAAATAATATATATAATAATAGTATTATTATTTTTTAATAATTATTTGTTAGATTATGGTAACTTCGGGGTGTCCTCCATGGTTCAGATGCCTTACATGGAGGTACATTAGCTGCATAGGTATCAGGATGGAGTAGAGAGTGAGATGCACTCTACTCAGTGGCATGAGCCCAGCAGGGGCTGCATGCGGAGCTCCAGGGATATTGACCTATGCATGCATGAGTATTGCATGACCTGCCAACATTCAGTGACTGCATGCAAAAGTAACTTTTTGCATGCACTGGGAATTAGGGTTTTGGCAAACCTAATTCATCGGTGAGATTATTTATAGAGGCAGGGGGTACCCAGATGGGGTTACTCAGTTGTATCATCAGAGAGATACTGCCGGAGTGAGGGGGACGAATCTGTCCATGTGGGGCGACTTTCTGAGATAGGGAGGAGTTGCTGCAAGAGCTAGGAAGGTCAGATCTAAGCTAGATCAGTGACCTTCAGTTCCAGAGAGACTAGATCTCCAGTACTGTGAGCTGAGAGAGCTCCACAGTGTGATTACTGATTAGCTTGGAGGAGGCCGACTTTGCTTGGAGGAGGACGTTTTTCCTGAGGAGGAGAAGCTCGTTGTGAGCTGGATTGACCGAGTTGGAGTCTGAGACTTTCAGGATAGCCTTGCCTAGATATTTGAGGAAGGTTAGAGACGATCAGAGCTCAGATCTGTTGAGATCCGGAGCAATACGAGCATTTGACATCCAGAGGAGGAGGGCGCACTTATGCATGCAGAGAGGGCTGATGTCATCAGTGGGCAGTCTTCAAAGAGAACAGATCAGAGCAGAGTGATCTAGAGAGGGTAGAGCTATCAGAGGCACCGTCAGAGCACTCAGATCCAGATTGGCAATTAGGGCATACTTCGTCAGTGCATGCATCAGCTTGATGCATGCAAATTAGAGTTTGTCCTGGTCAAAGGGATTGAGTTATTGGCTGAGGTAATTATGTATTGTACTGCTTCTTTATTCTTCTATATGCTCTGGGCTCGAGAGAGAAGATAGCCCCATAGTTAGCTGGTTTTTCCCGAAAGGGTTCCAAGGTACATCTGTTGTCTATTGTGGTTGATTGCTTTTATATGTTGTTGGTAGATGCAGATCTAGTGGTTTGAGTCTATGTTTTTATGAGTATGTACTGACATAGAGATTCATACTACTTGAGGTCTCAGACTGATCCAAAGGGAGTAGTGATCTCTGGATCTATATATATTTACATGGTATCAGAGCCCTGTTGAGGATCAAGGTGAGCAGTCACACATAGATCTGCAGTGGTGGTGACTAGATCTAGTAGATCTGTGGAGATAGAGGCCAGATCTACCAGATCTGAACATTCCCGTTCAGATCTGTGGTTGTAGAGGTCAGATCTATCAGTTCAGTTGGTTGGTGGTCAGATCTGAGATAGATCTGCCAGATTTGTGATCAGGAGAGATTCTTGTTTACTGTGGGTTACAGTTTCCTCAGTTGGGTGAGTATGGCTACTGGGTTGAGAGTGGAGGACCGGTTGGATGGTGCCTCCAACTACAGTGCATGGAGGGCACGCATTACTCTCTTGCTGAAAGAGAGTGAGCTATGGGATGTTGTGTACAGCACGATAGCAAATCCCGTTACTGTTCTGTCTGATGCCACTGCCAAAGTAGTGTATGAAAAGAAGAATATAAAGGCCCAGAGGATCCTGCTTGATGCGATCAAGGATCACCTTATTCCACATGTCTCTACCAAAGACAATGTGTATGAGATGTGGGATGCATTGACTAGTCTGTACCAGAGCTCAAATGAAAACAGGAAGATGGTTCTCAGAGAGAAGCTGAGAAGCATCAAGATGGGGAAGGATGAGAGCATGGTTACCTATCTCACCAAGATCTCTCAAGTGAGAAATGAGTTGGGAGCAGTCGGTGAGAAGGTAGAGGACAGTGAGCTAGTTCGGCAGGCCTTGAATGGCGTGTCTGTAGCATGGGCAGTGTTTGTTCAGTCCATCATAGGTCGTGAGAACCTTCCCAAGTGGGATCGACTGTGGGATGACTTCACACAGGAGGAGACCCGGAGAGGGTACATTCAGAGTTCAGCTTTTGCCATTCCTGAGGAGGAGGATGTGGCTCTCGCAGCAGGCGGGAAGCAGAGGAGTAGACAGAAGAAGGATCTGAGCAAGATCAAGTGTTTCGCCTACAATGAGTATGGACATTATGCGGGACAGTGTCCGCATAAGAAGAAGGGGAAGCAGGCGAAGGATGAGTAGGTGGCAGCAGCAGAGGAGGTTGATGAGTTCTCTTCTCGGTTTGAGAAGGAGTTCTCACTAGCCACAGTTCAGTCAGGACATGACAGCATCCCACCAGAGATTCAGGCTGATCAAAGATGGAGAGTGGACATTACTCTCAGCAGTCATATGACAGGAATGCGAGATGCATTCCTGATCGTAGAGCATACGGCAGTGCAATTGACTCGAGATGGTCAGGGGGTTGACCATTTAGTTGTTGGTGTGGGCAGAGTGAGATTTCTGCTTGACTGTGGGGAGCTCCTGGAGGTATCAGGAGTGTTCTTTGTCCTAGGACTGAGAGGGAGTGTTCTCTCAGTGGCAGCATTGGCAGCTGCAGGATATCCTGTAGTGTTTCACAGGGATCAGTTCTTCACCTATCCCAGAGGAGTAGACCCAGTGTTGTTTGGTCACAGGATTGATGGTGAGTACTTGGTTCATGGACAGCCTACTTCAGGGACATCACGATGGCTGAGTGCATCCTCTTCAGATGCAGAGGAGGATGATGGGTGAGATGCTCACAGCAAAGATGAGGCCAGGAGGAGTGGGCCTGTTCAGCAGATGGGTGAGCGAGAGGCTCACCATGATGAGGATCAGGGCAGTGATTGCAGAGTTTCGATGGATGAGCGAGATGCTCATGGCAGTGATGGAGATGAGGAGATTGAGCCTTTGGGTTCATATCAGATGGATGAGCGAGATGCAAATGGCAGTGATGAGTTACAGGAGGTTGAGCCTTTGGGCTCACATCAGATGGATGAGCATGTTGCTCATACAAGCACCAGTCAGAGAGTGAGCTGGTATGATATGGTTGAGATGGACTTGGCTCAGGAGAGAGCTCAGTCAGTTCAGTCAGTGCAGAGACAGAGGGAGTTGACTTATAGAGCTGAGTCAACTCAGGGTCATAGACAGATGATCTACAGAGCAGTGGATCCACTTGACAGAGGTCTTCAGAGTTGGTTACAGCAACAGAGACTCAGAGGGAGTCTGAGTCAGAGTGCAATGACAGAGTCAGCAGTGGTTGACAAAGGGGCTTCTTCTGAAGCCACACATATGGAAATTGATCAGGGTGGTTCAGGTCAAAGTGTAGCAGTGACAGGCAGATCAATTAGATCAGTGTCAGCTATAGAGGACTTGTTGGATCCAGGTATCCATGGTAGGACTTCCCTCATTAAGAGGGAGTGTTAGATTATGGTAACTTCGGGATGTCCTCCATGGTTCAAATGCCTTACATGGAGGTACATTAGCTGCATAGGCATCATGATGGAGTAGAGAGTGAGATGCACTCTACTCAATGGTATGAGCCCAGCGGGGGTTGCATGCGGAGCTCCAGGGGAGATTGACCTATGCATGCATGAGTATTACATGACCTACCAGCATTCAGTGGCTGCATGCAAAAGTGACTTTTTGCATGCACCGAGAATTAGGGTTTTGGCAAACCTAATTCATCGGTGAGATTATTTATAGAGGCAGGGGGCCCCCAGATGGGGTTACTCAGTTGTATCATCAGAGAGAGATACTGCCAGAGTGAGGGGGACGAATCTGTCCATGCGGGGCGACTTTCTGAGATAGGGAGGAGTTGCTGCAGGAGCTAGGAAGGTCAGATCTGAGCTAGATCAGTGACCTTCAGTTCCAGAGAGACCAAATCTCTAGTACTGTGAGCTGAGAGAGCTCCACAGTGTGATTACTGATTAGATTGGAGGAGGCCGACTTTGCTTGGAGGAGGACGTTTTTCCTGAGGAGGAAAAGCTCGTTGTGAGCTGGATTGACCGAGTTGGAGTCCGCGACTTTCAAGATAGCCTTGCCTCGAGATTTGAGGAAGGTTAGAGACGATCGGAGCTCAGATCTGTTGAGATCCGGAGCAGTACGATCATTTGACATCCAGAGGAGGAGGGCGCACTTATGCATGCAGAGAGGGCCGATTTCATCAGTGGGCAGTCTTCAGAACGAGCAGATCAGAGCAGAGTGATCTAGAGAGAGCAGATCTATCAGAGGCACCGTCAGAGCACTCAGATCCAGATTGGCATTTAGGGCATACTTTGTCAATGCATGCATCAGTTGAATGCATGCAAATTAGAGTTTGTCCTGGTTAGAGGGATTGAGTTACCGGTTGAGGTAATTCTGTATTGTACTGCTTCTTTATTCTTCTATATGCTGTGGGCTCGAGAGAGAAGATAACCCCATAGTTAGCTGGTTTTTCCCGAAAGGATTCCAGGGTACATCTGTTGTCTATTGTGGTTGATTGCTTTTATATGTTGTTGGTAGATGCAGATCTAGTGGTTTGAGTCTATGTTTTTATGAGTATGTACTGACATGGAGATTCATATTACTTGAGGTCTCAAACTGATCCAGAGGGAGTAGTGATCTCTGGATCTATATATATTTACATTATTATTATATTCTTATTATTTTTTTTATTTTCTCCACCACTATTAACCCCAAGAATAATAATAATTATAATTATAATAGTTATTATTAATTAGTCTCAATTGACCCCCACAAAAAATATCAATTGTCGTCACCCCCGTTATAGGCCAAAATTACATCTAAGTATATGCCCCCACACACTAGAAGCATGGACCTGAAGATCCAGTTCGAGCAGTTGCAAAAGGACGTCAATGCCCTCAAAGACACTGCCACCAAGAACAAGGAAAATTTTAGGGGCGAATCTTCGCCAATGGACAAAAATAATGGTGTTTTAAATTTTGATGGGGCGAATTTTATATAGAAATCTTTAAAAATATTTTAAAATAATTCGCCCTAAAATTACATATTTTTTTAATTTCTAAATTGTTTCACCCATCCAAAATTATAAATGAAATTTATGTTAATATATTTTTTCCCTCCAAATTAATCATGGATCCTCTAGTTTCGCCCCCGATCCAAATTTATAAGGAGTAATCCGCCCATGATTTCATTAAAAAATGATTAAAGATAACATTTATTCGGTAAATAATGGGTTTACCGTTGGTAGTTTATGGGCCCATGGTTTTGGGCATCCCATGGTATTTTCCCATGGTATTGCATGTGATAAATCCTATTTAAGGTTATTTACCATTGGTGGTCTATGTGCCCATGGTATTTTCCCATAGTAGTGCATGTAATAAATCCTATTTAAGGAATTGAGGTACTCTATTGTATTTAGAAGATCCAATTTTCTTAAGATATAGGGTAAATTCCATGGAAAAACATTGTTTCAATTTCCATGTTAAGAGCCTCTCTATTTTATTATATTATTAAAAATAGTTACCAATCCAATGTTTTACTTTCCATTTGATAAATTAGACCTTTATTTTATTTGATAAATTCATTTTAGTTCATTAATTTATCTTAAAACTTCAATTTCATTGATGTCGTCTGTCATTACAATAAATGAGAGATCATAATATGTAGTGCACAAAACCACAATAATTTTTGGAGCACTAACAAATAATCACCATGATTAGTTTTTTAAGTATTTTATTTTTTTAATTAAAAATGCTAATGACTCATTCCATTCAATTCTACTTATTAAAATTTTATTTTTCCATATAGTGTGTTTTTGTATTTTCAATTCAATTATACCTATTACATTTTCTTTTTGCATATATTGTGTTTTTGTATTTTCAATACAAAACTTTTTTTGTTTTATGCCAAATCATATTTACAAGTTTTAAATTATGTAAAAACTTCTTCGATGATTGGATTTGATGACACTAAATAGTTTGTGAATAAGATTTGGTTCATATAAATATTATAATAAAACGGATTTCAATTGATTGTAGATATTTTGTAATAGAGAATAATTTAATTTTTATTTCTTGAATATATCTATTAATATTAATATAATGGAATAGAATATATATTTGATTTATATTTATTAGTGTATTTAATATCAATATTCACAATATTTTCCCCGGATGCAGGTGTCCTAGATCTCTCGACCGTGCAGACGTCAACATGGAGCTCCCCTCTGCCCACCACATGGATAGTTCTCGGTCCGCTCACCATGCTCACTAAATTGCCCCGGCTTTCAAAGTCTGAGGTTTCAATGCACTCGACCTTTCATGCTTTGAGCAGAGCGGGTGATGGTACATCGGCAATCATGCCTCCTTACAGTGATTTTACAGCCCCTCGGGAGGACTATTTCATGGGATTTGGCAAGGAAAGTTTCCATTTCTTGGCAGTTTGCAGTTGGAATACACGTTGTGTTTCCCTTCAGCGTTCTGGAAAGAGCCTTACTTTGGGCTCATTCAAGCTTTGCAGCGTTAGTCTACTCCCTCTTGTTAGACACAAGGACACACTAAGAGGGGGGGTGAATCAGTGTGTCACCACTTTCAGCTAATTTCAACTTCTTAAAACTTAAACAAATATCATCAATTGTATATTACAAAATACACCACCATTAACCAATCAGATCATCATCACAAATCATAAGAGACACATTGCAAGATAAGTTTTTGCAATCTTTTTGGATTGGGCCGACTTCTCATTAATTTTAAATACCATCTCTCCCTTAAGGAAATCGACCTCAACAAGGAGTAATTAATTCTTTTAATGGGCAAGCCGTAAGGTTTTGTATGTGATCTTCAAGGAGAGACCATGGGCTCCATACATTTATGATCTTCATCATCATAAGAGAGCATAACATGGGATTTAACAACATAGCAATGGCTTCTTTATTTAACCCAAGGGCTTTCCATAGGTATGGGCTTCATTTGTATGAACAAAAGACTTTGTCAAGGGTTTGCATATGAAGCCACATCAATATCAACTAGGTATGACATTATGAGGGTTGCACCATCAAATTCAAGACCCATCAAGCGTATGTGCAAGGGCTTTTAAAAACAACATGCCAAGTACATGGATTCCAAGATCCATCCATGTGGGGCTTCAAGGTCCAAGCTGCCATATGTAAGTGGGTCATATGTCCATATCATGACCAACTCATGTCTTCTTCAATTGATAAGAGTGCAAACCAAACTTCATCATGTGCAAGGGTGTAAGGACACTTGTAAGAGCATTTCAACCATGTGTAGGGTTCCAAGACCCAGTCTTTGTCTTTGTCATTAAGTCTTTGTCCTAGTCAATCACTGAGTTTTCCATGTCATCAACAACCACAGCCTTTGTCATTAATGGCTTGTCATTAATGACAACCATGATCAACAAACTCCCCCTTTGTCATTGATGGCAACACCTCTCAATTTTCTCCCCCTTTGACATTAATGACAAAGGGCCAAACACTTAGCAATCAAAAACTTCACAATGCCCAAAATGGTTATATTTTTGAATACTTCTTGAGATCGAGCTGAGATGTTTGCTCCCCCTTTCATGTAGACTTCTTCATTTAGGAGTTCCCCCTGAGATCTTGCTGGTTTGTTCATTGTAGTCATGTTACTTGTCTAGTTATTAGTGAATGTCAAATTTGCTACTGCTGTAGGTGTCCGAAACTCAAATAGAAGTGTGTGCATGCAAAACCCCAGTCATCCTTGAGAGAGAGCCAAAGAAAAAATTGTCACAAATCTCAGTCACAAACCAGCCACAGTTCAATTCATAAATTTATTACTTTGGTCGTGTTACCAGCTAAGTTGTACTTAGTTGGACTATCAAGTGAGCTGGCAAAGTTGAACATGTTACATGTTCGTTTTCGATGATTTGATGTCCAGCAGGCCTTTTAAAGGCCCCATTTTTTAATTTCTTCCACATGTCCATGGCCCTGCAGGGTTTGTAATAAAATGTACTAGCATGGTGTTTTGTAAAGGACTTGGTTCCCTAGGACTTTTTGGCTAAGTCAGGTATTCGAAGAAGTTTTTCACCTATTAATTATGTCTTGCATTAATGCATATCATAATTTTTGGGTTTTTCTCCTGCTCTTCCAAAGCTGGAATGCCTGGGGAGGTTAACGGGCCTTAGGGGATTGTTAAAGTCCATGGTTCAATGTATATGAACATGCTAGACATTGTTTTTGAGTCATATGGACATGTGCTAAGTCACCCTAGGTAGTTTTTTAATTTTCGGCGAAAAGTATTTTTTCCGTAAATGAGCCATTTTTTAATGGTTTCATTAAAAAATATTGTAAATGGCATAAAAATGTCATCTAGGGGTCTTTTTTGCCTTAGAGGAGCTTATTTTCCAACTCAGAGCACCCCCCTAACCCCTAAACTCACTTTTTCTAATGTTTGGATGTTTAATTTTTCATTATGCTCAAAAAACCCAAAAAAAGTCGTAAAAAATAAAAAAAGTGAAAAATAACTTTAAAAAATTAAATAATTTTTGAGTGATTTAAGGGTCTGATTTGGATCAACACCTTTTATGGAGCATATAGGGATGATATGTAAGAGTTTTGGGCAGCGTAAGTCATGGGTATGACATGCCCATTGAAATAGGCGCTTTCCTCTTGGAGCATGGGCGCATTTGGTAAGTTTGGGTGCCCACGAATTATGGTATGTGCAGCATGTTTGGTGCTGCTATTGTTAGCACATATAGTGCTGCGTTTTAGCAGCTAGGAAGGTGGGAGTGGGCAGCCCATATCACTCCACTCATCATGCCACTCACTCCACCACTCTTCTCCTCAACTTGGGCACACTCCCTCTCCTTGTTTTCTATAAATTGGGGCAGCCTTCTCCCATATTAGGGAGTTGGAGTTGGAGAGCAAGGAACTTATCATTGTAATTCTTTTTGTCATTTTGATTAATAAAAGGCTTTGGAGGTCACTTATGGTGTTAGGCTTTGTGAGTGGATGAATGTCTTGTTTCAAATGAGGTAACTTGTATTGATACTTTTTGTTTCTCTAAGATCAAATATAACTTTGGGAAAGATCAGTATTGGTTTATGAGGAAAGTTGGGTAATTTGTTTATTGCTTAATCTTTCATTTTATGCATTAGTAGAGATCAGATTTAAATATATCATTTGTTTATGAATATTTTCTTTTAATTTCTACTATGTGTTTTATCTACATTTGATCATTTTGTTTCAAGTTGTGGTGTTTTTACAGGTTGTCTCAGGTGGATAGGTTGGAGAACTTGTTTGTGTGTTCTACATATCTAATATTTTATGCAGATACAGTCCCTCAGCTCACCACCGGAAAGGATCTCCAAAGTTTCAGTTTTATTCAACAACAAAAAAATTGCTCCATCTCTATCTCCCTCTTATTTTTAAAAAAGTTTTCTCTGGGTTACATAAGAAAAGTATTTTCTGATTTATGTATTGATAATCATATTCTAAGTAGATCAGAAGTTACTTGCAAGAAGTTTAGTTTATTTTGTTTATGGAGTATCTATCTTTCATAGACTAGACTTTCTTGTTTACCTTGCACTTCACCTTTTCAAAACTTGTTAAAATCGTCAAAAAATTTCAAAGTTTTCAGGAGTAGTGTTAGGTCTGATTTTAAAGTGTCATTTGGTTATCCAAGAGCATAGGATTTGCAGCTAGTAAGGCTTGCAAAGATCCCAAGTAAACAAGCCCCATTGCTTGTCTTACTTGGTTAAATTTTGCATTTTTAACTAGTTTTAACACTTAGAAATTTTTTGGGTTTTTAGGAGGTGTTCCAAAGACACTCTTAAAGTGTTTTGGGGCATCTTATACTAATGTTTGCTTGCTGGTTTGTAGCAAAAGATGAACAGGTAGGAGGAAGTGCTGCCGAAATTTCAAAGATCCAGGCAATCCGGGGTACCAGAACTAAATCTTTGTAAAACCGGTTATTTTTCTCTTCTATATTGTAAGCCACCAAGTCATCTTAAAGAGACTGGGGCACTTCTCTAATCCTTGTAAGGTTTATTAAACGAGAGTGAGTGGGCTATTCAGCGCCCACACCCCATCCCCCCAGGGGTGGCCTGTGTCGTCTCTTTTCATGGTGTGATTTTTTTTAGATTAGTTTTATTTCTTTTATTTTCGGCAATAAATAAAATAAATTAGGTTTAAAATTTACGTCGTTGGTCCATTCCATTGGTAAGCCACGAGTTCACTCAGGATCTAGATTTTATCATTTATTTTACAAACTCAAACACCCCCTCGCTTTCCCGAAGTAGGGTTTCAGGATAAGGGCTTGCCCGAGTACTAGCCTGAAAAGAGACTCTTGGGGCTCTAAAAGATAAAATTTTGGTTCATAAAAAACTTACAAATTCCCAAGGTCTTCTCCCGTATGCTCTGTGGCCAACTTGCAGCTCAGTTTGATCATGTTGGTACACATCAAAAAGGGGAAGATGCCTAGTAATAGGTTCTAACACTACCCCAATAAACAAACCTTCTTGTGAAAATCCGGCACAACACGAATATTCTTTTGTTGTGGGGAAATTCTTCAAAGGACTTAGGATAAAACTGGATAGTGACCTCTTGGAAACCGTTAGGCTTTCCCTCGTTGGTATAGCATCTGAACACCTCCTTGAGAATCCGATTCAGCCTAAGTCTGAGTGAAGAGCCACACATCAGAATTCCGGACATGTTCCCTATACCTTTGCGTATATCGGGAACCCACCAGCCCTAATAAAAAGATCATTACCACAATAAAATAAAATAAACCAAGAACAATCGCACAATGTTTTCCTTTCAGTTTCAAGCATCTATTTTGACTCCATTTATTGGCACTGGTTATATTGTTATATTTCAAGTCATTGATGAATGCTTTAAATGACTATGAAAATTATGGATGTTTGCAAATGAAATGTTGATGAAGGACTTTTGCTTTACATATATATTCATATGATGCATTG
Organism: Larix kaempferi; assembly: GCA_027924585.1. Classification (NCBI taxonomy): domain Eukaryota; kingdom Viridiplantae; phylum Streptophyta; class Pinopsida; order Pinales; family Pinaceae; genus Larix; species Larix kaempferi. The sequence continues at coordinate 24,603,008 of BSBM01000257.1, read as the reverse complement.
TCTTGGTTTAGCAAAAAATATTCTAACTCCTAGATTAGATGCTTTCTTTTTCATAGATTAGACACCATAATTTGATTTCATTTTCTAGGGTCCACCCCCCTTGGCTTTGCTAGGAAAGCCTAGATGGAGGAGTTCAGTATCAGGTGACAGCACTTGACTCTAGCTTGCCCTCAAGGGCCACACCAGCAGCTTGAAGACTTCTGCTGCGTTTTCCCAGGTGTGGAACCAGGCGACAACAGGCCGTCTAAATATTCTCCAATTAATAGAGGCCTGAATTTTTCCATCTTTAGATTTCACATACATACTCCCCCTGACTAGTATGCTAATGTCCAGTAAATTCATACATGGTAAGCATACATCAAAGACAATCCTCCAACCATCATCATGTTGCTTCACTACATTTGCTTTGATTATGAAATCACTGCATATTATCCTTGCTCCCCCTATCAACATACTCCTTTTCAATTCGGACTGAACAAGATTTTCTTCAATGGTCTGCTGAACTTGTCATCCAGACTCTCTTCTGCAGAAACAAAGATTGATCACTATGTTTTCTGCTACAGCCTTTTGAATAAGCTTCAAATTCAATACTTTGGATGCTTGGACTAAGCCTTGATCTCCATAATGTCACAAACTTGTATGACTGCCTTACTGATGCAAATTTTTGAAAAAAATGCCACTATTTTTGCCATAAAACTTAGCTTACTGTCATAGCTGCAACTATGTGCTCACACATTGGATTATGTGTGTGTCAATATCACTTTATCATCATTATAGGCAACATTAGGTGTTCATCAAATCAAGGTCTGAGCATGCATCATGGTGTCACTCTTGCACACATTTCCAAACACTTGCAAACTGTGGATTCCACTCTGGCTACTTCAGCAAGGTAAATCCATCATCATGCTCTACTTCATCAAGTATGTTGTAGATACTTCTGATTCTTTTGTGTTCCATGATACCCAAAACTGAAATAAGTCACAGCCATCAATCTTCTCAACCTGTCACTTTTGTCTACTCAAACTGGTCATCAACAACTGCTGGTCCTTCTCTGCTCCAGATGCCACATGTCATCTCATCATCATATTTTTTGCTGAGAGTTCATTCCATAATGATGTAGATGTAACACAATTGATAATGTATTGCAATCTGATCCTAGGACCTGTTACTTCTTGGAGAGCCATTCTCTACCATTTGAGTCCATTCTCCAATGATGAACTCATGGCATACTCAAAGTCTTTGGAAGACTTCAAGTATGGCTTTCCATATGGCAGCCATCATCTACTTTTGTGTATTGATCCTCATTTGGATTTAACAAGAGATTTTTCTTTACCCATAATTTCTTCTTGACCTCCGTCTTCTCATCATTTGTTCCATCTTTTTTGGTTTTCTTGGCTGAGCTATATGTTAATCATCTCATAGTATTCTGACAAAATGCAGCTATGTGACCAAACTGGTTGTATGACCAGCACCTAACTGAGCTAGTGGACCTTCCATCACTTCTTTGATCAACTTCTTTTCTCCATCCTTGAGAATGTCCTTGACTGTAGGTTCTTGTCTTTTGATCTTCAAAAATTATTGCATTTTTCTTCTTCCAAGGTTCACTGATTCTTCTTGCTGACGTGTACAAGGGACTCCTCCTTGATTGATTTCTTTGATTTGCACAATCTTGGGCTTTGTGCCCAAACCCACTACACCTGTAGCATCTTAAAGTATGACATGTGGCAGCAACATGTCCATCTTTGTTGCATGTCCAACATTTAACTGAGTTGTTTTGTCTTCCAATATTCTCTCTTCCATCTACACAATCTATTGCCCTGTGACAAAAGTTAAAACAAGAAAAACAATAGCCATTAAATCTATATTCATACCTTGGACCTGGTTTCCATCTTGGAATTGTTTCTTTGCTTTGAGGATTGGGCCTAGCTCCTTGATGTGTCTTTGAACAACCAACATCTTTGTTGTCATGAGATGCATCCTTGGTCATTGATGGACCAGCTTCTGGTTTCCAATGCTTTCTTTGATAGTGTTTGAGAGTCCATCCATCAAAAACTTCAGTGCAACTTTATTGTCTTTCTCAACTGCTTCCTTTGTCTTCTTGCTTGTCCGGACTGGTGGGTTCACAACAATTTCCCAAACACCGAATTTCTTCAAGTAGGCCTTCATCTTGCTCCTCCAACCAAAATAATCTTTCATATCAAAAACTGGAACTTCATTGTCTGTTTGTGCTTCCATTGTGTCTACTGATCTCCTTCAAGCTTGTTAGGCTTATGTTCAAGAACCTTGCTCTGATATCAATTGTTAGACACAAGGACACACTAAGAGGGGGGGGTGAATCAGTGTGTCACCACTTTCAGCTAATTTCAACTTCTTAAAACTTAAACAAATATCATCAATTGTATATTACAAAATAAACCACCATTAACCAATCAGATCATCATCACAAATCATAAGAGACACATTGCAAGATAAGTTTTTGTAATCTTTTTGGATTGGGCCGACTTCTCATTAATTTTAAATACCATCTCTCCCTTAAGGAAATTGACCTCAACAAGGAGTAATTAATTCTTTTAATGGGCAAGCCGTAAGGTTTTGTATGTGATCTTCAAGGAGAGACCATGGGCTCCATACATTTATGATCTTCATCATCGTAAGAGAGCATAACATGGGATTTAACAACATAGCAATGGCTTCTTTATTTAACCCAAGGGCTTTCCATAGGTATGGGCTTCATTTGTATGAACAAAAGACTTTGTCAAGGGTTTGCATATGAAGCCACATCAATATCAACTAGGTATGACATTATGAGGGTTGCACCATCAAATTCAAGACCCATCAAGCGTATGTGCAAGGGCTTTTAAAAACAACATGCCAAGTACATGGATTCCAATATCCATGCGTGTGGGACTTCAAGGTCCAAGCTGCCATATGTAAGTGGGTCATATGTCCATATCATGACCAACTCATGTCTTCTTCAATTGATAAGAGTGCAAACCAAACTTCATCATGTGCAAGGGTGTAAGGACACTTGTAAGGGCATTTCAACCATGTGTAGGGTTCCAAAACCCAAGTCTTTGTCTTTGTCATTAAGTCTTTGTCCTAGTCAATAACTGAGTTTTCCATGTCATCAACAACCATCAACAACCACAGCCTTTGTCACTCCTTTGTCATTAATGGCTTGTCATCAATGACAACCATGCTCAACACCTCTCTTTGATCCTTAATCGCTTTGGTTCTCTTTTGTCCCTCTTCGATTTCACAACTTGAAAGATAAAGGGTTTGGGCCTCGGACTTCAGCAACAATCTGTCTAGAAGGCTCCATGCTACCCCTCTTGGCGCTAGCAAAGGTAAGGGAAGTTCTGGGCATCGAGGGAATAGAGGTTCCTCTGATAGTGGCTATGATAGCTCCATTCTTGAGCACTTAAGAACAATGTTGGACGACTGGGAAGAAGAGGTGGTGGTCCAACAATTGATCGGTCGGAGAGCTCGGGTTCGTCGCAGGCATTACTGGACGGTGAAAAACTTGTTGGCACAAGTCTTCTTGCACTCTCGGGATTCTAACCAAGACAATAATCCCCCGCCCTCTCCTTCCCCTGCTCCGGCTGTTCATTCTTCCTCTTTGCCAAGTCCTTCTTTGGTATCCAAGCCGACGGAGCATCAAGAAAATCGGATAGGAAAGGAGCCCTCTTTGGTTCAGGAAAAAATTGATATTGCCTCTACAAGCGACCACAAGAGAAAGAATGTGGAGCGCAGCAGCTAGGTGGACCTCTCCTCCTTCAGGAAAACAGAGGCTCTCCCGGTCAAGAAATCTCTTGACAACACTTCAACCTCGGAGGACGATCGGTGCCCTATTCGGGAAGAGAAGCCAGAAGATGCAGAAGTTGCCCACAACCCTAAGTAATTTCCTAGTTTTATCTCTTCAAGCATTCTAGTAGTTGTTAGATATCAAAGAGTTCTCTTTATTGAAGCTGCTAGTAATTTTTCTTTAACTTTCAATTGCTAATTTATCCAGAGATCACTACTCCCTCTGGATGCCCTGAGATCTCAAGCGGTTTGAGTCTCTATAAATCAGAAATGCAATAATGACTTAAGATACAAACACTATAGATCTCTTAACACTTCTACAATGAAAAACACATCAATCACACAATAACTCAAGATGTACCCTGGAAACCCCAAACGGGGAAAACCAGCAATCTGTGGGGCTATCTTCTATCTCGAGCCCAAAGCAAAGTAAGTAGAAGATGAATACATACAAATACTTCAGATGAAACAACCGAACCTGATGGGTATCAAAACCCTAGATCTGCATGCAAAAACTGTTGTATGCACTGGGGAAATGTACCCTAACTGTCAATACGGATCTGGATCTGTGCAAATCAATCTCTGTCTGTGCTATCTCTCTCACTCCACAACTCTAATCTGCTCTGCCAAAGAAGAAGGCCAAATGTCTAGATCTGAAGAATGCACCCCTCTCTCTGCATGGAAAAGTGTGCCCTCCTCTAATTGCCAAAAGCTCATACTAAATCAGATCTGAGCTCTGATCGTCACAGTTCTTCCTCAATCACCGAGGAAAGCCTACTCCGAAAGTCTTAGCTATTGAATCCTCAATCCGGATGCACAACGAACTTCTCTCCTCAAAAAGTGCGCCCTCCTCTCTCAGGAAAGTCGCCCACCTCTCAGACAGATCTAACTCTGATCTGTCCCCTCAGTAGTATCTGTTGGTGACCTCCTGTTCTCTTACAAGATCTCACTAGCCAATTAGGATTACCAAAAACCTAATGTGAGTGCATGCAAAAACTCACTTTTGCATGCATCTTTAATTAACTGTTGTGCATCCAAAACTTTGCATACATTCTGAAGAAAAACTTTTTTGGTTAACATTTCAACATCAATGCCCTCCGGGGCTGTTTCGCTAGACTGTTTATTTTGACCATGTACTCTGGCATAAGCCTATTTAGGAGTTTTTTATTTCCCATGCATGGAAGACATACATGGATAGGTTTATGTTTGGTACCTCATGCATGGGTAGACTTTTTAAGCTTAAGGTCTATTGTCTTGGGTCTGTGAGAAGCCACTGTGGGCACTCGAACATCATGATTCCCTTGTGCCTATACTTAATTTTTGTATTTTAATACCAGCGTAGATCCAAATCCTAGGCTCTATCAAGCACCAAGAGGGATCAAATCTCCCGAGGTGCAAACCTCTTCTCAAGTATTGCACTCAAGGAGCTTTTCGAGGAGAGGTTTGCACCTCGGGAGATTTGATCCCTCTCGGCACTTGATAGAGCCCTCATATTATTACTTTTTACTTTTTATTATTACATTTTATTAATGGCCGACAATAATATCGACAAACACTCAACTTACAAGATCTCCCTCATATTATTACTTTTTACTTTTTATTATTACATTTTATTAATGGCTGACAATAATATCGACAAACACTCGACTTACAAGATCTCCCTCATATTATTAGTTTTTACTTTTTATTATTACATTTTATTAATGACCGACAATAATATCGATAAACACTCGACTTACAATATCTCCCTCATATTATTACTTTTTACTTTTTATTATTACATTTTATTAATGACCAACAATAATATCGACAAACACTCGACATACAAGATCTCCCTCATACTGGGTAGTAGAGCACCTCTCGGCGCAATAATTTCTCTATGGAGCTTCCAAAAAAAAATATTCACGATATTTTATTATTCGAAAGGAGGAGGAAACTGCATTGGTGCTTTTTAAGGCTCGACGTTTCGATCTCTCTCTGAGATCATCGAAACGTCGAGCCTTAAAAAGCACCAATGCAGTTTCCTCCTCCTTTCAAACAAATCACTGCATATGGCTATATTTTATAATTCGTCAATATTTTACAGAGATTTTATAAATCAATGAAACATTCGCCAAAAAATATTTGAATACACATTTTATTATTGATAAATTAGCCTTTGAATTTTCCTACTTACCAAGAAGATTCACCCAATTATTATACATATAAATTTATGGAGGGTTCTTAAAATTTTCCCTAACCAAGAACCAAGAAAACTTAAGAGAGGAAATGAAGAATAACAATGCGACACTTAAAAATTAGATCAAAGACAAAATTCTCATAGTAATGGAGAAAAAGTTGGACGACAAATTGGATGCCATGATAGAGGATCAGAATAAAAAACATGACCAAATCATGAAGATGTTACAAAACCAAGGTTCTAGTAGTCGCAACAAACAACGAAATAGTTCAAGCATGTATATCACCTCATCTCGCACCTCCGCATCACCACCACCCTATAATTCAAAAGGCACCCAATATCAACCCCTTATGATGTGCCCACTAGAGCCAAAATAGAACTATCAAAATACAATGGAAGCGAAGACCAATGTGTGGCTTGGTCAAAGAAGGTCGAAGAATATTTCACTATATAACATTACGACAGATGAAGAAAAAGTAAAATATGCGTCCGTGCATCTAGAAAGTAACACATACAATTGGTATGTGGTAGAAAGGAGAAATTATTCATACACTTGGCACTTGTTTAAAAACAACTTTTTTAAAAGACTTCAGGGAATTACTGAAAACAAATTCTTTTCTAAAGTTACCAGGATACAACAAAAGGGAAGTGTCGAAGAATTCACGCATCAATGGGAATCTCTTGCCACACGAGTATTTGGATTATCTAGCAAGCAATTACTCGAAACTTACTTAGGAGGCCTTAAACCGTATATCCAAAATGAATTAAAAAGACGTGACATACCGAACGTGGAAGTAGCAAGGCGTAAGGCAAAGGCAGCATAAGTCAAACTAGAAGGGATTAAACCGTATATCCAAAACCAATTAAAAAGACGTGACCTACCGAATGTGGAAGTAGCAAGGCGTAAGGCAAAGGCAGCATAAGTCAAACTAGAAGGGATATCCAAAGCAAGATTTGACAAAAGTTATTTACAACAAGAAGAGACACAATGCCAATATTGCGGAGACAACTGGTCACCGGTACATGAGTGTAACAATTCCCAATCATATGGAAATCAAGTTGAGAAAGAATCAGCCACATCCATCAATAGTCCTGACAATGACAAAAAAAAGGAAAAAGACACTTGTCGTTGATGTGGCAAAAAATGGATCATGGGTCATAAATGTATATCTAGTCATATATCTCACAGCAAAATTATAGATGGGAAGGAAGTATAGGTTTCTACCGAAGAAGATTCATCCGATTCTGATTAGGATACAAACTCACCTGAGGTGTCAATAGCGACAATCACATGCGTCCAACAAACTTGTAAAGAAAAAGGTTCAACAATACATAATAAAGTTGTCACCCAAATGGAAGAAACCTTGTTACTCACCGGACAATATATTCCATCCCATTTGAGAAATAGTGACAACATTAAGGATGCAAAACCCTTATCCTGTGTGACAGAATCATAAAAGATAGAACCGAAGAGATTATAACTAAAGGAACTATTAAGAATAAAGACATCTCAATTTTAGTCGAGTCTGAAAGTACACACAATTTGGTGGATATCAAAATGGCAAAAGAACTTAATCTTTTTGTATACCTTGTGAAGAATCTCACAGTATCAATTCTCAATGATCGACATGTGGAAGAAGTAGGGAAATGCCATAAGGTTCATTTACAAATACAAGACTTAATTCTACAACTCAAATGTTATGCCTTACCACTTAAAGGAGTAGATATGGTGTTAAGAGCTAAATGGCTAGTGCAATTAGGTGCTTACACTACCAACCTACAAGAACAGTATATAGAATTCAGATGGAAAGGAAATAATTACAAGTTGTATGGTTTGAGAAGTGTTGCCACCGGATGCACACCTGGGTTAACACAGCAGAAATCTTCAAGTTGCTCGGTGCACCCTTGGGGGCAAGTCTCGAGTCAAGTGTTGTCACCTAATCTTGATTCCTCCGTTTAGGCTAACTTCTAACGAAGTCAAGGGGGGTAGTCCCTAAGGAAAGTTTCTAAGGCTCTTAAAGTTCTTAATTCTTTGGATGAAGTTGTTTTTAGGAGTTTTGAGAGTAAATTACTGATCAAGTTTTGCAAAGTTTATTTAAATCAACAGCACATTCACGACATGAAATGAAAGCTTGAATGAATAAATCAAAAGAAATGATTGCAAACCAGTGCCATCGAGTCAAAAAATAGTGTTGTTGTTTGTAAAAGTAAAATGTTTTGCAAGTTTGTTCTTGGTTAGTTTTAACTTATTAAGTGATGAGTTGATTAAAAGGGAAGGGGAACTCCAAATATACCGTGAAGTATGAGGAGTGTGTCCGTATTTGACAAGGGTGGCTTTGCACGAGAAAATGTGGGTTGGATTGGAGTCTTGGGGGGATGTCCAACACTACACCAAACGAGGATGCATCCTGACGAGGCCCCAAGGTCACTATCTAGTAGTTCTCGCTTTCTCTGAAGAATTTTCCCACACAAGCCAAGTTTCGAGATGAGTTGCTTAAGTAGATGTTGAAATTTAAATAGTGCCACAGATCCATTTCTGATTTCCCAACGTTCAGGTCAAGCCTCCAAGGGGAAAGAGCATAGGCAGTCTATGCTAAATCATTTGTTCCAATTGAGATTGTAAATGAAAGTACAATTGTTTGTAAATTATTAATGACGAGAATCGCTTTTCCATACACTGCTTTGTGGGGCAAGCCCTTACACAGCGCAGTACTTCGGGAAAGCAAATGCCAAACTTATTGTGATTGTTATGATTTGCAAAGAATTAAATTGTAAAGTTTGTAAGATTGTGAGATTGTACAATTGTGAGACTAATTACTACACAACGAATCTCTTCTCCCTACTCGAGCAAGCTCTTTCGGTACCTCAGGAAAGCGTAGTGGGTTAGTATTGGTTTGCAAAAAATGGAAAGAAATAAAGCAAATTAGATCTACTTTATCAAGATTAAAATTATTCTATTGATTAGCAAACTAAGCCAAAGCAAAGAAGCAAACACACACAAGGCAGATACACACTTCCCACAATGGCGGAAGGGGAGTGTGGCCATTGTGTAGACCACTCAATTTTTGTTACAACTTACAAAGTGCTCTTAAAAAACGCCTTTGATTCTTATAGATCTGGATCAGGGAGGCTTACAATGAATTATAAGAAGAAGAAGAAGAAGATTAGAGGACAAAGAGGTGATCTCCGGAGCCCTGGATGTCTAGATTTGTAGAAATTTGGCCAGAGACTCTTTCTCCTTCTCCGTTAGATCTAAAAAATCATCAAACTCATAAGTACAAAACTAGTAGGTTAGTTCAAAAATCACATAAAAATATACAGCATAGTACTTGGAAAATATTCTAGAAAAATGCTACTACAAGTACCACAGTTATGATAGATCTAGATTTCTGATAAAGCTTTTAAAAAAATAACTCTAGATCTATCTAACTATGTAGCAAGAGACGTATAATAAATCTATAGATTTGATCTACTTGTTTTTTTAAATAAAGTAACCGGAAAGATTTGATTTTTTAAAGGATGGAAGAAAGGAGAACCAAGCCGCAACTTGAAGGATTGGACGATCAAGAATGCTTGCAACACAATGAGGGTAAAAAACAATAAAACCAAATGTTGAAGTCAAAAGAGGATGCAACCTAGCTTGACCTCCTCCTTCAACTTCCTATCATGCACAATCTCAAAAACACTTGCAAAAGAGGGATCAAATATAGTATATGTAATCAGAATAAATTAGAAGGGCAATAGTACAACCGAATACACATGCTGCTTCTAAATCTCTAACTAATCAAACATAAATAAGCAAATCAAAGCTATGAATACTTACTCTATGGGCTCAAAGGCCGTCTAAGCTAGATCAATCCACAACTACATACAAGAGCAAAAAAGACTAAGCTAGATATTACCTCAACCATGAGAAAGCATGCATCAAGATGGGAAATTGCAAAGCATATAGACCTCCAAAGCCTTTCAACAAATATTATTCAACAAAATGAGTTACAAGAGCAGAGGTTTAGTGCTTCCATGAAAAATAATGGAGCAATGCCTTGCTTATATAGATTTCCAGGCCACAAGGGCGCGTGAGCAAACTAGGGTGCAATTGGGGATGAAGAGGGAGTGAAGTTGAGTTGGAAGCCTTGATTTAGGGATTAGGGATGAGTTGGAATGGAGGGATGTGCGCCACCTCCCACAAGGAAGGCACCATCCCTCATTGGAATCTCAACCCAAACATTGGGCTCATCACCAACCAATGAGAAGACGCCCAACCAAGGAATGTGCCCCCCTGACATAGAGCTAACTCGCCCTCCTTGGATTTGGCTTGATTTTGATTGATTTGATCTTCAATCATCTCCGATTTGATGACAAGTTAACTATGCCACCACTGAAACATGTCCCCGGCAAGATTCCTTTGATTTAGGAATTTTTATTTTCTCTCATATTCTTTATTTTTTTAATTTTTTATTCTATTTTATGATTTTTTTTAGAGAATTTTCATTTAAGTGATAAATAATCACTCAAATACTTAGGAAAGTGGGTCTAGGTGTAATATAGGTGCTCTGGGTTGGAAAACGAGCACTCCCATGGTGAATTTCACCTCCTAACCACTTTTTTATGAGATTTTCAACTTTTACATTAAAAAAATTAAAAAATAGTCCCGTTTGTGGGGAAATTTTTTATGTCAAAAAACAAAATTAAAACCTAGGGGGACCTAGTACATGTCCATGTGACTCATTACTGATGGCTAGCATGTTAAAATACATAGACCCCTAGACTTTAATAACCTCCCAAGGTTTAGCCACCAAGGCGGATATTCCAACTTTGGAAGTGTGAGTGAAAAACTCAGAAACTATGCATCGCTGAAAAGCAATGCATAATAATTAATAACTAAGGAAAAAACACTCTAGAGTACCACATTGATGTATAAACCTAAGGCAACCCAAGTCTGTTACAAAAAAACACCATGCTAGACCAACTTATTACAATTCCCCATGGGGCATGGAAACGCAATTTTTTGAAAAAATAGCCAAAATTGACCTGCTGAACTTCTAAACACTACCAATGAACAAATATGTTGTTCAAATCTTCTATGGTTCACATCAAATCCAACTAAGTACAACTTAGTGGATAACAAGAAGCTTACAAACATCACCGCCCAAGCAAAAGGAATTCCAAAACAAAAGAGATAAAGGAAGCAATGGTCGTAATCGGGATCACATATCTCAAGTCATTGCTTCAACACAAACCCATAATAGATGATATCAACGAAATTAGCTTTAAGGAAAAAGCTCCCTTTAAAGGGGGCGGCAATGTTATGTACATAAATAAATAATATTAATAATAATAATTAATAAATAAATATAATATATGAATTAATTTAAATCAAATGACGTGTGCTTTATATTTGAAAATGCATGATGGGATTATATAAAGGTCCACGTATTGTAATAAGATAAGATAATTTTATTAATGTCCAACAAATGGCCACAAAAGTAGGTCAATGGGCCTGTTATGATGGTACTAGCACCAGCGCGCCTGTAGAGGTACCCCAAGGAGAGGGTGTCTTTTTTCTGACCAGGAGGGGTGTTTAGCCAGCTTATTCTGAGGTGGGGTTATGGCCAGACCCTCTAGTTTCTCTTCTGGAAGTACTATGGCTTAATGGCATCGCTGACTGCCTCATGAAAGCGTTTGAAACCTTGAGGTTGGTGTCCGGGGCTTCCAGGGGTGAGTCACTGGGTCACATGACCCCGACCTTGTTTTATCACTCTAGCGGCAATTGCTTCAGCACTGAGACATGCTCTTATCTTCCAGAGCACCTCCAGCACCCTCTTGGCCTCTCCAGTCCAGCAACTCCCTCTCTCTGGGCCTCCTTCAGAGGATGATGTTATCCTCCTTGGCAGACTGTTTGCTTGCTAAATGGGGGGGGCGTTGAGGGTTTTCATCACTGTTGGGGTTAGTTGGGGCATGATGACCCCCCCTGTACAGTCTGGCCTTTCGTTTCGTCAAATTTGGCCTTGTTTAGCATATTTTAACACCTAGGGGGTAAAATACCCCAGGTAGCCTACAATAGGCCATCTTTAGATTATTTTATATTATTTTTGTTATATTTTTAAGTTGACATTTTTAAATATTAAATTGACCTTATTTTGTGTAAAGTGAGTGTGAGATCATATAAATAAGATCTCCTCACTTCATTTTTAGACATCAACTTTTGGGATAAGATCATTATGTCTGCTATTTGCCCTAACTAGGGCTCTTTGAAGGAAGACTCTCTTTGATGAAGGTTATTTTGCAAGTTTGAAGCATCTCTTGGAAGTTTTTCTTTTGTTCATGCCATTGCTAAGGTGAGGCTAGAGTTGTTTGCTTAACACATGCACTTGGAGGTATCTATACTTTTTTTGTTTGATGTCTCTATGTCAAATGTATGGAAGTGATGCTTGTTAGGGTTGAATGGAAGCCATTATTGCTTCATTTTGTCTTGATTTGCATTTCATTTTTGTCATTGGTCACCCTAGCATCCAAGCTTGAGCTTTAGGTCTTCAAGTCTTGCTAAGACTAGGCTTCTTTGATGAATCTTAGAGATTATTAAGGTTAGCCCTAGTTGACAAGCTTGCCAAGTACCATCTTAAGGAGAGTATCTCCTCTCATTGATGCCCTAGGGTTTGGTAGGTAGTTTTATTTTGATGCCCTAGTTGTTCAACTACTTTTAAACCTAAAATCTAAGTTTTGTACATTTGTAATTATTATTTAGGGTTAAAATTCTACGTTTTCATGGTAGAATTAAGGTTAGAATTAAGTCTGTAATTTTATGACAAAAACCCTAAAAATAAAATAAAAATAATAATTTTTTCAATTTTTTGGCTTTCCTAAAATTTTGGCCCTCTTTCCTACAATTTCGCCCTACCTTCTTTAGCCCTAAAAAACCCTAGGGCGAAATTTTTGGAAGCCCTAAAAATTCAAAATATCAAAAATTCTCAAAAAGCCCTAAAAATCTAAAAATTTAAAAATTAATTTTTTTTACCTCCCTAAAATTTCGGCCCTTCCTCCTATAAATTCGGCCTGCCCTTTTGTCCCCATAAACCCTAGGGCGAAATTGTAGGAAGCCCTAAAATTTTAAAATTCTTAAAAAAACCTAAAAAAGAGCCCTAATTTTCTGTTTTTGCCTTATCTTTCCCTAGCTGGCTGCTCTCCCCTTTTTCATCCTTCTTTCCTCCTATCTTCCACATTTTTCCTCTCCACTTCTCCTCCCAACTTCTCCCCTTTCTCCTCCCACTCCTTATCTTAGCCACAGGTCTGCAATAAAATTGCAGACCCTGTGTGCTTCTTTGCTGCCCTAATCCCTGCAATCACCTACAGTAAAAGAAAAAGTCAGTACGTTTAAAAGGAAAATAAAATGCAAGTGTTTACACATTAAATGACAAACAACGAATGACTTTGAAATCGATATTATAAATTGGTTCTCCTATTTGTTACTGCTGGTTTGTATTGGATGGTATTAAATGCTACTTCTTTACACTTTGATAAATATTTACATACGGTATGGTGATGCAAACTTGTATTTTTAATGATAAATTGGAAAATTTCTGAGTATTACCTTATTATATTTGGGAAACTTGAAACTGCTGTACTGTGAATACAACTCTGATTTTTTTACTCAATAGGGGATCTAAAATCTACATGTGCTAAGGTCTGGATTTGGTTACATTTACATTAAATCGTGTGGATTACTTCATCTCTGTTTTGGTAAACATACTGTTGATTTCTTACATACAGATTTGGAAGTTGTCTTGATCAATCTTTGTGTGATATTCTTGGTTCATAACGATTAGCTACCTTTGCCTGCTATTTGGACTTGTTTGGACTTTGCTATATATATTTACATAGCAAGTAGTAGTGAATGGTCTTTTATATATATTGCTGCAAAGACTGATCATACTAAGTTATTTAATTGTCGATATTCATATGATTCTCTACCTTATTGTGTAAGCCAAATCGATGTTAACACTTATCTTGTTTTATTTATACACTGTGTGCTCTTTTTACATACAGATCTGAAACTTACATTTGGGGTTGTTTGAATTGAATCACAGTTCGTCATTTTAAAGGTTAATGTTGTTTGAACTTACCTTGACTTGGATGAATAACGATAGACATTGAACTAGTTTACATTTGTTGGATTAGTGAATGACTTTTATAACTATTACTTAATGCACATTTGGATATTGGTTAAGGTTTATTGGCATCACCATAAACTGGTGGAGGTTTACTAATGGTGCATGTTGGACATGATACATGACCAACCTAACTTTTGAATACAATATTCTATGGTGAATGATCTTCATTGGTTAATCGCGGAATTTGCCATATCACATGTTTCTAGTTGACTAGTGAATGTATTGAAAAGTTATTCTCTTAATGTTTATTTGGTTATGGATTGAAGTGTTTTGGCAATATAGTCTTTTGATCCAATATTGGTTATTTTAAGTGCATGCATACCCGCTCATACATCTCAATGAATGATCTAAGTAGGGCTACTGATTTTTGGGTAATATCATTGGCATTTTGCATTCATTAGCGTTGAGCAACTGATTGACTCCATTAGGCACTGGTCTAACTACAGGATTGCATAGAGAATACATTTTGTGGTTGTCTTAGTGTTCTACAAGATCCCATAAGGATACTTCTCCTTGGAAGTTTCGACTTCCGAAGAAGTTAGAACGGTGACCGAGGTGACATTGGGTCACTATTCTTATTTGTGCTTACTGGGAATTAGCCCTGCTAATTTGCCCGGTAACAGGGACTATTAGGTACTAAGATGCCAATACAAAGTGGGAGCACTAAGGCGGCTCCTATAAAATGAAATGCAGAAAGAAAAGTAATACCAAAACCTAGAAATCACACTCCACAAATGGAGAGTCAATCTAGGAGAGAGATGTACATATACAATGGAACTAGGGCCTATGAGACAAAAAGCATATGTTTGTCATGTTACGTAGGATCCATCTCTCCTATATCTGAGGTTGACTGGAGGAGGCACAAAATAGAACCCTATCCAGAGGAAAAGCTGGAAAAGGAGGTAGATGAAGGAACGTCTCTCTACCTAGAGTGATGTGCCCGCCGCTGTGCTCTAGAGGGAATTGGATGACAGTTGTTATGATGTTGAGACTGTCGATGTCGCTAGGGTCGAACAAAAGAGGGGGAAATCCTTTGCATCTGAATAGGTCTGATGTCGAAAGAAGTGTCCTCACCTAGCTGTCTCTTGGTACCCCTCAAAGATGGGAGCACTGGAAAAAAGGAAGTAATTTGTTGACTGGAGACTGTTGTAGTAGATGAACGTGACTCACGGACGAGAGAGCGGAGTCGGAGGGCCTCCTATGAATACAAGGCCAGACATCTTTGGTCGGGGTACTAAAAGTACCTGTATAGGGTCTAAAGCTCCCTAAGAAGAAGCTCTCTAAAAAGACAATGGAACCATCCACAGATCTCGTAGTATACAGGACAACGAAAAATGAAGTGCTCAGTCTCAACCTCGCGAAGGTGGCAAACCTGGAAGAACCTTTCTGATCGATCAATATGGTGATGTATCTCAACCCTTAGGAGCTCAAGATTCACGGACCCTCATGATAGAGATTCATATATTCATGCTCCTTGTAAAAATTGAGTCCAATGAGATGTTATCACACCATAGTAGCAAGGCTACTATTCTTGCTTAGCAGATATCTGCACATTCCAGAGCTTCCATTATTCCAGAGCATGGCTATATATTTTGGATCACTCATGATCAGAGCAGTATATTATCCAGATTTATGTTAGACCTTGTGTCAAGGCTAAGCCTTGAGAGTTCAGATTTGATGACCGATGTGACCCTTTATCCCATACAGTTTCAGTTCAGTGCTTAGAGATATATTGCAGCAGTGTTTCAGATGGTACATGATGATTATTATGATGATGTTGTATGATCTATGGATATGTTATCACTGATTGTGGATTATTATCTTGTTAATTTAGTCATGTTTACAGCATCTGCTTGGTATATTATTCCTGATGTGGCAAACTATTTAAAATGAACTATAAATCATAAAATGGACAATTGCTTGCACATTTAGGTCATTTAACAAAACCCACTGGTTTTTTCACCTTACATAGATATGGTCTTTCCCGACACCAGTTGTCTGCTAGTGTAGGCTCCATATTCACTTGACTCCATCCATACATGACCTTCCTATTTGACTTTAAACCTTGACCTGTCTCATTTGACTTTCTGATACCGAGGACTTCCCCATTTTTCTACCTCTGTGTTTAGACCGCATCCCTGTATATTCAGTGTCTCGGCTCTAAGTTGGTGACAAAACTTGCCTTTGGTGAGTTGGATTGTAGGCCTAAATCATTCTGGTCGGTTGTCCCGATGTTTGGCATTGGCTCGAACTCCCCCTAGTCACTTGAGATGTTGTTGGCTAAAACTGAAAGCTCATGTTCTACCTATGGAAACTTATAAATTCGCCCATGGAAACAAAAAAAAGGGCAAGAGCGATGAACAGCTAAAAATACTCCTCGAAGAGTATAAGAAAGGTCCAAAAAGCAATGGTTCTTAAAAGCTATATCTAAACAATTGCTGACCTTATATGTATTTGAAAACATGCCCTGGATGCAAGCTGCAACTAGTTGTGCTTATCAGCACATCTGAAATCCGAAGGGTTATGTAGGCCAAAAAGGCCATGAAATAAAATTGAATGATCCTAATGAACCTGGATCAACTTGATGTAGACATGATGCCTAAGTTGAATAAGCACTCTCTGAACAACTTATCCATTTGTGAGGCACAGCCATCCCCCGTGTTATTTTGTCCAGCACAGAGTTTGTAGCTTTTCCCTTTCTCCCAGTCCAAAGTATTTTTGAGTTAAGTTAGACAAGTCAACCCCTTGGCCCAACCTTGTTCCTAGCTTTCATCCTTCACTAGCAGTTTGACCATGTCCAATGGGTAAGTTTGTCATTTGAACTAGTGTGCAAGTAATTTTATATAACAACGGAATATGCTAACTTGATTAATGCCACTGAATGGATGTTATACTTTGAGCTTGGCTGTGAGAATGATTAGAGAAGCATGTCTTAGTCTACTGATGTGATTTATCCTTGGTTGTATATTCTTGGGATCCGTGATGATGTGGGCCATATATATATGCTTATTGAAGATGATTCATGGTCCCACATACTTGATGATGAGATCACATGATGGACATATGATGCAAATGATGATTGATGCAGTTCAGCAAGTTTCATTATCACTTCAGATCAGTGGATTATGCATTGTCCATATATGGTGGACCCTACAGCTGGCCCATTTGGGCAACCCATGGTGTATGAGTACACATTCCTAGTGGATTTGGGTCTTCTGGATCCAATGAGACACTTATCTTTCAGTTCCGGGCACTTCTGACAGTGATTGATGCAGTTTTACACTTGTTGACCAGATTTGGGGCTGATTTCCCAGCCTGAGCAGCAAGGGCCATGAGAGGCCAGTTCACCTAGGGCGCTGATGATGGAGGGGGTGGTCCAGCCACTTGTTTTTACCATTTACCCCCCCTTCTGGAGAGCCTGGTGGGCTCAGATGGACAGCGCAGATGCCCTAGGAGGCAGTTTTGGCACTTTCACAGTTACCGAGGCAGTTAAAAAATGGGATAAAGTGGTCACTGAGGAAATCGATTTGGGCAATTGAGGCAAGGTTTTGGCATTTGGTTTTCACAGAGGTCTTCCAGGGTGATCTCACTATCTTCCAGCCAGTTTTCACCATGTGGGTATGCCCACATTGATCACAGGAGGTCTTTTGCTGCTAGTCTGTCACAGATTTTGACAAATTTGATCATTTATATTATCTTGGACATATTTTATTATTTTATTGTGCCTTGGGGATGAGTTAGTAAGGATTGATGCCTCCTAGCCCCACCATGTGCTTATATTGTCATGTCCTAGTCACTATGAGGTGGATTCGGGTACTTATACTTCTCTAATGGATGACGTCACCCTCTTTTTGTACCATTTAGTGGGGGCGCTATCATTATATTGGGTGATCCATGTGATGTATTGGTATGATTTATTGTTAGCCGTTGATTAGATCTTTTGATCTTTTAATCTTAGCCACTCATGTAAAAAGTGGTTAGGATTGTACTCTCTCCCCATCCTATTTAAGGAGGGAGCCTCTCATTGTAAAATTGATCTAGAGATTTTTGGCTCTTGGCTCTTGGAATAAAATTTCTATCTTTTGGAGTACATGCTTGGATTGGAGTGGATGTTGGTTGTTTCGATTGTAAATGCTTTTGTCCATTGCACTGGAGGATCTATTGTAGCTATCTTGCATATTTCCCATATCTTATTTACAGGTTAAGAGGACGTTTTTGGACAAGTGCGAATTGGTGGGGAGGCTTGCCCTTCAAGCTTGGAGGAAGACGTTTTGGTTTGACAGGGAGTAGTTTTGCCTTTGTGTCAACTATTCTTTGTTTATATCTCTCTTGCTTGTATCTACCTTCAACATGTTAAACTAATTGATGCTTTGCTCCTTGGTTTTGACATGTTAGAAGGAATCACATGTGGCTTGGGAAAATCGATTTGGCAAGAGGGCTTCAAGAATTCTCCATTTGATCTTTGGCAAAGTAATCCTCGTCTCAACTAACATTCATCTCTTCATCCAGGTATGCTCCAAGAGGTATGATCTTCTTCTTCCTTGAATCATCCATAATTTCTAGATCATAAAAACCCTAATTGATTAAAACCCTTGTTTTTGGTTTTTCTTAGATATACTTAGATCTAGCCTTGCTTTTGAAGAGATATTGAAAACCCACCTCTATAGCATCCACCCTTAGTTGGATCTATAGTTTGGTGGTGATTGGCTTAAAATTGACACACTTTTCAAGGCAAAAAGCCCTCTTGAACCCAAATCGCACTTCCTAGAGAGAGGCTTGTTTGGTTAGATGTAGCACATGGGTAGGTGAGATCCCACTTGATTGGTAATCTACACACTTGATAACCTACCCCCAGATTCTTACTTTGGTGAATTCTACCTTGTGGACATCATTCCATGTTTTAAGGGATTAAAACCCCCTTTTGAATTTCTTGGCACCTTAAAACTCAGATCTACTAAGATCTAACCCTTGGATTGACTTGATTTTTTGGGATCTACATAGATCGGGGTACAAGCCACTTGGATCTACAGTTTGGTGGCCATTGGACTTGATTTGGTCCACTTAACCCACCTTTTAGCCCTCCTTGAGCAAAGTCGCACTCCCTTGGGTGAGTGAGTTTGCCCACTTTGAGGAAGTGGGTGGTTGAGATTTCTGTGGATTTGGAACGGCCATACCTTGAAACCTAGGTCTAGAGTATCATTTTGTGACGATCTGCCTTAGGGGTAGCATTCCTTGTTTTAAGGGATTGTGGTCCACTTAGGGTCATTCCATGAAAACCTAGATCTAGCAAGATCCAACCATTCAATCTCATTTAGCCCACTTGACTTGGCTCCTAGGTGTCCCGATCTACACTTTGACATACCTTTTGACCCCATTAACCCATCCAACAAGGCACTAGTCCTCCTCAAGGCAAGTCGCACTCCTTGGGAATTGTGTCAAACCCTAGATCTAGTACATGGGTACTCCTAAAATCAACTTAGATCCATAGATCTAATCATTACCTAACCTCTAGTACCAATTTCACACCTTAGCTTCACCTTGTGGGCCCACTTAAAGCCATTTCACACATCCCAAGAAAATAGGACCCACTTGTGTAAACATATGGTACTACACCTTGTCATAATACCATTATGTGGCCTAAATCATACATAGGTTGAACACTAACAATTTCTCAAACCACCTTCAACCATACCTCAACTTCTAGGTCCACTTAGCCTTGCATTGGTTTCCGTAACTCTTCATTTACTTACCCTTAGAAACCTTTGTTTAGGTCCAATCAACTGTGATTGGTTATAGGGTCTCCCCCTAGGTCTTGTTACACCCTGACCTAAAGCAAAGAGTGCCTCGGTTGACGTAACTCCCACCTTGCATTGGGGACCGTGGCATCTCTTGGGTCACCTCTTTAGTTGCCTGTCTCCTCTACCGTCCCGGATGGGATACCTCTAGGGGCAACTACAAGTTGTGTGATAACAGTACCCCTCAAAGATGGGAGCACTGGAAAAAATGAAGTAATTTGTTGACTGGAGACTGTTGTAGTAGATGAACGTGACTCACGAACGAGAGAGCGGAGTCGGAGGGCCTCCTATGAATACAAGGCCAGACATCTTTGGTCGGGGTACTAAAAGTACCTGTACAGGGTCTAAAGCTCCCTAAGAAGAAACTCTCTAAAAAGACAATGGAACCATCCACAGATCTCGTAGTATACAAGACAACGAAAAATGAAGTGCTCAGTCTCAACCTCGCGAAGGTGGCAAACCTGGAAGAACCTTTCTGATCGATCAATATGGTGATCTATCTCAACCCTTAGGAGCTCAAGATTCACGGACCCTCATGATAGAGATTCATATATTCATGCTCCTTGTAAAAATTGAGTCCAATGAGATTAATTTTTTTCTTTTTCTTTTTTTGCTTGTTTACAATAAGATAGCTTGAGTCTTTTTCCTTCAAGATTAGTCTTTAACGTTTTTTGTTTTTTGCTTTTTCGAGGAAGACTGCGTTTTTGGGAATGTCTATAATTACCAGTTTGCCTGTATGGTAGGTATTGATTAAATGTCATGTTTTTCAAGCATGCTTTGGTGGGGTGGTCCAAAGGTTTCAGTAGTGAAAGCGAGAGTATTTAAGAGCATTGTTTGAGCAGCTAGATTCTCTCCTAGGGTGACATGTGGTAGCTAGGAGGTTTCCATTGATATGAGGTTCTAATTTGACTCATGCTAAAACCCTACATTGACATTCCAAAAACCTAACTTGCCTTACTACCTTTTGTTAATTTAAAACACCAATTTGAACCCTTTTTCATAATTGACATACAACTAACCCTATCCAATGTGTTTTTCCAATATTCACATGGGGAATATTCCTAAAAGCTGGTCAAAACAACAAAATTAAAGGTTGTCAAACGGCATTCTAGAGGTGAAAGGGGTTGACCTAATAAAAGGGATGAAAAGCAGCCCTTTGGAAGAAAAAAACAACAAAGAAAAAGCCATTCAAACAACAGCAAAAATACTCTAAGGTGATTTGCATGCAAAGGATAGGAATTTTTTCTGTTTTATTCCTTTTTGGTTCATCTCAACGGCAGGGTTGACTTGTTATGGAGGAAGGAAGGAGTTCTATATATTGAGATTGAAGAAGCAGGCAAGGGTTTGGATATTATTTTCTCTAGACAGTTTGTAGCAGTGAACAACTCCCCACTCTTCCATCCTCAAGACCTCAGACTGCTACATCAATTGCAAGCAAGGAGATCCATGGCAGCCTGTCGCATATGACTCATTATGATGCAATCAATCTCTTGGGTAATGTGTGATTTGGTACAACTATGCTCTATTCTAGCTCTTTAAATCTCTTGGTTGTTATAAATTAATTTGTTTGCAGTGTTTTGGTTGCTTGCAGTGCACTTATTCTAAATTTCTTTCACCTAAGGCACACATTCACTCCACTCATTTCGGTTAATTCGTTGTCACAACTATCTATAAGACTTTATCCCAACCACTTCAAATTGTTATTTAAAATTTATCCTTGCTCTTGAATTGTTTACGAACAGCTCAAGAGTGGGTTTTTTGTGTGCTGATTATCTTGGACTTTGTGTAGATTTATTGATTAGATAACAACATACAACTTTTAGGGACAACCCCCTTACACTGGAAAAGAACCAGTCCGAACAGAGAGGCATCTAGCGATGACAGGGATAGGGACCTATAATTATTAGGCAGGTCTGCTGGTGCAGATTTGAATGATAACAAGTTACAAAAGGTTATCAATGAAAAATTCAACGGGGACTATCATAGCAAGGGGTTCTATATGAAACACTAAAAGACCATCCTCATGATAGAATAATTCAAAAATGTCTATGAATGATGTATACGATAGACTTAGATGTCATGACTTGACAATCAATAACTAAAGTAAAAAATACCATTAGCGCCAACAAAGTATTTGTTCATTGGTAGGTTGGCAAAGTTTCAAGCCATCCACCAAGGTTACATTCGAGCAGTAGCTTGCCCCACTAGAATGGCATGAGATTAAATGGACAAAGTTGGGCTCAAGTCCTGGTGTAGTGTCCTATTGGGATGAACCTTGGGCAACTTTGGTAGAATAGATAGTCCTTGTTGTGCCACACTTTGTGGGGCACCTCTGGCTCTACCACAGACTTATTTTTGCTTTTTCCCAAAGGATGGGAGTCCATCTTTGCTGCTCTTGGACTCCCCATGATATGATTGATATGTTGCATGATGGATGATTAGAGGATGTGTATGAAATTCTATATGCCAATACCATGATGATGATGATGTGTACCTAATAAATTAATGAACGGAAATGCATAGTGGTTATCTGATGAGTATAAATAGTAGCATCACTCTTAGGTTGATGAGGGTGAAAGATGTGTGGTTTGTTTATTAGCCAAATTACCAACGGAAATGCATAGTGGTTATCTGATGAGTATAAATAGTAGCATCACTCTTAGGTTGATGAGGGTGAAAGATGTGTGGTTTGTTTATTAGCCAAATTACCAAGGTTACTCTCGGTATTCTTGAGAGGTTTTACCCCCTCCTTCAGGTCTACCTTTTCCTTTATCCATTATCCATATACACTCCATCTTGATCTAACTCCTCAAGTTAAGGCCTAATAGATGGATCCTAGACCTCTCCCCTTTGTGACCTCTTCACCAAGAAGACCTCCCAGTTATCGCTTATGTCTCGAGCAATGTTGTATTGTGGTTGTCTTTGACAATTCAGGAAGCTCATTTGTAGACCCCTTGGGTGGACTTCTTATCAAACAAAGAGAGTTTTCGTGGAGCAATGATCCTCCTAGAATGTTGGCATGAAAGTCCTTCTTCCCCTATGCCCAAAAAATAAATGAGGGCATGTGAAAAAGCTCCTAGTCGAAGACTCCTTGTACCTGCAAAAAGTCAAAGTCAAAGTTGAAGACCATTGAAGATAAAAAAATTCAAATCCAAAAAAGGATCAAGGCAAGAAAAACTTGCTAAAGAAGAAGGCCTCTAAAAGAAAAGAAAATCAAAGGCCAAGGTCTCAAATACAAAAGATGTACAAGAAAGAAGTCCAGAAAATCAAATGAAGACTTGTCCTTGAAGACCAAGGTTACTTGGGAGCGGGAGCGGGAGCGAAAAGCAAAATTTTCAAAAGCTTCCAATTTGGGAGCGTTGCGGGAGCGTTTTTTATATAATATATATTTTTTTGGATATTTTGATGCATATATGTTAACAAATGCTTGTAGAATGTTGAATTAGTTATGGAAACTCATTGGAAAGCATAAAAACATGAAATAAACCATAATACCATATAACATCATTCATCAATCATCAATCATATAGTAGTGAATTCGTCAACCATAGGTCTAGACTCTAGTTACCAGTATCTATAACATCAACCTTACAACTTCAAATTTTCAATATATAACATTTTGTGATCACTAAAGTTGTACTTGTAACCAAACTATAGTCTAGAGTCTAACCATGAAATGAAAGTTGAACTTGAAACAATTCACAAAGCATCATATTTGTTGCCGCCTAATACACACCTGGGGGGGACGCGGCAGGAAACCTTCAAGCCGCTCGGTGTGTCCTTGGGGGCAAGTGAGAGTCAAGTGCTGTCACCTGATTACTCGACTCCTCCGTCTAGGCTTACTCCTAGCGAAGCCAAGGGGGGTGGTCCCTATAAAATAATCTAAGGCTTTTAATCTACAACAAAGGATAAAAGTCTATTCTAGGAGTTAAAAAAAAATGATGAGATGAAAAATTAACAACTAACCACTGCTTGCAAATTAAATCAATTGATTAACACCACACAAGATAGTTAAGCATTCACGACATTCAAGATTGAAACTTAAACATGGAAAATTAAAGACCAGTGCCGAGAAAGTAAAAAATACTTGCAATTGTTGTTGTGTATGGTTGCTTGTGTAGTCTCAGTGAAAGTATTGCAGTGGCTCAGTTGGTAATTTTTATGATTATTAAATGAGTGGTTAAGGAGTGGGTTAATTTTTGGTTTTGCCCAAAAGAAAACTAAACTTCGAACTGAGTGCTCTAGCAACCTTACCAAGTGTCCAACCAGGCGAGGATGAACCCGCTTAAGAACCTGCTGACTCTGTGGATTCAGTCCATGCAACCTCCCGAGTTCTTAGGATTGGATTCTGATGGATTGTCCTATTAACACTAATTACCTTGCACCCGTTTCTGATTGAGCCAACTATTCCGACTAAGCTGCAGCAGTCAAGAGCATACTCCGGGTTTGGGGCGTTGTTCGTTTTATTAAGACGTGTGAGTGGATGATTATTCTACACTAAACCCCAAGCATAAAGCAAGGGGGGTTAATTTTAGGATTAAATTTTAAGCACAGAATAATAATTTGAAATAAACACAAAAGCATATAAAATGATAGACGGGTCCTTGGAGGACGTTGTGTGCTTGAGTGTGTTATTTAATTACTACTGCTTGAATGAAAAATAATCTAAAACGAAAAAATAAAAAAAAATAAAAAAAGGGTGCGAATCCCCCCTGGGGGGATTGGGTTCAGGCGCTGGAATTGCCTGCTGTGCTCTTTTTATTTTTTGATTACAACTTGGAAACTTAAGAGAAATACTGCTTGCCCTTTATCATTAGGGAACAAGTCAGTTTACAATGTTTGAGAGAAATAACGATGGTGCTTGAAACTGGTTCTCTCTGGGTGGTTCAGGAAGCTCCAAATGCAAGTTTTATTAAAATTTCTCATTCCAACCAGTGATGAAATCAAAACAGATCAGTGAGCTATATTGGTTAGAAAATGACAATCAGAACACTTTAAGAGTGTTCTGACAATGCTACAAACTGTCAAAATCAAAACCAATGCAACTAGTATGCAAAAAAACATGTTTTTGGGTAACTTTTTTGAGTTTTTAAACTAACTTTAAATTAACTTTTTATGTGCAGAACCGAAAAACCAGCGAGCTCTTTTTATCATAAAATGGCCAAAAAACACTAAGAAAGTGATTTGACCACTTATGTAAAATATGCCTAAAAGATTGATGCAAACTAGCTAAACTAAAATGAAATAAACAACTAAGTGAGGCAAGCTATAAAGCTTGTCTTCTTAGGGTCTTTACTTGTCTCTTTAAGAGATAACGAGTAAATGATTTAGGCACTTAAACTACTTGGTAAAGGACGTTGTAAAATGAAATACTCTACTATGCTTTGGATCTACTTCGAAATTGCAAAATAGAGAACTTAAACAACCAAGATCTAGATTATCAAATGAATTAAAATTATTAGGTTGCAAATTCAACTTTAGATCTATCTATAAATGAAACTTTATAATTCAAGATCTAACAAAAAATATAAGGAAAGAGTAACCGATTTAGATGGAGAATTTTGGATCTTGAAGACTGAACCCTGGGGGGTTTGAGCAAGTGAAGAATGGGCCTTGGAGTCAACTTCTTGGTGTACCGGTGGGATCTACCAATCTGCCTAAGTTTGTTGAAAGAACAGTAGATCTAACATGTTCATCCGTTCATCCAACTTGAAGCCACCTGTAAAATCATAAAGAGACTAGCAAAGGGATAAAAATACCCTGTGTAAATAACCAAAAGAAAAATAGAGATGATGGATTCAAACAAGAATTTTCTCTACCTCTAGTATCCTAATGAAGTTTACAATGGATAAGATAGACTATAAAGCACTACTTACCATTCTTAATGAAAATAATTTCTCTTTAAAGACAGATTAATCCAACATATACTAGCATAATGTACGATACAAATTTACCTCATAAGATGCAACATAACTGAGATCCAACACAACAAGTACACTAGGGTAGCCACCAAAGCCTTAACTTTATTCTCAAGAACACAAAGATAATACAACAATATAAGTGCAGAGGTTCCACCTTCAGATCCTTACAATGGAGCCAAGCTCCTCAATATATAGCGAATGGCATGAAGCTAGGGCGCAAAACCCTAAGGAGACAAAGCTCCTAGTTTGTAGAGCAAGCAACCTCATCAGCCAATGGAGAAGCACCATTTCTCTTGGACAAAAACACCTCAAAGAAGAAAATGCCAAATTGATGAAGAAGCTGCCCACTTGTGAAGGAGCTCATGCGTGAGGAAGATGAGGTCGAGTTGTTTCCTTGCTTTGATAACTTTTCATATGAGCTGTGATTGGTTGTTATAATTGGAAACCCATCCAAATGGATTGTGCCACCTCACATGAGGTAGGAGCCAACCAAGCCATTTAACAAACTCTTAATCCATACGGACGTGAGGAATGGCCCACGTGAAGGTGGATATAAGCATGGAGTTAACGTGGATGGTGGGTGCATCAAATTAGAATATTATCCATGCTCTGTGCCACCTCAATAAGAGGTAAACCGACCCCACTAAATGACTTATCAATAAATTAAACCGTACGGCCGTGAGGAGGAGTGGTTCCACGTGAAGGAAAATCATACGGCCTTATAATAATACAAATGCTCATCATTTTAATCGACCTTCATCTGCATATGCTTAACCTTTTAAATAAAATCGCCCACCTTGCAAATAATATGCCAACTCACATAGCTGCCATGTTGAAGAAGGATAGCCCACGTGAGAGGAGGCCGTACGGCTTTGGTTTAATACAATTTCTCAACCTTTTACAATTTTTTCATTTTAATACATGCTTTACCTCTTTAATATGGTCGCATACTTTAAGTGATGTCATGCCATGTCATTTGGCATGTGACTTTTTCAAATTTTTTTAGAACTTTGACTTTTGACCATAGTGCATTTTGATGCATTTTTTAGCATTAAAGTGCCAATCTGAAGCTCTGATAGGCAAAACTGCTCCACGGGGCGTTTTGGTCACCCGAAACACAGGAAAACTGAGTATCGGGGTAAAGAGGATGCTCTGAGCTTGAAAACAAGCATCCCTGCGTCAAATTCCGACTCCGGAAAAGACTTTTATCACCTTTTGAAATTTTTTAATTAAACCATTAAAAAATGGCTTAAAAATGCGGAAAAATATTTTTTGTCGGAATTGGCTGAAACTTCAGGGGAACTGTTATCACACCATAGTAGCAGGGCTACTATTCTTGTACAGCAGATATCTGCACATTCCAGAGCTTCCTTTATTCCAGAGCATGGCTATATATTTTGGATCACTCATGATCAGAGCAGTACATTATTCAGATGTTATGACCTTGTGTCAAGGCTGAGCCTTGAGAGTTCAGATTTGATGACTGATGTGACCACTTATCCCATTACAGTTTCAGTTCAGTGCCTAGAGATGTACTTCAGATGTGTTTCAGATGATACATGATGATTATTATTATGATGATGTTGTATGATCTATGGATATGTTCTCACTGACTGTGGATTATTATCTTGTTGATTTAGTCATGATCATAGCATGTGCTTGGTATATTATTCCTGATGTGGCAAACTATTTAAAATGAACTGTAAATCATAAAATGGACAATTGCTTGCACCTTTAGGTCATTTAACAAAACTTACTGGTATTTCACCTTACATAGACATGGTCTTTCCCCGACACCAGTTGTCTGCTAGTGTAGGCTCCATATTCACTTGTCTCCATCCATACATGACCTTCCTGTTTGACTTTAAACCCTGACATGTCTCATTTGACTTTCTGATACTGAGGACTTCCCCATTTTTCTACCTCTGTGTTTGGACCGCATCCCTGTTTATTCAGTGTCTCGGCTCTGAGTTGGTGACAGAACTTGCCTTTGGTGAGTTGGATTGTAGGCCTAAATCATTCTGGTCGGTTGTCCCGATGTTTGGCATTGGCTCGAACTCCCCCTAGTCACTTGAGATGTTGTTGGCTAAAACTGAAAGCTCATGTTCTACCTATGGAAACAAAAAAATTCGCCCATGGAAACAAAAAGGGCAAGAGCAGTGAAAAGCTAAAAATACTCCTCGAAGAGTATAAGAAAGGTCCAAAAAGCAATAGTTCTTAAAAGCTATATCTAAACAATTGCTGACCTTGTATAAATTATGAAAAACATGCCCTGGATGCAAGCTGCAACTAGTTGTGCTTCTCAGCACATCTGAAATCCGAAGGGTTATGTAGGCCAAAAAGGCCATGGAAATAAAATTGAATGATCCTAATGAACCTGGATCAACTTGATGTAGACATGATGACTAAGTTGAATAAGCACTCTCTAAACAACTTATCCATTTGTGAGGCACAGCCATCCCCCGTGTTCTTTTGTCCAGCACAGAGTTTGTAGCCTCCCCCTTCTCCCAGTCCAAAGTATTTTTGAGTTAAGTTAGACAAGTCAAACCCTTGGCCCAACCTTGCTCCTAGCCTTCATCCTTCACTAGCAGTTTGACCATGTCCAATGGGTAAGTTTGTCATTTGAACTATTGTGCAAGTAATTTTATATAACAATGGAATATGTTAACTTGACTAATGCCACTGAATGGAATTTATACTTTGAGCTTAGCTGTGGGAATGATTAGAGATACATTGTCTTAATCTACTGATGTGATTTATCCTTGATTATATATTCTTGGGATCCGTGATGATGTGGACCATGTATGGATGATTATTGATGATGATTTATGGTCCCACATGTTTGATGATGATATCATATGATGGACATATGATGCAGATGATGTTTGATCCAGTTCAGCAGGTTTATTATTATTTCAGATCAGCAGATTATACATTGTCCATATATGGTGGACCCTACAGCTGGCCCATTAGGGCAACCCAGGGTGTATGAGTACTCATTCCTAGTGGATTTGGGTCTTCTGGATCCATTGAGACACTTATCTTTCAGTTCCGGGCACTTCTGACAGTGATTGATGCAGTTTTACACTTGTTGACCAAATTTGGGGCTGATTTCCCAGCCTGAGCAGCAGGGGCCCCGAGAGGCCAGTTCACCTAGGGCGCTGATGATGGAGGGGGTGGTCCAGCCACTTGTTATTACCATTTATCCCCCCTCCCGGAGAGCCTGGTGGGCTCAGATTGACAGCGCTAGCACCCTAGGAGGCAGTTTTGGCACTTTCACAGTTCCCGAGGCAGTTAAAAAAATGGGAAAAGGTGGTCACTGAGGAAATCGATTTGGGCAATTGAGGCAAGGTTTTGGCATTTGGTCTTCACAGAGGTCTTCCAGGATGGCATCACTATCTTCCAGTCAGTTTTCACCATGTGGGTATGCCCGGATTGATCACAGGAGGACATTTACTGCTTGACTGTCATGGATTCTGAGGACAGTTTTGGTCATTTTTATTATATTGGACATATTTTATTATTTTATTGTGCCTTGGGGATGAGCTAGTAAGGATTAATACCTCCTAGCCCCACCATGAGCTTATTTTATCATGTCCTAGTCATCATGAGGTGGATTGTTGTACTTTTTACCCCTCTAGTGGGATGACGTCACCCTCCATTGTACCATTTAGTGAGGGCGCTATTGTTATGTTGAGTGATCCATGTGATATATTGTTATGGATTCATCCTAGCCATTGATTGTATGATGAGATCTTATAATCTCAACCACTCATTTGATGTAGTATTGTAGAGTGGTATAGGGTTTTGGTCTTTATTATCCTATATAAGGAGGAGACCCCCCATTGTAAAGCTCACCTTTGGAGCTCTGGAATATTGGAATAGAAGATTTTTTGTGGAGCACATCTCTCTTGCATTGTGGATTCTCTTGCACATTGAATATACAGTATCTCTTCTATGTATCATTGTGGATTTTGGTGTTTTTGCTAACCTTTGACAGGAAAGTCGAATTGGAGAGAGGAGGGCGACTTCATGAGGGTTATTGTTGGAGGGATCCACATATTCTCTCTTGGGTTGATCTTGTGACAGGGAGTATCATTATTGTATCTTCGTGACATAGTTGATGCTTTCTATTACATCTTTCTACCATTTTCATAATCATCTTGCTTGACTTGTTTCTTTGATCTTGTCTTGTAGGAGGAGGACGATTTGGCTATCTTGGAGAAGGGCGATTTGGTTGGAGCACTTGGATCTCACTCTTGAATATACACATAGGAGAATGCTATCAACTTGCAAGGTGGCCACAAACAATTGAGGTAAGATCTACAAGGTATGTGCCTCTTTCATCCATTCTATCTTCATTGGTCATAAAACCCTAATTAAATCAAAAACCCAATTTTGGTATTTCCTAGATCTACTTAGATCTAGCCCTCCTTTTGAAAAGATATTGAAAACCCACCTCTATAGCATCCACCCCTAGTTGGATCTATAGTTTGGTGGTGATTGGCTAAAAATTTACACACTTTTAAATAAAAATAGCCTTCTTGAACCTAAATCGATTTTCCTAAGAGAAGCTTGTTGGGCATGATCTAGCACATGGGTAGGTGAGATCCCACTTGATTTGACATCTAGACATTTGATAACCTATACCCATATCTTTACTTTGGTGAAAACTACCTTGTGGACATCTCTCCATATTTTAAGGGGTTGAAACCCCCTTTTGATCTTCTTGGTACCTTAAAACTTAGATCTACTAAGATCTATCCATTGGATTCACTTGAAACTTTGAAGGAACATAGATCGGGGTACTAACATCCCGGATCTACATTTTGGTGGCCATTGGACTTGATTGGGGTCCACCAAATCCATTTTTTGACACTCCTTGAGCAAGTCACACCCCCTTGATTTTCTGAGTTGGTCCACTTCTAAGAAGTGGGTGTTTGAGATTTTAGTGGATTTGGAATGCCCATGCCTTGAAACCTAGGTCTACACTGTCTGTTTGTCAAGATCTGCCTTGGGGATTGCATTCCTTGTTTTAAGGGATTGTGGTCCACTTTTGGTCATCACTTAAAAACCTAGATCTAGTAAGATCCAACCATTGGATCTCATCCAAACCACTTGACTTGGCTTCTAGGTGTCCCGATCTACACTTAGACATCCTTCTTGACCCCATTAGCCCATCCAACAAGGCACTAGTCCTTCTCCAAGCAAGGCGCACTTTCTTGGGATTAGTGTCAAACCCTAGATCTAGCACATAGGTAATCCTAGAACCAACTCTAACTTATAGATCTAACCTAGATCTAACCTATAGTACCATCCTCACACTTAACTTCACCTTGTGGGCCCACCTAGAACCATTTCACACTTCCCAAGGCAACAAGACCCACTTGTGTAAACACATGGTACTGTACTTAGTAATCATACCCCATCAAGTGGCCTAAACCATACATAGGTTGAAACACTAACTATCCATTATACCACCTTCAACCATACTTTAAACATTAGGTCCACTTAGCCTTGCATTGGTTTCCGTAACTCATCATTTATTCACCCTTTGAAACCTTTGCTTGGGTCCAATCAACTGTGATTGGGGTATAGGGTCTCCCCCTTGGTCTAGTTATACCTTGACCTAAAGCGAAGAGTGCCTCGGTTGACGTGACTCCCGCATTGCATTGGGAACCGTGGCATCTCTTAGGTCACCTCTTTAGTTGCCTAACTCCTCTACCGTCCCGGATGGGATACCTCTAGGGGCAACTACAAGTTGTGTGATAACATATTTGGCGCCGTTGCCGGGGAGGTAGGGGCCTACCTTGGTTCAACACACCTTTGTGTCTCACTATCTCTCTGCACTACAAACGACATATCTCTTGGTAGTAGAGCTTAAAATCTACCTGGCGACTCCTAATTGTGACTCCGCTGAGAAGAGAACCCATAAAGAGATGTCTACTCAAAATAACATCTCTCCCGAAATGACCATGGAATTTATGACAAACATGTGTGAAATGGTCACCAACATTGCTACATATCTTAAGAACCAAGATGAGGATTTCAAAAGACGTGATCAACAAACCAAAGAGATGTTAAAATCCATCTGTAGCAATTCAATCCCTCCAAAGGCTAGTCCTCCCAAGACTTAGCAACCTAAAACGACTGACCCACAGCCTAGCAAGACAGTGCATCAACCTGTCCGAAGAATCTTGCCAAAAGCTCCAAAGCTTTCTCCTGAGGTCATCTTGAAAGGTAAAACTGTGACCAACACTAGCCAATCTCCTCCTGCAAACAAAAAGACAGATCAAGCAATAAAAATTGATCCTCCCCCTAAAACTAACATTCCCAAAGCAACCCTTTGGAGAAAGCAACCAAAACCTCTCACGATTCTAAAACCTAATAAGGAGCTCCCTAGAACAAACATTCCAAGTAAGCTAGCCAATTCGTCTGCTTCGGTTTCTCTAAAAGACAACTATCCTTTGCCCAATATGGAAAATTTATTGCAAAGTGTAACAGGGGCTGGCATGTTATCCTTACTTGACGGATTTTCTGGTTACAACCAGGTCCAAATCAAGAAGGAAGATCGTGGGAAGACAACCTTCACCACCCCGTGGGGAACCTTCGAGTATATAAGAATGCCATTTGGGCTTTTGAATGCAGGATCAACCTTCCAAAGGGCAATGGATCATGCATTTGAGGGTCTAATTGGCAAAATCATTGCAATTTATCAAGATGGTCTAACTGTCTTCTCGAAAGACAGGGGAGACCACGTAAAACATTTAAGGAGAATCTTTGAAAGATGTCGGAAATTTGGAATATCCTTGAATCCTAAAAAGTCTACCTTCGGGGTGGATGAAGGGAAGTTGTTAGGTCACATTGTGTCCAAAGAAGGCATTAGAATTGATCCGGAAAGAGTGCAAGGAATCCAAACCATAACTCCCCCAAAGGATGTCAGCTCATTACGATCATTTTTCGGAAAAATAAACTTTGTAAGGAGATTCATCCCTAACTTAGCTGAATTGGCCAAGCCTTTGAATAATTTGCTGAAGAAGGATGTGAAATTTGTTTGGGACAAGAAATGTGATGCCTCATTCGAGTCTCTAAAGAAAGCCATTGCTTCTGCACCTGTCCTAGTAAGCCCAAACTACAATAAGGAGTTTTTGATCTATTCTTATGCTTCCGAGGACACCATAGCAGGTGTGTTGTTGCAAAAGAATGAAGAAAACCATGAGCAACATGGTATCAGAGCAGGCCTGAAAGAAAACATTGTGCGGCCTCTGCAACTGCAAAAACTAGGACTTCTTATTCCGGGAGCTCTCTCCACAGATCAGTTGAAAAAGAGGGTGCATCCAACTCACCTCACTAGGGAGCATCTTTCTGTCGAAGCAGAATTCAATTCCGAGAATTTTCATTTTTGGGTCCACCATTGCAGCCCGGAGAACTAGGTCATCAAGTTTTTGGAAGATCTACTCACAGATTTGGGAGAAAGAATACTTTGCTCAACTCGCCTTGAGGAGGCGCATATTTTCATCCAGTCAGTTCTCCAAGATCCCGAAGTTGGAAAATTAGGGTTTCTCTGTCAAACCCTAAGTCAAGGTAGAAGTAGTCTTCAGAAGGACAACTTTACTGGTAAGCACTACATCCATTCTATTTCCATTTGAGGTTCTCATAATATCAAAATGACAAACAATACCAAGCTTGATGAGAAGCTTCAAGGAGCTGAGAACTTCAGGGCATGGAAATATAGAGTCGTGCTCATTCTTGAAGAACATGACCTAGAAGGTTTTGTAAAAGAGGGAGTTGCAGAACCAGAAGGAGATGAGGCCAAAGCAAGACACAAGAAGAATATGATCAAGGCTAAGAGGATCATAGCTGACTCTATCAAAGATCACTTGATTCCTCAAGTGTCCTCAAAGAAGACTCCAAAAGAAATGTTTGATGCTTTGACCAGCCTGTTTGAAGGAAAGAACATTAATAGGAAGATGACCTCGAGAAATCAACTCAAGGGTATGAAGATCCAAAAGTCTGCGACGATGCACTCATACTTCTCCAGAGTATCTCAGATCAAAGAACAATTAGAAGCTATTGGAGACATGGTAGAAGCTGAAATTGTGATGACCACTCTGAATGGTCTTCGTAGAGATTGGGAACCTTTTGTTCATGGCATATGCGCTAGGAAAAGATTAATCATCTTCAGACAACTATGGGAAGAGTGTGTGCAAGAAGAAGAAAGAATAGCTGTAAGAGAAGAGAAACTAAATGATAATGAAGATCAAGCTTTGGCAACTCATGCCAAAGGAGGAAGGAAAAGAAAGAATGATGTACGTACTTATGACCACTCTCCCAGAAGACCTCAAAGATCTCAAAGGAACAAGAGGATCAAGAAAGACTTCTCCTCCCTTGAATGTTTCTCTTGTCACAAGATGGGACACATTGCAAGAAAGTGTCCATTCAAATCTGGACAATCCAAGAAGCAGAAGAAAAGGTTTCATGCTCATGCAGCCGAAGAAAATGAATATGATGACGAAATCAAAACCAGAGAAGGCGAAGACTGAAGACGGGCCAGTGAAGAATATGTTCTAATATGAGTCCTCACTGGTTCAGTATCTCATGGAAGTGACACTTGGCTAGTGGACAGTGGAGCCTCCAAACATATGACGGGATACAAAGACTCCTTTTCACATCTCATGCAGAAAGATTCTCCACACAAAGTAAAGCTTGGAGATGATTACCAATATCCTATCAAAGGAATGGGAGAGGCTACTTACAAATTGGACTCTGGAAAGTCCATGAACATGAAGTACTATATGTTCCAGGTTTGAAAAATAACCTTCTTTCTATCTCAACTCTAGATAAGAAAGGTCTTAGAATTGCATTTGTAGATGGTAAAGTTCTTATGTGGCCAAAGGGGAACACAATCAATGATGCAATCGTTATTGGGGTTGAAGAAGGACTCTATAAACTCAAGGGTCATGCAAATTCAACACTAATGGATAGTACCATGAGCCCCAATGAATTATGGCATAGAAGACTAGCTCATGTACACTACAAAGCTTTACCAATAGTGAGTAAGGTGGTGACTGGATTACCTGAAATCCAGGTTGATCATGAAGGGTTGTACAAAGGATGTGCACAAGGAAAAAGTACAAAGAATCCATTTCCAAGTAGTGATAGCTAAGCAAAAGGCATATTGGACATTGTTCACTCCAACATTTGTGGACCTATGTCTACCACTTCATTAAGCAGGTATGTTTACTATGCTTCCTTTATTGATGACCATTCCCGCAAAACATGGATTTATTTTCTAAAGAATAAAAGTGAAGTTTTTGAAAAGTTTAAAGAGTTTAAGGCTCTTGTAGAAAACCTCTCTGAAAAAAAGATCATGATACTAAGGACGGGGAATACACTTCAGGTGATTTCAAAGAATTCTATAAACAAGCAGGGATTAAGAGGGAGCTTATCATCCCCTATAATCCACAACAAAATGGTGTAGCTGAAAGGAAGAATAGATCTATCATGGAGGCAGTGAAGGCCATGATCCATGACCAAGACCTACACATGCATCTATGGGATGAAGCAGCTAGAACCACAGTCTATGTACAGAATAGAATCTCTCATAGTGCTCTTGGCAATAAGACTCCAGAAGAGATGTTTACCGGTGTGAAGCCTAAAGTCAGTGATCTAAAGATATTTGGGTGTCCAGTATTTATTCACATTCTAAAAGAGAAGAGATCAAAGTTGGAACCTTCAGGAAGAAGGGGGATATTTGTGGGTTACAGTGAGCAATCAAAGGCTTACCATATCTACATCCCAGGATACCGCCATATTGAACTTAGCAGGGATGTTAAATTTGATGAAGACACAGCTTTCAACAAGTCTAAGAAGACTCATTTGGATGAAGAGGAGCATGAAGCTCCTAGAGTTACGGAAACTAATAATGCACCAGAGAGAAATATTGAAGAAGAACTTATTCCAGAAGATCATGACATGACAGAACCTCAGAGACCTGAGGAGACACCTCATGAGGAAAATCCATGAAAGAGAAAACCAGCTTGGGCACGAAAAATAACACAAGATGCAGGAAGATATGGTGCCCCAGAAGGAACCAACAGAGAAAGCAAGAGACCAAGGCCATATTCCATTTATGTAGCCTTAATGTGTAACTTTGTTGAAGAAGAACCCACGTGTTTTGAAGATGCGGCAAAGAAAAAGGAATGGTTGGATGCTATGAATGAAGGATACCAATCCATCATAAAGAATGATGTTTGGGATGTGGTACCAAAACCAAAGGGCAAGTCAATAGTTTCGTCAAAATGGATCTTCAAAACAAAACATTCAGCAGACGGAAGCATTGAAAAGTACAAGGCAAGATTCGTAGCTCAGGGGTTCTCTGAAAATGAAGGAATTGATTATGAGGAGACCTTTGCTCCTGTGGCTAGATATACCTCAATTAGAACCATCCTTGGCTTGGAAGCTAAGATGAAATGGAAGTTACATTAGATGGATGTAAAGACAGCTTTCTTGAATGGAAAAATAGAATAAGAGGCATACATCAAGCAACCAAAAGGATTTGAAACAGATGACAAAAAAACACATGTATGTAAACTAAAGAAAGCATTATATGGATTGAAGCAAGCACCCAGAGCATGGTATGGAAGAATTGATGGTTTCCTAATGAGCTTGGGCTTTACCAAGAGTAAAGCAGATACTAATCTTTATTATAAGGTCATAGATGACGAACCTATGATATTGCTATTGTTTGTGGATGATTTGTTTCTGACGGGAGAAGACAAGCCCATCACTGGATGTAAGAAGAAGCTTGCTGCAGAATTTGAAATGAAAGACCTTGGGATGATGCACTATTTTCTAGGTCTTGAAGTATGGCAGTTCCCAGATGAGATTTCCCTAAGTCAAGGAAAATATACTGTTGAGATCCTAAAAAGATTTGGGATGTTGGATTGTAAGGCCATGACCACTCTGATGGTGACAAACTTGAAGCTCTTGAATGATGCTTCATCAGAGATAGTAGATGTCACGTTGTACAGACAGATTATTGGCTAATTGATGTATTTGACCAATACTAGACCAGATATATGTTTTGTTGTGAACACCTTGAGCTAGTATATGGTGGAGCCCAAACATGTTCACCTGATTGCAGCAAAACATGTGATGAGGTACCTAAAAGGTACATTGGACTATGGACTCAGATATGCATCAGATAGTGAGTTCAAATTGTACGGATATACAGACTCAGATTGGGTTGGAAGTGCCGATGATAGAAAAAGTACTTCAGGATGTTGTTTTAGTTTGGGATCAGGTATGGTCTCATGGCTCAATAGAAAGCAGCCCTATGTTGCTCTCAGTACAGCAGAAGTTGAATACGTCGCAGCATGTTCAGCTTGTAGCGAAGCAGTTTGGCTTCGCAAGATGTTGGCAGGATTGTTTGATGTAGAGATAGATGTGACTGATATTCTCTGTGACAATCAGAGTTGTATCAAGATGATAGAGAATCCAGTGTTCCATGATAGATCAAAGCATATCGAGATCAAGTTTCACTATATCCGGGATATGATGGAGAAGGGAGTTGTAAAGGTCAAGTATGTTCCTACAGAGGAACAAGTTGTTGATGTGTTGACTAAGCCTCTGTCTCGCATAAAGTTTGAATACTTTCGAGACAAGCTTGGTGTGGTCCAAAAGGACCTCCCTCGAACAAGGTAGTGATGATGATGACTGGTTTGACAGGACCTCCTTCGAAAGAAAGAGTGGGGTCCGAAAGGATCACCCTCGAAAGAGGGAGTAGTTTTTGTTAAAATATTAACCAGGAAAATGTTCGGGGAGAAATGCATGCAAAAGTGAGTTTTGCATGCAACTATTTTTAGGTTTTTGGTAAACCTAATATGACAGTGAGATGATATAAGGAAGACAGGAGGTGTCTATCTTCATCAGTGAGACAACTGATCTGAGATAAATCATTTGAGAGGAGGACGACTTTCCTTGAGAAGGACGACGCATTCCTTAAGGAGGACGAAGCTTGTACCGCATCCGGTAGAGCAATTGAGTGTCTGTAACTTGCAGAGTATCTTCGTCTCAGAGATTGAGGAAGATCAGTGACGATCAGAGCTCATATCTGCTGAGATCTTATTTAGTACGAATCATTCTTCATTGGAGGGAGGGCACACTTGTGCATGCAGAGGAGGACGTTTTCAGTCAGAGGGCAGTCTTCAAAGCGAACAGATCAGAGCAGAGGATAGAGAGAGACAGATCAGGCAAAGGCGGATACAAGGATACTCAGATCCAGTTTTGTAGTTAGGGCTCATTCTTCCAGTGCATGCATCAGCTGGATGCATGCAAATCTAGAGTTTGCCTGAAGAAATTTATGAGGTAACCTTGTATTGTACTTGTCTCATTTCCTATATGCTCTGGGCTCGAGAGAGAAGATAGCCCCACAGTTTGTTGGTTTTTCCCCAAAAGGTTTCCAGGGTACATCTGTTGTTTATGTGTGATTGCATTTATATTTTCAGTTGGTAAATGCAGATCTAGTTGTTTGAGTTTATATTAAATGTTGTATTGATATTGAGACTCATATCGCTTGAGATCTCAAGGCGATTCAGAGGGAGTAGTGATCTCTGAATCAAATATTTACAGTTTCCTGGAGCCTTGGGATGGCAACTCAGTCTAGGATTGGTACGTCAGCCTGACAAGGCCTGGTTGATCCTAAAGGATTGGTATGTCAGCTCTGGCTAGATCCTAGGGGGATTGGTATGTCTAGATAGGCTTGTTTGGTCTGAAAGGATTAGTAAGCCATGTTACCAACTATTTTGTACCATAGTTGGACTTCTTGTGAGCCGCCAGTTTCATGAACATGTCAAGTGTTCATCATCAGTGTTCAGAAGTTCAGAAGACTTTTTCAGGGCCAATTTGGCCCCTTTGTAATAATTGCATGTCCAGACCCCCTTGGGGAAATTGTAATAAGTTGGTCTAAGCATGATTATTTTGTAAAAGACTTGGCTTACCTTAGGTTTGGCTATCAGGGGGATACTCTAGAGTGTTTTTTCCTTGGGAATTATGAGTTACTCTTCAGTGACATATAATTCCTGAGTTTTTTACTCACACCTCCAAAGTTGAAGTATTTACCATGGTGATCGAACCTAGGGAGGTTATTAAATTCTATGTGTCTATGTTTTTTTACATGCTAGCCATCTAAATTGAGTCGTATGGACATGCACTAGGTCCCCTAGGAGTTTGGTTTCATTCCGATAAAACTAATTTTTACCATAAAATTAGACCATGTTTTAATTGTTTAATAGAAAAAATTCAAAGTGTAATAAAAGCATGGTCTGGAGGCAGAATTTTGCGTGGGGATGCTCATTTTCACGCTCAGAGCGTCCTCTCTAACCTAGTGTTACCACCTGAGTTGCACTCAGTTGGACTTCAGTGAGCCGCCAGTTTTGCACAACTTTGTGTGCTTATCAGAGTTCAAATGTTCCAGCCTTGGCCTATTTTGGCCATCTTTTTCATTTCTGTAATAAATGACCATGCCTTATGGGGTTGTAATAAAGCGTACTAGCATGGTGATTTTTGAGTGACTCGGTTTCCTAGGACTTGACAACCAAAGAAGGTATTCCGCGGAGTTTTTTCCGTTGTTGATTATGCTTTGCCTTTAGCCGAGTATAATCGATGAGGTTTTCTCCCGCTCCTCCAAAGTTGGAATGCCCAAAGTGGTGGTTAGGCCTTAGGGGATTATTAGAATCCATTTTATAATGTTTATAAACATGCTAGATGCTAGGATTTTATCGTTTTGTCATGTACTAGGTCCCCCTAAAGTTTCAGTCAATTCCGAGAAAAATAATTTTTTCGCATTTTAAGCCATTTTTTTAATGATTTAAATGAAAAAATTCAAAAGATGATAAAAGTGTGATCCGAAGTCGGAATTTGGCGCAGGGATGCTCGTTTTCAAGCTCAGAGCATCCTCTTTACCCCGGTATCTGGTTTTCCTATGTTTCAGGCAGTTAAAACGCCCCGTGGAGCAGTTTTGTCTATCAGAGCTACAAAGTGGCATTTTAATGCTAAATTACGTCAAAATGCACCATAGCCAAAAAATTAAAATAAT
The DNA here is from genome assembly GCA_027924585.1 of Larix kaempferi. Lineage (NCBI taxonomy): Eukaryota > Viridiplantae > Streptophyta > Pinopsida > Pinales > Pinaceae > Larix > Larix kaempferi. The sequence goes on along the minus strand of BSBM01000257.1, from coordinate 24,563,043 downwards.
AAAAAATGGGCATTTATCACATGCCAAATGAGGTGGCATTGGTTCTCTTAAGGTGGGCGATTAAGTGAAGGGGATAAAGCACATGTGGGAAGTCAAAATTAAAGTTTGAAACAATTATATTATTCCGATGGTTTGCCCTCCACCTTCACGTGGGCATCAAGTGACATGGCATCCTTCACGTGGGCGATTAATTGGACGGGTTAAAGCTTGGCTAGTGATAAATCAATATGGTGAGCGACTATGGTATAAAGAGAAAGCATGCTATTATAAATCATATGGTGGGCATTTTCATTTAATCCAAAGTTTATTAAATTAAGACAATTCGCACATAATCTTTCATGTGGACATCCCTCATGGTTGGGCAGCTCGTGTTTAAAGGTAATAAGGAGTGCGCCCACCTCATAGGTAGATGGCACATCCCCATTGGATCGGTTGCCAAGCAATTTTCAGTCAACGATTTGGTTTTAGCGTGATGTCACTCCTTAACTATGCGCCATCCCTCACGGTAGGCAGCTCCTGCACTCGGAAGCCATGTGTTGGGTTTGATACAACCAAAGTTGGGATGCGCCTACCTCATGGGGAGGTGGCGCGGTCCCCATTGATCCCATATCAATCACAACAACAAACTCAGCGTCTATCTCTTCAATCAGGCTAGGCGCCTTTCCTAGGGTATTAGCTCTTTCTTTTGCATGTAATTTGCTATATAAGCAAGCTTATGCCATCTCTCTCACTAGTTGTTGTTTTGAGGCAAAGCTCTGCTATTTTTGTAATCTATTGACAACTATCTAAGAAATAAAGAGACTTTGGAGGTCGAATCCTTGTGTTGTCTTTGATGTGTGGATGTATGATCAATGTGTTGAACGAAGGAAGCTTGTAGTAAGCTGCTCATCTACTTTTGGCCTTGGATCTTGGTTTACTGTAAGGACAATTATTTGTTTGTAAGTTAGGCTAGTCAAGTTTGTTTACTTTTCTAGTCTTGTTGTCTCATTTGTTTAGAGATCTAGCTTTTAAAATATTTCATTTGTTTATGAATATTTTGGCATATTGATTACTTATGTATGTTGCTTCCAGATCTAATGTTTTGTGATGAGTTGATGTAAGTTGCAGGTATACTTTTGGTTGAAGGAGAAGAGGACTTGCTTGTCCCTCTATTTTTATCTAACTACTTTCTGATTCAGATCTAGTCCTTCGACAATCCAGGAATTCATCTTCAAATCTCGAAGTCTCATGTGAAAGAGTTTCTTCATTCCCTTCTCCAATTTTCTAAAGCTATCTTCGGTTACGGTTACCTTGGTTTGGAACTTTCACTTTCTTTCCCAAAATAAGTTATCTTTAAAGTTTGTGAAGTTTTAGATCTCTTAGAATCTAGATTAAGTATTCAAAGCTCATTTCTAATTTCTAGATCTACAAGTTGTAGGCTTTTCTAGTGCAAATTATCTATCTTTTGAAATATCTTAAAAAATTTATACTTTCTAAGTCTTAGAAGCTTTCTAGTTTCATTTCATATTTGGCAAGCAAGTGCCTTTAATGATTTGGGCTTAGCTTTTTCAAAGCAAGCCAAAGATCCTAAGGAAAGTAGCTTTCTAGCTCACTTTCCTTAGTTATTTTTTGACTCCATTTACTAGTTTTTCAAAGTAGAATTTTTCCATTTTTTGCACATAAACGAAATACACTCTTAAAGTGTGTTTCGGCAGATTCTAAGCTTTTCATTGTTCGCTGGTTTTTACATTTAGAATATCAGTCCAAACATTTAAAATTAATTAAAAGTTAGTGTTAAGTCCAAAAAAAAACTTCTTTTTACATGCTAGTTGTTTTCGTAGTTAATTTTGGCAACTTGTAGTATTGTCAGAATACTTCTAAAGTGTTCTGATTTGTCATTATTGATTAACTTTGTTCGCTGGTCTGATATTTCTTTTTAGCAAGTTGAACCAAAAGAATCAGGAAAATCACCATCTCAACGCTCCTTGAACACTTCCAAGAACCAGCAATACAAGTGTTGATCCTTTTCTCTTGAAATAAATTGTAAACTGACTTGTTTCCCTAAGTAGAAAGGGCAAGCAATATTTCATCTCCATTTTATTTTGTAAATCAAAAAATAAAAAGGCCAAGCAGGCAATTCCAGCGCTTGGACCCCAATCCCCCCAGGGGGGATTCGCATTTTTTACTTTTTTCAGTTTTTTGCATTTTCCTTATTTTCTTTGTTTTAGATTAGTTTACTTCTTGTTATTAGAAATTACAAAACATTCACAAAGCACACAAGGCGTCCCTGGGGGACTTACAATCTTTTACAATTTTCATCTAAGTGCTACAAAATGAATCACGACCTAAGTCACCTGACACGAGGACACGAGACACGAGTGTCCCCAAAATACGAGTGTCCCCACAGGACACGATGACCCCCGGAATCAGGACACGAAGGACACGTTTTATATACATATATATATATTTTTTTAAATATATTAAAAATTAAAAATATAGACATATAGATCCAATAAAATTTAGAAACTAGAACATTTACCTGCAAGAAAACAAACTTGAAACTCCTTCAACTGCAAAAAAACCAAGTCTGGGCTCTCCCTAGCTCTCCCTTACTCTCCCTTCAATTCACAAATGGCAAAAAAAAATACAAAAATCGACTTTTATGGGCCTGCAGGTTCAATTTTGCCGCGCGGAAGTGTCCTGGAATCAGGACACGGTGTGCAGAGACAGGACAGGAGTGTCCCGAAATCAGGACACGAAAAAAGTCGTGTCCCCCACGTGGGGGAGCCGTGTCCGCGCCAACACGTCCCCACGGGACACTTGGCCCTAAAATGACGTGTCCTGTGACTTAGATCACGACTTGTTCTAAAAACTTCAAGTAAAATTAATCCCCCTTGCTCTACCGAAGTATTCCACCTTAAGTGGAAGAAAAGATAATCTTGGGGTTTGCATAGATTAACCATCAACTGAAATTATTATAAAATCATTCAAAATAAAATCAACCCCCTTGATCTACCGAAGTACTCCACCACATTGCGGTGTGAAAAAAAGATACCTTCGGGGCTTTAGATTAGATTAATCATCCACTTACACTTCATAATAAAATATACCAACACCCCAAACCCAGAGTATGCTCTTGGCCGCTGCAGCTTAGTCGGAACAGCTGGTCAATCAAAAACAGGTGCAAGGTACTTAGTTTTAATAAGACAATCCATTAGAATCGAATCCTAAGAACTCGGGAGGTTGCATGGACTGAATCCACAGAGTCAGCAGGTTCTTAAGCCGGTTCATCCGCACCTGGTTGGACACTTGGTAAGGTTGCTAGAGCACTCAGTTCGAAGGTTAGGTTTCTTTTGGGCCAAACCAAGAATTAACCCACTCCTTAACTACTGTCATGTCCCAAATTTGGTATTGGGTCACAATGGCCTAATCACATTGGCTCTATTCATTAGAGTTTGTCAAATTGATGCTAAAGGTCAAATAATTGCCAAGGAGGAAAATTACTAGTTTCCTAGGTTTGGGGTGGAAGCTTTGGGATTTGGAATAATGGGGACAATAAATGATGTTTGAACATTAGAATGACATAAATATTTAATAAAGGATCTAAATAAATATATACAAGTGAAAATCAAAGTGGCATTTCATCTTGAAGACACGTGGAGGAAGTGGGACCCACATATGGCTAGATTTCCCCACTACATTTGGCATCATTCTCTCACCAATTCGAATTCAAGGTGAATGGTAACATACTTGGGGGAGTCCAAAAGGTATTATTCATTGCATGACTCATCTAAGATCGAAATATAGAGGAAGAGTAACTCCCATGGAAGAGGAAGAGGCAATTTGGAGATAGTGAGACACTTGGGCTAGATTCCCTAGCTCTATGACAACAATAATGAAGATGCTATGACACCTATGACACAAATCAGACCTGAAGGCTGACATATGACATATATGACATGTCAGGGCTAAAAATAGACTCCAAGAGGGCGCTCAAGGGTGTTAAGGCAGCTAAGATGCTTCCACATGTGATTTGGTGGAAGTGGGAGACTAGGGATTGTTATACAAGTGGCGTTCTTTGGAATCTCTTCCCAACATGAGTTGGCATGAGTCTCTTGGAAGGAATTCGACCCATGGAGGACATTAGAAGTTTATAAATGTCAATAACAAAGAATGAAACCAGCTTTTGATCATTTGTAGAATTTGCAATTGCATTTGTGAAGAGGGAGAGCTAGTGGATGACTAGTTTCTTGCCTTAGCCAATTTCGAGGGTGAAAGATTCCCATCCAAGTTGGTAATTGGAAAGGCCATTCAGACCTTTCATTTGGAGCTTTAATAGAGTCTTTATTTGCAGGTGTAAGCTACAGGGCAGCTCATGGTTTCTTCTATTGCAGCTCACTCCTTCAACCATTTCTAGTTTTGATGGCATATTCTTGATCCTTGAGGGAGGGCGTTTTTGGTGAGCTATTGTACTCTCTGGGGAAGCTTTTAATGCCCCATTTATTTTGTAATATGAAGTAAATACTCTGTTCTTCATCTCCAAAAAGTTTCAGGTCGAAATTCCAAGTAGAAATGTATAAATCTCATTTTTAATGGAAGAACAATGCCATTTCCCCACTACCTTGTTGTGAGCCAATGTATTGATGATGATTTCGAATGAATGGATGATTCTCTGATATATTTGTGATAAATATACTGCCATGGATGTCTTCTACAAGTTTCATGTACTGTACTTGAGCATTTGAAGCATTTTTATTCAGTTTAGTTGTATTGGGAGATGAAATAGTGCCATTTCCCCAAGGGTCGAATTGGGGATTTTTGCAGTTGAATGGGAGAGGGTGAGAACAGTTGTAATAATCCATTAATGGTGCATATGAGACTTTAATAACATACTTAACACATTACATACCTCTGTTCATAAATTTGAGTGGGTTTGGAGGCATTTGGGAAGCCATTTTCAGTACTTACCCCAGGGGGATTTGAACCCCAAATTACTAGTAAAATTGCATACTTGGTCCGGAATCTTAAGAGAGTTTGCAGAGGTATTTTGGTGGCCATATATCATCCCTGAACATCATATTCAAGTCCTAATATTATTCATACACCTTCCTTGAAGATTTGAAGGCATTTGGAGTCAATTCGAGACCTAGAGACCAATACTAGTCAAAGGCAAATTACTAGTAAAGTTCCCTACATTGGCCAGAATTGAAAGAGTATTTGCAGAAGTATTTTAAAGGTTCAAAGGCATCCCTAAAACACATATTTATGTTCTAATCTCATTCATATACCTTCTCAGAAGATTTGGGATCATTTGGGGCAAATTTGAGACCTAGAGATCAAAACTAGTCAAAAGTTGAACGAGGGAAAAAAAGTGAAAAATTTCCATTTTAATAAAATTCCTAACAAGGGACATTACAGTGATATCAGAGCATGGTCCTTGCACCTGTGTATTAGGTACATACATTCAAGAATAATTGGCAGCAATGTCTTACTATTATGATGAATCATATGAGTACAATTCTTATGAGGAATATTCAGATGCTTATGAGCAATATGAAGCAGAATGTGAATGGTATGAGGAAGAGGTGCCATCATGCAACACTTATTACAATTTCAAGAGAAATGAAGATTATTCTTATGACTTTAGATCTGATGAATATGAGTGTGTCACACCAACCAAGGATAATTCTATGAGCGAGTTCCAAAGATGGAGAGAAAAATATAAAACCTTGCCCCAACAATATCAAAAATATCAAGAATATCTTGCTTCGAGCAAAAATACAAAAAATGCCATGTCTTTTGAGTACTATGCTGAACATGTTTTTGAAAATAGGCCCAAAAATGAAGATGTGGAGTTAGTGAAGAAAGGTTTATGCCCTTCTTGTAAAAACCCTTGGAGCGAGTATCATATATGTGTGCATGAAATGATGTCCTCCTTGAGGAGAGCTTTTGAGATTTATTCAAGAAGAGATTCCAAATATACTGATCCTAAGGAAGACAAGGGGAAAAATGCATCAACTTGCTTTAAAGAGCAAAAGGAAGAGACATCACAAGAGCATGAAGAAGATTCTATTGAAAATATGGAAGACCATTTCGAGACACCTTCTAGCTTAGACATGAACCAAAGAGCATCTACTGATGGATGCTTAAACTATGAAGGAGTACCTACTGATGGGTGTTCACACCTCTATGTTGGTGACATAGAGATCACTTTTGAAAGTGTTTCTACAAGTACAAGTTTCATTAAGCATGATAATGAAGACCTTGGAGCAGTTGAAGAAGAACCAAGATCAACTTCCCCATCACCACTTGAGCTTCATGAAGTTGGTCCAAGAAAAAATGAAGAATATGAGGAGGTTCGTTTGCAAGAACCTCATTTTCTTGAAGGGTCCTTAAAGATGAATGAAAAGAAGATCCAAGAGTCCCTCAACATTCTCCATGACACTCAAGCATTGGTGTCAAATTCTTGTTGGAGAGCTACTTCATTGGAGGAAACATCCTTCCTTGAAGACATGGAGAAGATTCAAAGAGCAATGTGCCACATTAAAGGTAATTTCATGTCTTTGCTTTTTGATAGAAACCATTTGTTTGAGCTTAATGAATTGTTACATGATGCATACTTGAAGAATAATGAGGATAATCCTAAGCTCACAATTCAAAATGAGCAACTTCTTGAAAAGTTGCAAGATACTTGTTTTTCCTCCTATGTTTCAGATTGTCAAATGGTAGATTGTTTGGAGGATTCTCATGACATGGTGGATCATGAGAAATGTGGAAATTTGAATGTGCTTAATGTGTTTGAAGATGAACTTGAAGAGATCCAAACACTTGATGTGGTGGAAGAGGAACTTGAATTGTCTCTTGATGAAGCTTATGCAATTTTTAAAGAAGAGCATGATTCCTCTACATTGGAACCAATCTATGACAAAGGTTTCCCACTTTTGAAGGAGCTGCATGATACTACCCACATGGATCCTTCCCATGATGAAACTTCTGCACTTTTTGATCATTTGGGTGATTTAGTTCATTCTCCTACATCCTACAATTCCATGTTTTCCAACATTAGTCTCAATGAAGTATGGGTGAAAGGGTTCTTTTTGATGGTGCCACATGAGGAGTATGGAACTCCTAGATTTAACTTTCATGATGACATGGTTGGAGCACATTCTTATTCACATTGGCAGCAGCATAATTTGTCACTTTATGATTATTCACATCTACATGGATGCACCTATGATATGGATTTGAGTCACTTGAAGACTCATGGTTTTTCTTGCTCAACACTGGGTTCATTCGATGTTAGAGGAACTTCATCCAACACTTGGGTAAATAGATTTATGATGGGAGAACATTTTTGTTGGCAGCCACATACTTTGTTACATCTTTATGATTCTCACATTCATGGATGTATGGGTGAGACTTCTTTGAGTCATTTGAAGTCTCCTTGTTTTTTCTGCTCATTATTTGGTTCAAATTTTAGTGGAGATTCTTCATTCACTTCTTGGATGAAAGAATACATGGTTGAATATTTTGATGCATATCACATCCTTTTGGAGCAGCATTATAGGACATGGGATCCTCACCTATGTCATTGGAGCAGATTTGATTGGTCACTTGAAGATTGTATGCACTTGGAAAATCGTGGTCTACTTGCTTGGAGGTACAAGCACTTTCATGATTCTTTGATGAAGCACCTCCTTGATGTACATTTTCATTATGTAGTTATGTACTTTGATGATATATATTTTGTACTCATGATGTTTGGAAGAATGCATACAAGAAAATGGGATCCAGGAATCATCTTATCTGATGGTATGGGTTGGAGAGCACTCTTCATTGTTGGGGTGCAATACAAGCAATGGGACCCTGGAATAATTTTTATCTCATCGGTTTCATATTTTTTGGGGAAGCATGCAGTATGGGAGATGGATTCCCCACTTAATAAAGTGATTTTAATCAGAGTAGTGCAGCAGCAAACATGGTGGTTCCTCTCTAAAATCTTCATGGAAACTCAAAGACTCAAGGTTGGGCAATTCAATGGCAACTTCAAAGAATTATACAGAAAGCAGTTTCTTCAACACCCACATTTAAAATTGCTTGAGGACAAGCAATATTGGGAAGGAAGGATTTGTCATGTCCCAAATTTGGTATTGGGTCACAATGGCCTAATCACATTGGCTCTATTCATTAGAGTTTGTCAAATTGATGCTAAAGGTCAAATAATTGCCAAGGAGGAAAATTACTAGTTTCCTAGGTTTTGGGTGGAAGCTTTGGGATTTGGAATAATGGGGATAATAAATGATGTTTGAACATTAGAATGGCATAAATATTTAATAAAGGATCTAAAAATATATATATAAGTGAAAATCAAAGTGGCATTTCATCATGAAGACACATGGAGGAAGTGGGACCCACATATGGCTAGATTTCCCCACTACATTTGGCATCATTCTCTCACCAATTCGAATTCAAGGTGAATGGTAACATACTTGAGGGAGTCCAAAAGGTATTATTCATTGCATGACTCATCTAAGGTCGAAATATAGAGGAAGAGTAACTCCCATGGAAGAGGAAGAGGCAATTTGGAGATAGTGAGACACTTGGGCTAGATTCCCTAGCTCTATGACAACAATAATGAAGATGCTATGACACCTATGACACAAATCAGACCTGAAGGCTGACATATGACATATATGACATGTCAGGGCTAAAAATAGACTCCAAGAGGGCGCTCAAGGGTGTTAGGGCAGCTAAGATGCTTCCACATGTGATTTGGTGGAAGTGGGAGACTAGGAATTGTTGTACAAGTGGCGTTCTTTGGAATCTCTTCCCAACATGAGTTGGCATGAGTCTCTTGGAAGGAATTCGACCCATGGAGGACATTAGAAGTTTATAAATGTCAATAACAAAGAATGAAACCAGATTTTGATCATTTGTAGAATTTGCAATTGCATTTGTGAAGAGGGAGAGCTAGTGGATGACTAGTTTCTTGCCTTAGCCAATTTCGAGGGTGAAAGATTCCCATCCAAGTTGGTAATTGGAAAGGCCATTCAGACCTTTCATTTGGAGCTTTAATGGAGTCTTTATTTGTAGGTGTAAGCTACAGGGCAGCTCATGGTTTCTTCTATTGCAGCTCACTCCTTCAACCATTTCCAGTTTTGATGGCATATTCTTGATCCTTGAGGGAGGGTGTTTTTGGTGAGCTATTGTACTCTCTGGGGAAGCTTTTAATGCCCCATTTATTTTGTAATATGAAGTAAATACTCTGTTCTTCATCTCCAAAAAGTTTCAGGTCGAAATTCCAAGTAGAAATGTATAAATCTCATTTTTAATGGAAGAACAATGCCATTTCCCCACTACCTTGTTGTGAGCCAATGTATTGATGATGATTTCGAATGAATGGATGATTCTCTGATATATTTGTGATAAATATACTGCCATGGATGTCTTCTACAAGTTTCATGTACTGTACTTGAGCATTTGAAGCATTTTTACTCAGTTTAGTTGTATTGGGAGATGAAATAGTGCCATTTCCCCAAGGGTCGAATTGGGGATTTTTGCAGTTGAATGGGAGAGGGTGAGAACAGTTGTAATAATCCATTAATGGTGCATATGAGACTTTAATAACATACTTAACACATTACATACCTCTGTTCATAAATTTGAGTGGGTTTGGAGGCATTTGGGAAGCCATTTTCAGTACTTACCCCAGGGGGATTTGAACCCCAAATTACTAGTAAAATTGCATACTTGGTCCGGAATCTTAAGAGAGTTTGCAGAGGTATTTTGGTGGCCATATATCATCCCTGAACATCATATTCAAGTCCTAATATTATTCATACACCTTCCTTGAAGATTTGAAGGCATTTGGAGTCAATTCAAGACCTAGAGACCAATACTAGTCAAAGGCAAATTACAAGTAAAGTTCCCTACATTGGCCAGAATTGAAAGAGTATTTGCAGAAGTATTTTAAAGGTTCAAACGCATCCCTAAAACACATATTTATGTTCTAATCTCATTCATATACCTTCTCATAAGATTTGGGATCATTTGGGGCAAATTTGAGACCTAGAGATCAAAACTAGTCAAAGGTCGAACTAGGAAAAAAAAAGTGGAAAATTTCCATTTTAATAAAATTCCTAACAAGGGACATTACAACTACTCATTTAATAATCATAAAATAAACCAACTAAGACACTGCAATACTTTCACTTGAGACTACAGAAGCAACCCCACACAGCAACAATCGCAAGCATTCTACATTCTCGGCACCGATCTATATTTGCTTATATTCTAAGTTCAATCATATATGTCGTGAATGCTTTCTATCTTATGTGGTGTTGATCTTTTGATTTAATTCATAAAGCAGTACTCAGTTATTATCATTTCAGCATTTAATAAACTCCTATATTAGACTTTTATTTCTGTTATAGATTAAAAGCCTTAGTTTTACTTTTATAGGGACCACCCCCCTTGGCTTCGCTAGGAGTAAGCCTAGATGGAGGAGTCGAGTAATCAGGTGACAGCACTTGACTCTCACTTGCCCCCAAGGACACACCGAGCGGCTTGAAGGTTTCCTGCCGCGTTCCCCCCAAGTGTGTATTAGGCAGCAACACCTAGGACCCACTTTTTCTAGGTTTCGAGCGATTAATAGGTCATTTGTGGCATTTTTTCCTAAAAGTTCTACAAAACGACATTTAATTGTTAAATGTGCTACAAAATGCACAAAAGACAAAAATCAAAAAAGTCAAAAAATGATTAAAAAAATATTTGGAAGGGGTGGCATATTAGTTTAATAAGGAGGGCGGCCATAATTAATGATTAAAGCACAAGCCAAAGTGAAAGTTAGGATAGCGAATTGATCTGAGAAGATGCGTCATTCCTCATGTGGGCGGACTCCATGCGCGTTGAGGTTCGTAAAATCTTGGGTGAAGGTTCCAAAGTAAGAGGGGCGCCCCTCTCAGGAGGTGGTAGCCACCTCACCATCCCAACAACCAAGATGGAGTTAAGTGGTAGCTCCACGCTAAAATCACTCCTTGATTTGTGAAGATTCGCACCCCTCCAAGCTCTCGCCCTCCATGGAGTCATACGCACCCTCTCTTGGTTCTTATGCTATATAAACGGTGCTTGCTCCATTGTTTAATGGATTTAAGGAACCTTTGTTGTATTGTGTATAATGCTTCTTGCCTTTTGTGCAAAGATTTTTATTGAATAAATTGAGACTTTGGCGGTCCATATGGTGCAAATGTCATGATTGAGAAAGCTTGTTCCATATCGAGGTGATATTTTTCTATGCTTTACTTCTACAATTCTTAATTCATTGATCTATTCTAGCATAGAAGATTATTGTTAATCCATTGAATAAGCATGTGTAGTCTCAATTTGTTTATTTATATTGTGTATTTGAAGTCAAGGAGTAGCCGAAAGTAGTCAGTTATACTCAAGCTCTTCAAAATTTATTTTATCATAATATACTAGGTTTGATCATGGGTTGTTTGTAGTTGTGTTGTGTTGCAGATCACCAAAAGCGAAGGAGGTTGTTAAGCTCAGTTGCATTTTCTTCCTCTTCGCAACCATTTTAAGACTAATATTCTTTTGTCCTACAGGATCCTCCTCATTCTCAAAAGATTCGAGATTCCGCAGTCACCCTTCTTCCATCTTCCAAATTTTAAAACTCTTTCTCTCCATTTTTCCTTGTTTTATTTTGCAAGCAAGTTAGATCTATAAAATTTCATTTTTAAATCTGATTTGTCATGCAAAAATAATAAATCTAAGAAGTGCTTTTAAAATTCATATTTCAAAGCTTTAGATCTAGTTCCAAATCGTCAATATTTGAAGTATTAGTTTCCTATCATTATCAAATATTGTATTGTAATCTTCATGTACTTTTGACTAACAAATACTAACCTTTTAACAAACTTTTTGTTTGCTGATTTCTTGTTGTTTTACAAAAAAAAGCGAAGGAAGGAAAGCTAAAACTTAAGGCATAAATACAAAAATTTCCCTCTTCTTCATCCCTTTGCTATCCCTTTTCCTTCTTAAGCCTAAAAGTCTCTTGAATCACGTTGCATAAGAGGATCAAGAGCGCTCTCTATCGGAGGGTTAATTTATTGTAAAAAATCATTAATAAAAAGCAAGTGGGATTCCAGCTCCCACACCCTTCTTCCCCCATTTGGGGGAAGCCTATATCTTTTATTTGCTTTTCACCTGCATTCAAATTAAACTAGCATGCTAGGATAGTTTCTTTTTCTTAAAAAAAGTTGATTTATGCTTCTTGTTTAGATTCTAATTTTTTCATAATAAAAAGAACTACTAATTCCCTTGCTCTCCCGAGTACGGTCTTCGGACCTGAAAGAGACTCTTGGGTAGATAATTAGAAAACTTGTCTCTTTTCATTTCAGCATTTTATTTCTTCAACAGGATAGTGTTCATAAAATCTCTTGAATCACGCTCTTAAATCGGATCAAGAGTGCTCTCTGTCGGAGAATCAATCTTAAAATTTATTAAAAAATCTCTTGAATCTCGTTCTAAATCGGATCATGTGTGCTCTCTATTGGAGAGTCAATCTTAACGAATATTTTTGCAAACACCGCGTATGCTCTACCCATCGCAGGCTAGTCTAAGCTTTGGGATATCAAAAGTGGTTGTTTTGCACTTAATAATTTTTCACATTTAATTAATACTCATTATTAAAATCAAGTCCCGCGAAAACCAACAAAAATCTGGCGTTGCCTCGTTGTGATCAAAAGTGGGGAAATTTTGACTAAGGAAGCGGGAACCACTGGGAGGCAACCTCAGAACACAGTTACACTACATCCTTGTTGGTGTAGTGTTGAACACCGCTCTCGAGACTCCATCCCAGCCCACACGTCCTTGTACGGAGCCACCTGGATCATATTCCGGACATATTTCCTGTACTGCAAGGTATATCAGAAATCCCCCCTTCCTACAATAATTCAACTTCATATTTCAAATCACATAATAAAATAAACCAAGAGGCATTCGCACAAAAGTCCCTCCGCAACATTTTACGGACAGTGACTCCATTAGCACTGGTCTAGTGAGCAGCAACAATATTTTCAAAATCTTTGCTTTCTATCTATCTTAAGTTATTGTTGTTTATAATATCATGTTGTGGATAATATTTTGATTTAAATTGGCAAAAATTGTTGTTGTCTTTCAATTTTATGCTATGGATGTATATTTGTGAACAATACTTGGTTTAAATATTTTCATCATTTCAAAACAACTCCTAAAAAACATCCATTCCAACCATTTTAACTTAAACTTTAAAGAGCTTTAGAAACTCTTTTTTAGGGTCCACCCCCCTTGGCTTCGTTAGGTGTTTGCCTAAACGGAGGAGTCGGGATTAGGTGACAGCCCCTGACTCTTTGCTTGCCCCCAAGGCCACACCGAGCAGCTTCGAAAGATTTCTGCTGCACTCCCCCCTCCAAGTGTGCATCTCGACGGCAACAAGCCAAACAAGGCATGTTTGATCCCTGGGTTGATTAGGATGTCTGACTAGGCTTGTTTGGTCCGAAAGGATTAGTATGCCAGCATCGTCTACCAAAGTGCCCACCACAAAAGTATATTCCAGATGATGGTATTGTCCCAGTTGATGTTGTTCCAGCATTCTGATGCTGATGATTGATGTTGTTATTCCAGTACTTGCCCCCAAGGCCACACCGAGCAGCTTCGAAAGATTTCTGCTGCACTCCCCCCTCCAAGTGTGCATCTCGACGGCAACAAGCCAAACAAGGCATGTTTGATCCCTGGGTTGATTAGGATGTCTGACTAGGCTTGTTTGGTCCGAAAGGATTAGTATGCCAGCATCGTCTACCAAAGTGCCCACCACAAAAGTATATTCCAGATGATGGTATTGTCCCAGTTGATGTTGTTCCAGCATTTTGATGCTGATGATTGATGTTGTTATTCCAGTACTTGCCGAATGATGATTGATGTTGTTATTCCAGTACTTGCCGACTGATAATTGATGTTATTCCAGTACTTGCCAACTAATGATTGATGTTGTTATTCCAGTACTTGTCGACTGATGATTGATTTTGTTCCAGTATTTAGTTACTAATGAATGATGTTGTTATTCCAATACTAGTTGACTGATTGTTGCCAGCTAAGTTGTACTTAGATGGACTATCAAGCGAGCGGGCAAAGTTGAACATTTCAATGTTCTTTGTTCGATGATTTGATATCCAGCTGGCCTTTTAAAGGGCCCCCGTTTTAACTTTTTTCCACGTGTCCATGGCCTTGCAGGGTTTGTAATAAAACGTACTAGCATGGTGTTTTGTAAAAGACTTGGTTCCCTAGGATTTTTTGGCTAAGTCAGGTATTCCAAGGAGTTTTTTCACCCAGTTATTATGTCTTGCATTAGTGCATAACATAATTTTTGGGTTTTTCTCCTGCTCCTCCAAAGCTGGAATGTCTTGGGAGGCTGACGGGCCTTAGGGGGTTGTTAAAATCTATGGGTCAATGTATATAAACATGCTAGGCGTTATTTTTGAGTCATATGGACATGTGCTAAGTCCCCCTAGGTTGTTTTTTAATTTTCGGTGAAGTTTATTTTTTCCGTAAATTGAGCCATTTTTTTTAATGGTTCAATTAAAAAAAAAATTAATTGGCTTTGAAGTGGCGTCTAGTGGTCTTTTCTGCCTTAGGGGTGCTCGTTTTCTAACTCGAAGCACCCCCTTAACCCCTAAACCCACTTTTCCTAATGTTTGGGTGCTTCAATTTTTACCTATGGCCAAAAAACCCAAAAAACCCCAAAAAGTCATGAAAAAATAAAAAAAGTGAAAAAATGACTCATAAAAATATTAAATTTTGGGAGTGATTTATGGACTGATTTTTTCAGCTATGTTTTAGGAGTTGTAAGAGCTGATTTTGGAAAGATTCCGGGAAGCTATATTAGTGGGATTACTTCCCCATTTGAGGGGGGCATATTTCCCAAAATTGGGCCCCTTCAATCATGGAATTTGCAGCTATGTTTATGGGCTGTCACATGGCTGATTTTTAGCTAATTTGGGGCTGATTTTGGCAGCCCATTACATGGGAGTGGGCAACCCCATTTTCTCCACGAGTTATGCCACTCATTCCCCTCATTTCTCTCCATCTTTGGCTATTTAAGCATGGCTGCCCACTCCATTTTAAAGGAGTTGGAGTTGGATAGCAAGGAACTTATCATTGTAATACTTTTGGCATTCTTGATTAATAAAAGGCTTTGGAGGTCACTTATAGTGTTGGGCTTTGTGAGTGGATGAATGTCTTGTTTCAAATGAGGTAACTTGTATTGATGCATTTTGTTTCTTTAAGATCAAGTATAGCTTAGGGAAATATCAGTATTGGTTTATGAGGAAAGTTTGAGTAATTTGTTTATTGCTTAGTCTTTCATTTTACACTTTAGTAGAGATCAGATTTAAATATATCATTTGTTTATGAATATTTTCTTCAAATTTCTACTATGTGTTTTATCTACATTTGATCTTTTTGTTGCAAGTTGTGGTGTTTTTACAGGTTGTCTCAGGCGGATAGGTTGGAGAACTTGTTTGTGTCTTCTATTTATCTAATCTTTTATGCAGAGACAGTCCCTCAGCTCACCACCGGAAAGGATCTCCAAAGTTTTGCTTTTATTTCAACAAAAAATTGCTCCATCTCTCTCTCCCTTCTATTTCAAAAAAGTTTACTCTGGTTACTGGTTACATAAGAAAAGTATTTTCTGATTTATATACCGTCGTTAACATTTAAAATAGATCAGGATTTACTTTCAGAAGAATCTAGTCTAGTGGTTTGTTAGAACTCTTATTTTTTGACTGATTAGATCTTTACTTCTTTCAAAACTTGCAAAAAATCGTTAAATTTTTCAAAGTTTTGTTGAGTAGTGTTAGTTCTAATTTTAAAGTATATCTGGTTGTTAATTAGAGCTTGTATTTTGCAGCTCATAAAGCTTGCAAAGATCCCAAGTAAACAAGTCTCACTACTTGTCTTACTTGGTTATTTTCTTGCATTTTTACTTAGATTTTCACTTAAAGATTTTTTGGGTTTTTTAGGAGGTGTTCCAAAGACACTCTTAAAGTGTTTTTGGGCATCTTATACTAATAATTGCTTGCTGGTTTGCAGCAAAAGACGAACAGGTAGGAGGAGGTGCTGCCGAAATTTCAAGGATCCGGGCAATCTAGAAGACCAAATTTGAAATTTTGTAAAACCAGTTATTTTTCATTGAAAAAATTGTAAGCCGCCAAGTCACTTTAAGTAGACTGGGGCACTTCTCTGATCATTGTAACGATTATTAAACGAGAGCAAGTGGGCTAGCCAGCGCCCACACCCCATCCCCCCAGAAGTGGCTTGTGTCGTCTCTTTTCATGGTGTGATTTTTTTTAGAGTAGTTTACTTCTTTTTTATTTTCGGCATTTAATAAAATTAACTAGGGTTAAAATCAACCTTGTTGGTCCGTTCCACTGGCGGGCCACAAGTTCACTCAAAACGTAGTTTTTCCATTTTTTTTTTACAAACTCAAAACGCCCCCCCTTGCTTTCCCGAAGTAGGGTTTCTGTACAAAGGCTTGCCCGAGTACGTGCCTGAAAAGAAACTCCTGGGGTCTAAAAAAGATAAATTTTGGTTCTTAAAATTTTTTCTAAAAAAATACCAAGATCTTCTCCCGTATGCTCTGTGGCCGACTTGCAGCTCAGTCTGATCCAGTTGGTACACATCAGAAAGGGGGAGATGACTAGTAATAGGAGCTAACACCGCCCCAAATAAAAACCCTTTATGTGAAAATCCAACACATCACGAATACTTTGCCGTCGTGGGGAAATTTTTCAGAAGGCTTGGGACAAAACTGAGTAGTGACCTCTTGGAAACCGTTAGGCTTGCCCTCATTGGTACAACATCTGAACACCTCCTCGAGACTCCGATTCAGCCCAAGCCTGAGAGGGAAGCCACGCTTCAAAATTCCAAACATGTTCCCCCGTACCTTACGTATATTGGGAACCCACCTGCCATAATAAAAAGATCACTTTTACATTAATTTTAAAATAAACTAAGAACACTCGCACAACATCAACTTTTTCAGCTCATGCATTTGTTTTTTTGACTCCATTATAAGGCACTGGTCTATGTTAATGTTATTTCATATTATCGACAAATGTGCAAATGAATGATGATTATAGTGAATGGGAGTAAATGATGAATGATTGTTTTATTTCACAAAAGTATATGTTGCTTTGTCTTGGTTAAGAAAAATATTTTTCTAACTCCTAGATTAAACGCCTTAGTTTTCTTTTCAATTTTAGGGTCCACCCCCCTTGGCTTCACTAGGAAAGCCTAGACGGAGGAGTCGAGTCCCAAGTGACAGCACTTGACTCTGACTTGCCCCCAAGGCCACACCAGCAGCTTGAAGACTTCTGCTGCGTTTTCCCTAGGTGTGGAACCAGGCGGCAACATTTTGGCGCCGTTGCCGGGGATAAGTCTTTTTATTCCTGGAATACGACTTTTGAGTTTTCCTTTTTGTTTTTGCTTTGTTTGATGAATCTTTAGATTAGATTTTTAATTTTTCATCTGGCGACTCCACTAACCTTTTTTCCTTTTATAAATTTTCAAAGAAAAGCAAAAAGATAGAATTCTTTGTGAGATTGTTTTATATGTATATTTTTATTCTCACATGGCGACTCCATTGAAGGGATAAAACCCTTTGTTTCTCATATAGTTTGTTGAGACTGCTTGTGTGAAGATGAGTCCATCCATTACAGTAAAATCTATAAAGACTCACCTTTTGACAACTCCACTGATTCAGTACCAGATATATCCCATGGTCATTGCAAATGCAGGCTATTGATCTTTGAAAATGGATGATAAAGAGTCTAGTGAGCAAATTTCCGATGCACATCCTCCCATTGACTTCTCAGACATCCCTGGTTTCCCTAATTATCATGATGGTGAAGATGTATCTGATTATCTACCGGTCTTTTGGGGAGATGATGATGATGTAGAAACCCGACATGTCTTTTCTTTTCTTAAAGTGGTGGCTAACTTCAAAGTCTTATATGAAGATAACATAATGGAGATGTTTGTTAGTACATTACAGGGACCTGTTTATCAATGGTATTTTAAAGAGCTTCCAAATAAATGTATTAACTCTCTTTCGAGCCTCCTTAGAATATTTATAAGGCAATGGCATAATAAAGGAGCTAGTATGGAGCACTTGGACAAGATCCTTAGAAGGTACTTTCTCTTGTTCATACCTTGGATTGAGTATCATAAGGAAGACCCCAACTTTCCTCGTATCATCATGACAGAGAATAATAAATATTGGGAGGTGCCTCTAAGTTATATCAATCGTGTTGATCTCCCTATAGCACAGTCTGGCTTTAAAAAAGAGATTCAGCATGACCCTATCGAAGAGTTCCATGAAGCACCCTTAACTGAAGATTTTGTTGAAAACCATCCTCTTGTCACCATAGCTGAAAACATTAAAAATATGGAGTGTTCTCAAATCTACGATGATGATCACATGTGTGTTTCAGATTTGCCTAAAGAGGAAGCCATTATAGAAGTTGACAAAGAAATTCATGAAGGGTCTTCAATTGAAGATGTTTCAGAACAGCTTCCTCAATTTGCCATTGAAGATTTGGGATTTCAGGATTACTTTAGTGAAGATGATGATGTTTGTACTTCAAATTCACCTACGGAAGCAACCATTACAGAAGCCTTTAAAGAAACTTGTGATGATTTTTGTATGGTTTATGATGACACTCCTCCTTTTTCTCCACATAGTGGTGAAGTCTTGGACAACTTTATACCTTGTAATATCTTTCAAACCAAGCCTTCTGAGGATAAGTATTATGAACATGAGGATGGGCATGGCCAGGGTTGTGATGCAATAGACAAAGACTCCCCCTTCATTTACAAGGATGGGCATGATGATTGTTGGATGGATTTAGAAAAACCCATCTTTGATATATCAAGAGAGGGGAGTGTTGATTTTGAGACCTTGGGAAATTTTGATATGGAAGAGGAGCCTGTAGATATTTCTCATGATCAATTAGAGCCATTAATGAGTATTAATAATGAAGACTTGGATCAGCAGTATAACGAAGAGTTGGATAGGATGGAATCAGTGGAATGTCAGTTTCAACCTTCATCAGCACATTCTGAGGTTCCTTATGATTTGGAGCAGCTTGGGGCTTATACTTTCACAGAAATAAACTATAAGAAGAGCCCTTCGGACCAATATGATGAGGTAGTTGGTCTGCCTTATCATTCCGAGTTTTTTCTCAGCCCTATCCAGTCATGGGTAGAAGAGGCCTACATGAGGACTTACCATTGGGGGAAGCACTTCAAAGATTTATCATATACCTATGATCTACCATCCAATCTTTCAATCCAGAATTATCATGCAGGTTTGCATTTTCTAAACAAGGTACCCTTGTTTTGGCTGGTAACCAAACACAAGGTTAAAAGATTTTATATTGATAAAATGTTAAGATGGTTGCATTGGATTTATCATTTTACTTAGCATTTTATTATATGCTTAGAGTAGGAAAATAAGTTCATCAAGTGAGCATTTACTTTCAACATTTCTTTTTCAGTACTTTCATTTTTTGTACTTAGAATTTTTAGTTAATTTTGTTTTTGAATAAAATAACTTATGGTTCATTTGTCTCTTATAAGAACTTGTGCTACTGAAAGGTTTCTTGTCAAGTTGAGATGTTTTTACAGGTCATAGAAATCGGAGATTCTGGTATTCTCGTATGCTCTCCTTACTTGAAGACCAGATTGAGCACACGTCCCACAGTTGGAGCCAGATGTTGCCAGCTAAGTTGTACTTAGATGGACTATCAAGCGAGCGGGCAAAGTTGAACATTTCAATGTTCTTTTTTCGATGATTTGATATCTAGCTGGCCTTTTAAAGGGCCCCTGTTTTAACTTTTTTCCACATGTCCATGGCCTTGCAGGGTTTGTAATAAAACGTACTAGCATGGTGTTTTGTAAAAGACTTGGTTCCCTAGGACTTTTTGGTTAAGTCAGGTATTCCAAGGAGTTTTTTCACCTAGTTATTATGTCTTGCATTAGTGCATAACATAATTTTTGGGTTTTTCTCCTGCTCCTCCAAAGCTGGAATGCCTGGGGAGGCTAACGGGCCTTAGGGGGTTGTTAAAGTCTATGGGTCAATGTATATGAACATGCTAGGAGTTATTTTTGAGTCATATGAACATGTGCTAAGTCCCCCTGGGTTGTTTTTTGAATTTTCGACGAAGTTTATTTTTTCCGTAAATTGAGCCATTTTTTTTAATGGTTCAATTAAAAAAAAATTTAATTGGCCTTGAAGTGGCGTCTGGAGGTCTTTTCTGCCTTAGGGGTGCTCGTTTTCTAACTCGAAGCACCCCCTTAACCCCTAAACCCACTTTTCCTAATGTTTGGGTGCTTCAATTTTTACCTATGGCCAAAAAACCCCAAAAAGTCATGAAAAAATAAAAAAGGTGAAAAAATGACTCATAAAAATATTAAATTTTGGGAGTGATTTATGGACTGATTTTTTCAGCTATGTTTTAGGAGTTGTAAGAGCTGATTTTGGAAAGATTCCGGGCAGCTATATTAGTGGGATTACTTTCCCATTTGAGGGGGGCATATTTCCCAAAATTGGGCCCCTTCAATCATGGAATTTGCTGCTATGTTTATGGGCTGTCACATGGCTAATTTTTAGCTGATTTGGGGCTGATTTTGGCAGCCCATTACATGGGAGTGGGTAGCCCCATTTTCTCCACGAGTTATGCCACTCATTCCACTCATTTCTCTCCATCTTTGGCTATCTAAGCATGGCTACCCACTCCATTTTAGAGGAGTTGGAGTTGGATAGCAAGGAACTTATCATTGCAATAGTTTTGGCATTCTTGATTAATAAAAGGCTTTGGAGGTCACTTATGGTGTTGGGCTTTGTGAGTGGATGAATGTCTTGTTTCAAATAAGGTAACTTGTATTGATGCATTTTGTTTCTTTAAGATCAAGTATAGCTTAGGGAAAGATCAGTATTGGTTTATGAGGAAAGTTTGAGTAATTTGTTTATTGCTTAGTCTTTCATTTTACGCTTTAGTAGAGATCAGATTTAAATAAATCATTTGTTTATGAATATTTTCTTCAAATTTCTACTATGTGTTTTATCTACATTTGATCTTTTTGTTGCAAGTTGTGGTGTTTTTACAGGTTGTCTCAGGAAGATGGGTTGGAGAACTTGTTTGTGTCTTCTATTTATCTAATCTTTTATGCAGATACATTCCCTCAGCTCACCACCGGAAAGGATCTCCAAAGTTTTGCTTTTATTTCAACAAAAAATTGCTCCATCTCTCTCTCCCTTCTATTTCAAAAACGTTTGCTCTGGTTACTGGTTACATAAGAAAAGTATTTTCTGATTTATATACCGTCGTTAACATTTAAAATAGATCAGGATTTACTTTCAGGAGAATCTAGTCTAGTGGTTTGTTAGAGCTCTTATTTTTTGACTGATTAGATCTTTACTTCTTTCAAAACTTGCAAAAAATCGTTAAATTTTTCAAAGTTTTGTTGAGTAGTGTTAGTTCTGATTTTAAAGTATATCTGGCTGTTAATTAGAGCTTGTATTTTGCAGCTCATAAAGCTTGCAAAGATCCCAAGTAAACAAGCCTCACTGCTTGTCTTACTTGGTTATTTTTTTGCATTTTTACTTAGATTTTCACTTAGAGATTTTTTGAGTTTTTTAGGAGGTGTTCCAAAGACACTCTTAAAGTGTTTTTGGGCATATTATACTAATAATTGCTTGCTGGGTTGCAGCAAAAGACGAACAGGTAGGAGGAGGTGCTGCCGAAATTTCAAGGATCCGGGCAATCTAGAAGACCAAATTTGAAATTTTGTAAAACCGGTTATTTTTCATTGAAAAAATTGTAAGCCGCCAAGTCACTTTAAGTAGACTGGGGCACTTCTCTGATCATTGTAACGATTATTAAACGAGAGCAAGTGGGCTAGCCAGCGCCCACACCCCATCCCCCCAGGGGTGGCCTGTGTCGTCTCTTTTCATGGTGTGATTTTTTTTAGAGTAGTTTACTTCTTTTTTATTTTCGACATTTAATAAAATTAACTAGTGTTAAAATCAACCTTGTTGGTCCGTTCCACTGGCGGGCCACAAGTTCACTCAAAACGTAGTTTTTCCATTTTTTTTTACAAACTCAAAACGCCCCCCCCCTTGCTTTCCCGAAGTAGGGTTTCTGTACAAAGGCTTGCCCGAGTACGTGCCTGAAAAGAGACTCCTGGGGTCTAAAAAAGATAAAATTTTGGTTCTTAAAATTTTTTCTAAAAAAATACCAAGATCTTCTCCCGTATGCTCTGTGGCCGACTTGCAGCTCAGTCTGATCCAGTTGGTTCACATCAGAAAGGGGGAGATGACTAGTAATAGGAGCTAACACCGCCCCAAATAAAAACCCTTTATGTGAAAATCCGGCACATCACGAATACTTTGCCGTCGTGGGGAAATTTCTCAGAAGGCTTGGGACAAAACTGAGTAGTGACCTCTTGGAAACCGTTAGGCTTGCCCTCGTTGGTACAGCATCTGAACACCTCCTCGAGACTCCGATTCAGCCCAAGCCTGAGAGGGAAGCCACGCTTCAAAATTCCAGACATGTTCCCCCGTACCTTGCGTATATTGGGAACCCACCTGCCATAATAAAAAGATCACTTTCACATTAATTTTAAAATAAACCAAGAACACTCGCACAACATCTACTTTTTTTGCTCATGCATTTGTTTTTTTACTCCATTATAAGGCACTGGTCTATGTTAATGTTATTTCATATTATCGACAAATGTGCAAATGAATGATGATTATAGTGAATGGGAGTAAATGATGAATGATTGTTTTATTTCACAAAAGTATATGCTGCTTTGTCTTGGTTAAGAAAAATATTTTTCTAACTCCTAGATTAGACGCCTTAGTTTTCTTTTCATTTTTAGGGTCCACCCCCCTTGGCTTCGCTAGGAAAGCCTAGACGGAGGAGTCGAGTCCCAAGTGACAGCACTTGACTCTGACTTGCCCCCAAGGCCACACCAGCAGCTTGAAGACTTCTGCTGCGTTTTCCCCAGGTGTGGAACCAGGCGGCAACATTGATGATTGATGTTGTTCCAGTATTTACTTACCGATGATTGATGTTGTTGTTCCAGTACTTGCTGATTGATGATTGATGATGTTGTTCTAGTATTTACTTACAGATGATTGATGATGTTGTTCTAGTATTCATATACTGATGATGATGTTGATGATCCAGCAATTCTTGCTAATGTTGATGATGTTGATGGTGATATTCCAGTAGATGATGATGATGATGGTGATATTCCAGTAGATGATGATGATGATGGTGATATTCCAAAAGGTGATGATGATGATGTTGATGTTGATGCCGATGCTGATGCTGATTCAGAGATCACTACTCCCTCTGAATTGCCCTGAGATCTCAAGCGGTATGAGTCTCAATATCAATACAACATTTAATATAAACTCAAACAACTAGATCTGCATTTACCAACTGAACAATATAAATGCAATCATACATAAACAACAGATGTACCCTGGAACCCTTTCGGGAGAAACCAGCAAACTATGGGGCTATCTTCTTTCTCGAGCCCAGAGCATATAGGAAAAGAGACAAGTACAATAAAAGGTTACCTCAGTAATCTTTTCAGGCAAACTCAAGATTTGCATGCATCCAACTGATGCATGCACGGAAGAGATAAGCGCTAACTGGAAAACTGGATCTGAGTGTCCCTGTATCCGCCTTTGCCTGATCTATCTGTCTCTATCCTCTGCTCAGCTCTGCTCACTCTGAAGACTGCCCTGTGACTGAAAACGTCCTCCTTCTGCATGCACAAGTGCGCCCTTCCTCCAGCAATGAAAGACTCGTATTGAATCAAATCTCAACAGATCTGAGCTCTGATCGTCACTGATCTTCCTCAATCTCTGAGGCGAAGATACTCTGCAAGTCACAGACACTCAACTGCTCTACCGGATGCGGTACGAGCTTCTCCCTCCTTGAAGAATGCGCCCTCCTTCACATGTGAAGTCGTCCTCCTCTCTCTTGATCTATCTCAGATCAATGGTGTCAATGATAAAGACAGTCACCTCCTGTCTTCCTTATAACATCTCACTAAGAAGTTAGGTTTACCAAAAACCTAAAAACAGTTGCATGCAAAACTCACTTTTGCATGCATGCATGCAAACCTTTGCATGCATTTCTCTCCAATCATTTTCCTGGTTAATATTTTAACACTCCCTCTTAACCAGGAAAGGATTATGTACCACTCCCACCTTCTCCCTGAAGTATTCAAACTTGGTCTTCATCAAAGACTTCGTCAAAATATCTGCGACCTGCTCATCTGTAGAAATGTACTATAGCTCAACTACTCCCTTCTGAACATGATCACGAATAAAGTGATATCTGATCTCAATGTGTTTGGATCGATCATGAAACACTAGATTCTTAGAGAGCTTGATACAACTCTGATTGTCACAGTGAATCACCGTAGGCTCCAACTGCTGATCAAATAGACTCACCAACATCTTGCGAAGCCAGATGGCTTCACAACTGGCTAAGCTAGCCACCATATATTCTGCCTCAGCAGAGCTCAATGCAACGGACTTCTGCTTCCTGCTGAACCATGACACAACTGCCGAACCTAAGCTGAAGCAACACCCGGAGGTGCTTTTCCTATCACCTGCATTCCCTGCCCAGTCTGAATCTGTGAACCCCACAAGCTGGACTTCTCCCTGCCTCACATAATTCAGTCCATACTCTGTAGTTCCACTAATGTATCTCAAAACATGCTTTGCTACTACCCAGTGCACATCTCTGGGTTCAACCATGTACTGACTCAAGGTGTTGACTGCAAAGCTCAAATATGGTCTAGTGTTGACCAAGTACATCAAGGAATTGATGCATTGTCTATACTTAGTGGAATCGGCCAACTTACTCTCAGAAGCCACTTGCTTCTTCCAATTGGTCGTCATAGGGGTAGTCATAGGCTTGCAATCCTGCATATGAAATCTCTTCAGGATGTCCATTGCATACTTGCCTTGATTGAGAAAGATATGCCCATCCTCCTGCCAGACTTCCATCCCTAGGAAGTAATGCATCAGCCCGATATCTTTCATCTCAAACTCAGATCCTTCTTGCAATCACTGATGAGTTTCTATGCTCCTGTGATAAACAAATCATCTACGTAAAGCACAAGAATAAAAGGATCCTCTTTTACCACAATGAAGTAGAGATTTGGGTCTACTTCACTCTTCTGAAACCCTAGCTGCTGCAAATAGGTATCTATCCTAGAGTACCAAGCTCTGGGAGCCTGTTTCAAACCGTACAAGGCTTCTTCAGTCTGCATACATGAGACTCTCGCTCACGTACCTCGAAGCCCTCTGGCTACTCAATGTAGACTTCCTCCTCGATGAGTCCATTGAGAAATGTCGTCTTGACGTCCATTTGATGGATCATGGATCTCGTAGCTCCAATAATGGCCCTGTTCTTCCTCTCAGACACCCCATTCTATTGAGGTGTATAAGGAACAGTCAACTGCCTCTTGATGCCTTCCTGAGTGCAGAACTTATTGAACTCAGCAGAGGTGTACTCTCCCCCATTATCTGATCTGAAGATCTTAATCTTCCTCTCTGTCTGTTTTTCCACAAGGGCCTTGAATTCTTGAAGCTTCTGCAAAACTTCCTTGAACTCTTTGCTCTTCAGGAAGTAGATCTAGGTCTCCCTGGAATAGTCATCAATGAAAGACACATAGTACTTGTATCCTTTCAGTGATGTGGTGGACATCGGACCACAAAGGTCAGAATGAATCAAATCAAGAGCTCCTGTAGCTCTAGTGTCGCTCTTGGGAAATGCAGTTTTAACATACTTTCTGAGAGCACACCCCTTACACACATCAGTGTGCTCACTGCTGAACTCAGGCACTCCTGTCACAATCTCCCTCAGAATCTTTAGAGCCGGATGGTGCAAATGAGCCATCCTTCTGTGCCAAAGCTCACAGGGATCACATCCCTCATCCCGACTGCTATGACTTAGGGCATGATGAAGTTGGAAGCTTAGTTTATATAGCTTCCCACAGCGGACTCCAATCCTCTCAGCTGAGGAAACCTTGGATCCTTTTGGATGAACTAGCACGTTTCCATCTCTAAACATCACCCATAGTCCACGATCTTCAATAATAGAAACAGAGATCAAATTTTTCTTAAGACCTGGAACATATAGGACATCACGAACTCTCATATGTTCTCCAGAGTCTTTCTGGAAGGACACAATTCCTCGTCCTGTAGCCTTGACCGTAGAGTTGTCTCCCAGGACAATCTCAAGATCTATCTGCTGTGAATATTTAATTAATATTATTAATTATAAATTAATAGTTTATTAGATTACTAGTGAAAAGGCGTAACCCTTCACTATGCTTCCTCAAGCCCTATAAAGCCATCTTATTGTAATTTTATATTCATCAACTAATATATTATTCTATTTATCATTCAATATGAGAGTCGGATTCAACTATTAACAGTCCAACCGGATACGGTTGCTGCATTTGGTATCAAAGTGGAACGCTCCTCCATCTGAGCTCGGATTCGTCTCACACTCAGAGCGGACTCGCTCCTCCATCAGGTGAGCTTGGACTAGGCTCATTCCTCCATTCCGCTACATCACTCGCTCCATTCCACCACTACACCGCCGTCCTCCTCACTTGCACTACGCCCCATTCACACCTCCGCTCCTCCTCGCACCACCGCACACCTATCCCCACTCCTCCACACTTCCCTGCACGCATCCATTCCCCCACCCCTCCAATTCCCTGCTCACCCCTGTCTCCACTTGCGCGTCCCGACATCTCTCTGCCATCCCTGCCAACACCCTCCATTTCCTTCCCCTCACGACCCCCATCACTCCCCATCGCGCCTCTACTCCCTCTGACACGCCTCGCTCACCCCTACGCTCCACCACCTGCAAAACTGCTCCACCACACCACGCTTCGCTCACTCCTACGCTCCACCACCCTGAAAACTCTCACACCCCCTCCTGCGCCTCCCTCCCTCATGCGTCCATCAACCCCGTGCCTCAAGCTCCCACTCTGCTTTAGCTACCAACACCCCTCTCCCCATTCGCCCGCGCACTCCTCCATCCCTCCCGCCTGCCTACTCCCCCCCCCTCCTGCACACATCCCTGCTGCGCACCTTGTTTGCCCACACTACATCCTTTCTCTCCACCTGCACGACCTCCTTCACGAGCCAGCCTGCATACCTGCACATTCCACTGCCCACTTCAACACTCCAGCCAACACGCTTCGTCCACATCAAACCTGCTGCACTCCATCACTCTTTCACGTAAACCCTAATTCCTTCATAAAAATTAAATATTATGTAATTATTATTATGTTAATATTTATTTTTATTAAAAAAATTAAATTAGTAATTTTTTTAATAAAAATAAATATTAAATTAATAATAATTAGTACTAGGTTAAGGGGCGCGTCTCTGTTCGGGTACACAGGGTACTACCAAAGGACCGAACACCAAGAGCAACCACTTCACACAAACAGATCACAGATCAACACACCGATGTTTTGACATGGTTTAAACCCTCTTGAGGGAAACACTCCACGGCCCCGGCCAAATAGCTTCTACAGGACAATTTATTATGCAGAGAACGAAAGCTACAAATGAGCTTCTCATAATCGATCAACTAAACAATGACCCTCCATGCTCTTTAAATAGAGATCATGGACCAATCGGGTGTTAATCCACGGATCAAGGTTAGGTTTGATCTAAGAGAAGTTGAGCCGTCGGATCACTTTATGTCGGGAACATATCGTGACCATCGAATTAAGTATTTACAAATGCATACTAATGCATACTAAAGAAACACACTATCCCTAACGGATCTATTACACAAGTTGATCTTAACTAACTCCTAAGTGTCTAAATATCCTAACATCCCCCCTTAAGAACAACTTGGGATAGGATTGAAGGATTTACAAAAGTGACACTATTAGGAGAAGGAAGGAGGCATTAGAGCCTATCCCCCCTTAATGACAAGTTCCTAAAATCCTAACATAGATCGAAGTTTAGAAAACTTCGCTTCTGTAAAAGACTTGGTGAAGATGTCTGCAACTTGATCATCTGTAGGGCAAAAGAGCACTTCAAGAACACGATCATGAACAAGATTTCTGATGAAGTGCATATGTAGCTCAATGTGTTTGCTGCGTTGATGTAGAACTGGATCTTTGGCAAGCTTGATGGCACTTTGATTGTCGCACCAAAGTGGAGTAGGCTACTGCTGCTCGAATCCAAACTCTGAAAGCATCTGTTGAAGCCATAAAGCTTCCTGACTGGCATTAACTGCTGCTCGATATTCTGCCTCTACTGAAGAAAGAGCAAGAGCTTATTTGTTTCTTACAAGCCCAAGTAATAGGTCCAGATCCCAGACTGAAATCATAACCTGCAGTAGACTTTCGATCATCAGGATCGCCGGCCCAATCTGAATCAGTGAAACCAACCAACAAAGGTTTCCCCCCTATACTGTAATGAATCCCAAACTGAACTGTACCTCGAATATATCGAAGTATTCTTTTAGCTGCTTTCCAGTGACTTTCATGAGGTGTCTACATATAACGGGCAACACGACCAATGGCAAAGGAAAGGTCAAGACGAGAATGAGTCAAATATAAGAGACTACCAACAAGCTGACGATATAAGGTGGCATCAACTTCAGGTGAAGTACAAGTGGCAGAAAGTTTGACTCCAGACTGGAAGGGAGAAGGGGCTAGTGTACAATCTTCCATGTGAAAGCGACGAAGAAGGTCACAAGCATACTTAGACTAAGAAAGAAAGATTCCTTCTTTGGTTTGCAGGACTTGGAGACCAAGAAAATAATGCAAATGTCCTAAGTCTGACATTTCAAAATTTTGTTTAAGACTGGATTTCACATGGGTTATAAGCTTAGGGTCACTACCAGTAAGAATAAGGTCATCAACATATAGAACAAGTATGATGAGATAGTTTCCTACTTTCTTGGTATAGACATTGGGGTCAGAATGGCATCTAGAAAAACCAGTGTCAAGGAGAAAGTTATCCATTTTGGCATACCAAGCTCTAGGAGCTTGCTTAAGGCCATATAAGGATTTCTTAAGGCGGAAGACAAGGCTAGATTTATTTTGAACATAGCCAGGTGGTTGTTCCATGTAAATTTCCTCCTGTAAATCACCATGTAAGAAGGCAGACTTGACATCCATTTGATGGACTTCCCAGTTGTGTAAGGCTGCAAGGGAAAGAACAAGGCGGATGGAGTTCATTTTTGCGACGGGAGCAAAGGTTTCATTGTAGTCAATCCCTTCAACTTGGGAAAAACCTTTGGCAACTAACCTTGCCTTAAGTCTTTCAACACTTCCATCTTATGCATACTTAGTTCTGTAGACCCATTTACATCTGACAAGTTTTCTTCCTTTTGGAAGAGGTACAAGATCCCAAGTATCGTTCGCCATTAAGGAACGATATTCTTCATCCATGGCTGCATCCCAATCTGGATTCCCTGAAGCTTCTGCAAAAGTTTCTGGATCATGATTCTCGGAAACTTGAGCCAAAAGAGAAGAGGCTCGCTGAAACTGAGACCGTGTTCGACGTTGATCTCTAGGATCACTGGCAAGATCACCAGCTACTTCACATGTTGAACAGACCCATCGAGGAAGCACTTGTGCTGGTGCAACTGGAGGAACATGAGTAGGCGGAGGTGGATTTTCATCCTCACTGTCATCATTAGAAACTGGAGTTGGAAACCTGTCAAGGAAGTTGGAAGAAGAAGAAGAAGGCACAAACGTCGAATCAGGCTCGCAGGCCAAAGATGGCACAATCGCCGAGTTAGGCTCACAGGCCAAGAGATTTTCATCAAATTTAACATCTCTTCTAATGATTATATCATGAGAATGTGGTGGAACTTGTCTAACCTTTTACATCTTCAGAATATCCAACAAATATGCACTTTTCACTTTTAGGCTGCAATGCTTTCCGTTTTTCATCCGGAATGTGAGTCCATGCTTCACTACCAAACACACAGAAGTGACTTACATCAGGTTTAGTTTTACTCCATGCTTCTTCCGGTGTTATACCTTGTAATGCTTTAGTGGGGGTGCGATTAACTATCTAATTTGCACAATTAATGACTTCAGCCCAAAATTGAAGACTTAGTCCCTTAGATTGTATCATACAATTAGCCATTTCTTTTAAAGTGCGGTTCTTCCGCTCAGCTACACCATTTTGTTGTGGTGTATATGGAACAGTGTGTTGTTGTTGGATGCCTTGTTCAGTGCAGAAAGTAGTGAACTTATTGTTAACATATTCTCCTCCATTGTCAGATCTTAACTTAATAATTTGATGACCAGATTGTTTTTCCACAAGGCCCTTGTAGGCCAAGAACATGTTAAATACTTCGCTCTTAAGTTTTAGGAAATAAACCCAAGTGCGTCCGGTGTAATCATCAATGAAAGTTAAGAAATATTTGAAACCAGAAAAGGAAGCAGATGGAAGAGGACCACACAAGTCACTATGCACAAGCTCCAAGGGAACCGAGGCGTGCCAAGAGGCACGTTTGTCAAAACTGTCCCGATGATGTTTTCCGAGTACACAACCGGAGCAAACACCATCCCTGCAAGATACCATCGGAAGACCTGTCACCATATTTTCTTTACATAGTTGTTGCAATGAGTGATAATTTAAGTGACCAAATCCCTCATGCCAAAGTTTGCTCAAGTTATCACTATGAGCAACAAAAACTGAAGGGAAAGGTGATGACCCAAAGTTGTTAAACTTGTACAACCTGGTAATATCATCAACAATTCCGATAGCTAGGACCTGTTGAGGATCTTTAAAATCCTTGATTACAACTTGGTGAGGTGTAAAGGTCACAGTTTTACCTTCACCAGAATGAGTGATCTGATAGACTGATAACAAATTGCAGGAAATTCTTCGAACACATAGTACATCACTAAAATGACCATTATCTATTGGAACTGTTCCAGCTCCTACAACACTTAGAGATCTATCATCACCAACAAATATTTGTTTGGTGTTACATTCATGCACAGTAGAAAAGATGGCTTGATCCTTAGCCATATGATAAGATGCTCCAGAATCAATAAGCCATTCATTTGAAGTAGAAGAAGAAGATGCATTATAAGAATAACCAGAAGCACAAAGTGCATGTCCATGAAAGGCAGATTCTGAAGATGAATCTAGGCTGATGTGGTGCTTCTTCATTGCTGCTTCCAAGGCTGCCATCTTCTTGAAACACTTAGATTCATCATGATTATCTTTCCCGCAATAGTTGCAATGACGCTCAGTCTTCTTGCCTTTTGGCTTGGATCCTTTGTCATTTTTTAAAGGAGCTGACTGAGAGGGTTTTGGACCCTTGTTTGACTTATTATTGCGAAAATTTTGTTTCTTGGGAGGCTTGGACTTTTCTTTCTGTTGGGAAAATAAGGCTTTCCCAGATGTATCTACATTGTTGATTATTCCAAGATGAATGAGTTTATCTTGTTCTCTAATCAAGGAATCACAAAAGGATTCAAGACTAGGCTCTTAATAGCTAGCTGCATTCAAAGATGCTTTCATGGAGTAAAATGTAAATACAAAAACAGAATATGCAGGTCCAAGTTTGAAAAGAATATGATAAATGCATTGTTTGTCTTCCCTCTCAATCTTACATTCTGCATATAAGAGTTTAAGAGTTTTGTACTTAAATAAATAATCTTGAATGCATGAAAAGTCACTTGGATTTAAAGAAATCAACTCATTTTCGAGTTGGTGACCTCGAATTTCATTGTGTTTACCAAACACAGATTCCAACTTGTCCCAAGCAGCATTAGGTTCATCAATTCCAAATATGTGGAATCGCAAATCCGTAGAGATTGACATCCC
Source organism: Larix kaempferi (assembly GCA_027924585.1). Taxonomy (NCBI): domain Eukaryota; kingdom Viridiplantae; phylum Streptophyta; class Pinopsida; order Pinales; family Pinaceae; genus Larix; species Larix kaempferi. The sequence continues at coordinate 24,531,089 of BSBM01000257.1, read as the reverse complement.
AATCAATCCACGAGCTTCATCACATCTATTTGCCCATTTTATTTTCTTATCATCATCAGTGGGTTCTTTTTCTTTCCCTGGGGTAATTCTGAAAAGTCCCCTACTTCGTAGAACATCCTCCATATGAGATTTCCATGAGAAATAGTTGGAACTGTTAAGTAGAATATCACAAGGGGCGGCCATATTTGTAAATTAATGGCTGTAAAAGCAGAAACCAATAGTCTGGATGTGAAGAGCTCGAAAAAATAGGCGGTTTCAAAAAAAACGGCATTAAAAACTGACTCTGTATGATGAAGTTATGCTTGAACAAAGAAACTGTTGAAGATGTCCCCAATAATGACGTGGCAGCTAGAGAATGTCCAGCAAAAAAAAGAATCCCCCTCTTCCCAAGATGAACCTTTTGACAATCACTTTACAAGAAAGTTGCTTTAAGTGAACCACTTTTGTAAAATAAGTGATTTCACTTTTACAATGATATTACTTTTAAATGGTGCAACAACAAAAAACTTCAGTGACTCACTTGTATTTTTTTTATTTTTATTTAAGTGAGATGCACTTTTACAATAAAATAACTTAAAAATAGAAATTGCATGCACTTTTTCTTTTAAAAGTAACTTCCTAAAACTTGAACTCAAGACCTATTAAGGAATAAAGCAACTTTGAACCAAGTGAGCTAAATTAAAAAGTATGTAAAATATGGGAATGAGGAAGGGGGCTTTTTTCTTTTCTTTTTTTTAATTCTTCTTGCTCGGTTTGCGTGCTTGCCCTTTTTCCTGCAAAACACACCACAAATTGAAACAAAAAAACTTTTTCACACTTGTGGAGTTAGATCTTGTTAGCTTGCCCGGAAAGTCTACGTTTTCTCTCTGTTTCTGATTTGCCGAGATCGCGCAAGGTGCACGGCAAAGAGCATACGTAGCCGAGAAAAACCCTTTCCCTTTCTGTTTCTGATTTACCGAGATCGCTCAAGGTGCACGGCAAAGAGCATACGCAGACGGGAAAGCAACAATCCAAATCCAAAAAAAAAATCTAACAGTAAAAAATGATGAAATATGAGATTTTTTCCTTTTAAAAAAAAGAAAATAAAAAAATGCGTCACTGTCACATTATACCTTTAGATCTGATGAAATACGCGTTTCTGAAGCAACCGGGAACCGTTTTCGATCAAACGAAAACTATTTCCCAATGGAAACGACGCTCCGGACGCAATGGACCACCTCCCACAGCCCAGAAATGCATAGAAATACCAGAACTAGAAACCATTTCGAGTTTCGGCAACAGCAGTTCAAGATCTAGATCATAACCGGAAGCGGCACTTCATAGAAGCTCTGATACCATGTTCAGGTACACAGGGTACTATCTAAGGACCGAACACCAAGAGCAACCACTTCACACAAACAGATCACAGATCAACACACCGATGTTTTGACGTGGTTTAAACCCTCTTGAGGGAAACACTCCACGGCCCCGGCCAAATAGCTTCTACGGGACAATTTATTATGCAAAGAAAGAAAGTTACAAATGAGCTTCTCATAATCGATCAACTAAACAATGACCCTCCATGCTCTTTAAATAGAGATCATGGACCAATCGGGTGTTAAGCCATGGATCAAGGTTAGGTTTGATCTAAGAGAAGTTGAGTCGTCGGATCACTCTATGTTGGGAACATATCGTGACCGTCGGATTAAGTATTTACAAATGCATACTAATGCATACTAAAGAAACACACTATCCCTAACGGATCTATTACACAAGTTGATCTTAACTAACTCCTAAGTGTCTAAATATCCTAACAGTCTCCTCCTTCATGGTTGCCCACACCTTATATAAAGGTGGCCGCCAATTGTAATCATTCATCATCTATCTATAATATTATCATTTTATCATTCAATATGAGAGTCGGATTCGACTATTAACTGTCCAACCGGATACGGTTGTAGCATTTGGTATTAGAGCTCAGATTCGGCTCCTTCGACCTTGTTATCACATATATAGTAGTCGGGCTACCATACATTATTTTTCTGATGCCAGTACACTATTCAGCCAGTTCCCTTGCATTTGAGATGCTGAGATGAGCATCTATATTGGATCACTATCAGATTTTCGACAGCAGTTGTATTCCCCATGCCATGACTGAGTCTCAGGACACTCAGAGAGATGACTGATGTAGCCATTATACCATTAGTACAGAGCAGTCAGTAGTGCCCAGAGTTACAGCAGCAGTTTCAGAGGACAAATGATGATACAGGTTGATGAGCATTCAGGTATTATGACTCAGCAGGTATATCATTGTGTTATGGTTATATTGCTTTTATACTTATTCTTATAGCATGTCTTAGCACTTAGTGTCATGATCTGGCGATCATATAGATATGTGGACCTGGTTGAGCTTATTATATATTATATTGTCCCTACTCAGACTTAGAAGTTCACTATTCATACTCATTGGTTTTACCCTCCTTAGGGAGAATAGAGGAGATCATTCCACCATACCTTGGCTTGCTAGTGTGGGCTCCATTATTCATTGTCTTCATCCATCCATTGCCTACCTTTTAGTGTATCACCCAGACTTACTACTTGACTAGTGGCATGGAGGACTTTCCCCCACTGTAGTCTTTGTATTGGATGAGCTTCCCTGTTTATTGTGTCTCGGCTCTGAGTTGGTGACAAAACTTACCTATGGTAAGTTGGAGTTCCTTGTGAATTCCCCCTAGTCACTAAAGTTGTGTTGGCGAAACCTGAAACTTTTAGTGCTGCCATGAATACAAAGTCTGAAAAAAAATGAAATGCTATATCTTGTATGAAAAGCCCATTCATGCAATGTGTTTCTAAACACACATGAATGAAAAGCATGCCAAATGAAAATGGCCATGAAAATAAAATGTTATATCTTTTGGAAATGTAAATACCTAGGTAAACAAGCTGTCCATGACACACCTAGAAGTGCTCAGGTAAACAAGTGCCTTAAAAACACACCTGCAGCAGAAAGCCTAAAATAAATGTAAATCTATGCAATGTGTTTATAAACACACATAGACCAAGGCTATGGAAACTTCAGGCCCAAAAAGCAATGGAACTTAAATGCTATATCAAAACAATTGTTGGCCTTATTTGTATTATGGATTGTGCGCATCTGTTAAAGGTGAATAAACCCTCTTTGAACAACTCATCCATTTGTGAGACACCGCCATTCCCTGTGTTGTTGCTCATTCAGTATATACTATGGTGTGTAATCCCTTTCCCTTTGCCAAAGTGTCACAAAGTTAAGTCAGTTAAGTCATCCCTTAGCCTAGCCAGTTATTTTAGCCTTCACCCTTCACTAGCAAATTGATCACAGCTATGAAGTGAGTATGATCTTGAAAGTCTAGTCTGAGTAATAATAATAATTAATGACATTATATATTTGGATTTAGATCGCCAGTAATGATTACTTTGTGTTATAATTGTTATTTGAATTTGTAGAGCATGCATTAACCTTTAACACTTTGCAGCAGCTTCCGATGATGGTCTGAGTTATATTTGGTCATGTTGACTTGGTCAAACCTAGTTTGACCAAGGTCAACCATAGGACATGAGATAGTTGGACCTTGTGATGATATGGATTGATGATATATGGTCTATGTACATGTACATGATGATTCTATGCAGCAGCTGCAGGGTTATGATGATGATTCATGGTTTACAACAGTTTTTGATCATTTACAGATTATTATTATTTGTCATGTTCCGGTATATTGGATATATATATTGATCACGCAGAGACTCATATGGTGTATGAGTACACATCTTGGATGGATTTGGACCTTCTGAGTCCAATGAGACAGTTTGTTTTCAGTTCCGGGCACTTACAGTGATGATTGAGCCTCAGTAGGCTATCCCAGTGCAGTTTTGGTCTTTCGGAGGCCCTGTTAGAGCAAATGTGATTTTTTCCGGTTGACCTAGGGTGCTGTGCTTGGAGGGGGTGGTCCAGCCACTTGTTTTTACCATATTACCCCCCTCCCGGACACACTGGTGCCCTCACCTTGACAGCGCAGGCACTCCAGGAGGCAGTTGGGGCAGTTTCACGCTTCCCGAGGCATTTCAGGATTGGTAGAAATGGTTAATGAGAAAATCGATTTGGGCTACTGAGGCAATGTTATGGCATGGGATGAGCAGTGATGATAGATCGATGTCTTCCACACCTCCTCCAGCAGTTTCAGCTTCATAGGGGCCCGCATCCATCACTTATGGCACTTTCTGATGATTTTTGAGGTCTTTTGAGGCCTACGATTTGACCATGGAGGCACAATTTGGTGTATTGATGATTATTTTATGATTATTGTGCTATGGGGATTGACCAAGGGTGGATAAAATTATCCCTTGGACCCACCATAAGCTTCTTATTATATTTTCTCATCATGATTTGGTGGGATTCCCCTCTTTTAGGGCGATTTTGTCCACTCATATTATATTTTATTAGTGATCCATGTATTTTATTGTTGAGCTCATCTCAACCATTGATTAGACATTTGTATCTTTTAATCTTAGCCACTCATTCAAAAAGTGGTTAGGATTTTGATGCCTCTCCTTCCTATTTAAAGGAGAGAGCTTCTCATTTGTAAGGGGTCTTTGGCTCTTGGATTATTGGTATAGAAAAACTTTCTTGTGGAAATTCTTGTGGTCTCCTTTGCATCTGGTGTTCTTAGATGGTGATTGGAAAGTCTATTGCAACCTAGCATTTGGAATTTGTGGTAAAATCTATCTATTTTGGAAATCATTGTCTTGTCTACAGGAGGGCGACTTCAACAAGGGCGATTTTGCAAGGCTTCTTCAAATCGACTTTCTTGGCATTTGCTTGTATCAAGGGGTTATCATTAGTATCATTGTGATCTATGCTATCTTTCTATTACTTCTCTTGTGGCATTAGTCTTATCTCTTGATTGCATCAAATCTGATATTGTTGACGTTTGTTGTGCAGGAGAGAGGGCGCATTGGCTTCTTGGACTAAATCGATTGCATAGAAAACTACCTCAAAGCTTCTCAAATTGATCGGATTTGCATAGATCATCATCATCAAGGCATCTACAAGGTTACCCAGGTAAGATCCACAGGTTTGTTTCTCTTATCTTGATCCAATCCATTGACATAGCTCATAAATTGATAAAACCCTAATTTCTTCAAACCCTCATTGTTACATTTTCTCAGATCTACTTAAATCTAGTGGGTTGTTGGGTATAATATTGAAAACCCACCTCTATAGCATCCACGGCATCCCGAATCTATAGTTTGGTGAGGATTGGCTTCCTTTTGACCCTCTTCCCAAGCAACTTAGCTTCTCCAAGCAAGGGCGCACTTCTTGGTGAGGGTGAGTTGACCTAGATTTAGTTGATGGGTAGTTGAGATCCCGCTTGATTCATGATCTACACATCCGATAACCTACCCCCAGATTGTCACTTTTCTGATTTCTACCTTGTGGGTCCTATTCCACATTTTAAGGGATTTAATCCCCATTTTGGACCACTTGGTATCTTCTAACTCAGATCTAGTAAGATCTAGCCATCAGATTGCCTTGAAATTGTAGATCCACACTCCTACTTGATTAACCTACCCGGATCTAAAGTTTGGATGCCATCGGACTTGTCTTGACCCACTTAACCCACATTTTAGCCTCCTTGGGTAAAGTCGCACCACCTTGGAGAAGGGGGTTGTCCCACTTCTAGGACGTGGGTACTTGAGATTTCAGTGGATTGGAACGGGAATAATTCCAAAACCTAGGTCTAGTAGGTCACCTTGTCAAATCTTGCATTGGGGATAGCATTCCTTGTTTTAAGGGATTGTGGTCCACTTAAGTCAAACCTAGATCTAGACCTATTCATCCATCAAGACTTTAATTGCCCACTTGTCTCATGCAATAGGAGTCCTTAACCACAAGTTAACCTTACTTTGACTCCATTATCCCAATTCCCAAGGCACTGGTTTCTCTCCAAGTCAATTCGACTTTCCTAGATTGTTGGATTAACCTGTGGTTTGACCTTAGTGTGGTGAACTAAACCCTTGATGCCATCATGTATCATGATCAAGCTTGTCACTTGTACTAGTTAGCCCCAATTCAACCCCTAAACTACCCTGCATTGGACACGGTTCCCAAGGCAATGGATTTTCTCACATTGACTAGTACTCTAATCCCGGATCTTATCTTTAATTATTATAAGTCACTCTCACATCAATAATGAACTAAAGCTATACTCATTGAACCCCTCACCTGTCTTGTGACTTCATCCTAAGGTCTAGGATAAACCATACACCTTACTTCACCTAGAATCAACTTGATTTGGTGTCTTGGTTTTGATCTCTCCTATCGGGAGTAGATCGGGTCTCCCCCTTTGTTGTCTGGGCTAGATAACATAAAGTGAAGGTTGCCTCGACTGGCGTGACAACCATATATTGGAGGTCGAGGTGATCATGGTTGCACCTTTTGAGTTGCCCTTCCCTATTGCCATCCATGAGTGGATACATCCATAGGGGTAACTACAATTTAGGTGATAACAGACCTGAGCTCGGATTCGGCTCCTCCTACTATTGAGCTCGGTTTTGGCTCACCTATCCTCATTCTCTCTACCCATCTTCTCTCCATCGCTCATCCTTTCGTATCTTACCAAAACTCCCCACACCCAGCACTCTGCTCACACTGCCCTTCACCAAACCCCACACACCTCCAAACCTCTACACACTCCGCTCGTCTCTACACATCGTCACGACTCATCCCAGCCTTCCCTCCGCGCTCCACTCACCACAACACCATCCACTTCACCAACCGTCTTCCACCTCCCTCAACTCCTCCCCGCGTTTCTCATCCTCTATCGCACCTCCACCTCACACCCTGCGCCACGTTGCTGCGCCTCTCTCCTTCCCTACTCCTACCACCCTCCATGCTCTGTCCTCCCTCCACGCGTCTAACACCCCCACATCCACGCCTTCTCCCATCCATGCCTTACCTCACGCCCAGCCTCATCCGCCGCGCAATCCTTCTGCCACCCCCCATCTCCGGCTCCCGCTCTTCCTCTTCCCTCCTGCCACCTCCTTCTCTCCTGCTGCATCCTCGTTCCTCTCCCTGCGTGCCCTCGCCATCTCCTTCCATTCGCCCTCATCCATTCCCATCACCCCTCCATATCTTCCACATACTCCCTCCTCACAATAGGGCTTGAAACCCTAATTCCCTCCACGGGATTTCAAAAAATATTATAATAATTTTTATTAATAATTATAATTATTATTATATTAAAAAAAAACTATTGAAAACTATATATGTGTATAATAATATTATTATTTTTAAAATAATAATTATTATTATCATCTATTATTGATTCTCTCTTGAAAACTTTTACAATTAGCCATGAAGTCGATGTGGGAAGAATTGGATCAAATCTCCAATCAATTTCATAGGAAAATGGACGAAATGTTTGATCGGATGGAACAATCAGTTGTAAAAGCTGCTCAAAAAGCTAATGACGACACCTTCAATAAAATAAGCCAACAAAGCAACCCAAAGGCCTCTGAAGACAACGACTCCGAAACTAAATCTAAATATGATTTTCAAAGCCCAGAAGAAAAACCAGTTAAAGAACATAAAAATGATAAAGAGGAAGATACAAAAAACTATTATGTCAACCAAGAAGAGAGTATGGATCTTGATCAAACTTGCAGCAAGAAGCAAGCCAATTATGCAGTTAAGTATCTAATGGAAGCAGTATGCACAAAGGAAGAAAATACAAAGGAACTTTTGATAAAGACTAAAGAAAAGGGCAGCAATGAAGATCAATACGTCAACAAGAATGTCACAAACATAAACACACGAAGAGAAGATGTCATCATAAGGACCACTATAAAGAACATCAATAAGAACAACTATAAGGTTAATTGGAATAACAACATGAAAATAGTTATCATGGGAAAGTTGATCGAGTCTGTTCAATCAAGAACAAAAATAGTTAAAAGTAACAACCAAGCAAGCAGTAAAAACATAAACGAAACTTCACCAAATATAGATTTAATACAGATTTTGAAGAAAAAGAAACAAAAGGAAGCAATGGTTGTAATCAAAATCGCACCTCTCAAGTCATCAGTGCGACATAGAGCTAGAATAAAAGACGACATTAGGAAACTACTCAAGCTTTGAGGACAAAGCTTTCCTAAGGGGAAGGCAATGCTGTGAATATTTAATTAATATTATTAATTATAAATTAATAGTTTATTAGGTTACTAGTGAAAGGGCGTAACCCTTCACTATGCTTCCTCAAGCCCTATAAAGGCCATCTTATTGTAATTTTATATTCATCAACTAATATATTATTCTATTTATCATTCAATATGAGAGTCGGATTCGACTATTAACAGTCCAACCGGATACGATTGCTGCATTTGGTATCAGAGCGGAATGCTCTTCCATCTGAGCTCGGATTCGGCTCACACTCAGAGCAGACTCGCTCCTCCATCAGGTGAGCTCGGACTCGGCTCATTCCTCCATTCCGCTGCATCACTCGCTCCATTCCACCACTACACCGCCGTCCTCCTCACTTGCACTGCGCCCCATTCACACCTCCGCTCCTGCTCGCACCACCACACACCTGTCCCCACTCCTCCACACTTCCCTGCATGCATCCACTCCCCCACCCCTCCAATTCCCTGCTCACCCCTATCTCCACTTGCGCATCCCGACATCTCTCTGCCATCCCTATGACGTGGAAGATATGGAGGGGTGATGGGAATGGATGAGGGCGAATGGAAGGAGATGGCGAGGGCACGCAGGGAGAGGAAAGGGGATGCAGTAGGAGAGAAGGAGGTGGCAAGAGGGAAGAGGAAGAGCGGGAGCCGAAGATGGGGGGTGGCAAAAGGATTGCGCAAGGAGTTGCGCAGGGAGGAAGGAGGTGCGCGGGGTTAAGGAGGTGCAGCGATGGGAGTTGCGGCGGATGAGGCAGGGCGTGAGGTAAGGCGTGGATGTGGGGGTGTTAGACGCGCAGAGGGAGGAATGGAGGGTTTGAACATGCGTGGCAGGAGGGAGGACAGAGCATGGAGGATGGTAGGAGTAGGGAAGGAGAGAGGCACAGCAGCGTGGCGCAGGGTGTGAGGTGGAGGTGCGATGGAGGATGAGAAACGCAGGGAGGAGTTGAGGGAGGTGGAAGAAGGTTGGTGAAGTGGATGGTGTTGTGGTGAGTGGAGCGCGGAGCGCGGAGCGCAGAGGGAAGGCTGGGATGAGTTGTGGCGATGTGTAGAGACGAGTGGAGTGTGTAGAGGTTTGGAGGTGTGTGGGGTTTAGTGAAGGGCAGTGTGAGCAGAGAGCTGGGTGTGGGGAGTTTTGGTAAGATACGAAAGGATGAGCGATGGAGAGAAGATGGGTAGAGAGAATGAGGATAGGTGAGCCGAAACCGAGCTCAATAGTAGGAGGAGCCGAATCCGAGCTTAGGTCGAAGGAGCCGAATCCGAGCTCTGATACCAAATGCTACAACCGTATCCGGTTGGACTGTTAATAGTCGAATCCGACTCTCATATTGAATGATAAAATGATAACATTATAGATAGATGATGAATGATTACAATTGGCGGCCACCTTTATATAAGGTGTGGGCAGCCATGAATGAGGAGACGCGCCCCTTAACCTAGTACTAATTATTATTATGTTAATATTTATTTTTATTAAAAAAATTACTATTCAAATTATTATTTTTAATAAAAATAATAATTATAATAGTTATTATTTTATAATAATTATAATAGTTATTATTTTATAATAATTATTAATAATTGACTCTCAACCTTGACATTAACCATGAAGTCATTTAAAGACGAATGGGATGAGATCTCGAATCGATTTCATAGGAAAATGGACGAAATGTTTGATCGGATGGAACAATCAGTTGTAAAAGCGGCTCAAAAAGCTATTGACGACACCTTCAATAAAATAAGCCAACAAAGCAACCCGAAGGCCTCTGAAGACAAAGACTCTGAAACTAAATATAAATATGATTTTCAAAGTCCGGAAAAAAAACTAGATAAAGAACATAAAAATGATAAAGAGCAAGAAGAAACTTCATTCTTAGGATTAGAAACAATTGAATCAAAAATGTTATTAGAATCAATTGTGGCAAAGTTTTCCATTGATCTCAACGACCAACAACAACAAACGCAAGATGATGCGAGTACTTCTAATTATACACACAAAGTGGTGCTCAAAATAGGCTCGTCAAGTGAATCATCATGCAAGGTAGTCAAGAACCCCGAAAAACCCACGAGAAGACATGCAACAGAAGAAGAGCACGAACATAGACTTTTAGCCTTACAAATAGTCGTTTTGAAAGTAGTGAAATGTTATTTTCAAGACACCACTGATGATGGTATGATCAAAGAGTTGTCCATATCAAAAGCAATTGTGGCAAGAGGTCCACAATTGCTCATAAATGGAATCCAAAAGGTGATATGGAAAACAAATAATTACAAAGTGTATTGTTTCAAAAACTCACCACTCAAACAGAAAGGATTACAACACGAACGTCCAGGTTCACATCCAAAGAAAGGAACCAATCCAGAATATACATCTCATTCAGCGCTTCAACGCAGAACCAGAATCATGTTGATATCCGTACAATCAACTTTGAGGACAAAGCTGCCCTTAAAGGGGGGTGGCAATGCAACGAATATAAAATATAAATGTAATAATAATAATAATAAATAATAATTAGTAATAGGTTGAGGGGAGCATCTCCTCATTCATGGCTGCCCACACCTTATATAAAGGTGGCCGCCAATTGTAATCATTCATCATCTATCTATAATATTATCATTTTATCATTCAATATGAGAGTCGGATTCGACTATTAACAGTCCAACCGGATACGGTTGTAGCACTATCCCATCCTCTGCTAGGTCAGAAAAAATATCCGCGAACACCTGTCATATGACTCGAAGCTGCACTGTCTATGTACCATACACTAGACGTGGAGGCCATCAATGATTGACAGGAGTTAAGAGCCATCTCCCTGGCAATCCCGTCTGTAGTACACTCATCAATATCCGTAGCGGAGCAAGAGGTGCAAACAATTTGCTCTTCCCCCATGATGTAGATATGACACTACAGCTGAAGATTTGTGTATGAAAGCACTCCCTGACCCTTACCAGGGCTCTGATACCATGTAAATATTTGATCCAGAGATCACTACTCCCTCTGGATCGCCCTAAGATCTCAAGCGATATGAGTCTCGATATCAATACAACATATGAACTCAAACAACTAGATCTGCATTTACCAACTGAACAATATAAATGCAATCATACATAAACAACAGATGTACCCTGGAACCCTTTCGGGAGAAACCAGCAAACTATGGGGCTATCTTCTTTCTCGAGCCCAGAGCATATAGGAAAAGAGACAAGTACAATACAGGGTTACCTCAGTAATCTTTTCAAGCAAACTCAAGATTTAAATGCATCCAGTTGATGCATGCACGGAAGAGATAAGCCCTAACTGGAAAACTGGATCTGAGTGTCCATGTATCCGCCTCTGCCTGATCTATCTGTCTCTCTCCTCTGCTCGCCTGGAAGACTACCTTGTGATTGAAAACGTCCTCCTTCTGCATGCACAAGTGCGCCCTTCCTCCAGCAATGAAAGACTCATACTGAATCAGATCTCAGCAAATCTAAGCTCTGATCGTCACTGATCTTCCTCAATCTCTGAGGCGAAGATACTCTACAACTCATAGACACTCAACTGCTCTACTGGATGCAGTACGAGCTTCTCCCTCCTTGAAGAATGCGCCCTCCTTCACATGTGAAGTCGTCCTCCTCTCTCTTGATCTATCTCAAATCAATGGTCTCGATGATAAAGGCAGTCACCTCCTGTCTTCCTTATAACATCTCACTGAGAAGTTAGGTTTACCAAAAACCTAAAAACAGTTGCATGCAAAATTCACTTTTGCATGCATTTCTCTCCAATCATTTTCCTGGTTAATATTTTAACCAGGGAATGTTAAAGAAATGTAACTGCGGAAGATATTCTAAATGTACTTGTCTATTGTATTATTGTATTCCTCCTTCGGGAGATGTCATTGATGTAATTGATAATGTAAGAGTCATTGAAAGAGTCAATGTAAACCCTAGGACTTGTGTCAGCCTAGAAGTACCCATAAAAGAATATTATATTATGTAATTGATAAGTCGGCCTAGTCAGTTAGGTCAAGTCGGCCCTGTTGAGGAAAAAGTCACCTCAACTGAAGAATATAAATAGGAGGTTGAGTTGCTCATTTGTATTACTCATCTCACTCACTCAAGTTCGCATAGGAGAGAGAGAAGTTCGCACAAGTGAAGGAGAGAAGTTGTTTTTGTCTTGGGGTTCTATCTTGTACTTGGTGAATTCTATATTGAGGAAGTTTTGTCGAGGTTTCTCCCTTGTGGTTTCCCCGAGAGAAATTTTGTGTTCTTTTTGTTTGTTGTGCTTGTCTTTCTTTCAGTGACTAGATTGTTTAATGTTATTATGCTAAACAAGTTAAAAACTAACAAAAAGTGCAGTACTTCGGGAAAGCAAGGGCACAAATTTTATTAAAAAAAAGTAAAATTTGTAAAAGAAGTTGATAAAAGCAAACAAAAGTAAACTTAATCTATAAAGCCCTCTAGGGACAGATTGTGTGCTCCTGATGTTGTTTAATTACTAATTGCATAAGGAAACTAAACTAAACAAAATTTCAGCAAAAATACAAAAATCACAAAAAGACTCAAATCCCCCCTAGGGGATGGGGGCAAGCGCTTGAATAGCCCACTTGCTCTTTTTATTTTTTGAATTACAACAAGCCCAATAAAGAAATACTGCTGGTCCTTATGAATTAGGCACCAAACAGCTTACAAATGCTAGAAAGAAAGAAATGAAGATATAAAATTGATTGTCCGGATGGTCACGAAAGGTTCCAAGTCTATGATTTTGACCAAAAAATCCTTCAAACCTGCTAAAAAATCAGAAAAACCAGCAAGCTTATGTAGATCAAATATGGCCAAAAACACTTTAAGAGTGTCCTTGGCATTACTACAAAAAATCTCTAAGTAAACTAGTGAAATAAAGATAAAAAAATTAAGTAAGACAAGCTAAAAAGCATGCCTTCTTAGGATCTTTGCTTGCCTCTTTAAGAGATGGAAAGCAAATTAGTAGCACTATACTTGCTTAGTAAAACTTTAAAACTTTAAAAAAAATTCTATCTTGCTTCTTTAGATCTACTTTAAACTTTGCAAAATGAGAAGAGAGCAACCTAGATCTAGATGATCAATTAAAACCTTTAAGTATTTAGATTGCAATTTATTTAGATCTACTTATCAGAATAGCTTTTAAAACAAGATCTAAATTGGAAAAGGAATGGTAACCAAGAAAGATGAGAAAAACGGTGGATCTAGAAGTTGGAATCCATGGGGGGTTGAGTACTGAAGATGGGCTATGGAGTCTCCTTCTTGATGCACCGGTGGGATCTATCACCATGTTTAGATCTACCGAATGAAGACAGGAGCTAACATGCTCACCAACTCCTCCAGCTTAGACAACCTGCAAAATCACTACAACACTAGCAAAGGGGATAAGAGCATATGTGTAAATAATTAAAAGAAAGCATATGAAGCAATGGATTCAAACAACAAATCACACTATCTCAAGCATCCTATTATTATTGACAAAAGCAAGCAACCTATAAAGCGATACTCACAGATCTTTAAGAAAGATAACTTCCAAACAAAAGACATACAATCCCAACAATTACTAACATGCAACAAAGATACAGTTTACCTCATAATAGCAAAGCATGAAGCATCCAACACCGAAGACAACACCCGAGTAAGCCTCCAAATCCTTCTTATTAAACTCAAATAGAAATATTACAATCAAAACAAGCAGAGGTTCAACCTTCTGATGCAAACAATGGAGCAAAAGCTCTCATTAAGTAAGAAATCTCATGCAAAGAGGGCGTTATTCCCAAGAGAGAGGCGCATTCTTGATGAGGGAGTTAAACTGGTTGTGATAGATCTTGATTGAAACGAGATTGAAAGCCATTTGAAGGAGGTTGCGCCACCTCTGGATGAGGTAGGCAACCTCAACCTTGAAGATATCAACACCAATCACATTTTTCCATATGGAGAAGTCGCCCATGCAGAGAGGGCGCATCCCTTGATGAGAAGTTAACTAAACTTGCTTGGTTGTGATTGAAATCACCCATTTGGAGTCTGCAATCATTAGGAGTTGATTGCCAATCACTTTAGTTCAACCTCAGATCAACTCTGGACACTTTCCACTGATTTAGGAATTTGTCATTTCCTTTATTATGTCTTAATTTGACATTTATTTTGTCGTTTTTGGCTTTTTCGAGTAAATATCTTTTTTGAGATAAATACTTTCTCAAAACTTAGCAAAAGTAGGTTTATGGGTTAACTGGGTGCTCTGGCTTAGAAAACGAGCATCACATTGTCAAAGTTCGCCCACAAACCACTTAATTATTACATTTTGAATTTTCCTAATTAAACCATTTAAAAATGGCCTAATTTACGGGAAAATTTAATTTTTCAAAACATTAAAAAAAACACCTAGGGACCTAGTACATGTCCATATGACTTTATTTAAGTGTCTAGCATGTTCATATACATTGACACATAAACTTTAATAACCCCCAAGGCCTAACCACCAACTTGAGCATTCCAGTTTTGGAGGTGTAGGAGAAAAACTCGAAAATTATACTCGGCTAAAACGAAAAGCATAATTAACAAGGGAAAAAACTCCTTGGAATACCCGGATTGGTTGCCAAGTCTTAGGGAGCCAAGTTCTTTACAAGACCACCATGCTAGCACACTTCATTGCAAACCCCGTGGGGCATAAACATGTAATAAAAAATTTTAAAGGGGGCCCTGAAAAGGCCTGATTTGAACTTCTGGACACTGAAATGCACAAGTACTTGTGCAAACATTGGCGGCTCTCTGGAATTCCAACTGTGTGCAACTCAGTTGGTAATAGTGCGTATAGCCCTGAAGGGCTTCACCAAAGAGTGAGATGTGTTCATGAAGTGTGTGGTGGGCAGGGAGAACTTTCCATCTTGGGAGAGACTATGGGATGACTTTACACAGGAGGAGATCCGAGAGAGTTCTCAGAGTAGAGACGAGAAGAAGTATGAGGATGGTGTTGATGAAGAAAATGCAGCTCTCGCTGCGAAGAGAAAAAGCAGGAAGAAGGGGAATGGGGGGTCCACTTCTGAGAAGGACATGAGAAAAGTGAAATGCTTTGCATGTCAAAACTTCGGCCACTATGCAGGCCAGTGTCCAAACAAGAAGAGAGGCAAGAAGAAAGAGGCAGAGGCAACAGTTGTAGCATCAATTGAGATAGAAGAGTATTCTAAGAAGTTTGAGGAGGAGTTCTCATTAGTCTCAGTTCTTTCGAGTAGCAGTGTGGCAGAGTGTGTGGACATTGGTGCCTGGTTTGTGGATAGCGGGGCATTGCACCACATGACAAGGATACATGCTATGTTTTTGAATATTTTAGATCTCAACGGAGACATGCATGTGGATAGTGGGGTCAACACCACACATGTAGTGGGGGGTGTTGGATATGTTAGATTCCAACTGGAGTCGAGAGGATATATGGAGGTGACCAGAGTGTACCTAGTACCAGAGCTGAGAAAGAACTTACTCTTATTGTCAGCTTTGCAGGATGATTGATATACAGTCATGTTTTGTACAATGGACAAGTAATTATCTATCCGATGGGAGAGAGTCGGGATGCAGCACGAGTGCTTGGCATTCGAGATGGTCGAATGTACAAGTTATTGGGACAACCTGGGGATGGTGAGTCCGAGTGGATCTCGAGTTCACTGGTGGTGACTAAGTTATCTGGGCGTGAGACTTCATCCAGCTCAATCAGGAAACCAAGCTGGTATGAGATGATATTGGACGATGAGCATGAGGGTGAGGTGAATTCTCGTGTCAAAGGTGACTGGGACAAGTCTTCAGCACAGGATCCATTGCAGGTGGCAGAGAGGCCTTCTGGTTCAGAGGGAGCAGATTCAGCAACAAATGGAGTGATGGGGTTGGAGACAGATCCAAGTGGAGATGTTAGAAGTACCTCCCTCGCTCAAAGGAAGTGTTAGCCTTTTGTAGCTCGGAGGTACTTCTGCATTTATTGTGCCTAGGATGCAAAACTCCAAGCAAATGTCTCACTAAAGAGACTTTATAAAGTGATTTTATAAAGTCAAGTTGGGCTCTTTTATTATTTTGGGGTAAACTGAAGTGACTTTATGATATTTGAGTGACTTAAGTCATCTCAATGAGGGAATAAATCACATCCATCGATCTTGTCGGCCAAGATTCAATCTTGACCGTAGAAGATGAAGAGTTAGGGCAGTTGCCCTACATGAAAAAATAAAAGAGGGAAACTTGAGTGAGACCTAGTGGCATGCATTCCAAGAGAGAGAGAGAAGACAGCTTCAGCAAGAGGAAGAGAAGAGGAGCAGAAAGGAGGGCACTGTTTTCGAGGAGAGGAGCCATCCATCCCAAGAAGCTGCAGCCAATAAAGGACAGTCCATACAGTACAGATTTGAGAGCAGGCCATACACTAAAGTACTAACAGGACCGTACAGCAACATTTATTGATGTACCATACAGTTGCATATTGGCACACAGTTCGAGGTATTTCAGTGCAAGTACTGGTTGCATTTAATGCTGGTAGAGCAGGATGCACTGTTCAGCCGCTGTGTATCAAGTATGGGCACATAGTTCAAGGTGTGAGTACTGCTGGTTGAGGGCCGTACAGGACATACTGTGCACAGTTTTCCAGGCAGCAAGTGACACAGAAATCGAGGTGGTTTGTGGACAGATTCGTGAGATAAGTACTGCTGAAATTATTGCTGGTTGTATGTCTGCTGTAAACTCTTTTTCCTGAGAAGCTTAATAAAAATATCTCTTGTGACTGGTTTTCCCCTTGTAGGTTTTTCCAGGGGCATTGCCCAAAAATTTCTTGTGTCAAATGTGTTGACTGCTGTCCACTGTTCATTTTATTTCCGCTGTTAATTTCCAGATTGCTTAGCATTAGTATTTCTGCTCATAAAGTACAGTAACATGTGTTTGAGTTTAATACATTACTGTTGAAGTTTATTGAGGCTGAAATCAGAGTTTGTTAAGTGTTTGACAAAAGGCCTAGCTGAGCTTGCTAGGTGAAATTTCTACAGTGGTCAGTTAGTACATCTGTTAGCTAATTACTATTAGTTGAGCCTCAAGAGACACTTATCAACCGTCAACTGTCTACAAGGAATATAATAAAGACATTTTGACTAATCATGAAGACATCTATTTTCTGTCCCAAACTTCTGTTTTTGTACTCATAATTCATAGTCCTCATAAAAGGCTCTTTCCTCAGCCGAGGAATCTACACCCTCACCATTCTTTAGGTCATAAAAACATGCCAAAAAGCTTAGATGCTCCTCTACTTGCAGATTCCTCATTAATATCATTTCTGACACATACATACATTAACATCAATTTACTTGAATTTTAATTGAAATATGTATTTCGAATTCGGAGTAGTTTTGGACAAGAGTAACAAGTGGAAGAAGAAAACTTACAATTTCGGGGCATTCAATTTTCATGATCTCCATAATTTTTCTGGCAAAACCCCTCTCACTAAACTGTTCAATAGCATCCTCTAGTACTACATTTCCAACCATTTCGTCAAGCCTCTTCCCAGCCTTAAAGAGCCTTAAGACAACACTAAATGAGAGCACGTCAACCAGTTTTCCTATTGTTACCTGTAAAACAATATGCACGCATTTTACAACCAAGAATAATAGACTTAGTTCAACAGAGATACATCAAACTAGAAACCTGATACATTTTAAACCTCGACCTAGTATGTCTGAAAAGTTTGATAAATAAACTGTAACTCTCCAAATTACTATAAACGTACTCCAACATCTTCATCAATGAGAAGAAGCTGTGCTTCCATTCTTTTACACTCCTCCAGTGCAACCTGTAAAATCACATAATTACAGCAAAACTTGATCACTCAATATGTCAGAAATAATTAAGTTCTACAACAAGCGCAATAAAAATTTGATCCAGGAAAATACATCCCTACTTTCTTATATCCTCTTTCTGAACCCTAATGAAACTCATGATAAACAGGGAATTGATATACAGTTATACTAACAAATGCATATAAAATTTGAACAGAAAAACATTATAGAAAGAACCCAAAAAAAAAAAGTTGAAGCCACAAGAATATGAGACCACACATATACCAACGTGATGGTCTCTAATTATTTATCTTGTTAATACCACTCCAAGCATTACTTTTGCAATGACTGGGATATATGCACTTTTCTTTGCAAGTACAGGATAGCCATATGCTCCCACATCTATCTTCCCAAAACTAGTGGAGACATCCCTCATTATCAATGATAAAATTGCATCAATTTCCATCTCCTGCATGACAAGGATCCTACTGATGTACAATACATTGCTTCAAAGAAATTGGAATATAGCTCCTGAACGAATCTCAACCCAGCACAGACTAGTTATGACCTTGAAACACTGTTATGCAGGTTGAACTTCAAAGTGTCTTCCACTATCTAAACAAAACTTAAGTCGATTTGTACTTACTGCTGGAACATAATATTTGACAGTTTTGAAGCACAAAAGGCATTTAACTGTATCACTATCCTGTTGAATCAGGTTGAAGTTCACAGAAGATCTACAATTAAAAAAGAGTTAAAGTACAAATCAACCGCCTGATCGGGCTTGTATTAACGTGGAGACCCGTATTAACGTGGAGAACTGGGTTCAAATCCCTGAGTGGGTATGATTGTAAATATGGCCTTGTAAATATAAGAAGTATTTCTAAATGTAAAAAATAAAAAATAATGATGAAAGTGCAATTTAGAGAGATTATAATATGCACTAGATTGATAAAGTGTAGATACATGGCCACATCAAATCATGAGCGTCCACTGAAATAGGATATTTTTTATTAGAGATCAGCAAGATACTTTCAGATATAACAACCAGTCAGGAGAACACCAAAAATGTTCACATGTGTTAAGCACTTTATTGAAGCAGGAAATCTATATAATTTTAACCTTGAACTCTTTCCCAGGCTCAAAACCAACGACTCTTAGGTGATGGTACTGCAAACCAAGGTACAAGCGAAGAAGCTTCTTGAGCAAGCCACCTGAAACCTTCCATGAGTCCAGAATAAGTTGAAGTAGGTTTCTTTCACTACTTTCAAGATGCTGAAGTGATTGCGCTCGCTTCTTGCACAGCTCAACCTGTATTTTTTACCAAAATGGAAATAACCTGAGATAAGATCAGACAATTTTATTGATGTCCGAAAAATGACCACAAAAGTAGGTACATGGGACTAAAAAGTACATCCAGTAACAAGATACAGTGCAGGAGAGCAAAAGCAACTCCTCAATAAATGCTAAAGACAGAAAAACTAAGCTCATTATCATTAACTAAACAACTAGCTAATAAAGCTAACAATGCTAATGAAAAAAGCATAACGAATAAAGTACAGGTACATATAAAGATGTGAAGAGGCTAGAATACTGAGAGAAGAGGGCTCTCAAGGCTGAAAACTAGTGCTGATCAAGAAGAGATTATATGACTGATACAACTAATATGAAAAAACTGATATGTATATAAAAAATCATACATATTGTTCGTGAATGGCATCTAAACCTATCATGGTGTCAGGACATTGGATCAAATTTAAGTTCCTTGAAAATCATGTTTAGTTTGAATTTTGGATATGTCCTAACTCTTTTTTTCACACATTCAACTCTGAATTGGAAAGCATATTTACCAATGAAAATATCCAACAGAATGGACAGCTATCCTCACAGCCATCTGAAGGATGAGATTAACAAGATTTCTGAATTTCCACTCTCTTAATGTCAACTTATAAGGACTTTTCAGTGACAGATTCAAGACAACATAACCCAAAATCATTATTTCCATCTAAGTCAAATAACTTATAGTAGAGAATGACAAACAGGAAATCATTATTGATTCTTGAAGTCTCACAATAACAAAGAACATATATTAGACTTTTTATAAACATTTGAAGAACATTTCATATGATCACACTTACCGCAATAACATTGGGTTCTACAAAATTGATTACCTGCAGAAACACATCATATCAAATTTGATTCAGAGCTCTTCAAGATACTCAGTAATAAACAAAGCTAGAACAACAATTATATATACTATTCTAGGTGCATTTTTTAGTCCATCATATGCTTACTAGATGTATAGTGAACATGTTGCAACTGATAACCTACTACTTCACTATGCAATACAACTTTACTATGCAAAGAAATCAGTCTATTGCTTGTTGATCATTTAATCACCAGTTAACATATCAAACACTGTCACTGTTTGTAGTTAATTTGGCATCTTAATATATACTACATTTCTGTTTGTGGTTAATTAGCAGAGTATATGATTCAATTAGCCTTTCTCTTTCATGAAACACATTTTGATTCCAAGAAAAACCTTGGAGGAAAACTCTGGGCACTTCCCCACATTTTGTAGATGGTACCTGTTACCATCCAAAATGCAGACAAATTTTGCATTTTGGGGTACACTGGCACAAGTATTGTATCAGGGAGATAGTAGCTACAGCAGTAAGGAAGTCAAAAGGAATCTGCCAGCGAGGAAATTGAAGATCTATAACTAGCATGGAGAGGGTGAGAGTTCTATCTGGTGCAACGAAAGACAGCATAATTTTAAGTTTGCCCTCGTTATATCCAGGAAGTAGAAATCAGCCAGAGAAAGTCACAGTTCAGCCTTGAGTTTTTACAGTTCGAGGAGGAAAGTGTTTTGTTTGCTGGGCAGAAATGGTGCTGGAAAAGTTGGGGACAGACTCAGCATCTGTCTTTCAAGATAAAATTCATCTCTGTTGGCTACTTTTGCAGTACTTCAGTTGGATACTTTTCCTGTTCATTTCAAGAGGTAACTCAGTTGTTTTGAACTCTCTAAAGTTCTAAACAAATCAAGATTTTCTGTAGCAATGGAATCTTTCCTTAAAACATGACATGTCCCATCAAGAAAGGAGGAAATTTGAAAGAGACCAGTTTTCCTGTCACCTGGTCCCAAATAAGGCCTGTTGTTTTAGGAGCACATTTGAATAAACCATTACAAAACGGGCGACTTTCTATCTGTATAACAATTGTTTGAGAAAGAAAAATAGTGTTACATTCAATCCACTAAAGGGTCAAGCATATGCCTTGTTAAGGGAGAAAGCGAGCTCGGACGATGTGCTGAGGGCTACCTTTTGCTTCAGGCACATTTGCTTTTGCATGTTAGTACATTTAAGAAGGTTGGAGTTGCAATGCAGCTTGTTTCCACAAAATCTAGCACCCTAAGGAAAGGTCTCCTGTTACCGAGCAAATTAGCAGGGCTAATTCCTAGTAAGCAAAAATAAGATCAGTGACCCAATGTCACCTCAGTCACCGTTCTAACTTCTTCGGAAGTCGAAACCTCCAAGGAGAAGTATCCTTATGACAACCTGTAGAACACTAAGACAACCACACAACGATATTCTCTATGCAATTCGTAGTTAGACCAGTGCCTAAATGGAGTCAATTAACCAATGGAAACCACCCAACGCTAGTGGAAGCAAGCTAAGGAAAAGTTAGGATCAAAGGTTATCAATTATTCTAACATTAACCAAGATTACTCAATGAAAGCATAAGACCAATCCAAAGATCATCATATAAGAAATGCTAATTATTCATAACAATAGTTAACTAATGACAATATAACCCTCGCCAATGTAATGCAAGAGAAGTGTTTATCAATGCAAAAGAAATGTAATGTAAATTAGTAGCATTTCAAATATCATTCATTCATAGCTAGGGGGTATGTATTGACGATGTAGGAATGTGTATACTTGTAACGTAATAATCAATGCAGGATCAAAAGAATATATTGCCAATAAACCTCAACTATTAACCAAATATGCATTAAGTGACAGTTGACAATATCTTTTTTACCAATCAGAAATGCAGCATGACCAATGTGTAACCAGAAGCATGGGTTAATGCTCGTCAATGTATGGGTATCAAAGACTTGATAAACAATCAGCCAAGATCAACTCTCAACACTTTACTAGTTCGAGATTTCGTAGTATTAATATCAGCATTTAGATTATAATCAGCCCAATGTAAGACCTGCTATCATCATCTAACAATTACCACATAAGGAGATAAGATCAGACACTTTAAAGCATGATATCTAAGATCATCTACAAGAAAAACTGAGACTGCTGTGGATCATCTTAACATTATGCAGGCATTAGATCTGTAGGTTCACACTCAGAATTATAACCATGCCGACAATAACTTCAGAGTATGCAAAATCAGACATCTGAGCGTCGACAATAAATGTCTAATTTGAGATAACAATACAATATAGAATGGATGTCAGATTTCAGTATGCAATAAGTACCAGAAGTATCATAAATGGTGCATGTATTATCATTCATCAAACAAGTTAATCATATATCAGTTATGTACCAATAAATATAAAAGTCTTAAGCTAATGACTGTCTATCAATGTGTATCATCAACCAAATGTCAGCACACTTAACAGATAAATGGAAAAGCATCTGAGCATGAACCAGCTCAAAGCATTAATGATTACCAAGGTTTTATCATGAGAGGTCTGATCAATAAATGGCATATAATTCTCAGGATCAGTAGCAATCACGACCACGTAAATCAGTCTTATTATCTCAGCATTTGGCCAACACATAAATATTTATCAAATAGAAGAGAATAAGCAATACACCAAGTTCATTTAGCAACAAATAACATCAATGGTCTAAAATAACACAATTCTGCAGAAGTAAACTTCAGATCTGTATATGCAGCAGAGATGCAACTTTATGGCATACGAAATATTGTAAAACTAACCCAAAATTAACCATAAACAAGTTAACGTGCTAACTTCTGGCTTTTGTTTTTGTGTTCTTTTGTAGGTAAGGTACAGCTAGGGTAGACACACAGGGTCTGCAAATTTATTTTGCAGACCTGTGTTATGAAGGATAGGGCTCGGTGGGGAGATGGAAGGCTACGTTGAAAGGTGAAGGAAAAAGGATGGAGGAAGAGAGGGAAGATGAAGGAAAAAAGGAAGAGAGGAAGGGAGGATAAGAAGGAGGTAGGATGGAGAGGGCAGCAAGGGGAGGTTGCAGCCTTAGGGCAGCAGGAGAAAAGGGCAGCCAGGATAGTGGAGAAGGGTAGGATGAAGGGAGGAGAAGTGGAGAAAGGAGAGGCCGAGGGCAAATGGTAGAGGTGGGCCGAAATTATAGGGGCCGAAAATTTCGGGAGGCCCTAAAATGGCCAAAAAAAAATATTTTTTGAAATTTTATGAATTTTCAAGGTTTTAGGGTTTTGTTTTTATGTACAAAACAAAAATCAGACCTAAATTACCAAAAATAAAAAAATGAGCTAATATAATATTTACAAACACACAAACTCAAAAATTAGGTTTAATGAAGTAGAATGAACAACTAGGGCTTCAAGAGGACAACTACTCACCAAACCTAGGGCATCAATGAGAGGAAAAGCTCTCCTTGAGATGGTACTTGGCAAGCTTAGCAAGCTAGGGCTCACCTCAACAATCTCTAAGATTCGTAGAGGAAGCCTAGCTTAGCAAGACTTGAAGATCTAAAGCTCAAGCTTGATTGCAATGGTGATCAATGATGGAAATGACATGCAAATCAAGAGAAAATGAAACAACAATGGCTTCCATCCAATCCTAACAAGCATCACTTTCATACATTTGACAGAGAGACATCAAACTAAAAGTATAGATACCTCCAAGTGCATGTATTAAGCAAACAACTCTAGCCTCACCTTAGCAATGGCATGAACAAAAGAAAAACTTCCAAAAAATGCTTCAAACTTGCAAAATAACCTTCATCAAGGAGTACCTTCCTTCAAAAAGCCCTAGTTAGGGCAAATAGCAGACATAATGATCTTATCCCAAAAGTTGATATCTAAACATGAAGTGAGGAGATCTAATTTATATCATCTCACACTCACTTTTACATAAAGTAAGGTAAATTTAACATTAAAAATGTCAACTTAAAATTAGAAAAAAAATAATATAAAAATAATCAAAGTAGTGAGTAAATTGGGTGTTTTCCCATATTTGACCCCTACTTGAGCAAAAATGGCTAAACAAGGCCAAATTTGACGAAACTGAAGGCTGAGACGCAGAGGGGGAGTCGTCATACCCCAACTAACCCCGGCAATAGTGAAAATCCCTCAACGCCCCCCCTCAAAGCAAGCATTCTACAGCCAAGGAAGGATGACGTCATCCTCTGTGGAGGCCAGGGAGAGCTAGCGCTGGAGCTCTGGAGCATCACGAGGGTGCAAGAGAAGACCTGGGGCCATGACATGGGCCCTAGTGCTGAAGAAAGGCATGCCACCAGTGTAAAAGTAATGGGGGAAGTCATGTGGTCCAAAGACCCATCCCTGGGGGGCCCGGACACCAACCTCAGGGTTTCAAACCCTTTTATGAGGCAGTCAGCAGTGCCATTAAGCCATAGTACACCCAGGAGGGAGCCAAAGGATCTGGCCATGACCCCATCCATAAAAAGTGCCTATATCGCACCCTCCAAGACGAAAAATACTGCTATCTCCCTGGGGTGTATCTGGAACATGTGCTGGTACTGGTACCACATAACATCTCCTAACAAGTTATAGCCAAGTCCAGCTATGAAAACTTTACAACTATCACCTAAGCAAAGTTTCTCTTCACTTTTAGTGAGGAAAGATAATCCTACACTAAGGGGGGATTCCTTAAAGTAACTAAGGTTTGCTTGATTGATTAAGTGATTTGAAGATCCCTTAGATTACTTGTGAAAGATTGTTGTTATGCAATGTACAATGAATTGAATTTATGCCCAGCATTTAATTGTGCTTTAAATCTCTGAGAATTTGTAAACATTGGCTAGTATGATTCAAAGCTCTTTATGCTAACACATGTAAATCCTCCATTGTAAAGTCATGTAAAGTCATTGAGGTTAACCCTCCATTGTAAGTCGGGACATTAGACCCCAGAGTTAAGTTGTTAATGGGTTATTAGACTCTCCTAGAGAAGTCGACCCAGTCAAGTACACCTAGGGGCCGACCTAGTTGGGTAAAGGTCAAGTGAAAGTAAAAGTATAAATAAAGAGGATGCCTCTCTCATTTGGATCATTCACTCACTCACTCAATTCGCATCAGTGAGAGAGAGGAGGAGTTCGCACAAGTGGAGAAGAGAGAAGCTGCTGAAGACCATCTCTATATTTGGGTTTTACTTTTCTGCTATTGTATTGGTGCTCATTCTATCTCTGAGGAAGTTGCGGGGTTTTCTCCTTTATGGTTTCCCCAAGGAAAATCTTTGTGTCTCTTGTCTCTGTTGTGTTTATGATGTGCTTGTTATTCTCTCAGATAAGATCCTAGATAATATTGAATTAAATTGTGAAAAATTAACAACCACTATCTCTAATAGGATTTACAAGATTTAACATGTAGTTGATGGCAATATTGAGAAACATAAAGCAAGATTTGTGGCTCGGGGTTTCTCGCAAAAGGAAGGGATAGATTACGATGAGACATTTGCACCAGTTTCTAGGTACACCTCCATCAGAGTTATTATCTCTCTTGTTGTATTTCTTGGTTGGAAGCTTCACCGGATGGATGTCAAGACTGCTTTCCTCAATGGCAAAGTTGAGGAAGAAATTTATAATTATATAGAGCAGCCAGAGGGTTTTGTGGTTCATGGGAAGGAATCCCATGTGTGCAAATTAAAGAAGGCCTTGTATGGGCTTAAGCAAGCACTGAGGGATTGGTATGCAAGAATTGACAGCTACCTTCAGAGCTTAGGTTTCTCCAAGAGCACCGTTGATCCTAACCTATATTTCAACAGTGTGGAAAACCATCCTTTGATCCTGGCTCTTCATGTTGATGATATGTTCCTTACAGGAGAGGAACAACTAATAGCCTGGTGCAAGAGGGAGCTCACTTCTGAGTTTGAGATGAAAGACTTGGGTCTCATGCACTATTTTCTTGGCCTAGAGGTTTGGCAAAGAACAGACGAGATTTTCCTCTCATAAGGAAAATACTCAATTGATGTATTGCGTAGATTTGGGATGATGGACTGTAAATCCATGAGCACTCTCATGATATCGAATCTAAAGAAGTTGCATGAGTCAGATTTTGGTTCAGATCTGGTGGATCCTACTATGTATCGGTAGCTCATGTAGGATCCTTGATGTACTTGATTCACACCAGGCCGGATATATGCTATGCAGTGAGCCAGTTCATGTCTGAACCGAGGCATGGATATTGGGTTGCTACAAGCATGTGCTTAGATACCCTCATGGGACTATTGCTTATGGTCTGTATTACACTTCCAATGGTGGAGTGTTGCTTCATGGTTATGTTGACTCTGATTGGGCTAGTAGCTCTGTGGACAGAAAAAGAGTTCAGGTTATTGTTTTAGCATGGGCTCTGCTATGATATCCTGGTCCAGCAGGAAGCAAGGATCTATAGCCCAGATTATCGCAGAAGCAGAGTATATAGCAGCAAGTGATGCCAACCGAGAAGTTATTTGGTTAAGAAAACTTCTAGCCGGGTTGTTTGGTGAGATGCTTGATTCTACTGTCATTCATTGCGATAACCAGAGTATAAAGCTCTCGGAGAACCCGGTATTCCATGATAGATCAAAGCACATTGAGATGAAATATCATTATATCAGAGACATGGTTCAAAGAGGTGCCATAAAACTTCGATATATTGTAACCAATGAACAGATAGCATATGTGTTGACCAAGCCTCTGTCCTTGACAAAGTTTGCATACTTTCGAGACAAGTTTGGTGTGCAGAGAATGCCTCCCTCGTTGAGAGGGAGTGTTGAAGTTTGCAGCATCGTGAATCATTCTCCAAGTAGGCTTCGTGTGTCGAAGCAAAGCCGCGTGTCTCGAGGTTGTTCTGAGTTAGTCTCGGGAAACGTGGAGAAGAGTCTCATGTATCGAGACCGAGCTTCATGTGTCGAAGCATGCCTTGTGTGTCAAGGAAGATGCTGCTATATAGTCTCGTGTGTCGAGACTAGGCTTCGTGTGTCGAAGCAGTGCCTTGTGTGTCGAGGCAAAGATGTTGTGTGATGTTCTCTTAGGCGGTTTTGTTAGGAGGACTCCTCTAGGGCCTGGCCACCCCTAGTAGGAATATCTCTAGCTTATGACCATGAGGACAAGATGATCACATCATCACAAGACCTTCCTTATATATTTGATGAGCATTGAGTTGGGACAAGTGAACCTAATAGACCAAGAGGGGCTAACCTTAGCCTAAGAAGACTTGCCTAAGTCTTATGAGAAATTAGAAGAGGAGCTTATAATTTAAGTTGTTTTTTAAGTGGTATTGGAATAATGGTATTTTGTGACTCATGGTATTTGCCCATTGTATTTACACAATGAAGAATTATAAAGAGGAATGTTATGCCATTTCCATCAACACAATTTTTGTGTGGATCTCTCTCTCTCTTCTCAAAATATTGTATCAGGGTTCAACTTCATACTGGCTGATTGACATCCTTGTGACTAGTCAAGAGTATTGGGCATCAGTGTTGGGCTACTCCAAAGGGCTGTGAGGTCTGTATTGTCCACTGTGAAGAGGCCGAGAGGCCTGTAATAGTCCACAGGAGGGGCCCGAGGGCCAAAAGAGGATCTGCATCAGCTCTTCCAGGGTAGATCAAGCCTGTACAAGCCTCATGTTAACAGGTCGTGACCCCTAGTAGGCAGATCTGACCCCTAGTAGGCAGATCGGGCCACAACAACCCCCTCCACAACAAATCGTGGCCTCTACTTAGCAGATCGGGGCTTCCTTTCAATAGATCTGCCCTCCAAGTGGTAGATTGATCCTTCTCTCAGCAGATTGTAACTCACAGGGGCTTCACATTGTCAAATTAGGGCTGACGTCAGGCTGAAAGTGTCATGTCCCCAAATTTTTCATTGGGTCACGATGGCCTAAGCCCCTTGGCCATACTCATGATAGTTTGTCAAATTGATGCTAAGGGTCAAATAATTGCCAAGAATGATGTCCAAGTTAGTAATAATGTAAAATTAGATCCAAATGGACAAGGTGGGTCACATTAAGAGAAATCTCAATTCAAAGTTTGTAATATACCCATCCAAATGAACTATCATGGAGGAAAATTACTAGTTCCCTAGGTTGGGGGTGTGTTGTCCGCCGAGATGCACACCAGCAGCAGAAATTTTTCGAAAGTTGTCTCCTCACTACAAGTGGGAGAAGTGTGGCATTGGGGGCAAGCAATGAGCCAGGTACTGTCACCTGAATCCCAGCTCCTCCATTTAGGCTAACTCCTAACGAAGCCAAGGGGGGTTGTCCCTAACAAAGAGTTTCTATGGCTCTTGTGTTTTAAAGTGTTTTTGGTGTATGGTGATGCGGATGAGTATTGTTTAGGAGTTTTTCAATGATGAAAGATCACAACTTTTTATAAATGAGACAAACACAAGATAAAAGAGCAATCCACGTTGCGATACAAGATTATAGATCAACAGTATAATAAGGACTTGCAAGATAAAAGCATCCACTGATAAATAACTTAGACAAAAGGACAAATGACCCCAATTAAAATGAAAGTGTAAATAGACCAGTGCCTTATGGAGTCAACAATTGTGTAGTGCTTGGGGATGTTGAAGATACAAGTCTTAGAATAACTGTTTGTGAGAACGTTTTGCAAATTATCTTGGTTTATTGAAATTTTTAACCAGCCTAGATCCAAATCCTAGGCTCTATCAAGCACCGAGAGGAATCAAATCTCCCGAGGTGCAAACCTCTCCTTGAATAGCTCCTTGAGTGCAATACCTGAGCCACCTAATCCTAAGCTCTAAAGTCTCTAGTTTAAGTCTCATATTTACTTTTTACTTTGTATTATTCTTTTTTGTTTATGGCCGACATAATATTTATTAGTTTTTATTTTGTATTATTATTTTTTTGTTTACCTTGTATTATTTTGTTACTCAACAAACACTCTAAAGTCTCATATTTATTTTTTACTTTGTATTAAAAGTAAAAAGTAAAGTCTCTAGTTTAAGTCTCATATTTACTTTTGACTTTGTCTTATTCTTTTTTGTTTATGGCTGACATAATATTTACCACCTAATCATATTTACTTTTGACTTTGTATTATTCTTTTTTGTTTATGGCCGACATAATATTTACCACCTAATCGTAAGCTCTAAAGTCTCTAGTTTAAGTCTCATATCTACTTTTTACTTTGTATTATTCTTTTTTGTTTATGCCCGACATAATATTTATTACTTTTTACTTTGTATTATTCTTTTTTGTTTACTTTGTATTATTTTGTTACTCAATAAACACTCGACACATGTTACAAGATCTCCCTCATACTGGGCTGTAGAGCGCCTCTCGGCACAATGATCTTGATTATTAGGCTAGCAAGAGAAAGGCATGCGTCCAACCGGAAAAGTATACTTTCAGTGGCTTCCCCTCTGGTGGTATGACGGACCGTCCAGTATTCTGACTAGGTGTCCAATGACTTAAACAGCACTTAGAACTCTATGACAACGGTGATTTCCGGCCCCACCGGGTTTAGGAACTTTGCCCACTACATGAGTATTTCTCAAAATAACAACGCTGGTTCGTTGATTGTGGGGTGAAAATTTTATTATGTTATCACTTATAAGATTAACAAATCCAATCACCTTTCTGGGTACTAGTCCAACCTTTAGGGTCGACAGAGCATACTAAGTGATGGATAGCAACGAAGTAAATTTTAAATGGGGGAATGTGAGTTGGAATGTTTTAAATTATTAAGAGCACACAACTCAACCCTCCGACAGAGAGCGCTCTTGACTTTGTCTTAAGACGAAAGTTCAAGAGACTTTAGCTAATCTATATGCTTGATGCAAGGAAATGCTCTGGAAATGCTCTCTGATAGAGAGTGCTCTTGACTTGGGTTATTTCAAGTTCAAAAGACTTTGGTTCTTTTTAGAATATCAAGCAAATTGTAAACAAGAACACATATGATAGCTCAAAAGATAAAAGATGAAACAATGATATAGAAAATGAATAAACAGTTTGCAAATATGAAATAAAGAGCAACTAGTGTTCTACAACAAGAAGTTAATCTAGCAGATGAAGTCAAAATGACTTCTACACATTGTTCATGAAACTTCCAGCTAGTTGGTCGTATGCAGTACACAGTGGGGAAAGAGAAGTAGCACGCAAGGTCAATGCGGCACTTGGGATCAAATCCCAAGCTACTTCTCAGGTCAATACTGAAATAATAACTAAAATTCTAAGTACAAAATGAAATTATTCTAAGAACTTGAAATAAATCTAAGCTAAGAACAAAGACACTCTTTCCCAAATGGGGAAGAAAAACCAAAATGTGGCAATCCTTATTACACTTAGCCTTATTTTATTTATCAAGTACAAATGCCTTTGGGAATTTAACCCTTGTAAGGACTTTTGAGAAATAACTTAAGTAAAAATTAAAACTCTCATGAGTTTGTACAAAGGATAATGGTTTCTTTTTGGTTTTGGATCCTTGTCTTTGGATCTAGTTATGTTTGCTCCTTCTTGCTTGGTTTTGCTTTTGGTTCACCTGTGGATAAGAGCTCTAAACAACAACTAGTAAGAGTGTTAGAAAACCAAACTTTGATTTATGATTCGAAATGATGAAGTGAATAACGAGATAAATGCCCAATGAGATGAGATAGAGGCCAAAAACAATAAAATGAGATCAAAAATCAGACCTTGGAAAAAGACAAAACAAGCTCACCGTTTTTTACGTAAAATGCACGTTTTTCAGTGAAATGACTTGAGATTTTTTGAGAAACGAAAATTAAAGATTTTTTTTTATATTTTAAGTTAATTTCCAAAATCTAGAAAATAGCAGAAAGTTGCAGAAAATCAATAAAAAATAGTAAGTACAAGATTGCACGCTTTTCGAGAAAAAGACAAAATTGAAATTTTTTTAATTTTCAAGCTAATTTCCAGAATTGAAAATTAGCAGAAAATTGTAAAAATCAGTCAAAAAACAGCAAGCTTAAAATGGCATGCTTTTCGAGAAAAACACAAAAAAAATGAGAAAAATGATTTTTTCGAAAATTTTTCAAATTTTTTAATATTTTTCAAAAAATTCCAGAATTGAAAAAATGCCTAAAAAACCAACAATCAAAAAGTGGAAAATATGCATGTTTTTCAAGAAAACTAGTGCACGTTTCCCAAGGGCAAAAAAAAAGTCAAAAAATAAAGAATCAAACAAAGAGGTGGGATCAACCTTGGAACAAGGTGACCACTAGAACACTAGTCCAAGAAAACCTTCCAGCTAGCTGGATGCACACAAAGATACTAGTAGGATAGAGAAGTAGCCACAAAGTTATGTGGCACTTGAGATCAAATCCCAAGCTTACTATCTCAAATCAAAACTTAGTATAGAAAAGAAGATGGATTTACAAATTCGGAAAATGTAACTAGATCTTTAAATATGGGCCTTTTAAAAAGATAGATCTAGCTTTGAAAAAGTAGATCTAAGGCTAGAAAGCCTAGATCTAACTTAGTAGAAGCCAAGCAAGCTCGAAATATAGATTTAAATGACTTGATAACTTCTACAAAAAGTGGAAAAGAGATAAAATAGAACCTTGAAAAATAGAGATCCACTTGTAGTAACCAAAAGAAAGATTGAAAGTTCGTAGTTCAATGGATGAGGCAAACAAGCTCTTTGTTTCTCGATTTCTTAAAGCAAAAGACCCCTTTGGTAGCTTGTGGAATGAATGTGTAAGCCAAGCAAGATCTCTTGCACTTGGGAGAATACTTGAAAGCCACACACTTAAGAGAAAAGCATAGATTATATAATATTGTGCTAGATTGTTAACCTTCTAATCACAAAACCATATGCTTAAGAATCGAAAGTAAATAACTAAGAATGACATCACCTTATACAAGATGAAGCATGGCACACAAAGAGCTTCCACATTGACCTCCAAAGTCTTCAACTTTATTCAAATATTAAACAAGATTACAAATTTCTTCAGAGCTTCTATGCAAAAATCTCCATGAAGAATGAGGAGGCATTGCCTTCCTTATATAACAAAATAACTCATAGCCCAAATTCGAATTGGCATCTAAAGGAGCCAATAACACTTGACAAAATTTCAAATTCCAATCACAAACCAATCAAATCTTGGCTTGGAGCTCATATCTACCATATAACTCAAGTTTGCAATCAATAGGGAGTGGGGAGGTGGCCTCCACCTAGGCAAGGCGCCCCCACTCTTCTTCTTGTTAACTCCACCATCCAATTCACATGTGCCATCAAGGATTGACGTGAGCATTTAAAGGGAGGGTGAGTTTGCCACATGGTATGGCTTGGAGCTTGCATTAAATGGTAACTCGAGTTTAGAAGGAGCCAATGCTATGAGGTGGCCACAATCCAAGGAGAGCGCCCACAATAGCATTTAATACAACCCAACAACCCACTTAATAAGTGACACATCACTAATTTGTGATTGTTATGAAGGAGGGCGAATTTCCTCCTGGAGTTTGACTTGTGCTGACTGTATACTGAACTAAATGTCAACTGAGTTGATTGGAATCTTCATTATTGCCCTGTGCCATGTCATTCAACCTTTTACTTTATTCAATTTGGTTTATTTTGGAGAGATTTGGATTATCTCCAAAATATTCATTTTTAATATTTTAATTAATAATTTATCTGTAAATGACTTTTTTGAGAAATTATTAATTATGAGGCTGAATTGACATCTGAAACTTAGGATAAGCTGGTCCGGGGTCCATGAATGATTTTTGGCTTAAGGTTCAAGCCTTAAATATTTGAAAACGGACCCCGGATGACTGACATATTACAAATTGAGATTTTTCCATTCAAACTATGGAAAAATTTATTAAAAAATAAAAATAATTAAAAACCCAAAAAACCGGAGGACCAGCTAAAAAAATTTCGAAATTTTTTTTAGGGTCCTAGTGACCTAGGACATGACCATAGTCGACTATGATAGTGTCTAGTAGGTTTATATTGATCAGTTGGACTCTAATAACCCCCCATGGCCAGAATTTCAAAATCGAGCATTCCAGCTTTGGAGGAAGCGGGAGAAAACCTTGTCAATTATATCTCGGCTGAAGGCAAAGTATAATTGGTCAGGGTAAAAAACTCCCTGGAATACCTTAGTTGATAAACCAGTCATGGGTGACCGAGTCACTCAAACCCTACTAGCACACTTTTATTACAAAAACCCCATGGGGCATGGTCATGTCAAGACAAAAAACAAACTGACTAGCCAAAACTAACTAGGCACAAATGGTCGATCATCTGATACACTGGAACACAAACACTTATCATGTTTGTCAAATGGCGGCTCTTCAGATAATCCAACTATGGTACAAATAAGTTGGTAACAGGGTGGAAGAATTAAAAGTTGGAATAAGGGAGCTACAAGACCCAAAATTACCTTAGACTTACAAATTCACATTAAATGGGTCAAACAAATAATAATAAAAAGAAAATAAGGTGGCATTGGACCATGAGGGCACATAAGAGGTTGTGGGAGCCACATGTGGCAAGATTCCCCACTACACTTGGCATTATTCTCTCACCAATTCGAGTTCAAGATGAAGGGTAACATAGTTGGGGGAGTTGAAGAGTTATTATTCATGGCATGAATCATGTAAGGTCGAATTGGAGTGGAAGAGAAACTCCCATGGAAGAGGAAGAGGTATCTTAGAAGAATGGTGACACTTGGAGCTAGATTCCCTAACTCCTATGACAACAATGATGAAGATTCTATGACGCTTATGACAAATTTCAGACCTGATTGCTGACATATGACATATATGACATGTCAGGGCTAAAATTAGCCTCCAAGAGAGCGCACAAGGGAGTTATGGCAGCCAAGAAGCTTCCCCATTCGAATTGAGGGAAGATGGAGACTAGGAATCGTTGGACAAGTGGCACACATTGGAATCTCTTCCCAACTTGATTTGGCATGAGGCTTTTGGAAGGAATTCAAACCATGGACGACTTGGGAAGTTTATAAAAGACAAGAACAAATAAGGAGAGGAGCTTTTGATCATTTCTCATTTTGCAAATTGGAGAGCATAGCTTGTCCATACTAGTGGAGTGTTTACTCTACTTGCCTTAGTACCAATTTCAATGGTGCAAGATTCCCATCCTAATTGGCAATTGGAGAGGCCATTCAAACCTTTCATTTGGAGCTACAATGGAGTCATTTGTTGCAGGTTGAAGCTACAGGGCTGCTCGTGATCTTCTCTTCTTCAACTTGCTCCCACATCTCTCTCACATTTCTCTTCATATTTTGGCTCTTGGAGGAAGGGCGCACTTGGTGAGATGCTAATCTCTTTGGGGGAGCTCTTGGGGCCCCATTTATTTGTAATATGATGTCTGATCTCTAGATTTGATGCTCATATGAACCTCAAGTCGAATATCCAAGTAAAACCATGTAAAAAAGCCAAACCATGTATGAATGGTGCCATTTTCCCCCATAGCTTTTGCATAGCGCACTTGTTGTTGCACATAGTTAGTGAAGGACTGCTATTTCGACTTCATGAACATGTTAGCTGCTATATATCTCTGTAATAATCATATCATGAGAGCCACAACTCGAAACATTATGTATTTCAAGTGATATTTACATTCAAGAAAGAGATTCGAGCCATTTTCCCATATATCTTGTTGAGAGAGCTTGAAGTTGTTTGGTATCAACTTGTATCAGTAAATCTTTGTGGTTTTATTGTTGTTTGGAGAGCCATTAATATACTGAAGAAGTTTCATACACCTTATGCAAGTCCTTGTAACATTTCTCACAAATTTCATAGCAAGTTATAGCGTTTTTCTCTCATTTCCCCCTATGTTAAGACATGTTTACCAATCTATGATTTATGGGAGTTGCAGCAACCTTTAGGAACTGATTAATGATGCATTTGGGTGCCCATTGAAGTCATATAACTAATCCATGTCTCTGTTTTGAAAGTTGGGAGATTCGTATTGCATTTGGGAAGCCATAGTGACCTCTACCCTTGGGGGATTTGAACCTCGAATTTACTAGCAAATTTCCCTATTTTCTCCTGAACTTAAATGAATGTTGCAGAAGTCTTTTGATAGTGTCTAAGCACCCATTAGGTTCATTTTTATGTCCTAATACCCTTCAAACACTCTCAGTCCCAATTCGAAATCCTTAAGAGTCTTTTGGAGCCATCTACCCTTGGGGGTTTCAACATCGATTTTCCTAATAATTTTGCCTTTCATTCTCTAGTTGTAAATGCAAGTTGCTGAAGTACTTAGAAGGTGTCCAAGCATATAATAGTTGCATTAGGGTGTCCTAATACACCTCAATCCACGCTGGACATAATTTGAAACCATTTGGAATGATTTGGGGACAGTTTGGAGCTTCACTAGTCCAAGGTTCGAAAATTGGCCAAATTGGGAAAATTTTCAAATTGGGGACATTATAGAAAGGGCTTATATCAGCAGATCAGAAGTTTTTCTTGGTATGTGGTTGCCCTAGGGGCATTAATCTCTGATGTAAATGAACTTGTAATCTACTCATTGTATTCTCATGCCATCAATATATATTAAGGAAGATTTTGTTGGCTGGGGTTTTCTCCTGTAAAAGGTTCCCCAGGGCAAATTTCCTGTGTTTATGGTGGTTGCTTGATTTGTGATCTACTTCTGTCATTTACTGGTTATCATCAGATTTATGGTTTATATTCAGTTGGCACCTTCAGTTTTCTAGATCTGCAATATTAATTTAAATATCAGTCATAAGAGTTTCCAGATCTGCTATATTTATAAAATTTATCACTAGGCTGGTTGTTATTCTTTCTTGTAGAATATCTTCCGATGCTACTCAAAACATCAACATCCTTGAAATCTCATTGTCGGTGCAATTGATTGTCGACGGACAGGTGGAATTGGGGGCGAAGCTGAATGCTCTTGCAAAGGCCATGACTGTGAAAGTTTTCAGTGGAAGACTCCAAGCGGGACAACCAAGCTCGGCCCAGGCTGAGCCTAAGGTGCCCAACCATGTGACCATTTCTGATGATTTCTAATTCTGATTCCAGCTGCTTAAGCTTGTTTTTGTGCCATAGGCCTGCAGATAAACTGCTCCTTAGTAAATAGAATAGGACTAGCCAGATGACTGTTCATGGGTTTAGTCCCTATAGGCAGTTTAGCATCACTTTTGGTTTATGTAATCAGTCTGGACAGCTCTTTGACAATCTGTTAAGATGGACAGAGGTAGACAAGTTTAAATTCTCTGGCTGGTCTGGTTTCCCTGGTGGCAGGCCAGCCACAGAGATTGTGTATGTTTAATTTTTATTAAAAAAACTGGACTCTGCCCATACACTGACTATCTCTCCACTCCAAAACCCTCTAAGTCCACCTCGTTTAAATATCCTCAATAAGGTTATGAACTGATGTTTAAAGATATAATGGTTAGCCAAATGGAGGATTTCCAATTTCCAATCACATAAATAAAACAAATAAAATGACAAAGAGAGTCCATGTAAACCATAATACGGAACCAAGAAATCCCTTTAAATGCAAATTAAGATACAATGAATAGAAAATTAACTCAAATTGAATACCAGATTTCAATCTATAGTGACACTGGTCACTGCAATACCTGTTTAACCTGCTGTGCACTCTTTTCCGAAACATGGCACGTTCCAACAAGATAAAGGTCGGCCCCATTCTCTCCATTCCTCAAATAAACCACGCTCCCATCTTCTGGTATTGAACTTGCGTGCATACCACGACGTTCAATTGCAGGATTCGAACCCCGGACATGTGAATGGCGCAAAACGATGCCTTTCTTCTCCGCGACAGTTGCTAAAGATTGGCAGACTCGGACCAGTTTAGCTGCTTGCATTGCCTTAAACATCCGGAGTTTTCCTTCGACCTTAAATCCTAACAAAGTCATCGACTTTCTTGTCCAGAAGTTCACTAATCTGGCATACTTCTCACAAATCTGTCACACTTTTGGTAATCTTCGGCACTGAACTCCATTAAATAGAATTTTACTTTCCAATGTATATGGCATCGGTATTCAATTGTGCCTTACAAATGTCTGGATTCTACGCTATACCCATAATTACAGGTCTGAGTATCTCACCCTAGTGAAATTACCTTTACGCTGAAGCTTCTATGTTATCCGTGTGCGATCGCAATCGTCCTGCTCCTTGTTCAAAGTTTGGATGGGCTCGAGCACGTTCTCTTTCAATATTTTGAAAATATGAACAAGAGCCACTTAGTAACATTGCGACCTGTTATGGAGAGGAGCTATATTTGCATGTAGTTTTGACAATTGATGCAGTTTAAGATGAATGCTTTAATTGTTATTTTGGTAAAAGAGTAGAGATATGAAGACATAGGTAGGGTACTTGAGAGATTTAATCACTAACTTCTTGTTGATATATGATCCCTTCTTTTTGTGGCATATATATTTTTGTTATATTAGCCATCTATATGGATCATGACCTATATATTGACCTTGGATTATGATGATCAGTATTGGATAATCGGTTCCAAAAGACATGTTGGGCATCTTGGCCGCGTGTCGATGATTGTCAATACTTTTTTGGGAGTTTTGTTTATGGGGCATTTACTGATTTTACAGGGCTATCCTGTCTACTTTGGTCACGTTTGTTGATTGATATATTAGCAATATTAATGCCACGGTTTTGGTCTTGTATATGGCCACATGGGGGATGACATAGACATCCACTGGACTGCTACATATTTCACAATTGGTTCTATTTACTATTTCGCATTATTAATAGTAAGTTAAATTTTTCTATGGAAAAAGGTAGGGTAGACTTTTTTTTCATTTAATGTTATTTCATTCAAACGAGAATGGATTGCATCTAATATAGTATGGTTGTATGGTTGTTTAGTAAAAAATATATTAATTTTTTTAACTATAAAATTGATTTTTCCACATGTGACTATAAATAGAAAGAAAAACACAAAAGATTACGGTGTTGTCAAAACCCCATTCTCCTTGTAAGAAAGTCTCAATACACTGAAATGGGTTCGGAACGCGCTAAGAGCCCGCTTTTCAACCTCATATGTCAAGGATATCTAAAGCCACAACATTGGGCCATATCTTACATCTTCCATGATATCGAAAAGATCTTTTAGGCTTATCTGGATGACTTAGTTGTTGTAAAAAATAATAACTAATACGCTAGAGATGAAAAGAATCTCACCACTTCAAATCTTATTATGTCAGTGGTTTGTTGAAAACTAGTGACTTCGGGCTTGGAAGAGGCTACTTGGATACTCAAGGCACTACACCCTAACTGTAAATATCTAACGATTTCATAATTCATTATTGAAAGATGTTGCTATGCCATCATTCATAGTTGTTCAGTCAAAATGTCATTGCATAGCTCCAGATTAGCAACCTAGTTCCATATTAACTCCACTCTAGAGCGAAAACATATCAAACACTGAGAAAGACAAACAAACTTCAAATTATGTATTTAGATAGCTCCTCAGAAAATGTTCAATATCAACATAGCTCTTAATTTTTCAACATCAAAAAATTTTCATGCAATATTCCAGTGAGACTCGTGGCTCAATTTAAAATGAATTTCATGTTTTGTGTCTAGATTTATCTCTAATTTTAGAATAAAATTATTAATTACAGAGCTTCATTTTAGTTGCAAATGTTTTGAATATAAATAGATATTGAAAAAACAAAATTTAATATATCTTTTATTCTCAAACTAATTGCAAGTCTTTTCCATGACAATATGTGAAATTCTGGAACATAGCAGATCATTGAGCCTGAGAATACCTCACAGTGACAGAATTAGCAAAGAAGAAAAATTACAGTAAAAAATAGCAAGAATTGAGCAATAAATTCATACATGCAAAGAAACTCGGATGTGCACAAGAATGCATGCCATCTTCCATTAATATGTATACTAAAAGAATATAGTACAATTGGATAAATTCGATTACCCAGGAGGAATTTGACCCCATCACAGTCCAGCATAGGAATTATCCCTTCTACAATGCTTTGATAGTTGCAAACTCAACTGAATCTCAGTTCACTGAAGCTATTGTCAGTTAACTAACCATGCAAGGCGCATCAATGAGTTTTCCATGCAAAATAGGCTAGAGAGGGCGCCTTAGTTGACAGTCAATGGCAATCGGAGCTCAAACCCCCACTATAGTCATGAACTCATGTGGAATGAACCAGATCGCTGAGTTAGCTCTTAAAATCTAGGGAATTGACTTTGCATGGCATAAATTCATGCATGAGGGCGCATCAAGTGGCTAATGAGGCCCAAATGACAACAGCACACCACTAAGGGGTCAAAGTAGACTTGATGTTCTTCAATCCAGTAGTTGAACCACTGGTGATGAGCAAGTCATCCACATACAATACAATCAACAATAGGCAACCTCCCTTCTGCTGCATGTAGACATTGCAATCAGATTTGCATCTCTCGAACTTTTGTGACAATAAGAAAGAATCCATTTTGACATACCATGCCCTGAGGGCTTGCTTGAGCCCATACAATGATTTCCTTAGTCTGCATACCAAGGATGGATCATCGGTGTACCCCTCAGGCTGCTTCATGTAAATCTCTTCTTCTAAGTCACCATGTGGGAAGGCACTTTTTACATCCATGTGATGTACCTCCCACTGTTTCAAAGCTGCAATTGCCAAAACAAGTCTGACATAATCCATTCTTGCTAGTGGGGCGAATCTCTCATTGTAGTCCAAGCCATGAACCTATGAGGACCCCTTGTCAACCAACCAAGCTCTGTACTTGATTGTAGATCCATCAGAAGCAAGTTTTGTTTTGTAGATCCACTTACATTGGACTAGCTTTCTCCCTGGGGGAAGAGAGACAAGATCCCATGTCTCATTGTTCCACAGTGACTCATATTCTTCATCCATGGCATCCTGCCATCTTGGATCATGGCAAGCCTCTTTGAAGGATTGTGGATCAAACCCCACCATCATGTAGCACCTCTCTGGGAGAAGTGGATCTGTATGACATAGTGCAAGGTTTGCATCTTGATACTGCGATCTAGCTCTTCTATGGTCAGATGGATCGCCAAACTTCTTG
Source organism: Larix kaempferi (assembly GCA_027924585.1). Lineage (NCBI taxonomy): Eukaryota > Viridiplantae > Streptophyta > Pinopsida > Pinales > Pinaceae > Larix > Larix kaempferi. Next base: position 24,490,881 of record BSBM01000257.1, on the reverse strand, counting down.
AACAACACAATATTGCCCTCCCAGAAGGTGCAAGGAAGACTGATTATGGAAGTAAGACAGGTGATCATGAGATATGCCATGCACTGAGGGTTGGATTCTCACAATCGCAAGCCTTCCTCATAGATTATGGAGCCTCCAACCACATGGTTGCCTCCAAAGAGTCTTTTCCTCTCTAGATCTCACTGATGGTCCTAGTATTCACATGGGAGATGATTCACAAATCTCTGTTGAAGGGAAGGGAACAATACAACTGGAGCATGGAAAGTTCAACAATGTTCTATATGTGCCTTCTTTGGCAGCAAACTTGTTATATGTTTATCAGATGACACACACAGTTTCACCAAAGGAAGTTGTTTTTGAACCTAATACAGTTGAGATTGCATAGATCTCTTATGGGAAGCTAATAGCTAAAGGTGTTGCAAACCATGCCTCAAAGGCATATGAGTTCTCCCATTTTTTTCCATATTCACATCAAAGTTCCCTCTTGACCCATGCCAACGAGACCAACAGACTCTAGCATGAGATATTCGACCATCTCAATTTCAAGTACTTGCAGCAGTTGCACAAGGAAGATATGGTTGAAGGATTTCCTGACATAAAATTCTCTCAAGGAATCTGCAAAGGCTGCTTGGTAGGGAAGCATCCAGAGTGAAAGTTTGATGTTGGGAAGGCAAAGAGAGCTTCCTCCACACTTGATTTGATACACAGTGATGTCTCGGGACCGATGCCCACGACTTCTATGAATGGATCCAGATACTTTTTGACCTTCATAGATGACTACTCTAGGTTCTGTTGGATCTGTTTTCTTAAGCAGAAGTCTGACTATGAGGTATTCGAGACTTTCAAAGTTTTCAAGGCCTTGGTTGAGAACACTGTCTGGAAGAATATCAAAGCACTTAGATCTGACAAAGCACTTAGATATGACAATGGAGGGGAGTACATCAAGAATATCCAAATGCAACATTTTGTCCCATACACACCACAACAAAATGGTGTAGCTAAGAGGAAGAATATGTCATTGAAATAAATGGATACCTGTTTACTTGAAGCAAAGGATCTTCCACCATATTTCTAGGCAGAAGCAGTAAATTGTGCTTCATACATTCAGAACAAGGCACCTCACAAGTCAGTGGATGGTGTCACTCCATTTGAAGCACTGAAGAGACACAAGCTAGATGTCTCTCACCTGAGGGTTTTTGGATCCAAGGCATGGGACATGATCCCATATGACAAAAGAAAATCTCTCCAACCCCAAAGTAGTGAATGCATTTTGTTGGGCTATGTAGAAATGCAAAAGCATAAAAACTTATGGAGATTGCAACCAGAAGATGCTTCATTGAAAGAAGTGTCCAGTTCAATTAAGATCCATTGCAAGATCTACAGTCAATTGAAGAAGAAGGTAGATCTGATCTTCCTACTCCATTTGCACATGATGAAGATCAGAATGATGTCTCTTTTGATGATCCAGATTCAGATTCCGAAGATTAGGACCAAGTTGAATCAGACCTTGATATTGAGTATGAAGATCAAGCATATCCAGATCCAGATCCAACACCTACTCCCAACCCAAGGCCAAAGTGGGCTCAAAAAGTCCTTGAAGCTGCTAGGAACATAGCTAGTTTGATCTATCGTCTTCTTCATGCAAGAACTCTCTGGATGGTTTCCTTTCTTGCAATAGATACACTTGGACTTCTCAAACCTCTTTTACTTATCCTTCTTGGAGTTGGAGACTCCTTCTGATGGATTAGGATTCTAATTTGGTTTGGATTCAAATTGTTTCTTGTCCTTTCCCTTATGCTTCCCTTTTGCATTCGAATTCTTGGACTCCCCAGCCATAAGAGCTTGATTCTTGGAGGCCTTCAGGGCTCCCATTTGGATCAGTTTGTCTTGTTCTTGGATCAAGGATTCTGTGAATGCATCTAAAGAAGGCATTTTCCAATTTGGGATTGAAAATATCCCAGAGTGAAAGGTAGACACAAATATTGAAAATTCAGGGCCAAGATTACTTAGGATGGATAGCACCAGTTGTTCATCCTTCTTGTCAATTCCACATTGTTTGCGCTGCATAATTAAGGACTTGGACTTTGAAAAGAATTGTTGTATGGTTTCGAAATTGTTGGGTTGAAGATCAATTAATTCATTCTCCAAAATGTGGCCTCTCAGCTCATCTTGCTTACCAAAGAGAGTTTCAAGCTTTAGCCAGACTTCCCTTGGGGTTTTCTGAAAAAACTAAAGTTCTCACTAATAGAATAGTAAATATAGGTAACGTAGAAATGCCATGTAAAGCAAGTAAATAATGTAAATTAGAATAGATGTAAGATGTAAGATCATTTACAAGAATTAATGTCGGGTATTTTATACCCTAAGTGGGAAGGGAGGCGACTTTTCAAGTCACCTCTTGAGTAATTAATTAATTACCCTAATTAACCTACTTAGTATTAAATGTTAATATTTATAACATTTATGTTTGTTACATTGCCTTCCCCTTAAGGGAAGCTTTGTCCTCAAAGTTGTATTGAAAACAATGTATGAATTCCCTTGAACTGTCGTCTCGGGGTCCTTTCCTTTTTGTAATTTCGACTCTTGATGAAATGAGACAATACGAGTTACAGATTCCCAAGGAGAATTGTCGCATTGTATCTGTTGTGGTCCATCCCAAATCTATTTTTATCAGAGCTCTGAGATCATTTTGTGGGACGGTCCGTTTCAATTGTTGCTTAGTATGTCGATATTTTCGCCTGTCAACATAATTCTTCTGTGAGTGCTCGTTTTGACCCTGTCGTTGGTCAAAATGGCAATTATAATTGGGATGTCTGTAAGGCGTATGTGTTGTTTGTTTTTCTTTCTTTTGAACTGCGGCGAGGACTGCCTTCACTTCCTCGACTTGATTTTTGGATGCATCTTCCTGCATTTGCGCTTCTTGGTTCTCCAGTAAATTTTTATGATTTTGAATCTTTTCGATTCTTTCATCTCGCGACTTTTTTTCAATATCTAACTTCTTGATTTGCCTCTCTAGTTCCTGATTACGATTATTTAGACATTGGTTTTCTTCTTGCTTTTCCAGTATTCTTCCTTCGAGGTCTTCACCGAAGTGTTCCCTCTTGCTACTATTTTTCAATTTTTTGATCTTTGCAATCAGTGTTTTGTTATGATTTCGTAGTCGAAAAATCTCTTCGGTATTGCTTGATAACACCTTGTTGATTTTTGTCGGTTCCAACTTATGTGTTTTCTTACTGCCGTCATACTGCTGCTGCTGGAGTTTTTCTTTTTGCTGTTGATGATGACGTAACTTTGTTTCTTGATTTTCTAACTTTTCATGTACTTGCACCAATTCGTCTTCTCTGTCCATGATGACTTTGTTTAGACGACTAATTTCCTCTTCTAAGTCGACACTATTTCCATACGGATATTCTTCGACTTTGTTTGGTTTTTTTTATCTGGTCTTCAAGTTTTTGAATGATACCTTCCATATGTGATATGTTCTCGTCCTTATCCGATAAATTTTTTGTGAGGTTTTCTCTACTATCTTCCAATGATCGAATTCGTAATTCTGAGGTAGTAATCTGTTCGTTTTGAAAACCATTAATTCATTCTTGATTGTCGAAGTGGAGTTGTAGAACACTATTAGCTAGTTCACACGTTTTTAACTTGGCCGAAAATGCACGTAACTGTGATTGCAGTTGTGAGTGACCTGGATTGTCCCTCATAATAAAATGTTTATCACATATTGGACAGGATCGATCGTAATTTTTAAAGGCTGTCAGATATTGGAATTCCATTTCGTAATAAGGACACTTAGTCCAAAATTTGAATTTATATATGTCCTCCATAATTTCTTTAATATCTTTTGAGACTTGATTTATGTTCTTTTTAATATCTTCTTTGATTTTTGTCTTCCTTCCTTCTTTTTATAAAATAATAATTGTATTTAATACAGTTGTTAAATAATAATTATTATTATTTATAATAATAATAATATGATTTTTTTGATCGAAGCTGTGAACTAAAGAAGTCACGAGTCTGATTGCTGGAGGACATCGTTTGATAGCTGCGCGCGCCCTAGGGCTTTGCTCCCTTTCTTCTTCAGGCAGGCACCCCCATGGCCACGCCTGGGGGAGGGCTTCCCCCTCTCTCCTCCCCGATCTCTGCCGCTGAGGCTTTCCGGAGGCTGTTATTACCATCCGGGAAGGGTCTTGTTGCTCCCACTGTACCGAAGTTCATAAAAAAGATTGAAGTTGTGCCTGAAATCGATCTACCGACTGAACACCCCATCAAGATCGCCCTGGCTCTGGCTGAGCGTGGACTGGTCGGCCAGTTCATGGGGCTATGGCCATCTACTAAATCCACTGACGACTGGATCCAAAGGAATTGGAGGCCTCAGATAAAGAACAGTGTCACCTGCTATCCGGTTGGCAGGGGATTCTTCATCTTTGAATTTATTGCCAAGGAGGACCGTGATCTCATATTCAGAAGTGGACCGTACTTTATGGGGACCCAAGTCCTTTACCTGAATCGCTGGACTCCCGATTTCGACCCCGAAGTTGACGTCCCGAAGGAAGTTCCAGTTTGGGTGAGGCTCCCAAACCTCCCTGTTCATTGCTGGAACATACAATCTCTGGAAATGATTGGTAATACTCTGGGAAGGTACATAGACAAAGCTGAGAACAAGGGACAGTACACATGTGCGAGAATATGTGTAGAAGTGGACTTAGAAGCAGGACTACCGGAGGCAGTAAAGCTCAAAGTTGGATCGTGGCACCATTTCCAAAAGCTGGACTATGAACAGCTTCCTTTCAAGTGTCGTCTCTGCCACGAGCACGACCACTTCTAGAGGAACTGCCCTATCAATCAGACACATGAAGAGGGAGATGGCTGGCAAAAGGTCAAGGGGAAATCGACCTCTAAACCCCAAGGGAAAAAGACATCTGGGGACTTACAGAAAAATCAGCCGGCAGTCTCTTCCAAGACATTCCAAGAAACCACTAAAGCAGATCCTACTGTTAGACAAGCCGTTAAAGATCCTAAGAAAGCCAGCGATCCAAGGAAAGATCATAGCTCGGTGAGTATTGCAGAAATCCATACAGAAGATCACCTAAAATGTAAAGATGTTGATCCCCAGGCTGTTGATCTGTTGGAACCAGGAGAAACCCCAACGTAGATCCAATGGAACCTTCGGCAGCAGGTGCCAAACAAGTTAACGAAGGTCCTTCAGAAACGGATCCAGGGGAAGATTCTGATGATGGAGCCTCATCGAGTAGCATGCAAACAATCCCATTCAAAAATCCAAGCGGGAGAAAATCGAAAAAGAAAAAAAGAGATGAAGCCACTTATCTAGATGTCCTTGAAGGCTCCCAAAAAACTCTGAAGAACATGATGAAAACCAGATCCAAAAATGGAACGCCCTCGGCCTCTAAAGGGGCCAACCCCATCTCCCAAAATTCTTAATGCGATACATCTCCTGGAACTGTAGAGGGTTAGGATCTAAATTAAAAGAAGAAGCTCTGAAAGACATGGTTAGAATCCATAAACCGGAGATTCTACTGATCCAGGAGACTAAGCTGGAGGAAGCTGATCTACTCCAGGCAGGGAAATTTTTTTGGAAAAAAGGTCCAGGGATTGCCATCAACTCCAGAGGAGTTTCTGGAGGCGCTGCCACCTTTTGGGATTCCTCGATCTATGACATTGAAGATGAAAAACGAACCACGCATTGGGTCTTCACAAAGCTCCACCATAAGCTCTCAGGCCGCATTGTAAGTCTCTTTAATCTATATGTTCCTGTCTCAATTTCTGAAAAAAAAGACTGCTGGAATATGCTTGACAGTTTTCTCAACGTACAGCAGTCAGAGAATATCATTATTGCAGGGGATTTGAATGTCACTCTGGCCCCCAATGAGAAAAAAGGTGGCTCTCCGGTTAGAGACCCCTCCAGGGAATGGGTTGAGGATATTATTCTTGACTGGGATCTTATTGATATCAAGCCGGCCAAAGGTAAGTTTACTTGGTCCAATAAGAGGATTGGGCCAGGCCATATCGCTGCTCGACTTGACAGATTTCTCGTCCACTCATCTTTCCTTACCTTTGGGTTGCTGGCTTCCTCCAAAATCCTTCCTCATTGTACCTCTGATCATAACCCCGTCCTGCTGGATCTGACCTGTGACCAAGATCTGGGGCCCATACCTTTCCGGTTCAGCCCTCTCTGGATCCATCAAGAGGATTTTATGGAAGTTGTGTCCAACTCCTGGGGAATCCACTTAAAAGGTTCGCCATCCTTCATCTGGGAAGGAAAAATCAAAAGGCTGAAATATGTTCTTAAAAAATGGGCAAAGCTAATCACCTCCCCCATTACAAGAAGAACGCAAGCTCATTCTGATCTGGAGGCCCATCAATCCCTCATGGAAAATTGTCCTATCTCTGAAAGTCTTCTCAGTAAGGAAGGGACCCTTCAGAAGGATTTTTTTTCTTCCTGCAGGCTAGAGGAGGAGTATTGGAGACAAAAGTCCCGTAACCTTTGGCTTCTAAGCGGGGACAAAAACACCAGGTACTTTCACAAGTAGGCTGAGTCTCGGAAAAACTTCAAAGCTGTCACTGAAATTAACTTTCATGGATATGTTCTAAAGGATTTTGAAGATATTAAAAAGGCCGCAGTGTCTACCTCCAACGATCTCTTCACTGCTCCTGTAGAGGACCAACTTGATCCTTCCTCTCACCCTTTTGATCTCATTCCTTCCCTCATCACTCCCGATGATAACCTCCTCCTTACTGCCCCTGTAACTATGAGCGAACTTAAAGCTGCTCTTGAGCTTATGAAACCTGATAGTGCCCCTGGACCGGATGGCTTTACTGCCCGATTCTTCACTTGCTGCTGGTCAGTCATCAAGTGGGATCTTCTTAAAATGATTCGGTATTCCCAAGAGACCAATCTTTTAGGAGGAAGCACTAACTCCTCTTTCCTTTCCCTAATCCCCAAAGAAAAAGGAGCATCAACTTTCAATCGTTTTAGACCTATCTCTTTGTGCAATACTGGGTACAAATTGATAACCAAAATTATTTCCTCCAGGATCAAAAGACTGCTGCCCAGGATTATTCCCGATAATCAGGGCGGATTCATCAAAGGAAGAAGAATCCTGGATAACATAATCCTTGTTCAAGAAGCTATTCACTCCAGCTTCCGCCAAAAAGAGAAAGGTATGGTCATTAAACTCGATTTAGCTAATGCTTTTGACCGTGTTAGACATGATTTTCTGTTTACAGTAATGAGAAAGTTTGGCTTTTCTAATCCTTTCATAAGCTGGGTCAAAGGTTGTGTGAGTGGGCCATGGATAGCCCCTTTGGTCAATGGCCGACCAACAACCTTCTTCAAAGCATCTCGAGGTCTTAGGCAAGGATGCCCGCTGTCCCCACTTCTCTATGCTATTCAAGCCTCAGTGCTGAGCTTTCAGCTCAACTTCTGTCAGGAAATACACACCCTTCCTGGGCTGAGGATGGCGAACAACGTCCGGGACATAAACCATGCCCAATTTGCTGACGATACCTTGTTGTTGGGCGGCGCAAGCATCTTCTCAGCTGATCATTTCAGACAAGAGCTGGATCTTTATAAGAAGGTGTCCGGAAGCAAAATTAACTTCCAAAAGAGCAAAATCTTCAGCTGGAACTGTTCGGCCAGAATGCTCAGGGAGATTGCTAGAAAGCTGGGAATGGAAGGAGCATTGGAATGGGACGAATTCAATTATCTTGGCATTCCCATCAGCAAATCTAAAATCAATTCGGTTAAATGGGGCGCCATCCTGGAAAAAATCAAAGGGAAAATCCAAAACTGGAGTGCCAACTGGCTCAACCTTGCTGGGAAAATGGTTCTTCTCAAGTCTGTATTGAATAGTATGCCTATTTACCAATCCTCTATTCTGCTGGCGCCTGGAGTGGTAATTCGGAAGATTGAAAGCCTGCTTAAAAAATTCATATGGGAAGGTGGAAAAAGGAATGAAAAGAAGCTGCACCTTATTAGCTGGGATAAAATTCAAAAACCAAGGGACGAGGGAGGTCTGCAGGTAAGGAGTCTTTCTACCCAAAATCTTTCCCTAGGAGCTAAACTTCTCTGGCAGCTGATATCTGGGAAAGATAGCTGGAGCACTAGAGTTCTCAGGAAAAAATATTTTCCAGGAACCAGAAAGAGATGTTTGGACACCCAACCGTCGAACAGAGTTGGATCTCCTATCTATGCAGTCTGTCTCAAAGCTCTTGATATTTTCAAAAGAAACCTCTTCTGGATCCCTGGAAGTGGGAAAAAAATCAGAGTCTGGGAGGACTCCATCCTAGGAGGTATCCCATTGGGGCAGATCAAGGAAGTGGAGAATATTAAAAATTGGCTGATAGACCTTGGAGTCACCTCCTTATGGGATCTTTCTAAGTGGACTGACAATTACTGGATTGGATGGGACTTTGGCAACCTCCCTCCGGAATTAGATTCTGAAGTAGAAGTTTTAACCGCCCTCCTTCAAGGCAAATCGCCTCTTAAAGGAAATTCCAGAGATAAACGGGGATGGGGGAACATATCTGGAAGGTATTCAGCCTCTGAAGGCTATAAGCTTTTCAATGCAACCCCCTCTGCTGCGCCCAATCCAGCAATCTGGCGATTTCTGTGGAATAAAACTTTCATTCCTAAAATTGATATGTTCTGCTGGATTTTAGCCCATAACAGCATTCTTTCCGGAGAAAATTTGAAGAAAAAAGGCATGGCTGGTCCATCCCGCTGTCCGCTCTGCAAAAATGAAGAGGAAACCACTGATCATTTAATTGTTGGATGTCCATTTGCGAGAGAAGTATGGAGAGAGGCTTTAGCTCTTCCTGACTTTATCTTGCCTAGCACTACTAACGCCCTCTTCACTGAGTGGTTGCAGATCTCTCCTTTCAAAATCTCCAAGAAAGCCCTGCTTCAAATTGTCTGGAGATGGATTCCCAAAGCCATCTGTTGGAATATTTGGCTTGAGAGGAACAGTCGGATTTTCAGGGGAAAAGATCTCCCACCATCTAGAATTGCTATGAAAGCCAAAGCAATCTTAATTGAAGCAATTGAACACAGTCCCTCCCTGATTAACAATACTCAACTCCTTCCTGATGAGGCTCAGTGGTTAGATCACTTTGAACCAAACCATAATCATCGAAGCGGACCGACTCATTCTTTGTCTGAAGACTGGGAAATCAGGATGGACGATACTGCCTTCTCCATCTGGACTGCATCTCTTAAAGAAATATGCCTCTTCTTCGATGGGGCATCTAAGGGCAATCCGGGTTTGGCCGGAGGGGGAGGAGTAATTTTATCCCCGGATGGAACTATTGTTAGTAATTATGCCTGGGGAATTGGCATAGAATCCAACAACACAACTGAATTCTGTGGGCTGTGGCAAGGACTCCGAATTGCACATTCCAAAAGACTCACAAAGATAGTGGTTTTTGGTGATTCCAGACTTCTAATCCAATCGTTGATAAAGAAGAAACCTCCATCCCATCTCAATCTGGCATTGATGTACCAAAAAATACAGAGGCTTATAACAAGGTTTGAATCCATAAAGTTTTTTCATGTTATGCATGGGCTGAATGCCTTGGCAGATGGTGAAGCCAACAAGGCCTGCCTCCTGAGCAGAGGTTCATTACAGATCGATGGATATGTATCCAGATGTGACGTCCCCTAAAGACAGAGGCAGCTCGATCTGCACAGGGCTAGCTAAATCTAGTGGCAGTGCTCAAATGAACCATGAAGAATCTCTATCTGACGATTATGGAACAATACCCATGCACAAATCTTTTGATATTCCTGAAGCTAGTGACCCTCAGCCGAGTTGGTTACTCTATTCAAATCACAAGCCATTAAAGGCTGCGAAGTTTGTGGAGGTTAGCGGTACACTGGGGAGTATTCAGTGGATAATCTTTTCTAAGCAGTGTCTTAGCACCAACGCTTGTACCCATGAAAAAGGAGCAAAGGATTCGTCAGGCTCTTCATCAATCTCGGGCCTGACTGTTGAAGAAAGAATGGATGCTATGGAGAGTCTCAAACTCCAATCTGAAATCCAGGATCGGAACCTGCAGGATACAAGGGTGTCTGAAGATCAAAATTGGAAGACGTTAAGAGATATTAGTGCTCTTGAAAGGGCAGTCTTCAAGATCAACGAAAATTGGATAAATGATATCTCTCATGCTTGGGCTTCGATTCTGCTCCAGCGCTCTCTCCTATCAAGTTTAAATTTTCCTGCATTATGGACCTTCGTCTTTGCTTATTACTCTTCTGCTATTTGGATGTAAGAGTGTACTCTAGTAATCTGGCCGTTGGGCATCTTTGGTTGCATTCTCCCCGAGGAACAGTGATTCCAACTATAACTGTTGAGTCAGAAATTTTGTACAAGCATTCTGCAGCTGTTTTGCAGGCCCCAATATAACCTTCCCCTATGTTTCGGTCAAAAAAAATAATATGATTTTTTTGGATGGGAGGCAAAATAAGGATTTTAAAAATGATTTATAATAATAATTATTATATATAATAACAATATTATTATAAAAATTTGAATTGGATAAATTATAATAATAAATATTATTATTATAAATTTATATATCTAAGGTTGTGAAAAATAGAATTTTAATCAAACTAGAATAGTTTTATAAAACTAGAATGGTTTTATAAAACTATGTTCTTGTTTTTTTTAACTTTATTTTCTTACTTTCCCTTCTTTTTATTTTTTATTTTTTTTCTACTTTCCTATTTTTTTACTCATTTCTTCTTTTCTTTACTTTTTTTTTTTTTTTTTTACTTTTTCTTTTCTTTACTTTTTCTTTTCTTTATTTGTTTCTTTTCTTCTTTGTTTCTTTTCTTCTTCTTCTTCTTCTTCTTCTTCTTCTTTTTTACTTTTTTCAAAAAAAAAAAAAAAAAAAAAAACTCAAGTATTTAGGAAAACCCTAGTTTTTAATGGAAAAATTCCAAGATTCAGATGATGGCTAATAGCCGGATCGGAAACGAAGCTCTAATACCACTAAAAAAACTAAAGTTCTCACTAATAGAATAGTAAATACAAGTAACGTAGAAATGCCATGTAAGGCAAGTAAATAATGTAAAGTAGAATAGATGTAAGATGTAAGATCATTTACAAGAATTAATGTAGGGTATTTTATACCCTAAGTGAGAAGGGAGGTGACTTTTCAAGTCACCTCTTGAGTAATTAATTAATTACCCTAATTAACCTACTTAGTATTAAATGTTAATATTTATAACATTTATGTTTGTTATATTTTCAATCCATTAAGATGGAAGAACAAGTCTCTGGAGATGTGAGTACACATAAAACCAAAAGCCTCATCTAACTTGTTCAGGTACTTTGCTTTCTCAATAACTACTTGAGATTCAACTTCCTTTCCCATTGTGACCCTGTATAGACTCTTGTTGCGCAAGACAATCCATATTTGCCCTCCAATCCCGATAATTGAATGGTGTCAGGATTCTTGGTGTCAAAGGAACATTCGAATTCTCCATCTGTAGCTAATGGAGCGAATGTAAACTACTATTGCTACACTAAAAACTTCTCAAAATCCTGTAGAAAAATCTCAAAACGAAGATAAACAACTCTGCTGAGCTCTAATACCATGTAAGGTTTTCTAATACACCAAAACCTACAGATGTTGGTAATCATGTGAAACCAAGCACAAGTCCAAGGATCCCAATGTGGGAGATCAATCCACATTATATTCCCACAGGTGTGACGGTTATAACCGATACTCCAACACCCCCCTCTAGCGTAGCTCGGGGGAATTGAACTTGGGACCTCAGCTCTGACACCATGTGAAATTTTGGAACACAACAAATCATTGAGCCTGGGAATACCTCACAGTGACAGAATTAACAAAGAAGAAGAATTACAATGAATATTAACAAGAATTTAACAGTAAATTGATACATGCAAAGAAACTCATGTGCACAAGAATGCATGTCATATTCCATTAACCTGTATACTAAAAGAATACATTGCAATTGGATAAATTCAATTACCTAGGAGGAATTTGAATCCATCATAGTCTAACATAGGAATTATCCCTTCTACAGTGCTTTGATAGTTGCAAACTCAACTGAATGTCAGTTCACTGAAGCTACTATCAGTTAACTGACCATGCAAGGTGCATCAGTGAGTTTTCCATGCAAAATAGGCTAGAGAGGGCACATTAGTTGACCGTTAGTGGCATTCGCATCTCAAACCCCCCACTATAGTCATGAACTCAGGTGGACTTAACCAGATCATTGAGTTAGCTCCTAAAATCTAAGGAACTGACTCTGCATGGCCTAAATTCATGCATGAGGGCGCATCAAGTGGCTAATGAGGCCCGGATGACAACTGCACACCACTAGGGGGTCAACAACATCATTCAATACTAGGGAAAATGAAAAAAGGCTAAGGTGGACAAAGGTTGGATTATTAAGTATCCTAACACCCCCCCTTAATCCAAACTTAGACAACCTGGGCCCTGGTAACTGAGACCAAAGGTCACCCATACAATAATAATAATAAAACAATTGTTCATGAAACTAAGGAAATGGGGAAAACCTCATGGGACCCCCCCCTTGCCTAAAAAATGAACAGCAGGGAACTCAAATAGCCTTCACAACAAACAGAGATCTGAGATAGGCAAATCTATTAGTTACACCAAAATATCGTCATCATGAGTCATGTGCCATCTCTATTCCTTAATCCTCGAATTTCCTTGGCTAAAACATTAGAAGAAAGGTTGTTGTCCTTTCCCGTTACCTTTTGTTGTCACCCCGACATGCCCTGCCTTCTAGCAAGGAGCGTCGAACCCAAGGTGACGTGCTCTGCACCTTAGCAGAGTGTGTTGGTGACGTAGTGTGCCTTTGTACAAGGTACGGTGATCCACTTTTGACGCATGTTTCCTTTGTGCAAGGTGCATCGCAGTTGGTTAAAATGGAGTAAAAGGAAGCTTCGAGTGGCTTCTTGAAGCTTGGGTGATGTGGAGGCTTATCCCTAGATACCTGGGAAGGTGTCATTCGATCCCCTTACCTAGTGGGATGATCCCTTAAGCCTCTCCCCTAAATACTCAACCTTTCCTATCCCTTTAGCCCTATATATATGAACCCCCTCTCCATTGTTAAGAGGAGGAAGGATAAAGCACCCATATGCTGGTGGAATTTGGTCAGGATTATCTTCTTCATCCATATGAGGCTAGAAAGCTTTGATCTTTAAGGCAAGATCATTTGAGTTGGAGTCATAATTTCAAGGCATCAGTTGTAACTCTCTACTTTGTATTTGCTGCAAATTACATTTAATATAAATATATTTCATAAACTTGTTATGTCTTATGATAATGTTTAGGATTGGTTTCTTTGACCGTTGATCTAGTTAGATTCATAATCAGATGCTTTCATATTGTTTGTTTGTTTGCACTTGCTCCATCTTGTTTTGCAGTCGAAGATCGAGGAACTAGAAGTAGATCAAACGAGGAGAAGGGAATTACAATCATAAGGTAACTCACTTTCCGATCTACCTTGCAATTTAATCTAACTAGGAAAGATAATTATGTTATGTACTATTTTGTTCTAGATCTAAATCATTTAGGCTAGAGAGATCAATTTATGTTTGCATTAACAGATTGTCTTCAAGCAAAAATGGCAACCATACTGGGGAGTTATAGATCATAGTTTTGATTTGTTTTTAATTCTTGATTTTTCTTGATTGAGCCTCTAATTCCCTTTCCCTCCATTGGATCTGACCATCAGAGAGTCTCTTGGATATCCAGACTCTGCTTAGGATCATCATTAGAGTTGTTACCTTTTTATTCTTGGAGTATTTTTTTTTTGTTTCTCAGATCCCGCCCAACGCACCTGGTTGGTTTAACCCCCGCGTCACTGTAATTCTGATGCACTTTACCAATTATCAACCCGCGTCGCTGACACTCTCTAATTGTTTGCAAACTGCGTCGCTGACGCAATTTTCCCATTGGCAGAGTGTGTCGTTGGGTCTTCCAACGCCCTGGTACACACTTGTAGAGCGTGTCACCCTCCATTATTTGGCACTTAGTATAAAAAATTCTCAAAGTTGGTTTTTGGTCTGATTTTTTGAGTTTTATGTGTTTCCCCTTACAGTCACACAACCCCTACGCATGACATGTTCTATCCTTGGCTTGATTGTGAAGTTTAAGTGTCGATTAGGGTCCTAGCTAGTCAAGCAAGTGATTCAGTTGTTGTGGGCAATTTCAATCCCCCATCGATGTACTCAGTCTTTTGACTCCCGATCATCTCACCTGATATGTTCGATTTGTTCGATCTAACTTCCAAGCCTTCCCATATTTGGTTATTGTGATTTTTTTCTTGATTTTGTGTGTTTTGAGTGTTTTTTTTTAGATTTTGGGTGATTACTTTTCTTTGTGAATCTCCAATTAATCAAGTTTTGCAATAATATATTCTCTGATTTTTCTGAATAGTAGATCTGGAAAGTGGCATCATTCTCAGATATATTGAGTGCATTAGAATAGGAAATCAAAATTGTTCATTATCTTCATTTCGAGCTTGTTTCTTGAAATTGTTGTAGAGAATTTTTATACTTTGGAACAAGTATTAAAAGGTAATTTATGATGATTTTTTTGCTACATGAGATCATTCCTAGTAATAGAATATAAATAAGTTGTCAATTTTTTGTTGATTAACATGTCTCTTTCCCATCATGTGCTCAAGGGATTTTTTTTTTATTATCTTATGGGCATATTTGATACTAACTTGACCAGTTTTGGCCATGCTTGAGGTGGTTGCATAAGAAGGATCAACTTTTCATATTCACCTCTTCCAATAATGAGCAACATCAAAACAACTTACCACCAGTTGGCACTACAAAGATCCTACATAGATTTTCCAGGTGAACAACTACTCTTTTTCCCTAGGGGTTGAGTTATTTTTTTATTATTTTTTTATTTTTCAATAAAGACGAATTCAGTGCACCTTATGTTTTTTGTAGTATGATGAATTCTCAATAGTAGCTCTTCACATGTAGTAGAGCAAGTGATGCTATTTCACGAGGAGTGTCTCCAAGGCAATTATGATATGGTTTCTAAACTACAAATTGCACGCTCAACTGTGCAACCCGCTTCTGATTAATGCCAAAAGGTGATCTATGATGAATTTTTTGTTCTATGAGATCATGCATAGTAAAAGAATAGAAATAAGTTGTCAATTTTTTGTTGATTAACATGTCTCTTTCCTATCATGTGCTCAAGGGACTTTTTTTTCTTCTTCTTTTGGGCATATTTGGTACTAACTTTGACCGATTTTGGCCATGCTTGAGGTGGTTGCATAAGAAGGATCGGTTTTTCATTTTCATCTCTTCTAGTAATGTGCAAATTCAAAACAGCTTACCACTAGTTGGCACTACAAAGAGCCTACAAATATTTTCTAGGTGAAAAACTACTCTTTTCCCCTAGGGGTTGAGTTAAGGTCATTATAATGTTCCATATCCTATATGTATGTACAATATTAAAAACTTTGTCTCTTACAGGAAATATTTGATCTGAAAGTTAAAATATGAGTACAAGGAAGGTTCTTCCCATCAGGTAAGTCATCAGATATGATTTTGACATGTTTGTTCTGCGATTTTGTTGCATTGTTTGTTGGCACTACAAAGATCCTACACAGATTTTCCAGGTGAACAACTACTCTTTTTCCCTAGGGGTCGAGTTATTTATTTATTATTTATTTATTTTTCAATAAAGATGAATTCAATGCACCTTATGTTTTTTGTAGTATGATGAATTCTCACTAGTAGCTCTTCACATGTAGTAGAGCAAGTGATGTTATTTCACGAGGAGAATATAAACTATTCTCGAAGTAGAGAGGAGCTCAATAAGGTATAAATACTATTTTATTCCTATGTATTGAAGATGGTTGTAAATTTTTAAATGCATGTCTATTTCTTAAAATATTGTTAATAAATTTAGCATTTCATGGTTCATTGATTTCTACAGGACTTTGTAGTAGGATTTAAATGGTTGTTTATTTGCTTATATATTATTTACTCATATAAAAATTCTGTCTTTGATGATTTATGCGGGTCTTGGTGATGGACATGCATCTCGTGGACAACTCTTATCAAGTTGTATGGGCGAATGGATCTAGCGAAAGGACAATGATAAGGTAAGGGTTTTGACGTGTTTTTTAAAGTGGGTTTTGACATGGTTTTCTCCTTCTGTTTTCCAAGTTCTTCGGTTATTTTAGTGTTTAGAAGATCCGTCTTGAAATGCATCAAATATATAATTATTTTATGTTTGGGGATCATAATCAGCATTTTGAATTTTGGTTTCTATTTTTTAATTGATACATACTAGTGAAGGATAATAGGCATCCATTGTGTTGAAATACCACTCTTAGGTCAAGACCATAGTCATCACACACTAAGAAAAAAGACTTAGTGAAATCTGACATGGTGAAAATTAGTTGTACCACTATGGAGAAAGGGTTCTCTAGGATCCAATATTTTGCTAGTGAAAGGAGTGATCAACTCAATAAGGTCTTATATTAACAAGAATGACTTAACAATTTCATGGCCTAGCACAACCAAGGACTCCATACTCTGGACCGTGGATCCCTCCCTCAGAGAATAAGAAGTACTGGAATCCCTTGGAAACCCAAGGTTGTTTCCCATAACAATGTTGCAGAAGGACATTCAAGTACTAAGTAGTTGGGGGAGGCCTAATGGGAAGGGAATCCTCCTCATGTCTTTTAGTCTTAGTGTAAACTCATTGTTAACACCCAAAAAGTGCTCACTACCTCATCTACCCCATTACATGACTCATTTGTCCATATTTCCTACCATATTTACCTTCAGAACCCTAAAATCCCATTAAAAAGCCTCCAAAAGGCCACAAAACCATCAAAAAAGCCTCCAAAAGGCTAAAAAAACCCCTTTTTCCCCCAAAATTATCCAAAATTCCTCCAAAATAGCAAAAACCCTCTAAAAAGGGAATAAAAAATATTAAAAAAAAGGAGGAAAAAGAGGAAAAAGGAGGAAAAAACCCTATACAGCTGACCTAAACCATATGGTTCCCATAACCATGGGCTAGCACTCCACCACCAAAAACCTATAAATAGGTGATGGAGACCCCTCATTTCATATCCACAGTCAAATACACCCTTACTCTGCCAAAATCACTCTCGAAACCCTAGCTCACCCTTGAGCTACTTTCACCCTTGAGTGCCCCTTTTGGCCCATTTCCAACCATTTGGAGAAAGAGAAGGAGCAAAGTTGGAGTTTGGAGCAACCCTCTTGGACCATTGCAAGAACTTCACCAACCTCTACACTTGAGGTAAAATTTTAATACAAAAAAGAAGATCTTCACCATATTTCTATGTTTTTGTTATGTTTATTAATGCTCATGCTAGTTTAGAATTCGTATTGTTTTATTACTTTCATTTACTGTTTATTGAACTGCTACTAAGGAGTCCATTCTCCTTAGTAGGTGCTCATTTGCACAAGCTAGGGTGAAAACCCTAGCTATAGTTTTGGCGACTCCACTGGTGACTCCGCTTGTGTTTCTTTTCAATTTCTAGTTATAGTTTTAATAGTTTTAAGCGTTTTCAATTTTCTGCAATATTTTTCTGTTTTTTCCTTTCAGCTGTCCCTTTCGGCTGTCGTAAACCGCGTATTTTACCCCCCGCAGTTGCGTTCCGACCTCGTTTTTCAGGCGTTTACCTACGATCTAACCGTGGCTCTCACACTGTTTCCGGTGCCCTGCCGGCGGATTCAAGACTGTTACCTGCGATCCGACTGTGGCTAGTAGCTTGTTTGGTGCGATCCAACGGTGGCTGTTAACCATTTTTACGCGTCCTTCCTGCGGCTTTCAACCATCTTTCTGCAACCCGCCGGCGTCTTTAGGCCTTTTTCCTGCGTCTTGCCTACGGCTTTCAGCCATCTTCCTGCAACCCACCGGCGTCTTTAGGCCATTTTCCCGCGTCCTGCCTGCGGCTTTCAGCCATTTTTCTGCAAACCGTCGGCGTCTTTAGGCCATTTTCCTGCGTCCCGTTTGCGGCTTTCAGCCTTTTTTCTGCAACCCGCCTATGGCTTTCAACTTGTTTCTAGCGGCCCGACTGCATCTTTCGGCCAAAATCCCGCAACCTGTTCGCGACTGTTGAGCGGTTTCTCGTGGTCCGACCACCCAGATTTTCCACAGACCCGCGGTCTGTTTTCTGCATTTTTTCCTATTTTGAACCCAGCACTTTGCTGCAATATTTTCTGCACTTGCATAGCCATCTGTCCTGCCTGCAGCCATCCTTCCCTACAGCCTTTTCTGCAGTATTATTTCTGTTCCATTTACAGAATATTTTGTTTTAAATTTCAGCATTTTAATTGAAAAAGAGAAAATTTTGCATTTCAAAGTTTAAATTCTGTATTGTTATTTTTAGTTAGGAAGTTGCCCACTCCGTGGCACTTTTACTTGGGTTCATCATCTCACACGCACACACTCTGTCACCTAATTCAAGTGAGCCTTAAAAAACTACGTAACACAACCAACATTCTAACCCCACTTGGGGAACACATAAGAATTTTTGTAGTTAGGTAGGATCGAGGGGATAGGCATCCAAATAACACCCCTCGGTTACTTACACTTGAGACATAGCTGTTGTCCATTAGGGAACCAAAATTTCCTAGTATTTTTTGGCACGGTCACAACCAGTTTATCAGAGGGCCTCTCCCCTAGGAGGGTTGAAGTCGCCAGACTGGTTCCAGAGGCCTGAGTGGAATACCGCAATCCATTCAGTAACCGAAGGCTACCTTTCGCAGTTCTCGGGGTATCCCTGTATGGGGATACTGCGGTGATAGAACCAAATGGAAGATTCACCTTTTCTGGACGTGTCATGAACGGGGTATCTTAGTTGCCTTTCTTCTAGGATTGACTACCCGGTGTCCCTCCCGGTAGGGGGATATCTTTAGCCACTTGGCTCTACTATCCATATTGTCTGACTTGGATTTCATCACTTTGCAGAGGATATGACTAGTTGAGTCAGAATACTATTTAGTTAGGTGTTTGCATGCTCCCTTACCTCCTTTTGGTCTAGCGAGTCCACTATTTTTATTTTTTAGGAAACCTGCTGCTTGTTGGTATTCTGACCATTTCTGTTGATACTCCACTTATTGTAGCACAGCTGTTACAGTAAGTGTTTTGAGTTGGTTGTTGGCATGAGTGCCATATTTTTTGAGCTCTCCTTCTGCACACTCGGTTGCATTAGGGTTTTTGAGTTGTTTTTCACTCAACACAACCCCCAGATATTTGACACCATTTGTCACCATTGAGTCCCCGAGACATTCTCGGTGCCTCCGGGGCGAGCCCCTGCAGCACGGTTCACTTGACACCACCCATCATAGACATAGATCTTCATCATTTGATACCACTCATCATAGATCTCGAGCTTTGTCACTTGACTCCACTCGTCAACGGCATAGAACTCCGTCACCCGAGCTAGACGCCCCTTATTTTACCTCTGATTCTGAGGCAGAGTCTGAGAACCCCATTTAAATTGCGCCAACCAGCCCCATGGCTGGCGTGACTTCCACCCCTTTCTTTGTAGGGACCATTGGTGGAGCATCCACCACCACACCTGCTTTGGGTATACCCTCGATGGGGCCCACATCTACCATTCCGATCACTGCACCCATTCCAGTAGCTGAAATACCTATTCCCACTCCATCAGTGACTCACACTACCCTTGGCGGCGCAGGACCGTCCCATACCACTTTCGTCCCTACACTTGGGGGCAACCTCCCAAACCCTGCCCCTACACTTGGGGGCATTGGCCCCACCATGGTCCAACCCACTAGTATGTCACATCCTTCTACTAGTTTGCCATTCATGGCTAGCCTCAACCTTCCTGACCTAGCTAGACTGACTAACGATCCCATCAGACACGACCCTACGTGGCCTCCCATGCTCACCAAGCTTCCCTCTGACATCCCTAAGTTTGAGGGCAAGGCAGGTGAGGACCCACAGAACCATATTATGTCCTTCCATTTATGGTGTTCCTTCAACTCCATAGTGGCCGACTTTGTCCGCCTCCATCTGTTATAGTGCACCTTCACTGGCTCTGCAGCTAAGTGGTACATCGAGCAGCCCCATGGGGCCCATGCCACCTTTACTTCCCTTGCCTCGACTTTCCTGCAGTTCTTTCAGTTACCTGTCCGCTATGACGCGGGAGTTGAGATCCTACTATCTTGCAGACAGAACACGGCTACCCACATCACTGACCACATTCATGAGTGGCGTCTACGCCGCAGCCTTTGCAAAATCAAGTTAGACGACCGTATCTTCTTAGATTGGTTTCTAAAATCCCTACTTCCTGTTATTGCTAAGGATGTGGCATCCGAACGACCCCAGTGTTAAGAAGAGGCCATCCTCAAAGCCCAGCAATTTGACCTCATTTACGCCCAGTCGGGTTATCTCTATACCATCATACCTGACGCCCCTCGCGGTGATTCCTCCAAACATAATGTGCCAGGGGCATCCCATGCCGTAGACGGCATCATTGGCCATATTGCCATGCATCCCCAACCCTTTTCCATAGCACATCCTAGCCATGGCCCCAACCTTTCGCGAGCTACATCACAGTTCGGAGTAACCAATTCGTATGCTCCCATGGCACATCACCACCATTCCCACGGACCCTCATGTCCACCTCGGTGCTTTGGTCATGTGTCCCCCGCTTATGCCCCCCCGGTTGCACCTCAGCCCTATTACCACCTGCAGGCTGCACCAGCTCCTGTGTCATCTCAAGCCCAACATGCTTATTACCCACCACAGGCACCCCCTGCGGCAAACCCACAACCTGCTCTGCAGACGTATCAGCAACCCCCACAAGGTTTAGCACCTGCGCAGCCTCCCCCTCCTTCTTATCCACCGCAGCTTGCTCCCGTACCTGCACAACCCCAGAACCCACCTGCGGCCCAAGGGCAAGTCTACGCCCAACAGAATCCACAGCAGAACCAAAACAACCAGTGCCAACAGGGCCAGCAAAACCGTGGCAAAGGCCGTAACCGTGGGAAAAACCCCCCTCCAGACCAAGGTGGTCAACCTCCCAATCCCCCAGACAACAATAACGCGGCACCTGCCAACCAAAACCCTGATCGGCTGCCCAAACAGGCCAAAAATCCTAATTTACGAACAAACCATCCTTGTTCTATTTGCGGGGTCTATGGCCACTACACACATGCTTACCCACATTTGGAGCGAGCTAGACAACTCTGGACTGATGATTCCCATCACCAAGGGCACGCGGCTCCTCAAGCGCCACCCAACCCCCCCACCCCCTCAACATCAACCTTTGGTGCTGCAAAACCCCTTACCAACCCAAGGTGTAGTGAACACTCAGCCGTTGGCTCCCCCTCAAGGCAACGCGCCCCCACAACAACAGATCAGTTATGCCGCTCTTTATCAACCCATTTTCGACTCAGGTACTCACCACTTGTTGATGATGTCATTCGCTGATGTCAACCTCCAAACCCGTCGGAACCAATATGGCTCCACCCCTGAAGCCCCTCCCGTCGACAAAAACACTAGCGCTCATCCCACTGATCAGACGTTACGTATACCTCCAGCTCCACTCGATGGCGCCTCTAAAGCACCTCGTTTCCCGCTTCGTCGTATCAACAATAACCCCAATGCTCATGCTGTGTCAAATTACAACATTGTAGATGACTTAGCCCAGTCTCCCGCAGCCATGTCTGCGTTAGAAGTCTTAAAAAACTGTCCTTCACAGCACAAGACTTTGCTCTCCGCCATTGGTGCTATTGACCCCAATGATTCACAACTGATGGCATTCGATTTGGACCAGTCCGAACCACGCCTGCCTTCCACTTTAGCGTTCCAAGTTTATGTTTTCGTTCGGAATCTTGTTCTCCATCGATGCATTATCGATGAAGGTGCCTCTACATGCGTTATGTCCACATTCGTTTGGCAGAAGTTGGGATCCCCTACCCTCTAGCAGTCCACCACTACGTTGCAAGCCTACGACGGCCGGTCGGCTCAACCCCAAGGTCTCTTAGCCAATGTCCCGGTCCAGTTGGCTGGAAAAACCGTGCTCATTGACATAGAGGTCATCAATGCCCAACTTGATTATAACCTCTTACTTGGCCGCAGCCACATGTATGCCATGCGGGCGGTTGCCTCATCCGTTTTTCGTACCATGATGTTCCCCCATGACGGACGCGTGGTCAAGGTCGACCAACTCACCTATTACAATCCCAATGCCCCCGCTGCACCTGAAAATGTTCTCCCCATGGTTGAACAACCTGTTTGTGGTGCAAATACCTCATTTGTTTCCTCCGTGGGACCTGGACTTTACTCAGACACGCCGATGACTTCCACATTCCAATCCATTCCACCCCCGTCACCCACGACCGAAGTCTCTGACCTCTGTACTCTTTTCCACAATACACAAACACCCAACAATCAAACGCCCTTGTTACCCAAACCGCCATTGGTACCTAGTCACATTGGTGTTACACCCACCCACACAATCCCCTTCCTATTCCCTCCTTCGGGAGTAGTAAGCGCCCCGGTTATGGCTACTCTCAGCCTCCCCGGGTTAACCTTAGGATTACCAGTGTGGTATATTTCGCCTCCCATTCCCCTACCGACACCAAATGTCGTCCTTCAACCGGTGCAACCCATTGTCACTACTAGTCAACCACATCCCGGTGTCACTACCCCTTCGTCATCTACGAATCCCCCTCCTCTTATCAAGCCCATTTGGGGCAGAGGCCCACAACCATACACTACCGTACCCCCTCCTAAGGCAGTTAAACCCCCCCTATGTTTTGTGCTCCCCCCAAATGCTCGTTGTGTGATGATTTAGGCCATCCGACTCATCATTGTCCACAATTACCTGCATTACAGGAACACATGCAAATGCTTGACGATGACCCCAACATCCTGGTTGTCGAACTCAATCCAACCCCTAAGCCTCATGATAAATCACTGCGTACCAACCACCCTTGTGCCATATGCGGTATTTACGGCCATTACTCCCATCACTGTCCTGATCTCCCAGATTACAGAGCAGCTCTCTACGAGATGAATAATTTGGACCTTGAGACGGCACCCCCCACAATTGAGGAGATCCACCCTCCGGTATCATGCCCATCCGGAGAGATTAACACCATTTATATGATCTCTTCGACTACCACTCCTTCGTCAACCGATTTGACAACTCAAACTTTCCGCAATGATGAGGAGATTCTAGAGGCTCTCACTGCCCTGGATTATCCCTGGGATGACATGCACCATCGTTCGTATTTCCTCCCAGATGACTCCTCCTCTACCACAGCTACCCAATTCGCGGTTGAGTCCAAAGATTTCCTTCCCACTAAAGTTGACTGGTTTAAGGATCCTATTCCTGCTCCTAATGCCTTTGAGGAAGTTAACATGGCCAACATCTCACCTGTCATCCACATCGATATCTCTGACCCACTTGGTGCTCTTGAAATTATTACCTTAGGAGCCTCCTGCAGTGAGCATGAGATTGGCGAGTACAAAAAACTTTTCCAAGAGTTCCGTGATGTCTTTGCCTGGTCCTATACCGAAATGCCTGGTCTTGACCCCACTATTATAGAGCACCACATTGACACATGGCCAGATGTACCCCCCGTTCGCCAAAAACAGCACCCCATTCACCCCTCAAAGCTCCCCACGGTCAAAGCAGAGATTGGAAAACTTCGCAAAGCAGGATTCATTTATCCTATTGCATATACCACTTGGGTTTCAAATCCCGTTCCTGTTAACAAAAAACAAGGCACCATCAGAGTATGCACTGACTTCCGCGATTTAAACCGCGCTTGTCCCAAAGGGAACTTCCCCATGCCATTCATTGACCAACTCATCGATGCGTGTGCAGGGCATGAAGTCCTATCTTTCATGGATGGTTTTTTCGGATACAACCAGATTCAAATCCGTAAGGAGGATCAGTACAAAACTGCCTTTACCACCCCTTGGGGCACCTTTGCCTATCGCGTCATGCCTTTTGGCCTCAAAAATGCTGGTGCCACCTTCCAGCAAGCCATGACCTATTGTTTTCACGACTTGGTCCATATCCTGCTAGTCTATCTTGACGACCTTACATCTCGTTCCCAGAAACGATCATACCACCTTAACGACCTCCGACAAGTTTTCCTGCGTTGTCGCAAATATCAAATCCGCTTGAACCCACACAAGTGTGTCTTTTGCGTTCCGGCAAGCTGGTTGTTGGGTTTCATTGTTTCCCAGAAAGGAATTTCTGTTGATCCCCTGAAAGTCCAAGCCATCTTAGACCTTCCCTCTACTCGCACGCTTTGGCAGCTCCAGAGTCTGCAGGGGCGATCCAATTTCCTTCGTCGTTTCGTTCCTGATTACGCCACTACCGTTCATGGTTTCCTATGCCTGCTTCGTACCCACATACCCTTTCTTTGGGATGAGCAAGCAGAAGCTGCATTCGAAGCCCTCAAGAAAGCTCTCACACAAGCCCCTTTGATCTCCCCTCCGGATTTCTCTCAGGACTTCATCCTTTACGTCTCGGCATCCGATTATGCCGTTTCCAGAGTCCTTGTTCAAGAAGACGTTGCTCGCCAAGAGCATGTCATTTATTACGTCAGCCAGACCTTGTCTGGACCACCCCTACGTTACCCATATGAGGAGAGACTAGCCCTAGCTGTGGTCTTTTCTGTGCAAAAATTCGACACTACATTTTACTTAGTCATACCACAGTTGTCGCCGACTCCAACTCCATGGTCTATCTCTTAAACCGGCGGCTACTGCAAGGTCATGTTGGTAAATGGGTCATTATCCTCCAGGAATATGACCTCACTTTCCGAACCCCTAAGAGCACCAAAGCCCTCGCGCTTGCCCAGCTCATCATCGATCTCCCCTCCCTTCTGCCGTCCCCACAAATCTCCGATGAGTTACCCGACAATCACTTGTTCACCATCTCGTCTGATGACCCATGGTACGGTGATATTTTGTTATACCTTCACACGCAGAAGTTCAGACCCAACATCAATCGTGATGGACACCGTCGTATCCGTCACCAGGCCTCTTGATATCTCCTCTTAGGCGATGTCCTTTACCAACGAGGGGTTGACACGATTCTCCGTCGTTGCCTTACACAAGAGGAAGCTGAACACGTCCTCAATGATTGTCACAGTGGTTCCTGCGGCAGTCATTTCTCTGGAATGGCCACCGCCCAAAAGGTTGTCCGCGCCGGATACTTCTGGCCCACACTCTTTACTGACTGCATCACAGCAGTCAAACATTGTCATAATTGCCAACTTTTCGCCCCCAAGGCCCGAACACCACCCGCTCCGTTACACCCATTCGTCACCGTTGGTCCCTTTTGTAAGTGGGCCATCGACTTCATGGAATGTAAACCCCCATCTGCTAACGACCATAAGTACATCATTGTCGCCGTTGATTACTTCACAAATGGGCGGAAGCCATGCCCACCTTCAATTGTACAACTGACACCGTTGCCCGTTTCTTCTTTAACCATGTTATCACTCGATTCGGGGTTCCTAAATAGTTGGTCTCAGACCATGGTTCCCACTTCGAAGATTCCATTTGGCGCGAGTTATCCACCCTACTGAAGTTCGAACATCAGTACTCCTCTGCTTACTACCCCCAAGGGAATGGCCAAGTAGAGGCCATTAACAAAATCTTAAAAACCATCCTCCAATGCACTGTTGACCGGCATAACTCCAATTGGCACCACATGTTGTTCCCTGCCTTATGGGCTTACCGTACATCCACCAAGACCGCCACCGGTTTTACCCCATTTCATTTAGTTCACGGTGTAGAATCTGTCCTCCCCATCGAGTGTCAGATACCTGCCTTACATATCGTCGTCGAGCTTCTCCCCGACACCTCCCCACTCGAGCAATGTCTGCTATCACTAGAACAAGCTGATGAAGACTGTCGTGCCACTATCCAGACCATTGAAGCTGCCAAGAACTGCTCCAAAGCTGGTTACGACAAACATGTACACCCTCGAACTTTCCATGAAGGGGACCTCGTCCTCGCCTATGACCAAGCCCACGACAAAACTGGTAAAGGAAAGTTTGAGTCCATGTGGCAAGGCCCTTACATCGTGCAGACTTGCCTCGGCAATGGGGCATACATTTTAACTGACTCAGAAGGTCACCCTTTGCGCAACCCCCGTAATGGGTTGTATCTTAAACGCTTTTATCCCTAAATAAACCCGCGGCCCCATTGGTCCGTATTGTACAGTTTGCTCTCTTTTTGTTTTTCACCTTTTTTACCACAATCTCACATTCATCATTTCTGCATGATCACAGATGGACCCTCTTCCACCTCATTACATTGGCTTCGCTGATGGAGCAAGCCGCTGGTCTCCAAACCTGGCTTCTGCAGCATGGGTCTTATATTTCCCTTCACATGAATTGATTCACCTTGACGAAATATGTATAGGCGCTGCTACCATTAACCAGGCGGAGTATGATGCTGTGACCGGTCTCCTGACTGCTGCCCTCCAAATTGGCATATGTCACCTTCATGTGTTCCTTGACTCCCAGCTACTTGTTTCCCAACTCAACAACTGTTACCAGGTGCGTGATCCCTGCCTCTTTAGAAAATTCCTGCGCACAAAACAACTCAGCCGACAGTTTGAATCCCTAACATTCACCCATGTCCCAAGAGCTCAAAATAGTGTCGTAGATCAAATGGCTAACAACATCCTAGATTGGCATATCAATCACACCATGTAAAACCTCCATCATGCATCATCATCCCATAACATCTCATCAGAAATATATAAAAACCCAAAAAGATTGCAAGGGGCATCCACGTACCTATCACCACACAAAACATTTGCATCCATGTGCAATAAAAATAAAAACACATTCATATACAGGGGCATCCACGTGCCTAATCCTACATACATAATGTTGCATCCATGTGCAATACATCACATAAAATACACAAGGGGCATCCATGTGCCCAACGTCCTACACTACTTGCATCCATGTGCAGTACAACCATATAACAAACCATACGCGCATCCACGTGCGTACACTAAATCATCATCGCAAAAAGGTGCATCCATGTGCATATTATATATCAAAAAATGAATGTCAAACATGTCCTGAGTACCCCCGTACTCAGCTATACAAAAAAATATCTATACATCCCTACGCCTCATAAAATACATGTCGTACCTACAAAATCGGGGGGGAGTCCCCTGTAATCCCTAATGAGAGTCATACCCTGCATCAGCTGCCTCTGAGTCCTCCCCTCGCTCCTCCTCTGGCAGCTCCTCATCCCCTACGAGCTAATGTGCCCGTCCCCTGTCCGCTAAGATGGCCACCCGGATCGTGATCGACCGGAACTCTCGTGGCGACCTCATGCAATCCTGAATCACCTCCGGATCCACGTCCCGCCACCCGTCATCGGTCACTCCCACTAGCAACTGATCCATAAGCATCTGTACGGACTCCAGAGTCCCCTCAGCGTCCCGTCGATGCACGTCCCCTCGGCCTGGTAGGGCAGGTACCGCCATGTGCCCCCTGAGCGCTATATGTCCTGGTGGTGGTCTCGGGCCCACATCTGTAGATCATACATCAGTCAGTAACAGTATATCACAAACCCTATCATATACAAATATTGACATCCATATCATGTAATAAAATCAATACGTACCATTTGGTCCCCATTACTGTCCTGGCGCTCGTGGTGCCTCTGGATCCCCGGTGTAGTCCATATCTCTGTATGGAAAGTCATCCAGTGTCAGCGGCATCTGCAGCCACTGCAGGTACAGCTCCTGAGTGAAGTATCTACCCACCTCATCGCCACCCCGGCGGCGCATCATCTCTCCCCACTGCACCATGCGCGGATCCCTCAGTCCTCCTGCCCTGACCGGCACCCGCGGCCGCAGTGTAGGTACCCGCTCCATGAAAAAAGCACATAGAAAGGATCCATAACAGAATCCCTTTCCAGATTCCTTCACCGATGTCAGCTGCCGCTACACACAAGTGAGGAACATCTGGCCCCACGCATAATAGACACCATCCAATACCCGCTCCACTAGCTGCATCTGTCCCCCAGACACCTTCTCAGGTGACTGGGACCCCAAAACCTGAACCACACATGCCGCAATAGCCTGTACTGCTGGCTCCTGAAGGTCCACCACCCGAAGTGCATTCCTCTGCACCCTCGCCTCTGGAACACAGTATCACTCCAGCATATCCTCCATATCTACATCCACAGATACTCGTGGCTGCATATCCGCCACCCTACCCAGACAGGGCAACCCTGTCAAGAAGTAGACATCTGCATGGGTGAGATCCACCCTCTCCCCCTGCACCCTGAATGCCAAAATATCCAGCTCCCAGAAGCTCACTAGTCGGTTCAGCAGCAGCGCTGCTAACCGCATCATCGGTACCTGTGCGAACTTCAGAAGTCCGCACAATCCCAGCGTCGACCGCACATGGCGATCCCTCCGGATGACCTCTACTATCTCGTCCGAGACTTCCCGCTCTCGCCACAGAACCAACGGCATCCTATCAATCACACAAGGCAAACTCATTAGACTCATGTCAACGAAATAAACCTGCCCCCCCCCAGGAAAACCTAACAGCTCGATCCCAATCATAGCTTTAGGACCCCTTGCCGCGGTTTCCGACCATGGCTATCAAGGCTACAATCGCGGTCCCAAACCGCGCCTGTAGGAGCCGAACTCGCAGTTTCGAACCACGTGTTCAGCCTCGGAATGTGCGGTACAAGACCGTGTATTCCGACCTGAACATCGTGGTCCCCAACCGCGCGATCCACCCTAGAACCCACGGTCCTCGATCGCGGCTCCACCCCACAAACCCGCGGTCCACCCACGTGGACCGTACAATAAATCCCCTAGGACCCACCACCCTACCCCGAACCCAATGAAAATGCAGGTATGAGTTTGACGGAATACCTGTAACTCCCGGATCTGAAAACGGTCGGTCGGATCATCCAGAAACGCCACCTCAGCTCTGGTCCACTCTGATCACTAGTCAAAGTCAACAAGTCCAAATGACACTTGTCATGTTGGCCCCACTCACTATTTATAGTCCGTTGACTTTTTCTTGTTTTGGCCATTCTGAACCCATACGGAGTCCATTTTTCGAACCGTTTCCACCACTGGAATCAGCACGACGCGACCGTCATGATGGTCAACTTGTTCCCTTAGTTTTTCCACTTTATTTTTTGAGCATTTTTTAGACACCACTCGTTGCCTCGATTTACGTGCCACTTCGGTTGCTCTCTATTTTTGGTATATTTTATATCATTGGATTGATTTTTCCGAGCCCGTGATGATGCTTGAGATCATTTCTCGCCCTCACCCCCATATTTTTTGGGTATTTTTCCAAAACGCCCCTCGTCACCTCGGTTTGCGGGCCACATCGGCCGTTATCCGTTTTTGACACTTTTTATATCGCCGGAGTCATTTTTCCGAGCTCGTGATGATGCTTGAGATCATTTCTCACTCTCACTTGGTACAATTTCAACATTGTGTCCCGACACCTTGCTGCCTCAGTTTGCACGCCACATCGGTCGCCATCGAATTGTTCCACATTTTTACATGAGCCATTCACTCCTGTCATACAACAATTATTTCATTATTTTGCCACCATTCATTATCCTGCAAGGAGGCCCACCAGTGTTCCCCCATCCCTCGTTCTCGGTCATCATAAATGTTCCTTGATTGAGCACTTCCTCCTTGCTTGGCCATTCCTTTTATTCGGTATAATTTTATCCCTTTTTCGGGCCGAACAAGTCCTTTACGAAAAAGGCACTTATGGAGTTTCTGTTAAGCTCTTTTCTGACTCCTAAAACAATGAAAAGATCGCCGAGCAATCTTGCTTCCTTTCATGCTCGTTAAAGTACATGAAAGGGCGTCTATCTGGTATAAGTTTAACCCTTTTCCGGACCTGGTAGACTAATTACAAAAAAGGCATACTCTAGTCACACCGGCTAGAAGAGTTCTTCATTGCATCCTTTTATGCTTCTTCGGGCCTTGGAGACTAACACACGAAAAAGCAACCCCCTGGAGTCTTCTTATCGCTTTCAAACTCTCTAAAATTGAAAGCAACCACGAGCATGAACTGTCCTGGGCTCGTACAAATCCACACGACAGTACCATTCCATTATTTCAGAGTCTTCTTATCGCTTTCAGACTCCTTAAAATTGAAAGCAATCACAAGCATGAACTGTCCTGGGCTCGTATAAATCCACACGACAGTACCATTTTACACACACTTCTTCTAGTTCCTTAACCCATGAAGAAGTCCCCCCGTGCCTCTTGGCACTATGATCGATCATCTCAGTAGCACCCCCAATCAGGTTTCCTTTGTTCAGAATAGTCTGCAGTCTCCTGCCATTTTACACCAGCTTGAGTATCCCTCATCCCAGTCACTATCCTTGATCCATTACAGCTATGATCCCTTTCCCATCAGTCAGTTTCATATGCTGCCCGATCATCCCCGCCATCATACTCTGAACAAAGGAAGTTTGAGTCCACCCACTCTACTTGCCCAGTTATCCCCCACAGTCTGTTAGTCCTACCATCAGTACTCTCATACTTCGGTTCTCCACCTCGCGCTCCTGTCAAGGAAACATCATTGCCTTGATAGTGGCAGGTCTCCCTCTGTTGACGACATCCCCTCTATTCTAGAGGATAGACCCAGAGTCCCTGCGCCTTGGACCCATCACCATCTGTGGTGAGTGCCTACGGACCACTCCGAGAGGAGTCATCATTGCCTCTCCGAGCGGTTGTTTCTCACATGCTCGACTTCAACACCTTGATCGCATCGTTGAGAATCGCGCAGGGTTTATATCCCTTCAGTTATTGGTCGAAGACCCCGGATTTCCCCTGACTCTAGCACATTGGTGAGTCACTTCGGAACACCCCGTTATATGTTCCCGTGGATGTCCGAGTTGCGTTGGCGATTGTCTTTGGAAGCCATCCAGTTATATGCTTCCTTGAGTACCCAGTTCAGTTCCAGTTCAGTATACCATTGAGAGTATGACTCCCCGTCACTATGATCCAACAGCTCATCAGTTCCTCTGGTACCCCACTCAGTAGCACTGTTGTTATTCTAGTGTATTAGTTCTTTAGCTCAGACATGGTCAGCCCAGCAGTATGTCCCAGATTTGGTGTCCCCTTTGGACCCTTATGATGTACACAGTGGTTCTCTATGTATCCTACAGGTCCCCCTTTTTGGGCCTCACTGTTATTTTTTATGTATCTTGATACGAGCATGGGTATGCCCGCCTCGTCCATATATTAAGATTCTTCCTCATTCATTATTTGAGGCCATGTATATGTCAGGTCCCCATATTTTGGACCCCATTGTTATTATTGTTCTATATCTTGATACAAGCATGGGAATGCCCGCCTCGTCCATATGATCAGATTATTCCTCATCCATTATTGAGGTTATGTACTTTCAGTTTTTGTAGTTTGTTCGGGACTGTTGTTCCGGGCTCCAGTTTGTTTCTTCTCTTCTCCACACCTCAGGAAAACCATATAAGACTTATGATGTCTATCGTCCATACGATGAGCTCCTACCCTGACACATCGGGGGGCAATTTGTTAACACCCAAAAAGTGCTCACTACCTCATCTACCCCATTACATGACTCATTTGTCCATATTTCCTACCATATTTACCTTCAGAACCCTAAAATCCCATTAAAAAGCCTCCAAAAGGCCACAAAACCATAAAAAAAGCTTCCAAAAGGCTAAAAAACCCCTTTTCCCCCCAAAATTATCCAAAATTCCTCCAAAATAGCAAAAACCCTCTAAAAAGGGAATAAAAAATAAAATAAAAAAGGAGGAAAAAGAGGAAAAAGGAGGAAAAAGGAGGAAAAAACCCTATACAGCTGACCTAAACCATATGGTTCCCAAAACCATGGGCCAGCACTCCACCACCAAAAACCTATAAATAGGTGATGGAGACCCCTCATTTCATATCCACAGTCAAATACACCCTTACTCTGCCAAAATCACTCTCGAAACCCTAGCTCACCCTTGAGCTACTTTCACCCTTGAGTGCCCCTTTTGGCCCATTTCCAACCATTTGAAGAAAGAGAAGGAGCAAATTTGGAGTTTGGAGCAACCCTCTTGGACCATTGCAAGAACTTCACCAACCTCTACACTTGAGGTAAAATTTTAATACAAAAAAGAAGATCTTCACCATATTTCTATGTTTTTGTTATGTTTATTAATGCTCATGCTAGTTTAGAATTCGTATTGTTTTATTAGTTTCATTTATTGTTTATTGAACTGCTACTAAGGAGTCCATTCTCCTTAGTAGGTGCTCATTTGCACAAGCTAGGGTGAAAACCCTAGCTACACTCATACTCTTCCAAAGCTGTGATGATCAAGTATGAATATGACTACAATGCTCACAATTATCACCCATTTCCCATGGTCTTTTCTCATGCGAAGTATGTACATGTAAGGGACCCAGAAGGTCACAAATACTTAGATTGTTGTAATTATCCAAATAACTGAGAGGGGGGGGGGGTGAATCAGTTATTTTAATTTTATTTGCTTGTGCTTAAACAACTTGAGTCTTTTACAATATATATTACTGCTCACAGATGTTAATGCAGCAAATGTAAAACATAAATTATAATCATCAATCATAAACATGATAGAGACAGAGAAGGTTATTCATGAGGAAACCCATAAAGTAAAAAAACCTCTTCTTCTTAAGATGTCAAGCAAGCATCAACTTCTCTACATCATTTTTCTTTGAGCACCTACTCAGATGAGGCTGCAACCTTAGTTTACAAGCAACTACTTGTAGAGAGCACCCAACTCTCTGAATTCTCCTGCTACAACAGGATGGAAGCATCCACTTCCACTTGTACAGGCTTCAACTTGTACACAAAACCCTAGCACCACCTTGCCACCCCTTTATAAAAATTCAATTAGTTAATTACAAATCACTTGTTCAAATATGTCGATGCTTACCCTCTCTATCTATGCTCTGTTTTGTTAAAACTCATTATCTGCGTTAATTGAGTTGCAGTTCTTCAACATTCAGCTTCCATTCTTATCTGGTCATCTTCGAATTTCTGAGCATTCTCTTCACAAATTCGAGCCACATTTTATTTTTCTTCTGTATTGTCTTCTTAGGTTAAGAATCGTAGATTTTACTTCAGACAGACACCACTCATCTCCATCCTCTCTCACTTTTAAGTTCTGATCAATTGGTTTATATAGATACTGAAAATATATGCCTCAGTCTCTTTAACTTCCAGACCTCCCAATTCGATAACTGACCCAAAAAATTCTTGTCTTTATAACTGTTGGAAGATCAATCAATACACGCTGTAACTATCTATTTGAAAATATAAAAGTGTTTAGATGCGTTTTCTTCCACTTAAGATTTACCAAAACAGTTCTTTTGATATCCATTAAAAACTCATTTTATTTTATTGATGAGTAGACTATGTTAGACTTCTTAAGATGCCCGCAAGATGTTTTATAAATCTTAATGATGCCCTCATATGCCCGCAGTGGCTCATACTTAGCCCTCATATGCCCGTAGGGACTCCTCCTTTAGCCCACAAGAATGCACGCAGCCTTCATATGCCCGCAGGGGCTCACCATGTTCCCACAAGAATTCCTGCAGCATTCATATGCCCGCAGGGGCTCACCCTACGCCTGCAGGGGCTCACCATGTGCCCACAAGAATTCCCGCAACATTCATATGCTCGCAGGGGCTCACCCTATACCTGCAAGGGCTCATCATATGCCTGCAAGGGCTCACGATATGCCCGCAGGGGCTCACCATGTGCCCACAAGGATGCCCGCAACCTTGTTTGTTTTCCAACCATCAATGACAACTGAATGATAATGCCAACATGGATTTCCTTTCTTCTTACTCAAAAGATAGCCATGAGAATATTTTGAATACATTACCCCAACAAGCATAGAAACTGACACTCAGCTCTAGAGATTTCTACATTGACAAATTTCTTGTCTTTGCATAGCATCTAACAAGGTTGTTTGTCTATGAAATGATGATAGAAACTAGAACAAAAAACTATAAAGCAAGAACAAAAATAATAAAAATGAAGAATCGAAATAGAGAATGTTGGCTACTAAGTTAGCTAATGGAATTTATCACTCAAATAACCCTAGTACATCCACTTTCATAAGATATTAAGCATAGAAATCCCAAATACTTATCATATAAACATAGATCATGACTGGTAGTTATCATGTCTATTCATGAACAATATATCATTAACATTTAACTTATCTCATTAATAATACTAAAACACAAGAAGTAGAAAAAAATATTGAAATAAAACCCCAACTCACAAAAACAACATGATTTACCATTGAAACATAATATGAATCAGTATAATTTAGTATGACATGTGAAAGCTAATCTAGAATAAACATCCCATCATTAAAATTTGGTATAGTTATCAATTATGCTATCAAAGAAAGCACACCACAGAAAAAGAAGTACAAGGTTTATAGCGGGGAAAACCTCTTATGTGAGGGAAAAAGCCACTTCAAAAATATAGTACTTGGTTGCAAATATAGTATTGCAATCCTCCCATTGTGCTTAGCCAAGACAAAATTCAAGATAGTAATATGGATACAACCATATATCTAAGTCCATCTTCTATTTCTATATAAGCAGATCACTTAACCAAGTTAATAAATGACTACGAAAGCGGCCCAGCTTTTGTTTATATTAATATAAAGTTCAAAGGTGCTCTATGAAATTCACACCCTTGTCACTAGTGATAAACTTGGACAATATATTTTGAAGACATTTCAACTACTTCATCCATTGCTTTAAGGTTGGCTGCCACTTCAAAACCTTGAGTATGCATGGGGTTCCAAATTGCTTATAACTTGTGGCCAGATGCAATTTTTGTGGGATTTTGACAGAAGAGTATCTCTTATTGCAACTTGTAGCTAAACAAAGGTGGTTATGTTTAGTTGTTCATTTCCCAAGGGCATTTCACTCATTCCATCAGGTTTCTTGCGATGCCTAACCTCTTAAGGCCTATTGTAATGCTTCTCTGTGAGCTTAAAATAAGTGCAATTTCAAAAACAACATTTGCTCCAAGTTATTGATAATTAAGTAGATTTGAGTTTTAGTCCTGTACAGTCAATCTCTTTGTTAACTATTTGTCTCAGCAACTCTTTTAACATCAATTATGTTTTCCATCCAAGATTTGGAGTGTCTTCACCTGCATTTTTAAGAGTACTCAATTCATTTCCCTTTTAATTTCTTGTTTCTATGGTCCATGTTGACCATTATTCATTACAAGCTATAAGAAGTAGTATGCCTTGTTTCCTGTTTCGGTTCCTAGCAAGTGAAGGTGCTGATGCTTAACCTATAACCTGTTGTATGCCTTCTTATCAACATGTGGATGAGCACGAATTTTGATATCAGTTTGTTGCTATTGTAACACCTTTTGCATGTGTATTTCTTATCGGCATGTGAGTGCTGCCATCAGTGCTAATTTTAGTATGAGATTAGCATACTTTTATGATTGTTTTTAATACTTTTCTTGTGGCTTATTTCAGTATATGATAAATATGTTTAGTGCTTCTTTTGGAGGGTTCAAATCTATTTTAACATTGGTGCTATTTCTCAAGGTTTTTTGAATATTCTTCAAGCCACAGTTAATAAGAATTGATACAAGGGTTTCAGATTGCTGGTAATAAGCATTGACGGTAATTTTTATTATTTTTAAACTTCTAGGTATCGTCGATATAGCGACGCACATTTGTCGCAAGTATAGAAAAACCATCGGGCGTTCTACCTTCATTTGGTATGTTCGACGAACGTTCGTTGATCGTTGCGACGGAACATCGTCGCAAGTATAGCCAAACCATTGCAGGGTTTGAGTTCTTTTGGTCTGTTCGCCGAATGTGCGTCGATACTTGTGACGGAACATCGTCGCAAGCATAACAAAACTCTCTCTCTAATCGACGCAAAACCATCGCTAGAGAGACGGTTTTGCGTGGAAGCAAATTATCAAAACCGTCAGATGTTCTACCTTTGTTTTTTCTGTTCGACGAACGTTCGTCGATACTTGCGACGGAACAACGTCGCAAGTATAGAAAAACCATCGCAGGGTTTG
Organism: Larix kaempferi; assembly: GCA_027924585.1. Lineage (NCBI taxonomy): Eukaryota > Viridiplantae > Streptophyta > Pinopsida > Pinales > Pinaceae > Larix > Larix kaempferi. The sequence continues at coordinate 24,454,714 of BSBM01000257.1, read as the reverse complement.
CTTCTTTTGGTCTGAATTCGCCAAACGTGTGTCGATACTTGCGACAGAAAATTGTTGCCAGTATAGAAAAACCCTCTTTCTGTTCGACGAAAAATCGTCGATATAGGGACGATTTGTAGAAAATGAATTAAAAAAAACAATTTCAAGACCACCTTATAGAAGACACGTGGTCAACAGTTTTCGTCTCTATTGCGACGACTTTCCAAGTTCGTCGTTATATCCACGAAACAGGTTCCACGAACAAACAAGACCCTGATTGTCGAAATTGAGACGAAAAAACGTGGAAATAACAACGAAAAACCATGGCAAATTTCATCACATGTACTAGTGATGTCAAATATACATCTCATCAAAATCAATATACATGTCATATATAAATGTCAACTCAAATATACAACAACCAATATACATGTCAGGTACCATTGCTAACTAGGTCCTCCACTAGAGGTAGAGGGTCTATGCAGTGCCCATGTCAAATAAAAATGTGGAAAATAGAGTATGATATATCTCTCCACCAGGAATCATATCATTGGATTGTTGGAAGAAGTTGTCATTGATCAGTCAAACAAAATGACATTGATGTCAAAAGGGTGAAGAGATCTAGAATGTTTCCATTAGTGTCAGGGTGATAATGATGATGTGGTTGTAATAGATATAGATTGTTTGGGAATGTTTGATGAAGCCTTGAAGCTCCTATAGAAGACCCTAATGATCCTAATGAATCCCTTGAAGAAGAATTATTGTCACAAGTGTACATAACTCCAAAGTGGTCCCCTTATGGTGTAGCAGTTGCACATGGCCCTCACGGGAAGACACTTTGAGTTGTACAAAAGTGGTGCAAAGCCCCTATAGAAGCTCCTAATGACCACGATGATGTGGAGTGTAAAGGAGTCCCTAAAGTGTCCTAAAGAAGTGTGAAGAATTTCATAAAGAAATGATGTTGGGTCACATGACCATGATGATGGGTCACGTGACCATTATGGTGGGTCACATGACCATGATGATAATAAGTGTAAGGAATTCCCTAAAGGTGTCCGTAAGCAATGTTGGTAAGAAATGTGAAGAAATCCCTAAAATAGTGTTGTTGGGTCCACAAGGCCATGTGGTTGGGGTCACATAACCCATGTTGGAGAAGGCCCTAGAGAGCCTTTGAGGTTGGTGTAAAGCATATTGAGATGAAGTGTGAAAGATATCCCAAAGCCATGATGATGGGTCCACATAACCCTGAAAGTAGTGGTGATTGTGTCCACGTGACCAGAAGGATTGGTCCATATGACCATGATAAGTATCCTCCGAAGTAATAAGGATTGGTCCACAAGACAATGTTGAAATAAAAGGTGAAGAAACCCCTAAACAATGGTGTTTGGTCCACTTTCTCATGAGTTTGGGGTTACATGAACCATGGTGGAGAAGGCTCTAAAGATTCCTCAAAGTTGGTTTGAATCAAGTTGGTGTGAAGCATGATGTATTCCAAAAATATTGATGTTTGATCCACATGACCCCGAAAATTGTGGTACTTTGGCCCATTGGACCACATTAAGTGGTAAGGATCCCCGCAAGAAATAATGATGTGTTCGTAAAGTATGATGATGTGGAAAATGCATAAGGCCTCTTTGAGAAGATATGGAGTAATCTTGAATTTTTGGCATGAAGTGTCATGATGGATCCTTGAGGTGGGGTACTAAACCTTGAGACCCCCTTAAAATATGGAGATCCACAAATTAAGGATGAGTTTAAGGAGACCTTAAAAGAAGCTACAAAGAATGATGAAGTGTATAAATAGAAGATCAATCTTTTAATTTTATAATCCATCCAAGTCTCTCTTTGGTATTGCACACCTCTTGGAGAAGAATGTGAAACTTTGTGCAGGAGAAATTTTTGGGCATCTTTGAGGATTGAGGAGATTCATGAAAACTGACATAACTTTGTCATATGGAATCATAATTACAAAATTCTTGGCTCATTCGAAAGCTTGTTGCGAGGGATATGTGATGGAATGATCTAGAGTTCCTTTTGGTTTGTCTATTGTTTCTTCATATTGTGATCTTGTCAAAGGTATGGTTCATTCTTGTTGGTTTCTCTTGTGATGGCACATGTCTCTCATGGATAGAGTTCATCTTTGATCATGGTATGTGAGATTCTCTCTTGCTATATCTCTTAAAAATTCTTGAATATGTTTTGGAGGCTATGATAATGGTTATATTTGGATAGATCTTGGTGATTATCTTGGCATATTATTGGCATAGATCTTGGTGATTTGTTGACATAGATCTTGGTGATTTGTTGGTATAGATCTTGATGTTATATGGGGATAGATATTGATGTTATCTTGGAATAGATATTGATGATATATTGGCATATTGTATGATGATCTTAGCATAGATCTTGATGATTATTTGGGCATATTGTATGATGGTCTTGGCATAGTTCATAGTGTCTATCTTGGTATAGTCCATGGTTATGTTTTGGCATATGGCTCATATCTTGGAGTGTTCAATGTTTTGAAAATGTCCATGATGTAAAAGTTGAGGATGCAAATGAAATCGATGGATGATTGTTTCTTATTATAGATTTGATGCATGTACAGGTTGATATAGTGTGATATATATTGAGACAATGTGATAGTGATTGTGGCATTATGTTAGAGTTAGTGATTGTGGCATGAGATAGAGATACAATGATTGTGAAAGGGACAATGATACAGGTACATAGACAGAGATACATGTACATGTTGATAGAGACAGAGATACAAGTTGCAGAGTCAGTGATTGGGGCATTGTTATAGAGATAGTGATTGTGATAGGTTGACAGAGGTAGTGATGCAGTGATATAGGTCGACATAGATAGTGATATAGGTACAGATTGACAGAGACAGTGATACAGGTATAGGTTGTGACAATGATACAGTGACAATGGCATATTGATCTTCTTATTTATATAAGGGTGGTAGGATGGGCCAAGGATAGGGAGTTGTAGCTTCCTTCCAGTCGATGCTGGTAAATCAGAGAGTTGGAGCTTCCTTCAAGTTGGATCCTGTAAATCGGGGGGTTGGATCCTCCTTCCAGTCGGTGCTGGTAAATTAGGGAGTCGGAGATTCCTTTGGGTTGGTTCTTATAAATCAGGGGGTTGGTGCCTCCTTCCAGTCAGTGTTGTATAATATTGGAAGTTGGTGCTTCCTATGAATGTAATCTTGTTATTATATAAGAAAAACATTATGTGGTTTTCTCCCATTTGGGTTTCCACGTTAAATCTCTTTGTGCACTATGTATGGTTTATGTGATGATGAATGACATTGTTAATGGTTAATGATTACATGATATAATTAATGTTTGAAATGGTAAAAAGTGATAAATATTGATTCAACCCCCCTCTCAGTATTTCCAACACGGATGCGACCATATCATCTACAAAATCAGTGGCTAGTGCAGTAGGTGTAGCAGATAGTGTCACTGCAATTGGTTGTGCAAGTGGATAAACAACTAGTTACACAGGTGGATCAACATCTGGTGACATATGTGGAGGAGGAGGAGGATCAGTGGATGGTGTACCTAATGATGCATGTGGAGGACAAGGAGGAGGAGGTGGATCAGTAGATCGTGAAGCTACTAACACATGTCGAGGAGGATGTGGATCAATGAATGGTGAAGCTTCTAACACAAGTGGAGGAGGAGGAGGTGGTGGATCAATGGATGGTGAAGTTTCTAACACATGTGGAGGAGGTGGTGGATGAAGAAGAATAAGCAAAGGAAGTGAATGGCTAGGTGCTGAATAACTAGGTTCGGGTCTAGGTGATGGAGCATCATGCAGTGGAGGACTATATGGTGGAAGAGGAGGTGGTGGAGGACCAGGTCCAGGTGTTGAAGGAACAAGTGGTGGAGGACCAAGTGGTAAAGGTTATGGAGGTGGAGGTGGAAGATGTGGAGCATCATCATCAGAAGATGAGAATATGTCTAGATGAGAATGGTTGATCACTATCACTCAACCTCATCCTCAACCTTTGGATGAGGTCGAGGCACCGACAACATAATGCATCAAAGAAGTCATCTCATGAGGAGGGGTATTGCATATAGCGGAGTAGTCTGGAACCCATAAAATATATGTGACATGGATGGATTCCACTCTGCGACTAGCCATCAAGCCACAAAATGCAATTTACCACCTCGAACCGAAATTTATGGTTTGGCTCGTGGGGTGGATGAGGTCTCCGTATAACTGGTTTATCCTGTGGTGCATCCTCCATCTCCTCATTCTGTTGGGGAGGTGCGTCCCTAGTATATGTCCCGACATCTACAAAACAATAGACAATGATAATCGGATAATCAAAACAAAACGATACTATAAATTACATGTGAAATAAATGATACAAAACATATGCAATTATATTTATCAAAACATAACAATAACATTACCTCTATCATCTTGTGGCTCGTCCACAACAAATAGGATGTTCATATATCCTTTCGAATCCATCCTCACATATGGTAACTCTAAAAGATCGAGGACAGGATTGTTCTCTATGCATAAGAAATCATAGATATCTCTACTGACTGGAGTACATGGCCACTCCAATTGGCCCCTCTTGGGAGACAAATACCCTCACATGCACATGCGCACATCAATCATAGGCCTAGGAGGTGGGAGGGGTACTATCAATTGAGTGGCATGAAACCTCTCAAAAAATAAAATATAAATATAAAATGAAAAAGGAAAATATTGCCTCCCATCAAAAATAGTGTGACAACGATCCAAAGCATAACAAAATTGCCACAAAAAAAATGTGACCACTTAATCAATCGAGGCCTCTAAGCTAACTCATCTACGCCATATATCAAATGGAAACTAGTGCGCTTCCCATCTGAGGTATAGTGTGTTAATAATGTCACAATAAGGGACATTCACCTAACCTCATCTACACCAAATGCTCGTATCCTCAACTAGCCACCAACAATTTAGAAATCTATGGCTTGGAGAATGTCCTGACCGACATATCTCTGCACATATGTCAATCGAGTCCCTCCTACGATGTCGAGTGGTAGATCATGGAATTGGGGCTAAACCTCCCCTTTCCTTGATATCCAAGTGATAAAATGTACATCCTCCTCTATGGGATGATACCACAAATAGGGATCGATCCTAAATGCATGTCTGCCATGATCACATTGACAAATCAACTGTTGTAGAAATGCAGAGTTCCCCATGAGGGATGTAGCCTCCTCATAAGACTTGAGGAGGTCAACATTCCTTAGAAGGGCACGAGTCTGAGCTCTAATAGGGTGAGGGAGAATTTCCCTCTCCCTCTCCATGGCCTCCCAATCATGTACAAAGTTGTATGTGTCGACATTTTTTTGTTGTTGCACTCGTCATCGTCGTCTCCAATTCACATATAGTTCATTTTAGTCACATATATATTGTAATACCCCCAGTTTTGGGAATGTATATAACCAGAATTGTGTAAATGATGCAAATATGCTAGTATGGATTCCTAGTGTGGAGCTCAAGGCCAAGGCCCGACTAGTGAATGGTTAGGCATGTATGATGTATATATTTTTATTTGGACCATATGGTTAGCTTATCATTCCAATTTGAAATATATGTAAATATTATGTTGGGAAAATAATAAAATGGTCCAAGATGGTTGTGTAAAGAGCACTAGAGGGGCTATGATTCCACCAGAGGGGAAGAGGAAAGGGGTCCTATGGGAAATGAGATCCTGTGTTTCCAAGTGTCAACCTTAGAACTCATATTCCAAAATATGCCATGTGCCTTAAATGAGCAAATTACTTTCTCTTGACTATTAAAACCAATCATTGAATGCATATGTGAGGTAGGTGGGGAAAGTCATTGAAGCACGAGGGTTGGGATAGTTATGTCAGCTAATAGTAGTCATATTTCTTCTATGGTCATAAGTTATGTCAGTTGTATTTTCACCCTTACCTCATATAATTGGAGTCAACACTATTTTGATCATTCTCTCATGCATGTTTCTACACTACATAGAGTTTCCTATTGTTGTTCATGACCATTACTAGACTATGTTTTTACCCAGGAATTCGAATTTGGAGATACAGCTGCATTTTTGGAAGGAAAATTAGATGGATGTAGGTGAGCATGGAGGTTGGGAAAGCTAGGAACCTTTACCCAATGAGTCCTGCTACTTTTGGATACTTGAGAATCCATGGATTAATGTTGCAAGAATTTATCCAATAGCGTACAACAGGTTGGGCTCCTACTGTACACACTGGTAAGAATTGCAAGGGTTGGATTTCCTAAGGGAACTATGGATTAGTGAAGGGAAATTTCTTCCTTGTGTTATGTGGAGCAGTTGGAAGGAGTGCCATGGTTGTGATGGCTTAGTGAGACCCCTGTAGAGCCCTATTGGATATTTTAGCTAAGGATAAAGAGTAGAGTGGGTTGTGCGCTGAGAGAGAGAAGCCTCATCTTGGTAGGCCCATAGCCCAGCTTGGGGGTGGCCTCTTAGCAGAAAGAGTATATGTTGGATAGAGTGCCTATCATTGGGTGGAAAATCGCTCTTACACAACCAGTTTCTTGGATCTTCTTTGTTTAAAGATAAGTATTCTTATGTATCTAATGTGCAATGATTTTATTTATATGCATCTAATTATCATTCCTGTAATTGCATTTTGTGTGTGTGGATCAAGTTTATTTTCCAATGTGTTTTTTTATTTCCATATCTGCACATGCATTTTAGCTGTTATAAAATCGTAATTGTGGTTATGGGGCAAAATTTGGAGGCCCCAATTTAGTTAATGTCCCCTTCTGTTGGCCGGAAAGGGTCACGGGGATGTTCCATAGTGGTATTAGAGCTTATGGTTGTAATACTAGAGTTTTTTGGGTCGAAAATGCATAGTTACAAGTAAAATCAGAAAGCGACTCTATGGAAAACGGGTTCTATTGAGAGACGGATAAGGGGCCAAACATAACCTTGGAATAGTCCCCTTGTTTCCAAATTAAAACTTCATACAAATCCAATATTTTAAAATTTTGATCATTTTAAGTGGTCTCCACTCATGCCACGTGGACAAGTGATGTGGAGGATCCATGTGAGTAGAGGGTCTGATGTGGACAAGACAAATCAGATCTATGTGAATTTGTGCTTGGATATGATGGATTCTAAAGGGGAAGGAGATCAGACCATTGGATGGAAGGTAAGATCAACGGTTGAAGTTGATAGCGCACGGGAAATTTGTGCGGTGGTTAACAGTGGGAGGATGAATATCTAACCATTGGTTGATGAGGGAGATCAACGATCGTAGCACATAGCACGTCAGAAACGTACACGTTGGTTAATTTTGGGCGAGTAAGGCATCGGGCCAAAACCAGTTGGGGCGTGTGTCAATTTTTTATTAACAATGCCTCCCTAAAGAGATTTTCCAAACCAACTTTCGCAAGGAGGCATTACCACTTTTGGTAAAGGGGAAACCACCAATGCACTTACACCCAAGGTAGGGGGTGTGGTGACTTGGAGGTTGTGGAATGTGACAACTAGGACTTGTCGGACACATCGACGGGAACATGTCAGGCCACATTAGGACCTTGATTTCTTAGAGAAAATTGGCATTTTTCTTATACGCCAGCTTGGGTGAAATTGATTTATTTACAAAAAAAATGAGGGTGATTCTTTTGACCCGCCCTACAATAGCACATTGAGGCTGCAATGGGGTAAGCCCCCTTGACCTCCATTTTTTTTTTAAATCAACAAATTTGGGTCTGGATTTGAACCACATCTATTGAACCAGTGTAAATTGGGTAGGTTTTGGATCATGAGGGGCTGTTATAGAACTACAGAATTTTCCAAGTCTAGAAGAAGTGGAAAAATACAAAAGCAGTAAATTCCAGAATTTTATAGTGTTAAGATATTCCTATACTCCATCCTAGTCCTACTAACATCTCAGTTATTTTCATTATCAGTCTTGCATGCATTTCTGCATGCATCCCAGTCATCAGTCCCAGCACCTAGCCCTCAGTTAGCTAGCCCCGGGAGCTTCTCTTAGATCAGTTTTATCCCTCCTAGACAAGGAGGCGCCCACTTCTCACCCACCACTTGAGAAGGGCGCCTTTTCTCACCTACCACTCCAGTGGTACTTCAGTTAGTTGAGTTATCATTAGTTCTTTCCTTAATTTAAGGCTAGACTGACTCTCAACTGACTGTATCACTCCGATGGACCTCCGATGAGACTAGACTGCCCATTTTGACTCCAGATAGCTCCTCATGCATCCTCCACTGAGCCTCCTTCATCCAGTTAGTGCCTCCATGTGCCAGTTACACCTACCACACTCAGTTAGACTCAGTTTGACTGATGGTTGACAGTTACTTGTGCATTGATGAATCCACCGATGATGAGATAGACTTCTAGTTGTGCTTTGATGACACTCCACTGATTTTGGATCTATCCATGCAGGTTAATTCGAATCACACCTAGTGTATTCGAATCCTGAGCATTGTATAATTACTATTTTACTATTCAGATTAATGTAACATGTGTAATTATTCTGCTTCTATCTGAGCTCCTTTGGATCTATGTTCAACTGCTCTATTCTTCTTCTATTATTCCTAAATTCTTTCATTGTGAGATTTACATAATCTCTTGGATCTATTGTGAGCATTTTCACATATAGAATGTGATTGGAGCAACAAATCAAAGAACATTGCTTAGTAATCCTGGTCACATCAATTATCTAATTCAATAGAGAAATTATTCTGGTTCTCCATAGGTGATCTTCTCCAGGTGTCTGAAGTTGGCCTCTGGGGTTAAATGCACCTACAGGAAAAGTGTAGAATTTGGGCCAATTTGACAATTTTGAAGGACTATAACTTTATGCTCATAATTCAGAATTGGGAATACTTGTATAGTCATTGGAAATATTATACAAAGGAGAACAATTTTACAAAGTCAAATTTTGAAATTAGTGATTTAGATGTTTCTATAATTTGATAAGAAAAGTGCTTGTAGCCATGATTTGACAAAAACTATCAATATGGGTATTTTCGACAATATATGAAAATTGATTTTTAATTTTTTAAGAAATTAATAAATATAACATGTGTTTATATCAACACTTTTGCAGATTCAGAATCATATTAGTGATTGTTAAGGGTCAGCGGTGATTATAGTGCAGTTGGGAAATCCCTGGTATTGGTAGGACCAAGAAGGTCATCATCATGGATGATGCACGTGATCCTTATGAAGTTGAGGCATATGCAATGGGAGAGAATATGCAGGTTGAGAATGAAGAGACGTAATCCAATGGTAGGAGAAACCAAGCGACTCCGCCAGACATTGCAGAAACCATGAGAATTCTAAGGGTGGAACTACAGAGTTATAGAGCAGACAATGAGAATCTTCTTAGAGCTCAAGAAGAATAGAATCATCTAAATGCAGCTATGCTTCAAAGTTTGACAGCCATTCAAAGGAAGATTAATTATGGACATCACTCAGAAAATCAGGACAAGAGTGGGAGTATCTCAAGGAGGCATTCTCACAAGAGGTCCCATAGTTCAAGAAGAGTTTCTAGAGGCAAGTCATATACTCCAGAAATATCTTCTAGTGAGTCATCTAGCTATAAGGATTCAACTGAAGCATCAAGCTCTTCATCTCATAGGAAGAAGAGGAAGAGGTCTTCCAAGAACAACTCACATGAATAATTTAGGAAGGACAAACCTCCTACATTTGATGGTGAGGTAAAATCTGGTCAAGAAGTTGAGGCTTGGCTTCTTGGGATGAGAAGGTATTTCCAAGTCCAAGACTACTCAGGAAATATGAAGGCCAGAGTTGCTATATTGAATCTGAATGGAAGAGCATCTATATGGTGGGATCACCTTAGGCAAGTGAAGAAGATCAATGAAAGGAATATTGTGCGGAAGCAGTTCAAGAAATACTTCAAGCAAAAGTACCTCTTTTATAGGTACTATGATGGAAAAATTAAAGAATTCAATGAGCTGAAATTGGTCCAAATGAAAATGTAAGAATATGCAAATAAATTCCTGGAGATGCTAAGATATGTCAAGTATATCAGGGATGACAAAGTGAAAATTCAATGTTTTCTAAGTGGGTTTCCTCAGTCCTACAAAGATAAAATTGAATTTGATGAGCCTCAAAATCTAGATGAGACCATAAGAAAGGCCAGGTATTATTATGATCAAGCAAAAAGAAAGTCAGATTTCCATAAGGCATGGAAGGACAAGAAGAATCAGAAGTTTAATCAAAGGAAGAAGGGTTTCAAGCCTCCTCATTTCAAAAATCAGCCAAGGAATCCACCACAAGTTGTAACAAAGCCAGCTAGGATTATGGGATACAAGCCAAGAGAGCCACTTCAATATTGGGGATGTGGAGAGGACCATTTGCTTAGAAACTGTCCACATTGAAATGGGAGGGCAAAGCAAGTTCACAACATTCAAGATTTTGAAATTGTGGGTCAAGTGGAAAGGATTGTCCCTAGAATTTATGTTGCACTACAGGACCGCCAAGCTGATCATCAATAAACTGTGGTTGAGTTTGAAGGTAAGATTGCTAAGCAATCTATTTCTATTTTGATTGACCATGGATCTATTCATAGTTATATCAATCCTAAAATTGTTGAGATTTGTGCCTTTAAGAAAACCAAGCATAGTAAATCATGGTTGGTTCAACTAGCCATGGGAACCAAGAGAAAAATTATTGAAATTGTAGAGAAATGTCGATTAGAAATGGGTAGACTGTCCACTTATGCAAATCTGAATATTTTATCACTTGGTTCATATGATATTCTCATTGGAATGACCGGTTGGAAGCACATAGAGTTAAACTTGACTACTACAAGAAGATTTTTGAATGCGTTGATGGTGAAGGATACCGAAGGATTGTAAGAGTCATCTCAAAGGTGGTTTCTATTAGGAAAATTTCAGCCATGCAACTGAAGAAGTTTTGTAGGAAAGGTTTCCAATTGTATGCATCCTGTATATTAGATAAACCAGAAAATGAAATTCCAAAGTTGGAAGACTATCATGTGCATCCTACAAGAATTCAAGGTTGTATTTCCCTATGAAGTGCCATAAATTCCTCCAAAGAGTTGTTGGAATATTCTCACCATCAGTTATATATTTGCATGCTTTGCAAGCATTCTACATGCATGCAGTCATCAGTATGGTAGTCTCCCAGCACCTAGTCCTTATTTTGTAGCCCCAGGAGCCCTTTTCTGCTCATTTCTATCCCTCCTAGCCACATATGCGCCCTTGTTTTCATCACTGGAGTACAATTGCGACCTCTTCCACCTATTTAGGAGTTACATCAATCAGTTCCATGATTAGAGGATCAATTCCTTGATTTGAGGACTGATTTCTCAGTTAACTAACTGAAGCACTTAGATAGGCACCTACAGAGACTAGTTCATCTCTACTAACTACTGACACTCCGCATGCTCCCACATTGGAGTCTCCTTCCCTAGATTTGTGCCACATGCACCAGTTAGACTCAGTTAGACTCATCTTTGACTGACCTTTTACTATTGATGACACTACCACTGGTTTGGTGATGGTTCCAATGCAGTCAAGCCATGCTATTGAGGAGAATTAGAATCACTACCTGGGTAATTCGAATTCATTCCATTGCACTCACATTTTTGCCATCTTACAGCTGAGGAATAACATTACAGTAGTTTTTGTCATTTCTTGAGTTAATGAGTGGTATTTGATTCAATTCTTCTTCTTCTTCTTCTCTACAAATTCATGAGTGATGTTAATGAGGTTTACTCTAGTTGTGTGATCTATCATGTAAAATATAACATGGTATCAGAGCTGGAGTCAGCTATTCGAATTGCAGCAACAACAGTTGCATCAATTCTTTGAGAAGTTGTCTTTCATTGAGCACCAGAAACCTCTAGATTTCCACAGCAATTCCTGGTGCAATTGTCTTGAATTCACTGGAGCAATCCAGTGAGGTCTATCCAGGTGTGAAGGGTCTAGTCACATGTGCTCATTGTCCTAAGGAAGTGTTCAATTCTAATTTGCAACAAATCTCCATCAATAATCTTATTTGTTTTGCAGGTTATCTCCTTCTTCAATTCAAATTCGACAGTATCAATGGATCTAAAACTGAACTCCTTCAATTATTTCGAATGGAAATCCAAGATGGACATCTTCATGAAGTCTAAAAGTCTTTCTAGATTATTGAATGGCACTGCAGTTGAACCCACTGGTGCAGTTGACAAATCTAAGTACTTGGATAAACTTGATGAAGCAGTAGGACTGCTGCTCCTCAGCATTTTCGAAGACCTCCATTTTCATGTCATAGATCCGAAGAATCCAAAAGAAGTTTGGGACAAGCTCGAATCTCTTCTTGGTCAGAAAGATGACTTGAAAGGACACAAGCTGGAAAATGAGCTCATCTCCTTGAGCCCTTGCAGTTTCGACTCCATCACTGAGTTTCCAAACAAGTTCAAAAATATGATTTCACAGTTGAAGAGATATTGGATTGAGAAAGAAGAGAAGCAGCTCATCCTTGCCATACTATCAAAATTAGGCCCTGACTACTCAGTATTTGTCTCTACCTTCCAATCAACGAAGCTGTCCATCCCAAAATGGAAGTTTCCCACACTTGAAGACTTCATCCAGTCACTCACACTTGAGGAGGAAAAGTTAGTTCATATGGGAATGATAAAACCCAAGTTGGATTCAGCACTTGCTGGCACTGAAATGAAGAGAGCGAATGGAAAGGGCAAGAAAAAAGTTTCTAACAGAAGGTTGAATGAGCAGAAGCAGAAGGAGGCTCCAAACTAGTCAGAAGGAGGTTCGAACTCTAAGAAAGACAAGCAAACTCAGAAGGGGAAATCCAAATGTACCTATTGCAACAGAGGATTTAATCCGGATAGTTCATGTATTAAGAAAACCATAGATCTCATGGCTTCACTTCTTGAAAAGAATAACCTTCCAGTACTTGCATGTGCTAGGAAGAAAGAAGGTGAACCATCAAGATCAGAGGACAAAGAGAGATGCCATGCTCTCATGGCAGGTGCATCAACACAATCCTCCTTCATCATGGATTCAGGAGCATCAGTACACATGTCTTCCTCCAAAGATCTCTTTATTAGTTTTGAATCCACTGTTGGACCATCCATCATGTTGGGGAATGATTTTGAGGTCTCCTCTGAGGGGATTGGAATAATCAAACTTGATCATGGGTACTTCTAAGATGTGCTCTATGTCCCTACACTTACTGCTAATTTACTTTCATTCTACTAGATGACCCACACTGGAGATCCCAAGAGGGTGATCTTCTCTCCAAATGAGGTCGAAATCCAAGACATGGTATCAGGATCTACTATTGCAAAAGGTGTTGCAAACCACAAGTCGAAACTCTATGAGTTCTCCCATTTTCTACCTCTCTCTAAATAGTCTGCTCTTCACATTCATGCAAATGAAGAGAGTAGGATATGGCATGAAATATTTGGGAATCTCAACTACAAGCACTTACAAGACATGAAAACTAAAAAGGTGGTTGAAGGTCTACCCAATCTCAAGTTTTCCCAAGGCACCTGCAAAGATTGCTGGAATGGCAAAGATCCAGCAAAGAACGTTGAGAAAAAAGAAGATTCATAGAGAAGAGCGAATGCTAGATCCATATCCACAAGAACATGAAGATCTAGCACCTAAGGTTCGAACTCCTATTGCAAAATGGGCCACCACTACTGTTACATCCACCAGTGATCTTGTTGGAGATCCACTATCTTCAAGAACAACCAGATCTGTTCTTCTCTCTCACACATATCCATTTCTTGTTGAGAGATGCTTTCTTATGATTGGATCAGATCCAAAGACATTCTTTGAATCCTCCCAAGATCCAATATGGGTAGCAGCTATGGATGAAGACTGTGAGTCTCTTCAAAGAAATGAAACTTGGGAGCTTGTTTCTCTCCCTCCTGGGAGGAAGATTGTTCAATGCAAGTGGGTTTACATAACTAAGATGGAATCTGATGGGGTCACTAGCAAATACATGGCTCGATTGGTTGCAAAGGGTTACTCACAAGTCCATGGGATTGACTACTCAGAGACATTCGCTCCTATTTCTAAGATGGATTCCATTCGTCTTGTTCTTGCTCTTGCTGCATCCAAGCACTGGGAAGTGCATCACATGGATGTCAAGAGTGCTTTCCTTCATGGAGATTTAGAGGAGGAGATCTACATTAAGCAACCTAAGGGGTATGTTGAAGACTCTTCACTAGTGTGCATATTGACGAAGTCCTTGTATGGACTCAAGCAAGCTCCTTGAGCTTGGTATGCAAAGATGGACTCTTTCCTTCTGTCACAATAATTCAAGAGATGCAAATCTGATTCGAATGTATATATGAGACATGATGGTGACTCTCTACTCCTGATTGTTCTATATGTTTATGATCTATGGATTACAAGGAGCAACTCTTCATGCATCGGATCTATAAAAACAGATTTGCAAAACTCCTTCTCTATGTCAGATCTTGGACTGTTGAAGCAGTTTCTTGGTATTGAAGTCACTCAGAGTGATTCAGGAATCAAGGTTGCACAGTCCAAGTATGATTCAGATATACTTGACAGGTTCCATATGAGCGAATGCAAACCAGCAGCATTTCCTTTTCTTTAAGGGATCATCCTTGAGGATGGTTCTTCCACACCTATGGTGGATAGTACACTGTATCGATAGTTGATTGGGAATCTATTGTTTCTTACACATACTATACCTGATATTTCCTATGCAGTCAGTGTTGTTTCCAGATACATGCCAGAGCCTCATGAGCTTCACTGGAAGGTACCAAAGAGGATCTTACATTACTGTTACACCAAAATGTCGTCACCCTTGTGCAAGTGTCACAAGTGTCGCAAGTGTTGCAAGTGTTGTCGTCATGACCTAGTGTCGTCGTCATGACCGTTGCAAGTACCGTCATTATGACCAAGTGTTGTCATCATGACCGTTGTGATAATGTCGTCATCTTGACCATTGTGTATACATCCCTGAAGTCATCTGGACCAAGTATTCATTTGAGAGGATTTGTACTTAGTTTGTGCAACATTTTGAGAGGTCGTTGCAGGTTGCACACTAGCAACATGTGACGTCGCAGGTTGCTCCATAGCAAGGTGCGACAAGGTCTGTTAATGGGTAAAAATAGCCATTTCGAGATCTTTCTCGAAGCTTGCCCATTTGGGGACTTATCCCTGATCTCTTGGAGAGCTGATACTCGACCCCTAACTCATTGGGAAGATCCCCTATATCTCTCCTACCATCTCTCAACCTATCCTATCCATAATCTCATCCACTTAGTCCTATATATACGAGGCTCACTCCCATACCAAAGGGAGGAAGACTATGGTATCTACATGCTGGTGAAATCTCTCTTCGGACACCTTCACTCACCTCTTGGAGAATTCATGCTTCCTTGGAAGGGCTTGGCAATTGGCTTGTGGGGAGAAGGGATGCTACGTTAAGTCATTGGTTGTAGTTCTATATCTCTATCATGTACTCCTCTATTTGCAGTAATACAAATGCTTTCCACCAATATCGTTCTTATGTGTAATGATGTTGCGTTGTTTACCTGCTTAACTGTTTACATAGATATCTTATTGTATAGATGCTCTTTACTCGTTTCTCTTTTCTGTGTCTTAACAGGTCTTGTAGCTTGGATCTGACGACAGTGGGACATGGAGCAACATTCAGGAGAAAAGATAGCGAATCAAAGAGGTAAGGCATCTAGCACTTGATCCTCAAGTAGATCTAGGAAACGTGTTTGTAGTCTGTTCTATTTGTTCTAGACTCGCATTGAGCTAGGGAGATCCGGCTTGCCTCCGGTCGAGTGGATTGTCTGGTAACAATTACTTGCAAGGGACAAAGACCTATGGTATTCACTATGCAGCTGGGTATCCTCTAAACCTTGTTGGCTATACCGACTCAGATTGGGTTGGAGACAGCTCAGATCGAAAGTCAACATTTGGGTTTTGTTTTCATGATTGGATATGGACCTATCTGTTGGTCGAGCAAAAAGCAGACTGCTTTAGCTCTCTCTTCAGTAGAGGCCGAGTACAAAGGTGCAGTCAATGCAGCCACACAGTGCATCTGGTTGCGGGGCATCTTGTCAGAGTTTGGGATTCGATTTAGTACTCCACCAATCATCTATTGTGACAATTGGAGTGCTATCAGGAATTCTACAGATTTGGCTCTGAGACAAAGAACCAAACACATTGAGATACACATGCATTACATCTGAGGATTGGTGCATGATCGGACCATCACACTGCTCTACCTTCCGACGGAAGAGCAGATTGCAGATATCTTCACTAAGACCTTCTCAGTGAAGAAGTACACTTACCTTAGATCTCTTCTTGGGGTGAGTGAGATGCATGATTGATTATCCTAACACAGTCTATCTTGAGGGGGGGCTTTCTTTCCACTGGGTTTTCCCTCTTTCCTCACTTTATTTTTAGATTTGTTGTACGGGATGACCTTTGGTCTTAGTTACCAGGGCCCTACTAGTTTTCAGTAATGTGTTTCCTCATAGTTCGGCTTGCAGGGGGGTGTTGGAATATTCTCACCATTAGTTATATATTTGCATGCATCCAGTCATCAGTATGGTAGTCTCCCAGCACCTAGTCCTTATTTTGCAGCCCCCAGGAGCCTGTTTCTGCTCAGTTCTATCCCTCCTAGCCACAGATGCGCCCTTTTTTTCCATCACTGGAGTACAACTGCACCCTCTTCCACCTATTTAGGAGTTACATCAGTCAGTTCCATGATTAGTGGATCAATTCCTTGATTTGAGGACTGATTGCTCAGTTAACTAAATGAAGCACTTAGATAGGCACCTACAGAGACTAGTTTAGCTCTACTAACTACTGACAGCTCCTCGCGCACCCACATTGGAGTCCCCTTCCCTAGATTTGTGCCACATGCACCAGTCAGACTCAGTTAGACTCATCTTTGACTTACCTTTGACTATTGATGACACTACCACTGGTTTGGTGATGGTTCGAATGCACTCAAGCCATGCTATTGAGGAGAATTCGAATCACTACTTGGGTAATTCGAATTCATTCCATTGCACTCACATTTTTGCTAGCTTACAACCGAGGAATAACATTACAACAGTTTTTGTCATTTCTTGAGTTAATGAGTGATATTTGATTCAATTCTTCTTCTTCTTCTTCTTCTTCTTCTTCTTCTCTGCAAATTCATGAGTGAGATTAGTGAGGTTTACTCTAGCTATGTGATCTATCATGTAAAATATCACAAGAGGGACATTGATTTCACAATTGATCTTGTGCCAAGAGCAGCACCAGTTTCCAAGACACCCTACAGAATGAGTACACCATAATTGTTGGAGCTGAAAATGCAATTGCAAGAGTTATTGGAAAAGAAGTACATAAGGCCAAGTGTGTCTCCAAGGGGATCACCTGTACTATTTGTGAAAAGGAAAGATGGTACACTCAGGTTATGTATTGATTACGGGAAGCTAAATAAAGTGACAGTGAAAAACAAGTACCCACTGCGTCAAATTGATGATATTTTTATCAAATGAGAGGGGAAAAGGTATTTTCAAAGATAGACTTGAGGTTTGATTACCATCAAGTAAGGATCAAGGAAGAAGACATTCACAAAAGATATATTTTAATGGTGGATTTTAACAGCCTATATACAAAGAGAAATTCCTAGATGGATGTATACACACAAACAATTCCTACATGAATAAATAATTCCCTTCAGGTACTAAAATTAAAAGTAGAAATTTGTAAATGGAAATTTATAGCAATGCCTTATGATAAGGGAGTAGTTCCATTAGTAGAGAATAAAAAAAATTATTTGGAGTATGAGAAAGACCGAAATGGGACCTTTGGCTTAGTATTCAAGGCAGTTATAGCAACAAAGAAACCATGATAGTTCTATCTTGTTTTGATACCATTTTCGAGCGTTTTGAGGAAGCACCATTATAACACATATTTAAAGGTAGCATCTATGAAACAGAGATATCATTATAACATTGTTTATGCACAAATTCGTCAACATGTTGAGGAAGTGAACAAAGATGAGTTGTATATTAACTGTGTGGTTTCTTACACAAACTTTTGGGTTATCATTATGGATGCAGGCACAAGGTTTACCTCTCAATTTTATGATCTTTTTGTTGTAGCAGAGAGGAATAATTTCAAGAGGTAAGTACTGCCACACAAAAACCATCACTTACGAAACTTATGGTTGTTACACAAGAACCAACCACAGGAATCTCAACTGTGACAGTGTCTTCTCTTCAAGGTTTTCAAGGATATTTTTTGTAAGTCAAATAAAGACAGCCTACTACCAAAGTTTTTCAAGTGACACCTAATCACACAAATTCGTGCAGATTTAGTTGCATTGGGATATAGGGTTGCATGAGGACATGAAACATATTCGGTTGGGGGGGGTAAGTTGAGTAACAAAATTACAATCTTTTTACATCCTTAATCCTTTGTCACTTACTTGTAACCCTATTTTATTACATTTAATGCTTATATGTGGGATTAGAATCAAGGTTTTCCAATGCATTTCTTTTATTATTTTATGTGAATTTATGACTAAATATTATAAAAATAACATATTTTCACTTATTTTTCAAAACTGGGTTAGTTTGCTAGTAATTACAAGAACTAGTAGTTCTTGTAAACTATGTAGATTTTTGGTCTAGATCCAAATGCATGGGTCAAATTCGAATTTCCTTCTCAACCATTGAAGATTTGCTATGGATTTCGGATCATCATTCAAATACTTTGGATATAAAAGAATGTTGGAGCTCATGATTGTTAGAATATTGAGAAATATGCATAAACATACAAAAATCATTTACTAAAATGTAAATCAATTGTAGGAATCAACTAGTCTACTCTCCTATCCATACAAGCACCAAATAATCAAATCGTAAGAAAGGGACAAGAGAAAAAGAGATATTACACCATATATACGTGGTAAAACCCCAAATGGGGAAACATCCACGGGAAGGTATGGTCTTCTTTATTCTTCAAAAATCTCCACTTTTACACTGGAGCACCACCCACATATGCTTATTATGAAATTCCATAGGGTAGATCTCACACCTAGAGAAAATCTCACTAATTTCACTCAAGAATTGTAGAGAAGAAGAAGAAGAATTGAATCAATATTCACTCATTAACTCAAGAAATGATAAAAATTGTTTGAATATTATTCCTCAGCTGTAAGCTGGCAAAAATGTGAGAGTACAATAGAATGAATTCGAATACTACCTAGGTGATTCGAATTCTCCTCAATAGCATGGCTTGGACTGCATTGGAAACGTCACCAAACCAGTGGTAGTGACCATCAATAGTCAAAGATCAGTCAAAGGTGAGTCTAATTGATTCTAACTGGTGCATGTAGCACTAATATAGGGAAGGAGACTCCAATGTGGGCGCATGAGGAGCTGTCAGTAGTCAGTAGAGCTGAACTAGTCTATCTAAGTGCTTCAGTCAGTTAACTAAGCAATCAGTCCTCAAATCAAGGAACTGATCCACTAATCATGGAACTGACTGATGTTACTCCTAAATAGGTGGAAGAGGGTGTAGTTTTACTCCAATGATGGAAACAAGGGCGCATTTGTGGCTAGGAGGGCTAGAACTGAGCAGAAACAAGCTCCTGGGGTTGAAAAAATAAGGACTAGGTGCTGGGAGACTACCATACTAATGACTGGATGCATGCAGTATGCATGCATGCATGCAAATACATAACTGATGGTGAGAATATTCCAACACCCCCCGCAAGCCGGACTATGAGGAAACACATGACTGAAAACTAGTAGGGCCCTGGTAACTGAGACCAAAGGTCACCCTGTACCACAATCTAAACAATAAAATGAGGAAAGAGGGAAAACCCAGTCGGAAGAAATCTCCCCCTCAAGATAGCCTGTGGTAGGATAATCAATCATGTACATCACTCACCCCAAAAGGTAAGTGAACTTATCCACAGAAGAAATATCTATCGACAAGAAATGGATCAATGTGAGAAGGATGAAACCTTCCATTGTGAAAATTAGATCTGGTTCTCCTTTGATCAAGTGGATCACCAACAAGATCTCCAACAGATCTAAGAGTAGTGGTTTCCCATATAGGAAGAGGAAGATCTGTAAGTTGTAAATCTAGATCTGGATCTGGATCTTCCATTCGCTCATCTTCACTGTCAGGTGCTAGATATTCAAGTTCTTGTGGATCTGGATCTAGCATTCACTCTTCATCATCTTCACTTCCAGAATCTGAATCTGAACCTTCTTGAGATGAAGATTCGCTCTCTTTCTCATCAAGCAGTGGTCGTGTGGTAGGCAAGCTCTCTTGATCAACAGGATGAGCATCTTGCAGTGGCAATTCCTCAAATTGTACAATCCTTTCAAGGAATGTTGTCATAGTAGAAGGATCAAGAAGCTTGTAGGCTTTTGCATTCAATGCATAACCCACCAGTATACACTCTATGCTCTTAGGATCTAGGGCTCTCCTTTTCTTTGTTGGAATCCTTGCCCATGCTCTGGATCCAAATAATCTGAGATGAGATACATCAGGTTTGTACCCCATCCATGCTTCAAAAGGAGTCATATATTTGAGTCCTTTGTGAGGAACTATGTTCTGAAGATAGGAACACAGTTAACAGCTTCTGCCCAAATACTTGGATGCAACCCTTTCGATTTCAACATGAAGGTTTCCATCTCTTTTAGGGTTCTTTTCTTTCGCTCTGCAACACCATTTTGATGTGGTGTGTAGGGAACAGTATGTTGCATCTCTATGCCTTCTTCAACACAAAATGTTTGGAAGTCACTCTTGACATACTCTCCTCCATTATCAGTGTGGAGGGCCTTGATCTTTCTGTCTGAAAACTTTTCTGCAGAAGACTTGAAAAACTTAAAGTATCCAAACACTTCTAATTTTAATCTGAGAAAGTATGCCCATGTAAATCTTGAATAATCATCAATAAAAGTAAGAATATACCTTGCCTTGTTCAAAGACAGATCTGGAAATGGCCCTGAAACATCACTATGAATCAGATCTATAGGTTGAGAGGCTCTCCTTGCCTTCCCTTTCTCAAACTTCTTTTCTAGATGCTTTCCCATCAAGCAACCCTTACAATTTCCCTTAGCAAACTTGATATTGGGTAGACCTTCAACCAACTCTTGAGTGTGCATGTCTTGCAAGTACTTGTAGTTGAGATGCCCAAATATTTCATGACATAACCTACTCTCTTCATTTGCATGTGTGTGAAGAGAAGACTGTTTGGAGAGAGGTAGGAAGTGAGAGAACTCATAGAGTTTCGACTTGTGGTTTGCAACACCTTTTGCTATGATATTTACTGATACCATGTCTTGTATTTCGACCTCATTTGGAGAGAATATCACCCTCTTGGGCTCTCCAGTATGGGTTATCTGGTAGACTGAAAGTAGGTTGGCAGTAAGTGTAGGGACATAGAGCACATCTGAGAAGTACCCATGATCAAGGTTGATCCTTCCAATCCCCTCATAGAAGAGTTCAGAATCATTCCCCAACATGATTGAAGGGCCAACAGTGCATTCGAAACCAGAAAAGAGATCTCTGGAGGAAGACATGTGTCTTGATGCTCCTAAATCAATGACGAAGGAGGATTCTCTTGATGCACCTGCCATGAGAGCATGGCATCTTTCCTTGTCCTCAGATCTTGAAGATTTAGCTTCTTTCTTCCTAGCACATGCAAGTACTGGAATGTTATTCTTTTCAAGTAGTTGAGCCATCATATCTATTGTCTTCTTTATGCAAGCACTCTCAGGATGAAATCCTCTATTGCAATAGGTACAATTGGATTTCTCCTTGTGATATTTCTTGCCTTTCTTGGAATTCGAATCCCCTTATGACTGCTAGGGAGCCTCCTTTTGCTTTTGCTCATTCGACTTTCTGTCTTTTTCTTTTTGCTTTCCATTGCCATTCGCTCTCTTCACTTCAGCAGCTGCAAGTGCTGAATCCATCTTGGGTTTAATCATTCCCATGTGAACCAACTTGTCCTCCTCTTGTGTGAGAGACTGGATGAAGTCTTCAAGAGTGGGAAAATTCCACTTTGGGGTGGATAGCTTCATTGACTGGAAGGTAGAGACAAATACTGAGTAATCAAGGCCCAATTTTGATAGAATGGCTAGGATTAGTTGCTTCTATTCTTTCTCTATTCCATATCTCTTCAATTGTGAAATCAGATTTTTAAACTTGGTAAGAAACTCATTGATTGAGTCAAAATTGCAGGGGCTCAGTGAGATAAGCTCATTTTCCAACTTGTGACCCTTCAAATCATCTTTCTTCCCGAATAGAGTTTTGATCTTGTCCCAAACTTCTTTAGGAATCTTGAGATCAATGACATGAAAATGGAGGTCTTCGAAAATGTTGAGGAGTAGCAGTCCAACTGCTTCATCAAGTTTATCAAGAAAATTTGATTTCTCAATTGCTCCAGTGGGTTAGACTATTGTACCATTCAATACTCTAGAAAGGCTTTTGGACTTCATGAAGGTGTCCATCTTGGATTTCCATTTGAAATAGTTGAATGAGTTCAGTTTTAGATCCATGATAGCTACTGAATTCGAATTGAAGATGGAGATAACCTGCAAAACAAATGAAATTGGATGCAAATTGAGAGAACACTGCCTTAGGACAGTGAGCACATTTGAATGGATCCTTCACACCTGGCTAGACCCCACTGGATTGCTCCAGTGAATTCAAGACAAATGCACCAGGAATTGCTGTGGAAATCCAGAGGCTTCTGGTGCTCACTGAAAGACAGTTGCTCAATGAATTGCTGCAACTGCTGCTACTGCTACAATTCGAATAGTTGAATCAAGCTCTGATACCATGTGAAATTCTACAGGGTAGATCTCACAGCTAGAGCAAACCTCACCAATTTCACTCAAGAATTGCAGAGAAGAAGAAGAAGAATATAATCAATATTCACTCATTAACTCAAGAAATGATAAAAACTGTTGTAATATTATTCCTCAGCTGTAAGCTGGAAAAAATGTGAGAGTACAATAGAATGAATTCGAATACTTCCTAGGTGATTCGAATTCTCCACAATAGCATGGCTTGGACTGCATTGGAAACATCACCAAACCAGTGGTATTGACCATCAATAGTCAAATATCAGTCAAAGGTGAGTCTAATTGAGTCTAACTGGTGCATGTGGCACTAATCTAGGGAAGGAGACTCCAATGTGGGTGCATGAGGAGCTATTAGTAGTTAGTAGAGATGAACTAGTATCTATAGTAGTCTCTCTAAGTGCTTCAGTCAGTTAACTAAGCAATCAGTCCTCAAATCAAGGAACTGATCCACTAATCATGGAACTGACTGATGTAACTCCTAAATAGGTGGAAGAGGGTGCAGTTGTACTCCAGTGATGGAAACAAGGGCGCATATGTGGCTAGGAGGGCTAGAACTGAGTAGAAACAGGCTCCCGGGGCTGAAAAAATAAGGACTAGGTGCTGGGAGACTACTATACTAATGACTGGATGCATGCAAATACACAACTGATGGTGAGAATATTGCAACACTTATCACGAATTTACAATAATGTTCACAAATAACATAATTACCCAAAGGGTCTCCTTCACCTCTATTATATAGCTAGAGGTATGGAAGAATAACATCCCTTAATACATGTGTGATAAATGATATTCCACCTCTTTATATAATGAATGGTAATAGGAGAAGATTACTATGTGATGCATTGGGGATAATTCCTACATAAGATAAAGAGAATTATGCCTTCCTTTGCTACATAAGACATGATAATATATTACGACATCACACTAGACATTATTACACTTCCAAAATTAACATTACACATTTCATCAATGATAATATTTGTTAGCAAAGATCTTGGAGATATTATGAGCTATTTTATATTTGTTGATTTTTAGCAAATGGATGTAACCACATGAGAAATATGTGGGTCTGAATTAATATTTGTTATTTTAGTTTCTAGGAAAGTTCACATATAAAGAGAGTGCCTTCTCCATTCTATGGGAGGACTCTTGGAGCATATGTCCAACTTAAGATGGAATAGAATAAAACTTCTTGAGATTTTCTTTCACATAGATTGTAATTTTATAGTTTTATGTGTAGTATGATTTGATTTAATTTCATGATGCTATAGGTTAATTTGTTGCCATGAATTCTTAGGAGATGGAGCTCTCTCCATTAGAACATGGTGGTCTTTTATTTCATTGTATATGTTTTTATTTATTTTGTGTAATATTATTGCATAGTTAATTTTTACATTGATGCAAGTGTGGTGTGTTTATTTTCCCGCAATATCATTTAGTTTTTATTAGAACTTGCCAACAACGAGAATGATGATTTTTGGAAATGGGAACTACCTAAATCACACAAAGAGATAACTTGGTGATAGAAGGGTTCTAGTAGCATGAACGGAGCTCAAAGTACATGATCATTTCCAAGGGTGATTGAGTTAGTTTTTTTATTTATGAAGTGTGGTGTGTTTCCTTTCCAAATTTGTAGATTAATGATGCATTTCCATTTATTAGAAGCATGCTAAGTAAACTAGTGCAAGTTAGGAAGTATAGCATGCACATACAGTACACGATATCTTGCAATTTAAAAACTCTAGATTGATAATTAAATGTAACAATTTTTAGGCATATCAATCGATTGATAGGGGATGTAAATGTGGCATGTTTTCAATGGTTCCTATTTAAATGTCAAGTCTTGATAAAGAATTATTTTGGAGGATCCAACTGTAAATATCCATTCTTTTTCCTTTAGTTTACAATTTCAATGTACCAACAACATTGTTGAATATGAGGCCCCCATTCATGGGTTGTTTCAATCCAAGGAAAATGACATCCAAGTTCCGGTTGTGAGAGGCGATGCACAACTTGTGGTGCACTAGGTAAAAAAGAAGTATATTATCAAGAAAGGGTGCCTCAAGGCATATGTCCAAAGGGTATGGGACTTGATTAAATATTCTCAAAAAAAATTCCTACAATCCATCATGAGAGAGGAGATTGGAAAGGTTGATTCATTAGTGATAGAAGGATGAATTTCCAATCCTCGTTTGTCCCTACTATTTTCTTCATAAAGTTGGTTTTTAGGCCATCTATGCTAGGCAACAAAGTATTTTGAAAGATCTTTGAAAATGATGAACACATCACTCAATTCCTAATCATAGAAAAAGGGATTGAAAATCATAGTAAAACAAATGTAACTCTCAAGCCTCAAAGCAGTTTCCCAAGTAAGGTCGCTATGATGAGACTAGAGTTTTGAATTTACAAAGTAATGTTCTCCCAAAAGGTTTGGTTTCATTGGAATCTCTATTTAATAAATATGATTGGATGTGGAAACCAAAAACTTTGGAGGAGCAGTCTCATCAAAAAATGTAAAAGACAATGAAGGTTAATATAGGCATGGGAGGTGTATCTAAGTTTCTAAATGTAGGGGTTGAATTTATGAATAAAAAATATATGATATGTTCTGACTATTTAGAGAGTTAGAATATGTTTTTGCATGGACATATAGTGATCTATGTTAGTATTTAATATGATAAGACTGAAAATAGCAGCATTACATTCCATTTCACAATAATAGCATATACAGGATCACTGAAGAAACAACAAGCATAGCATAAACACAAGAGACACAGATTTATCCTGGGAAACCCTCATGGGGTAGAAAACCCAGTAAAGCTTCCTCAATATAGATGACCAGCAATACACAAAGATGCAAACCAAAGATATGATCTCCTCCTCCACCATAGCAGACCTCTCCTCCACAAGTGCGCCTTTCTCAAGTGAGTGTGTGTGTCAAATGAGGAACACACCTCCTCTATTTATACACTACACTGACATGTATTTTACACAGGTACACGTAGGCTCGTATTTAACCAATGGGTTAAATACCCCACTACAACTGACTGGGCCGACCCCTCTAGGGTGGTCTAATAACCCTTTGACCCACATAACATATACAGGGCCGACCCCCACTAGGGAAGTCTAATAACCCGAGTTACCACATTCCGACGGAGGAATAAACATCTCCGGATATACAATAAGATCTTCACGGAGGAATGAAACATCTCCGGAATAATAAAGTACAAATATAATATTCTTTGAAGTTACAATATCTCAACACTCCCCCTTAACGAGAAGGATATTATAACAACATCTGCACGAGCAAGGAGTCATCAACATCATACATGATACATCTATAAATCATTGGAAGCTTTCTCAACATCATCAGTAACTCAAGCAGTTACTGGAACATCTTCAATACTGGAACATCGACATCTTCAGTATTGAGTCTTTATCTTCTGTAGCACTTGAACAGCTACAACAATATCATCATCTGGATCCTCACGATTATCATCATCACATCAGCATCGTCATCTAACGATCATCAGCATCGTCATCACACGATCATCAGCATCGTCATCACACGATCATCAGCATCGTCATCTCACGATCATCAGCATCATCATCTCATGATCATCAGCATCGTCATCACACGATCATCAGCATCGTCATCACACGTCATCACACGATCATCAGCATCGTCATCACATGATCATCAGCATCGTCATCACACGATCATCAGCATCGTCATCACACGATCATCAGCATCGTCATCACACGATCAGCAACATCATCATCTAGATCATCACGATCAGTAGCATCGTCATCTAGATCATCACGATCAGCAGCATCGTCATCTAGATCATCACGATCAATAACATCGTCATCTAGATCATCACGATCAACAACATCATCAATACAAGTATAAATATCATTAATACAAGTATCCTCATCAATACAAGTATACACATCATCAATACAAGTATACACATCATCAATACAAGTATCCTCATCAATACAAGTATACACATCATCAATACAAGTATCCTCATCAATACAAGTATACACATCATCAATAAAAGTATCCTCATCAATACAAGTATACATATCATCAATACAAGTATCCTCATCAATACAAGTATACACAACAGCAGCATACCCTGCAACACACAAGATCCAATTACGGGATGATCAATCCCTCTCACTTTAGGACATAGGTCCAAGGATGATACAATCCTAATCCGCTTACGGGATGATTAGTCCCTCTCGGTTTAAGACAACTCTCATGTCCATGGATGATGCAATCCAGATCAACTTACAGGATGATCAATCCTTATCACTTTAAGACACCTCACCATGTCTAGGGACGAGGCAATCCCAATCTATTTACTGGATGATTAGTCCTTATCACTTTAAGACATCTCACCATGTCTAGGGACGAGGCAATCCTAATCTATTTACAGGATGATTAGTCCTTATCAGTTTAAGACATCTCACCATGTCTAGGGACGAGGCAATCCCAATCTATTTACAGGATGATTAGTCCTTATCACTTTAAGACATCTCACCATGTCTAGGGACGAGGCAATCCCAATCTATTTACAGGATGATTAGTCCTTATCAGTTTAAGACATCTCACCATGTCTAGGGATGAGGCAATCCCAATCTATTTACAGGATGATTAGTCCACTCAATCTCATTTAGGACTATCCTTTCTTTCAAAATTACTGGATTTACTGTCCAAGGATGATTTAATCCATTCAATTCATTTAGGACTATCCTTCCTTTCGGAATTACTGGATTTACTGTCCAATGATGATTTAATCCACTCAATTCATTTAGGACTATCCTTCCTTTCGGAATTACTGGATTTACTGTCCAAGGATGATTTAATCCACTCAATTCATTTAGGACTATCCTTCCTTTCGGAATTACTGGATTTACTGTCCAAGGATGATTTAATCCACTCAATTCATTTAGGACTATCCTTCCTTTCGGAATTACTGGATTTACTGTCCAAGGATGATTTAATCCACTCAATTCATTTAGGACTATCCTTCCTTTCGGAATTACTGGATTTACTGTCCAAGGATGATTTAATCCACAACCGTACATTTAGGACCAACGTCCAAGGATGACTTAATCCTCAACCGTACATTTAGGACCAACGTCCAAGGATGACTTAATCCTCAACCGTACATTTAGGACCACGTCCAAGGATGACTTAATCCTCAACCGTACATTTAGGACCTATGTCCAAGGATGACTTAATCCTCAACCGTACATTTAGGAACTACGTCCAAGGATGACTTAATCCTCCACCGTACATTTAGGACCACGTCCAAGGATGACTTAATCCTCAACCGTACATTTAGGACCTACGTCCAAGGATGACTTAATCCTCAACCGTACATTTAGGACCTACGTCCAAGGATGACTTAATCCTCCACCGTACATTTAGGACCACATCCAAGGATGACTTAATCCTCCACCGTACATTTAGGACCTACGTCCAAGGATGACTTAATCCTCAACCGTCCACCAAGGACTTCATTCTCGAAGACATACGTCTACGGCTCTTCTTTAGGACTGAAGTCCAGGGATGATCCAATCCCCTCACATGTTCACCAAAAACTTCATTCTCGAAGACATACGTCTACAGCTCTTCTTTAGGACTGAAGTCCAGGGGTGATCCAATCCCCTCACATGTTCACAAAGAACTTCATTCTCGAAGACATACGTCTACGGCTCTCTTGAGGATGATGCAATCCTATCATGTCCACCAAGGACTTCATTCTCGAAGACATACGTCTACGGCTCTTCTTTAGGACTAAAGTCCAGGGATGATCCAATCCCCTCACATGTTCACCAAGAACTTCATTCTCGAAGACATACGTCTACGGCTCTTCTTTAGGACTGAAGTCCAGGGATGATCCAATCCCCTCACATGTTCACCAAAAACTTCATTCTCGAAGACATACGTCTACGGCTCTTCTTTAGGACTGAAGTCCAGGGATTATCCAATCCCCTCACGTGTTCACCAAGAACTTCATTCTCGAAGACATACGTCTACGGCTCTCTTGAGGATGATGCAATCCTATCATGTCCACCAAGGACTTCATTCTCGAAGACATACGTCTACGGCTCTCTTTAGAACATATGTTCAAGGATGATGCAATCCCCTTGTCACCTTTGACCCTATCTAAGGACCATCCACCAACCTCTTTTTCGGCATCACTAATATAGGTATCCTCATTATCGACCTCACTGTCGATGCAGGCAATCTTATCATGAGTTATCACATCACTCCCCCTTTCAAGGAGGGTCCTTCTGAACTATATTAAGTTTTTCTCAGAAAACTTTACTTGTGGTAGAGGTTTGGTTAGTACATTGGATCGGTAGAGGTTTGGTTAGTACATTGTTACAAATTCAAACTTTTGGTTCCTTTCTGCACCATATCGTCTGTGTATAGAAACAATATTCAACCTTGTAGCAAAGGTTGAGATCCTCATCACCCATGGTGATCATTAAGCTCATCAATTGATTATCGATCCTGGGTACCCATACAGAACCTGATTCACACTTCTTCTTTAATTACACCATTAAGAGAATGGTCTTATCTAGCCACTTGGAGCAAACATCTTATCATGATTCTCTTCCTCTTTCTAAGAGAATTTTCTAGCCACAAGCCTTCTATAGTGTGTTTGATTTGTAAATCCTTTTGTTTGAACATCCATCGCTTGTTCAGTGTTCATCATTCATCATGATCTTTCCTACAAATAAAAATTAAGTACATGATTAGTAATACTTCATAATCATCAAATCATATTGACATGATAACCTATTATGCATACAGATATCATTTACATAGTTATGTAACTATTTTGACCAATACTTTGGCACAACACTTTCTCATATCCTGTATGCATATAGTGGCTATCTAGATGCCTTCCATCTCTACCAGAACATACTATTGAGAGTGTGCACAGCTCTCAGCATGTCAGCAAAGAGGTTTCATTATAGACAAGCAACAATGGAATGTTTGTCCAACTTACCAATCATATGCATATTAGTAGTATACTGTTCAATGCTCTATGAATGTTTACACTCAGCATGATATATTCTAGGAATACAAATATGCATACAAGAAATATCATTTACTATTTCAAATAACAACTCAAATACTTATCTTTTATGTTTGTGTGGTTGCCTCCCGCTTGATCTTCTATATGTCTTTTGAACTTCTATTCATTCTGTACCACTGTGCATGCTCAAGTGTGCACTAGTGTCATCCTCATACACAGACATACATTCATTAGTATATTCTCAATATTATCAAAACATTCTAGTTCTAAATAATCTTTGAAAATGTATAGTCATGATTATAGATAATATTCAAGGTTTCAAGGAAGTCTTCTTTTACTTCTGCATATTCTTGTTTGATCACAGTACTCTTCTGGTTAATTAGATCATCAAGATGAGAGACATAATATGCATAAACCCTTGATTACTAACTTTATGAATAAGCATAACCAATCA
This sequence comes from Larix kaempferi, assembly GCA_027924585.1. Lineage (NCBI taxonomy): Eukaryota > Viridiplantae > Streptophyta > Pinopsida > Pinales > Pinaceae > Larix > Larix kaempferi. The sequence goes on along the minus strand of BSBM01000257.1, from coordinate 24,424,321 downwards.
TACCAAGTATACTTATATAAGGGATCCTAAGGTAAGATTCTAACTTGTCATAGGAAAACATACCTGGATTAGTATATCTGCTTAGCTATGTACAACATACCTAAACAATCTCTTCAATGATTTAGAGATCCTGAGCTAGAACCTGCATGTCTCATAGGTTAAGCATAATATAACAAAGTCATACATACCTCGTAAGTAGAACAAAGATTATGGATGAGTCTTTGTCTTCATGTTGTCATGTTTTAAGGAGCTTGATTTGTCTTTTGTGATGTACCTGTATCTTGTTAGCAAACGACATCAACCTCATACAACACCATAATGCATTAGTACAATCATATAGCCCTAATCAATGAATGTCTTCAATCATTCACATCCATTCATACTATTACTAGGGTGATAAGACAATTCTAACATTAGTCAAGATTGTACTAATAAATAACATGAAGACAAACACATTATGAACTTAATCAAGAATCAGATTTCAAGACATACCTGAACCTCAAGTCATACCTGTCGAGACTTCTTGTAGTCTTCTTATGTAAGGCCTTAGCCTCAACTCCCCCTGAAACTTGATCTAGAGCTTGATTAGGGTTTGCTAGAGAAACCCTAAAAATTCAATCTTTGACTTTCACACTTCCGAATGAATGGAAGGATGTGTCTTGCTGAGCTGATCAAACTAGCATACTTCAATTTTGAAATCTCCAAAAATTGACCCCTCAAAATTGCCTTTCAAACTTCTAGATCTTCTTGACAGGATCCCAAACTAGGGTTTGATGAAGCCCACCCTTTTGCTCAATCAAAAGGTTTGATCCAAGGCTCTAAACTCTTATATTTCTGAGGAGCTTCTAGCCGTGGATTCCGATTCCAAAAATTCTAACTTGCTCCGAAACCCTAAATTTCGGAAGCCATGAATAAAGGTGCTCCAAAAATAATTTTGTTTTGACAGAAATATGCACCTGATTGTTTCTGCTATAACTCTAAAATTTTTGCTCCACATGGTCTGAAAACATTTTTTGTAGTAGCCTGACCTGTCATCTTTCCATCCTGACAAGTCTGACCTCAATTGGATTTTCTAAGAGAATGTTATGCCAAGTGTCGCAACGTGACCTGTTTATGGGATAAAACAGGAGAGCGAACTTGTACGGCATGCCACGTGTCACTGTTTGACCTTCGGCCTCTGAAAACTTTTCCTGAGATACATCTCCCTGTTATCTTTCTATCCTAATAGTTCTGACCTCAATTGGACTCTCTGAGAGAGAGTTATGCCAAGTGTCGCAACGTGACCTGTTTATGGGATAAAACAGGAGAGCGAACTTGTACGACGTGCCACGTGTCACTGGTTCACCTTCGGCCTCTGAAAAAGTTTCCTGAGATAGTACAGTCTGTGTACTACCTGTCACTTTTTACGAAATTTCATTTGGAGCTTCATAGCCCAAGTTATGACCTTTTTTCCAAGGTTACCTGATTTTGACTGAGATCTGGAAGAGGCAGAAACCCTAACTTGTACTGATCATAACTCATAAAGTACAACGAATCTGAGGGTGCCCTTTGGACACAAGGTACCTGGGGATGTTATATTCAACCTGTAAATGTTTCAGACCCTGAAACTTCGCATAAATGGATTTATAGCGAAAGTTCCACAATGACTGGTTTTTGCTATGTAAAACCCTAACCTTCAAATTGTCGTAAGTAAAGCAAGTGTCGTAAGTGCCATACCTTGCCTTCCTTCAGGTTAGCTCTGATACCATGTTAGTATTTAATATGCTAAGACTGAAAATAGCAGCATTACATTCCATTTCACAATAATAGCATATACAGGATCACTGAAGAAACAACAAGCATAGCATAAACACAAGAGACACAGATTTATCCTGGGAAACCCTCATGGGGTAGAAAACCCAGTAAAGCTTCCTCAATATAGATGACCAGCAATACACAAAGATGCAAACCAAAGATATGATCTCCTCCTCCACCATAGCAGACCTCTCCTCCACAAGTGCGCCTTTCTCAAGTGAGTGTGTGTGTCAAATGAGGAACACACCTCCTCTATTTATACACTACACTGACATGTATTTTACACAGGTACACGTAGGCTCGTATTTAACCAATGGGTTAAATACCCCACTACAACTGACTGGGCCGACCCCTCTAGGGTGGTCTAATAACCCTTTGACCCACATAACATATACAGGGCCGACCCCCACTAGGGAAGTCTAATAACCCGAGTTACCACATTCCGACGGAGGAATAAACATCTCCGGATATACAATAAGATCTTCACGGAGGAATGAAACATCTCCGGAATAATAAAGTACAAATATAATATTCTTTGAAGTTACAATATCTCAACAATCTAAAATAATATGACAAAACCATCACACGACATGCTATATAATTAAAATATGGTGTGAAAGAATTTGTATAGAAATCAAGGAAGATAAATCCCAAATTGAAGCCTCTTATTAAGATAGAGTTGCAAAAGGTGTTAGATACATGGATTATAGTGCCTATCATATATTCAGAATGGATTTCCAAATTTGTGGTGGTGTGGAAGAAGAATGTCAGAACCTTCATGTGTGTTGATTTTCATGACTTAAAACAAGCATCTCTTAAAGATAATTGACCACTTCCCAACATGGAGATGTTGTTGAAACAAGTGATAGGTTCATCCCATATGTCCATGCTAGCTAGATTCTAAGGATATAACAAAGTTTTAGTAGTTATCACCATATGACCGCATTCATATCCATGTGGGGAACCTATGCATATGTTTGAATGCCTTTCATATTGATGAGTGTTGGGGCCACCTCCTAATGAGCCAAGGACCATGATTTCCATGACAAGATTGAAAAAATGATGGTTGAATACCAAGAAGACCTCACAATCTACTCCATGGTGAGGAAGCAACACTTGGTACATCTGAGGGAACTATTCATGAGGTGTAGGAAGTATGGCATATATTTGAATCCCAAGAAATGAATGTTTTTTGTCGCCCAAGGGAAATTTTTGGGACATATAGTTAGTGAAAAAGGAATATACATCATTAGGCTCTTCGTTTTTAACTCACAGACCAAAAACATGAGCCTTCAACAGCAAATAGTTCGCGTTAGGAAAGTGATCCAGCATTTTGGCGAAGTCTAATGGTGGCACATTCTCTGGGAATTGAATGTAGAAGCTGACCAGGAATCCAGCTCAACGGTTGTCCTGACAGAGCAGTAGCTAAGACCAAAGAAGAGGGAAATTAGGTGGGACCTAATCCCATAAGGAGGGATAACCAGAAGAAGGGAGGCATGCGCTTGGTTAGTCTTATCACCCCATGTACAATGGATACATACATCATCTCGCAAAAGGAAGACATCATGCAAACAAATGGGGAATTTAAAGTCATTAACTACCGCATGAAAGAATTCAGTACATTCACTTTGGAAATTGGAATGTCCACACGAAAGATGACCAGGGACGACGATCAGTGGTACACTCCCATAGCAATATAAATTATGATAATTTATGTATTTTTGGGGCTAAAAAGACAGTGGGATGTATCTCATCTCCTTCACATGTTTCATTCTTCCTCCCCAAATCCAGAACATTGGTGCAACACTAGAAGAAAGGTGACAAAAGTAAAAGAGAAGCAAGGAACCATGTCGAGACAAGAGGAAATATGTTGCAGGGGGACCTATATTTTCCATCATCTCCATCAAATTGAAGATGAGAATAAAGAGACCAATAGGTCACTGAGAAGGTTTTCCCGAGAATTTGGCCCGGAGCTAGTCGTTTTAGAGAGGTGCTTGGACCAAGAGGAAGATATCAGAGAGTAGGAAAACGAGGAAGCATGACAAAGGGATACGGAATTGGAAGAATAATTGGCCAGGGAGAAAGATAAGAATGCACAGTTGGAGGAAAAATTTAATGTCTTGGAATCCCATCTTACCTTTCTGCGGTATCATGTTGAGAACTTAGAATTGGGATCCAATCCAAAATTTGTTGACTTTCTTCATTCCATCCCTCTCTAGGAAGCCAATTCTAGGTTCGTGGCCCCAAAATTTGCACAACACAAATCAAAATTCATGCCCCGCCTTCTGGAAGACAACCATGTTCTATAAAGATTTAACGACAATAATATGCAATTATGCTTTGTACCAAATTAGTAGCAGTTAGATATTTTGTCAAGGTTTTTCCAAGTTCTTTTGTATGGAAGGAAAAATGATGAAGTATGAAAGTCTAGAAAAGTGCCATTGTTATGCCCTTAAGCCTTTCCGTATGTCATGGGTCTGTTTTTTGAGTTCTCAGTAAGGAAAGATACAAGTACGAGGTATGAAAAGTCTATAGTCACTCTCATTCTCTCAATATTTTTTGTAATTCAGAAGAAAGATTTCATAATGCACTCAGACGTAACTTAGTAGGGAGATAGAACAAGCAGGTCTTAGATAGTTTGTACTTTTGGCCTTTGATCACCCATTGTACTCTCTATGCATGGGGAAACCCCACAATCTCTTTTAATATAAATTTTTAACCGTTCTTGTGAAAAAAAAGGAATATGCATTGATCCCGAAAGACTCAAAACGATAAATGAGATAAAACTACCCACGAAAAGAAAAGGGTTTCCAATATTTTTTAGTAAGATAAGCTTCATTTGTAGATTCATTCATGATTGCATATCCATCAAGAATCCCATCAATTACTTGATCTTTTTTCACAGGAACATGTAGTATTTCTATTTATAAAGAGGCCATTGGAAACCCAAACAGTTGAAAATAGTATAAAAGTCAAATTTATTTGGAAATAAACTCGTCTTACACATCTAACATTCTCCCATCCAAGATATGAATGGAAAACTAACAATGATTATTATAACTACTCTTTATCATTGACTATTGAGTACAAGAATAAATTCTCAAAAACTTATTGCATAATCAAATGCAAAAATAGTAAATAATTATCATTTTGGGAGTGCTCTTTCCCCTTTAAAAAGCATAGAGTCAAGAATTGATAGATAGCCCAAGAACTTGTTTGTTGTAATCTATTTTTCTCCTTGCTCTTGATTGGATTTCCTTCCCCTTGTGAACGGAGGAGAGGAACATAAACATTTCTTCAAAAATTTAGTAGAAAGGAGAAATTCTAATGTTTCTTATGAATGTGCACTCTAATATAAGGGTTTTGTTGGAGGGGCATTCAATTCCTCCACTGCCACCTCTACTTCCTCTTCCTCCTCCTTCGTGTCCTGTGAATCTTTTGTTGCTTAATCATCTTCCTCTATCTCTTACTTTGCCTCCTTTTCATTTAATATAGATTCATTTTATGAGGGGGTTCTTTTTCTTGATTCTACTTAAACCATTTCTTCCCTCAGTGTTGATGTGGGTTCTAGTTCCGCTATGGGGGTTAAAGAAGGATTTACTTCATCCCCTTCCTTTTTCGCTTCCTTCAAAATTTGAACGGACTTGTATCTGTTTATGGTAGATCGTCTAAGTTGAGTTGTTTAGTGTCTTATGGTCCCTTGGTCTTCTTATTCACATGCCTTTTGGAGCCTACTTGAATGAATCTAGCTCTACTTCACTATTTCGGTTTTGAGTTTGCTTTAGAGAAGTCTAATATTCTTTGGATCTTGGACATTTATTTGCAAAGGGTCCATACTCATGACATAAATTGCACCTGAATGGGATATGCTCATAATAAAGGGATTGTAGATGGCTCCATCCTACCATATTGAGCTTTATCACCTCTGGGAGTCCCTTCTCCAAGTATATTTTCACACAAATTCTGGCATGTAAATATATGCCTCCTTTTAGCTCAAGTTTGTTGATAAAACTACCCAGCTTGTCTCCAATATATTTAAGATTGGGTTCATCCTAGAGGAAAATGGGAAAATTTGTCATCCTAAACCACACAAGGGATACAGCAATCTCCATTTATGGATGAAAATATAGAGTCCAATGAGAGAGGAAAAAAATCTTGGACCCCAGAAAATAAGGACTTGATCCAAAGATGATATCTCTCCCCTCCTTGTTATCAAATAAAAACAAAAAGAAGCCTCTTCCCAAGAAAAAAGAAAAAATCTTATCAACCTTTGACTCCTAATGCTCTATAATCCATTCATGAATTGCTCGATGGCTAGGCCAAAGGGTTATGTACTTTCCTACTAAGGATTGCTCGTGCAGAATGTGGGCCTTTCTCCTTAGTTCTACAGGAAAAAGGTCTAGATTAGGGATATCATCTACACTCTTAGTAAATAGATTCTATGGTGGGAACTTCACTTTGGATGGATTAGCATATTTAATCAATGAATAAAACACCTAATCATTCGACATGGATCTCCGATGAGAAATTTAAAAAAATTAATACTCAATGGCCACATCCTTGAGTTCAATTCTTACCCCACCCTCCGTGAACTTGGCTTCCAAATGCAGCTTCAGGTCACTAGTTAGAGGCATCCATGAAAGCAAGTGTGACTCTATTTCTTGGGGGGGAACCAATGGATTTTGGAAATGAAGAATAAATTGAATCTAAGCATGAATACTAGCAATTTGGACCTAGTATATGTGAGTTTTTGTATGTTCAAGCAAAGTGTAGTGTCCCTTTTTAAGAAATTTGGAAAAATTGGAAAAATTGCAATTTTTGGCCAATTCGACCCTTAGACTAGTTATGACTCCAATGCTCCCAAATGGATCCAAATGCTTCCAAATTGGGTCTGAAGGTATTTGAAATTTATTAAGACATAAAAATGAGTCTAATAGGTTTCTGGATACTCTCAAAATACTTCTTCAACATTCATTTAACTTCAGGAGAAATTGGGGAATTTTACTAGCAATTTCGAGGTTCAAACCCCCAAGGATAGAGGTCACTAATGGCTTCCCAAATGCAGTACGAAGCTCCCAACTTTTAGAAAAGAGACATGGATTAGTTAAATTAATCCAATGGGAACCCAAATGCATCATTATTAAGTTTCTAAAGGCTGCTGCAACTCCCATAAATCAGAGGTTTGTGGACATGTATTCACATAGGGGGAAATGGTAGGAAACTTCACCACTTGCTATGAAATTCGAGATTTATGTTCCAAAGACTTGTGTAATGTATATGAAACTTATTCAGGACATTAATTACTCTCCATAAATCATGAAAATCACATATATGAACTGATACAAATCGAGATAAATCAGCTTCAAGCTCTCACAACAAGATGTAGGGAAAATGGCACCATTTATGCATTGTTTGGTATTTTTACATAGTTTCACTTGGTATTTCGACCTGAGAGTCTTCTGAGAATTAAATACAGAGTATATATATCAGAATAAAAATAAATGGTGTATCTTGGACTCTCACAAAGATATCAGCATCTCACCAAAGGCGCGCTTCCTCCAAGAACCAAAATATGCAGAGAAATGTGAGATAGAGATGGGAACAAGTTGAAGAAGAAAGAATCACGAGCTGCCCTGCAGCTTCAACGTGTAACAAATAAATCCATTGTATATGCAAATGAAAGGTCTGAATGGCCTCTCTAATTTCCAATTAGGATGGGAATCTTTCACCCTCGAAATTGGTACTAAGGCAAGTAGAATAACACTCTACTAGCTTGGACAAGCTATGCTCTCCAATTTGCAAAATGAGAAATGATCAAAAGCCACTCTCCTTGGTTCTTGTCTTTTATTACATTCCCAAGCCTTCCATGGTTTGAATTCCCTCCATGAGATTCATTCCAACTTGAATTGGAAAGAGAATCCAATGTGTGCCACTTGTCCATCAATCCCTAGCCTCCTCCTTCACTCAACTCGAATGGGTGTCTCTTTGGCTTCCCTAACTCCCTTATGCACCTTCTTGGAGGCTATATTTATCCTAACATGTCATATATGTCATATGTCAGCATTCAGGTCTGATTTGTGTCATACGTGTCATAGCATATTCATCATTGTTGTCATAGAAGCTAGGGAATCTAACCCAAGTGTCCCAATAACTCCAAGATGCCTCTTCCTCTTCCATGGGAGTTACTCTTCCTCTCAAATTCGACCCTCATTGAGTCATCCCAATTATTATGCCCTTCCAAATCCCCCAAGAATGTTGGAATCCACCTAGGATTTGAATGGGTGAGAGTGGAATGCCATGTGGTATGGGAATCTTGCTTAAGTGGGCCCCACACCTCCAATGTGCCCTCATGACCAAGTGCCACCTTATTTTCCTATCTTAATTATTTATTTATTCCCCATTTAATATATTTGGTCAAGATAATGTCCATTTGGGGTTTTATAGTTCCCTTATTCCAAATCTAATGTTTCCACCCCAACCTAGGAAACTAGTAGATTAGTGCAATTTTCTCTTTTTGAGATTTATTTGAATGGGGACATTACAGTCCTCCCCACCCAAGATTGCCTGCCCTCAAGCAATTTCAATTTAGGATGCTGAAATTTTTTTCCTCTATCAGGTGGCCTTCTAGGAGGAAGGTCTCCAAAAACCTTTTCATTCTTGTGTAGTAGCTGCCTCATCTCCCTTGGATGTTCTGAAATCTTTATTTTTGGCTGTTAAATTTTTACTTTTAAACAATAGTTATCTATGACCCTATTGAGAGAATAACAAGCACAACATAAACACAAGAGAGACAAATATTTTCCTCAAGGAAACCATAAAGGATAAAACCCTGTAACTTCATCAGAGATAGAATGATCACCAATACAATGTCACAAAAGTAAAACCCAAAAATAGAGATGGTCTTCAGCAGCTTCTCTCTTCTCCACTTGTGCGAAATTCTCCTCTCTCACTAATGCGAATTGAGTGAGTGTGAGTGAAAGAATAAATAGAGAGCCTAGCTAAACATGATTGGGCCGACTCCTCTAGGGGACTTAAAAACCCATTTACAAATTGACTCTGGGGGAGCTAATGCCCCGAATTACAATGGAGGATTTACCTCAATGACTTTACATGACCAATGTAATAATTGTAACATCCCCGGCCGAGGGAAAAACATCTCCGTCGGAAGTACAAATAAAATACATTAATAATTACAATATAAAATACATTAATAATTACAATATAAAATACAAGTGAATATCTTCCACAGTTACAATAACATTAACACTCCCTCTTAACTAGGAAGGTATTCTCTTGACATAGTCATCAACACAAGTCTTCTTCGCTGGATCAACAATGTTGGAACATCATCATCAATACTAGATCATCGTCGTCACTGCTGTTGCAATCCTCATCATCTCGATCATCGATTGGTGCTATCTATCAATTCTACTCGTCATAGGAAGTTCTACAGAGCCAACCCTTTTTCATGCTGGGTGTAGGCCTAGCCCTCATGTAGGTCTTCATCATCTCTGCGAGCAAGCCATAAAGTAGGTACAACCCAAGACTTATTATATTGCCTCTGCAAAAACCTGTGTCTCCTACTATCACCTCATCGTCTTCAGATCATCTCATCGTCACACAGAGTACAACCCAAATGCACATCACATAGCACTTACATCAACCGTCATGGGAAGACAAACCTACAACCATCTGGGAAAGACTCAGCACTTACATCACAGCCATGGGAAGACAAACCTACAACCATGTCGGAAAGGCACAACACTTACATCAACAGCCATGGGAAGACAAACCTCAACCATGCTGGAATGGCTCAGCACTTACATCAACAACCATGGGAAGACAAACCTCAACCATGATGGAATGGCTCGGCACTTATATCAACGACCATGGGAATACACACCTACAACCATGTCGGAATGGCCCGACACTTATATCAACGACCATGGGAAGACACACCTACAACCATGTCGGAATGGCCCCAGCCCTTACTTCTGCACCATGGGAGGACACACCTACCACCGTGTGAGAATGGCTCATGTGCATCTGCATCTTCCGGACTCATCACTTCCCCTTGGAAGGAACCTCGATCTGAAGTACACCAAGCTTCTCGCTGAAGTACTCAAACTCCACTTTGGCTAGCGACGTGGTCAACACATTGGCTATCTGCTCGTCCGTCGCAACATACTGGAGCTTCACTACCCCTCTCTGCACCATATCCCTGATATAGTGATACTTGATCTCAATGTGCTTTGACTTGTCATGGAACACCGGTTTCTCGAACAAATTCACACAACTCTGGTTGTCACATAATATACAAGTCACCTCTAACTGGAGATCAAACAAATCAGACAGTAGCTTCCTAAGCCATACTGCCTCACAACTAGCTAAACAAGTTGCAACATACTCTTCTTCAGTTGTACTCAGTGCCACACAGGACTGCTTCCTGCTAAACCAGGAGATCACACCTGATCCCATACTGAAGTAGAATCCTGAAGTGCTCTTCCTATCTACGACACTGTAGCTAGGGTTTTACCCCTAGCTTGTGCAAATGAGCACCTACTAAGGAGAATGGACTCCTTAGTAGCAGTTCAATAATGATTAAATGATTAAACTAAAACAACAATTAACAAACTACTTTAAGCATCGCATGAGACATAAATGAAAGATGTAAAAAATGGTTTTATATTAATGTTACCTTGAGTGTCAAGGTTGATGAAGCCCTTTGCAGTGTCCAAGAGGATGCTCCAAGCTTCAGAATGCTCCTTCTCCTTCTCCAATGATGGGAATGGGCCAAAGGTGGCTCTCAAGGTGAAAATAGTTCAAAGGTGAACTAGGGTTTCGAGAGAGATTTTGGCAGAGTAAGGGTGCTTATGATTGTGGATATGGAATAAGGGATCTCCATCACCTATTTATAGTTTTTTGGTGGTGGAGTGCTGACCCATGGTTTTAGGGAACACATGGTTTTATGCAGCTGTATAGGGTTTTTTCCTCCTTTTCCTCATTATTTTATATTTTTTATTCCCTTTTTAGGGGATTTTTGCTATTTTTGGAGGAAAAGGGGGTTTTTTAGCCTTTTTTAGGCTATTTTGATGGTTTTGTGGCCTTTTGGAGGCTTTTTAATGGGATTTTTGGGGTTTTTCAGGGAAATATGGTAGGGAAATGGACAAATGAGCCATATAATGTGGTAGATGAGGTAGTGAACACTTTTTGGGTGTTAACAGACACTGCCTGCCCAATCCGAATCAACATAACCCTCTAGGTTAATATTCTGATTCGTGTCATACTTGAGCCCATAATCAACTATACCCTTCAGGTACCTTAGAATATGCTTTGCAGCAATCAAGTGAACATGTCTCAGATCCATCAGGAACTGGCTCAATGTATTCACAACAAAGCAAATATCTGGTCTCGTATTCGTCAGGTACATCAAAGATCCAATCATCTGACGATACATTGTGGCATCAAACGATTCTGATGAAGCATCACTCAACATCTTTAGGTTTGATGTCGTAGGTGTGGCCATGGCCTTGCATTCCATCATCCAGAACCTCTTCAAGATCTCATTTGCATACTTTCCTTGTCCAAGGAAGATTCCATCTGCACTCTGCCACACCTCCATACCTATAAAATAATTCATCATGCCCAGTTCCTTCATCTCGAACTCTACGGAAAGATTCCTCTTCATATCTAGAATAAGCCCATCCTCAACTGTCACAAATAGGTCATCTACATAAAGTAGGAGTATCACTGGGTTCCCTTCCTCAACCTTGTAGTAAAGGTTGGAATCCGCTTTACTCTTTGTAAAGCCCAAATTAGTCAGGAAGCTATCTATTCTATCGTACCACGTCCTGGGTGCCTGCTTCAAGTCATACATGGCCTTCTTCAATTTGCACAAATGAGTCTTCCTGTCATGTGTCTCAAATCCGAGTGGCTGCTCCACATACACTTCCTCTTCCACTACACCATTCAAGAACGTTGTCTTGACATTCATCTGGTGTACCTTCCATTTCATCATTGTAGCCAAAGCAAGTACTGATCTGATGGAAGTGTATCTGGCTACAAGTGCAAATGTCTCCTCATAGTTTATCCCTTCCTTCTAGGAGAACCCACGTGCCACAAATCTTGCCTTGTGTTTCTCTATGCTGCCATCTTGCAGCATGCTTGATCTTGTAGATCCACTTGGAAGTCACAACAGACTTCCCTTCTGGTCTCAGAACTACATCATGATCGACTAGTACTCCTCGATCATGGCATCCTTCCATTCTTTCTTCTTAACAACTTCCTCATAGTTGGAAGGTTCTTTTCACGAGGTGGATCTACAGGTTCTTGTGGTTCTTCTATTTCGCAGTCTTCATGATCTTCCGGAACTGCTTCTTCCATTACTGAATCTCGAATCCTGGGAACTTTAGGTTCTTCAATATCTTCAATAGGTAGTTTTCTTGATCTTCGCCGCTTGTTCTTCGAAACAAATCTCTCTTGTAGATGATGGTACACAATCTTTCCTACAAGACAAGTTCAATTGCATGATTAGAAACATCTCATAGTTTTCAAAACAAATTCTTACGCATAAAGACATAGGTCATACAGTCATGCAATTATCTTAGCCAATGCTTCAATACAACATTCATCCATATCCCATATCTTTCTAGATGCCTTCCATCTCTACCAGAACATTGTTAAGAGTGTGCACTACTCCTAACATGTCAGCAAATAGGTTTCATTCTAGATAAGTAGCAATGGAATGTTGTACAGTATCATAGGCCACTTACCCATTACTTGCATATTAGTAGTATCTTGCAACTTTTCTAACATGCATAATACACATCCTAAATCTAGGAACATAAGTATGTATATGACTGAACAATATCATTTAAGTAACAATTCAAATACTTATATTTGTTTGGTTCTAGGTTGGACTCCCTCTTGATTTTTGCTTCCTTGCAGGAACTACTGGAGTGTGCTCCCTCTTGATCTTTGCTTCCTTAACCAATGCTGAAAATGGACAAGAGGTTCTTCCATAGAGCATTGATATTTATTTATTTTTCGGAGTCCAATTTTGGAGGAGCTTCTCCTACTCCTTCATTACAATACATATTCTTCATCACTTGAAGAATATTCACTTTCTTCTTTGGTTCTCTTTCTTGTAGGTTCATCATCTTTCGTGGTGTGAACATGGTGTCTTTTCTTGTTGGTATTCTTCTTGTTGGAGACACTGTTGGGACAATCTATGGAATAGTGTCCCTTCTCATCACATGTATAGCATCTAATGTTGGATATATATTTTCTGGATCTTCTATCATAGTTCTCCCTCTGATTTTGATGGTGTTTCTCCCTCTTACTGTGATGATGGTGCTCCAACTTGTTATGATTCCTTTTGGTGTGAGTTGTGAGAGCTTGATCATTATTTTCTCCCAACTTCTCTTCTTGTGCCACAAGTCGAGCTTCTTCTTGTGTACATTCTTCCCAAAGTCTACTGAATGTTATTAACTTCTTTCTAGCACAAATCCATTGAATGAAGGAATCCCGTGATCTAGGGAGACCATTCAAGGTGTTCATAACAGTTTCTCCATTCTCTACATTTTCCTCCATCGCTTCAAGTTTATCCTTGATTTAAGAGACCCTTTTAAAGTAAGACTGGATGGTCTCTACATTGTGTATCTTCACATTCTTCAACTGGTTCCGCAAGGTCATCTTCTGATTTATATTCTTGCCTTCAAATAGCTTGGTCAAGGAATCAAACATCTCTTTTGGTGTCTTCAAGGATGACACATGTGGGATGAGGTGATCCTTAATAGAATATGCAATGATCCTTTTGGCCTTGACCAAGTTCTTCTTGTGTAGACATTTGGCCCCATCTCCCTCTAAAACTGGAACCTCTTCATTTACATATGTGTCCAATTCATTCTCTTCAAGAACTAATGTAATCATATACTTCCATGCTTGGAAGTTATTGGCCCCTTCAAGCTTATCCTCAAGCTTGGTGTGGTGAGACATATTCAATGAGTACTTCAAATGGAAATAGAAAAGCTTTTAGGTCTTACCACTTGATTTGCTTAAATTGGTTCTGGATCTGGTTAGCCTAGGGTTTGTCAGAGAAACCCTAATATTTAAAAGTTGGAATTTGTTGGCTTACAAACTGATCTAGAGGTTTCCAATATAGACCCAAGTTCTTCACGGTTTCAATGAACCAACAAAACCCCTTCTCACCGGCCCTTTCGGCAACAACCTGCGAACAGGTTGAGGTCTCACCCGAGGTGTAGCTATGGGGGCACTGCGGAATCAGGTTTCCACAGTGAAGTGATGAGTTGTTCTGACGGGACTACTACGCAGCACACTATTGGACTTGCAATGCGAACTGGGGACTGCGCGACGATGGACTGCGTCGCGGTACGCACTTCTACAAACTAACCGCTACGCGGTTTGGGCAGGATACAATTAATAGGACAAAGCAACAGAAATATACGCTTCCTTCTCCAAACTTAACCAATAATAGAGATTTTACTCTGACACTCATTCAGTCATCTACTGCCTTAGATTAATTATCCCTCTAACAAATGCAAGTAGACAACACATACACTGCAGCGCGCATCCAGTGCTGCGTGATGAAATGTTATACAATCTGAACGTTATGTATGCTTGTGATTATTCAATAAACTGATACTCCTACCAACTTAGAATACTGTGCATTCATCATTCATCTATTCATGTAAGACTTAACATATTATTCCCATCTTTCCTCTATGGCGAATACATATAAAAGCATTAACATACAGCTTATAAATGAGAATGCAGACATTCGAAGTAGGAAAATAAGCAATTGCAGAAACACAACAATCACACTACACAGTATTTAACGTGGTTCACCCCTCGGATGGAGGCTATGTCCACAAGAACTGTTGTTATATTAGTCTTTGGGAAGGGTACAACAGTTCTTTGTCTGCGCACTCAGCTGTAGACTCTCTTCTCTCTCAACTAGATGTCTGCGCACTCAGCTTGCAGAGTCTTTATAATATCACTAAGCTTAAAAGATGAAACAATATTCAAAGCTTAACCAAAATGAAGAGTAACCCTTTCCCATACAAAAATTCCTTATTTATAGATCATGCCTGTAGGTCATGTCTTTACAATCTGCAGGCAAAAACCCTTAGGTTTACAAAACTGTCACGGTTTCCCCAAAATCGGACTGCTGGATCCTGGTAGCGAATATTCCATCATAGCGGTCTTCCACACATGCTTCACGTCGCTATCGGCCTTCTTGTTGTGCGCATGCCAACAGGTTGCTTTCACTAAGACGTTCTTCCTCTAACGGTCTCGTGCGACTGGTTCAAGTAGTGGTATCTTTCGCATGTGCGACCAGTCGCTTTCTTCCCGATTTGCTCCTACCCGTCGCTTGGCACTCCTGGAACATCTTTACCAAAAATAGACCGCCGATGGTCTAATAGGAACATCTGCCATCTTCCGTCCAACACTCTGCCTTGCTGGATCTCCGTAGACTGGACACTTCGCAGCAATGTCTCCTCGCAGCACTGTACTTCGCAATTCTTCCGATGCTGCGCTACGCGTAACTTCGCAACATCCCAAAAACTTATACAAAAATGTTTCAACTGAACTGCGCTCACCTCCACAGTTCCAAAACTCCTTCTTGCTCAAAATTGCCCCACTTGGGCCAGGCCCAACAGGCCCCTAACACTCACATGTGGCTCGTCCCCGAGCCACCTGCAACTTAGGCTTCCCCGAGCTGTTCCACCACCTACAGAGCTAGCTTCGCAACAAACTCCCCGAGCCACCTGCAACTTTGGCTTCCCTGAGCTGTTCCGCCACCTGCGGAGCTAGCTTCGCAACAAACTCATTGTATGTAGCAATCAGCTTATGGACTGCTTGCTTTGTGTCTCGCTCGATTTGGTTGACTGTTTCCAGCATCTCAGGTGTTATCTCGTCACCTATCTATCCTTCAACCTGTTCCTGATTCTCGCGCAACTCCTTTAACTTCTCCTCGATCACGTGCGAGATCGTGTTGGCATCTTCCACTAAGGGCTGCGACTTGTCTCCCAGTTCGGTATCTTTTTCCCGTAAGGCCTGCACTTCCTTCTTAAGCACATTGATTTCTCGGTACTTCGTGAGCCTTTCTCTTGGAAGCAGGGCTTTCACTTATGTATCCAACTGCTCTAGTGCTGCTTGCTTATCTTTGACAGCATTTTTCACCTGCATCAATCCTGGGTCTTCTTCGAGGGTTGTGAATGCCTTCAATGCGTCATCTAATAGACTCTAGCACTTAGCCACTTCGGCAACGATACTTTCCTTTGCGGCCTTCACCTCTTTTGCTCTTAGCTGCTGCTGATCTGGTGGAGTCTGTGGATTGATCTATTCCTTCAAGGTAGCAATGTTAGCCTAATGGACAATCTCCATGTCCTGCATCTCTGTCTTAAAACTGGTAACCAGCTCGCCAATCTTAACAACTGTATCCGCAGGGTCTACCTGGACTTCAAATTCTTGTATGTTATTTGCGACCGCAGTGATTGTGGACTCTAGTCTTTGTCGACGATCATACTCATCCTGCAGTTCCATAGCTCTCCGCAAGCTAGCTTCCTCCAACTGTCGATTAGCTGCTTGCAGCTCAACTTGTCCCTTCAGTGCGTCAGTAGTTCTCTCATGCATTTCCTCGACACACTGCAGATGTAAATAATGTAGGCTAGGCAACGTCAGACAGCCGAGGTCTTTTACGTTTACTATCACCAGCTGCACGATGTGATTCTTTCAACACCACAAATCGCAAGACCACTGACCGACACTTATACATGCATCATGAGATTTATGGTAAGGAGGCATCGGTCATACATTCAGCCAAGGGCTGACACAGAGGAAGAATTGTGGTATCCAGGGTTTTATCGGCTGGATCAGGAAAAGATCGAGGAGATGATAGAGGGATGGGATGCGGACTGGAAAGTTCCCACATCACTGGATGTTGAATATGATTATGAACAAAACGTCGAACCCATCTCGGAGAAAATTGAAGTAAAAGACACAGATGATGAAAACACCGAGGAAGATAAGGAAGAAACAGAAGTGGACAAGGGAAAGCAGAAGGGGGGGCTACCTGCAGGTACTCCCATCGTGGAAGAAAAGGAGGCTGCGCAAATTACGCCCACGGACGCGGCAGAGCGAAAAAGGAAGGCCGCTGAAAACCCCACATAACCGAAAGGCCAACGTACAAAGAGAAAGGATGAGAAGCTAGAATTCGGCCCACAACTACATCCAGACGATTGTGAGACAATTGCAATCAAAGTGCAGGAATCATGGGACGAGAACCAAGCAAAAAAAGAGGCTAGGAAAGAGCAAATACAACTCCACCTCATTCAAACGATGGAGACAGTGCAAACTATGGTCACCCAATTGAGCTTAGGCCATCAGTCATCAGACTCCGAAGGCAGGGTAGGAGGAACGAGTGCGCGGAAGCGACCACCTCATGTAGTAAGCCCCTACCCCAGGGTTGCGCATATAGAACCATTGCACTTTATCTTCCCAAATGATACTGTGCGCGAAGCAGAAAAAAACGCGGCACATTTTGACCTCAACATTGGGTCTCTGTCACTGGAGGACTTGACTGAATTACACAAGTAGGTTGTCGAAGAGATTCACGAGAGAGGCCTTGCCTCATATGATCAGAGCACAAAGTTAAATGAAGACATCAATCAACTGAAGTAGGAATCAGCTCGCAATATACATGAGTTAAGCGATGCTAGAGAAAAAAACAGTAAGCTGAAAGAGACAGTTTCAGCAGTCTGCGCAAAGATCGAGGAATGCGCAGAAGAAGATGATGTAGAGGATACAATAAAGAAAATTGGGGCCAAGGTAGAATCCCTCACATCAGAAATGATACAGATGGAGACTTCCTACAAAGGGAAGATTGCAGAGCTGGAGGCTAAACACCTTGTCATCCCACTAGATCAGTGCACGGCTCCAGCTTAGGAAGTACAAGCAACCATGGACATCATTTCGTCGGAGGTGACGAAGTGCCAAGAGTTACTTGACGGAGTAACTACAGCATTGACAGGTTTGAATGAGGATCCCACGCTTCAAAAGATAAAGGGGGATCTGCAGTGGACACAGCAACAGGTAAACAAAGGCAGAGTTAAGAAGTGCGCCGGCCAGGGAGAAAATCCAGAAGTACAATGAAGTCAAGGATCTGCAGAAATAGCTGGTTGCGCTTAGAGATAAGGAGGATTCTACATCTGCCAGGTTGCAGCCTATTGAACAAGAAGGCCTTGAGTTGATGCAGCAATTTGACGAGAAGTTCGTAGAACTTCAGGCCGCGGAAGGCACCATGAAAGAACAGGTGGCCAAGGAAGCAGTCTCGCAGGAAAATCTGGAGACACTTCGGGGATTTGAGAAAAAGGCCAAGGACACGGTTGCAGAGTTAGCAATTACTCTGCAAAACTTTACTTCGAAGCTAGGCACACCGGAAGATGCAGCATAATCATTTGCAACTGCAAGTGGCTCGGGACGAGCCACAAGTGAGTGTTAGGGGCCTGTTGGGCGGGGCCCAAGTTGGAAAATACGCACAAGTATTGGAAATTGTGCATTGCACGTTGCGACATGGCATGGGGGCAGTTTTGAGAAATTGCACATGGCACGTAGCGGCAATGGGTAAGGCGGGATTGCGCATTACGCTGGTGCGCAGGACCCACGCAACAGCTATTTTTGGTAAGAAATATATGTAAAGGTCAGACAAGGAAGTGACCTATTTTGAGTAAGGAACAGGTTGAAGGAAGAAGGAAGCGACCTGTCAAGGAGAGTGACGGCAAGCAGTTGAGAAGCTAGGCCACTACGTCAACGGCGACAGGCAGGCGGAAGGGGTGGAAAGGGACAGGCCATGATGCAGTGGTAACAGTTTTTGATGACTAAGGTTGTCAGAAGAGCGTGTGAGCCACGAGTGGCCCAGTAGGACGGCCTGGAGCAGGCGGAGCAAGCTGTCGATAGCGACAGTTAGGCTGGCAGTTAGCCACACCATTTTTGTAAACCTAAGGGTTTTGCGTATGAATTGTAAAGACATGACTTACGGGCATGATCTATAAATAAGGCACATTTTGTATGGGAAAGGGTTGTTGGGTTGTTAACTCTTCGTTTTGTAAGCATTGAATATTGTTGAATCTTAAGCTTGAAGCTATTGTAAAGGTTTTGCAGCTGAGTGCACAGAGACCTAATTGAGAGAGAAGAGAGTCTGCAACTGAGTGCGCAGACAAAGAACTATTGTACCCTTCCCAAAGACTAATATAACAATAGTTCTTATGGACGTAGCCTCCATCCGGGGGGTGAACCAAGTTAAATACTGTGTAGTGTGATTGTTTGTGTGTTTACATTTACTTATTTGCTTACATTGGGTGCTTGGATTCTCATTTATCAGTTGGTGTGTTAATGCTTTTATATGTATTCACCATAGGAGAAAGATGGGAATGATATGTTAAGTATTGATGGAATGTATGAATGTTGAATGCTCAGTACTCCAAGTCTGTGAAAGTATCAGTTCATTAAATAATCACATGTGTATGTAACGATCAGGTTGTATAACCCTTCAACGTGCAGCACTGGGTGCGCGCAACAGTGTATGTTTGATCTACTTGCATTTGTCATAAGGCTAATTAATCTAAGGCAATAGATGAATGGATAAGTGTTGGAGTAAAACCTCCATAATGGTTAAGAATGGAAGAGGGAGCGTATAACTCTGTTGTGTTATCCTGTGGTCCCCACTCCGTTTGACCGCGTAGTCCGTGGATGCACTGGTTGCGAAGGTAGCTTCGCGTGTGAAAGGAAGGACCGCGATCCAGTCTATCGTCACGCAGTCCTCAGCTCGCAGCACAAGTCCACTAGTGCGCTGCGCAGTAGTCCTGTGCATACAACTCATCACTTCACTGTGGAAATATGATTCCGTAGTTCCCCCATAGCTACACCTCGGGTGATACCTCAGCCTGTTCGCAGGTTGTTTCCGAAAGGGCCGGTGAGAAGGGGTTTTGTTGGTTCATTGAAACTGCTAAAGAACCTGGGTCTACATTGGAAACCTCTAGATCAATACGCAACCAACAGAATTTGTAAATTATGATTGGACAGATAGATGTGCCTCCTCAAGTGAGTTGTCCAATGTACTCACTTCCCTAAATCAGTGAACGAAAACCCAAAATATCTGATGCCCTAGTTTTCCTCTTGCAGTAGTGACGGGCCGAAAAATGAAAATTCTCGGAATTGAATTCTGTTTTCACGAGAAGATGCGCCTGGATGAGGCGAGTATGCTAGTACACTTGGTTTCTAAAGATTCCAAAAATTCATCCTTGAAAATTAACTTGCGAATTTCGGATCTGCAATTTCTGGCTTTTTCTGGTTTTTTGTTTTTTCTGGTCCAAAGTCAAACTAGGGTTTGACTTTGTTGGAGTTTCACCCACTCAAAAATTTCGATCTTGGTCTCAATTCATTGTATCATGTAAAACCAAATTCATGAGCAAAAAATAAAAATAAGAATAAGAATAAGAATTTTCAACTTTTAAAAATTGCACATGTTCTTTACATGAGACAATTAATTGTATCATGTAAAACTAAATTCATGAGCAAAAAATAATAATAAGAATAATAATAGATGTTGTAGATTAGTAGTAATAGTGACTATTGGGATATCCAATGTTGAACGCATTGTCAACTTTTGATTGGATGATTTAAAATTAGCCAAGGGAGTAGCCTAGCGTTTGCATAACAGTGGCATCATATCAAACATGGTTGTCATTATGAACAATATTAAAAAAAATGTAGAGATTTTATTGTTGTATGCATAAAGAGGTGTTAAATTTTGATTGGGTGATTTAAAAGTAACCAAGGGAACAGCCTACCTACATAGATAGCATTGCCTACCTACATAGAAAGCATTTGCGTAACAGTGACATCATATCAAACTTTGTTGTTTCATAGTGAACAATAATAATAATAATAAATTAATAATAAAAAAATTCTATGGAGAGGTCTCATTGTTGCATGCATAAAGAGGTGCATATATGTCAAAAGCAAAGGGTAATCACAAAGAGGTGCAGATATGTAAATGGATTTATCACAAATATTTAAACACATAGAGTGCTCCTTGCAACAAGTTGAGGATAATCAAACAAACATTGTTTATGAACTATGAATCAATGCTGGGGAGCATATAAATGATATCGATTCTAATAAATTAGTACATTTTTATGTTGATGAATATGATAAATAGATTCCATGAGATACTAGGTCATCATTCATTCTCAAGAAAGTCAATATTACATAGATGTTCAAAGCAAAAAGATTGCATAAACACATGTCTTGTCACAAATGTGGATGAGCACAATGTTATTAAAGGGTAGAGGTTCAGACTTCTCTCATTTGGTGTGTTGGTGAAAGAACAACTATTGTTTTGGGATAATTTCTCATCCTTGTTGCAGCATTTGCAGCTTAGTCCCTTGGCCTATAGACAAATGGTGGATGTCACAATAGGTTCTATCTTAAAGGTAAGGTATTATTGAATTGGAAGGATCAACCACACCAAAGAATTATAATCACAAATGACCAAGGACGAATACATAATGGCTTTGCAAGGATTTGCAAAGTTTTTCAGCAATTAAAGAAATGGACAGAGAGCACATAATGGTAAGATTGAGAGTGGTGCTAATGAATGTAACTTTATTTGAAAGAAGAGATTCCATACTTGCCATTTTTTAATGATGTGTATCATGTAAGAACTCATAAATTAGTAGTCAATGTTATTGATCCATTACTTCAATTATTGATAATCAATTGCTCTCCTCTCATGGCTCAAGATGTTGGTTTTTGAATATTCCTATAACAGTCTAATTATAGTGTTTGCAGGTAAGGTGACAATTTCTAGGAAGGATTGATTGATAGTCCTCGATGATTTTATATAAGTATTCTTGTGTCTTCACATTGGTAATGATGGTGACGATCCTTATTACACATCTTTATAATTATTCAATGCAATGACAACACTTGTTTTTATTTTGCTTCTCTTTAATCTTGATGTATTTAGAATTGTATGGCATAGTGATACATAAATAAATAAAATGATATACATTAATATTGGTATTCCACATAGACACACCATAATATAAGTTCAAAATATTCAAATCTAACTACAAACTGTCATAATTTGATTTTGACATAATATAAGTTCAAATTATTGAAATCTAACTACAAACTGTCATAATTTGATTTTGACACCTTTGGAATGGAAACTAACACTTTCATAATCAAAATTCACGTTTTTTAAGCCAAATTCATTGTTTGGTAACACCAATACTCCACTTTCATAATCCAATTTTGCACTCTGGAGACATTGATATTCACACTTTCAAAAACAAGATTCACACTTTGAAATCTTGATTTTAGCTTATAAGACGAAATTCCACAAATGGTTATTACAACTTGATTTATTGATTAAGGAATAAAGGAGTGGGTGTAACAAGGGAATCCATAAACATGTTCAACTTATTTGATAGTTGAGAATCAATGAAATCTATGATGTTTTTCTTTATTTTTAATTTTCATGCCAAATATATACTGTTAAACTTAGGGCTGGATTGAGAACACATGCAAGTACTGATATGAAGAGTCACCTTGCATTCTTTGAAATTGCTTCTGTGTGGAGCTTGCACTATTCCTTCCCTACTATGAAAGAGGACCTCAAAATTGTGATGGCAATTATTGTTGTTGGGTTAATCTTATCAGCTAACATGGGATTCTTTAAATAGAGGGGTAGTCAGCTGATAAATGTTACAATGATGATTCAATTGGCAATGTTTTCTAACAGATGTTGGAAAGTATGGTGTCAAGTTAGGTTAGACAATAGAACACATAAATTGTTCAACTGCAAAATTGTTCCTTATTCCATATTCATGCTAGGAATATTCAAAATGCATTGTTGCATAACCAAGTGTGGGATCTATTCATGAAGCAAATGAGCAAGCATTAACTCCAGAGGAAAGCATGTTTGCCTTCACCTTAATGTTGGACCTTGAAAAATCTGAAAGGTGACCTGCAACATCTTCTCTGGTTTCCGCAACACTCGGTTTATTATTTCAAGTCTTCCACTGTCTTCTCTGGTTCTGCATCGCAAACAGTTGTCTGACTTTCATAATCATCTTTTCCAATATTTTCTTCTAAACCTGAAAACACAACATCATTTTTTCTTCTCATAATTTTCTAGTCAAATTGAATTTGAAGCCTAATCTAATTACACTAATCTCCGAGACCTCAACCGCCTGACTGTATTATTATGTCATATTTATGGTTAATATTTAATGAAATATTTTGACTTTCAAAATTACAATACAAGATATGCTCATCATAGCCTTCCACATTTAATGGACTAATCAATAGAAACATGCACATTAATTTTAACTTTCACATTTAATGGACTAATCAATAGAAACATGCACATTAATTTTAACTTTCAAAATTACGATACAAGATATGCTCATCATAGCCTTCCACATTTTATGGACTAATCAATGGAAACGTGCACATTAATTTTAATTTTGACTTTCAAAATTACGATACAAGATATGCTCATCGTAGCCTTCCACATTTCATGGACTAATCAATGGAAACATGCACATTAAAACATCATGAAAAATTTCAATTTCAGAATTCTAAAAAAATCCATGACATTTTTTCAGAATAATGCATCCCAGCACTTAATTTATTTCCCTAGGATAAAATTAATCGTTGTACAACATTGTTTGAAAGGAGAATTTTTATATAGTTTGAATTTTCTAATTAAGCTACAAACATAGTTTATACATATAATTTTGTTTGCATGATATTATTGAAAAGACTAGGCAATCTGGAGAAGGAATTACCAGTGAAAATAATACAAATGCATCATAATATAATGACATTTAAAGTCAAAATTCATTGTAAAATGTATAAAGTTTGTAAAGTCCTACTTATATAGGGTTTCAAAACATAACAAAAAAGGTCTGAAAACCAAACCTTACAATATATAGTAGCGAGGTGCCCAAACAAATAGGATATGATGTAATTGACAACTCCTGATATTTTGACAAACACAAATGCGAGAAAAATCCAGGAAATTCATTCAAACCCAGACTATTGACATGTGACTTTAATTCTACAAGATCCCACGACCTTTAACTCAGAATGATTTACAAATAAAATAACACTATCCCTTTTTCAACACTCTCTTATGCTTTACAGAGATAATGACCTGTTTTGCAGCTATTTTCACCCACATTAAACTCAGAATTCCCTTCAGAAACAGGACAGACTGAGATTCCAGAAAGTGTGTGTCCCTGAACAGAGAACTCTATGCGACCTTTTACATTTGGTTTTTTCCTGTGAGAAGCCTCATCTGTGGAATCCTGAGAGCTGACTGGCATCTGAACTCTTAAACGTCCTGGACGACCATGCAATTGGATCTCCGGAATATGCCATCTTAATTCTTGACTATGCCGGTTCAAGGTAGCCTTTGGAGAGACTTTCAATAAAGTAGGATCCTCTGGTAATTTCAAAATAAAAACCATGTCTTTAAGGGGTGAAGGTAAAAATGGATTGGCTACATACTGTATCATTACTGAAAGCAAGGTCCCACTTTGACGTGTGACCAAACGAACCCTCAAAGGCAATGGAGTAAAACGGGGTTGAAGACGATATTTCAAAACTGTAATAGGATTATCTGATGCTGGAGTTCGAACATGAAACAAACCCTTTCCTAGGGTGCTAACAATTGCATCCTTCATGATAGCACTCTTGATGCCAGCTGTACCATCAAGCCTAAATGAAAATTCGATATCCTTACCACCAGAGTCTTTTGGGGAAGTAGTTTTCAAGTACAATATACCCTGAAGTCCAATCTTTTTAAGTACAGACCCTTTAAACTCAGCATGGATCTCCTCAGACATGTATAATAAGGGACCCTTGTTTTCAGAAGCCTTCCCTGTGGCCAGAGTTACACCAGGTGGAGTTGCCCCTGGCAGTGATGGTTTTGATGATGTCTGTCCAGTCTCCAGCTCTTCAAGGCCTCCAAGCCCTTTGGGTTTAGCTTGCTCAATAGTTGCTCCAAATTCAGATGCATCTAAACCTCCACCAAAGGCATCATCTAGCCCTTCAAATGCCTCAGATAGCGTTGCCTCCTCATTCCCAAACTCAATTCCTCCATAGTCTCCTTCAAACCCCTCCACTCCAATAAACATGGACTCTGCTGTCGCATTTGTTGTCAGTTTCGTAACTTCCAACTCAGCAAGGACAGCTGTGACATCAGAGGATGCCTCCTTGTTCTTCTTAAAACCACTGGCAAGTTCATCTTGCTTATTCACAGTATCACTAACAGCAAATGGGTCTTCATTTTCTGGTTTATCCACCGAATGCTGTTGAGAAGCCTGAGCTGCAGTGTTCTGTTGGGCAGGAGCAAAAGTTGCCGCCACCTCATCCCCAGCAGATAAGGTCTCTTCTGGCAACTCAAAAGAAGCCTGTGAGAGAACTTGTACATTTGCCTGATGCTCAACGGACTGCCCTTCTACCTGATTCCAGTTATCTGCACCACGTGCACGATTCTCTGCATCAATAGCAGAAAGAACCATCTTAGCAATACCTTCCCCATGTATAGATGTCAAAATAGTGGCAAGCCTTGTGCTGCTTACCCCACGCAAAACTATATCTAAAGCCATGTAAATTTCTGTATACTTGCGATGAAGCTTGTCAGAAGTAACATCAACCCCTCTACAAGCTGCTACAACTACACTTACTGCTTGATTTACAATTCCAGTACATTCAAAAACATTGTTTACATTAACATCCTGATCTGCACTTGTAATGCCAAGGACATAAATGCTATTCACCAAACGGTATACTATCCGATATTTGCTTTCCTTTCCAACTATTACTTGTCCACTTGAAGCTGCCAAAGGATCATCGCCAAGTCCTTGATCAACATCATCAGATGTATTACTTTTTCCACTTGCAAAGGCAAGACGAGTGGTTCTAAATCCGGAGAGAGCTACCAATGCTCTTGCAGGAGGAAACCATTCTCGGGTTTGAAGAAGAATATCAGACCCCCTTGTAGGCTGTAAAGCAAGTGCTAAACATGCCATATTGCAACTGACTCCTAAATAACAGTTTCATTCAAACTTGAAAGGTTCTATCTAAGACTGAGTATGTATGCTGCAAAATAAAATATCCATTTCTTATAATTAGATGTACTGATATATAGGTAGTATGTCCCTCTATAGTTCCTATTTAACTACGAGTGAAATGTTAAAACTTGTTTCAGAATTGCATTCTTATTTGTCAAAGACATGTGATTCAATTAACCCAACGACATGCATATATGTCTGTCACAAAAGTGAAGTCAGAGGACATTTTCAAATGAATGCAATGTTCTTTCAGATTACCTGTATCTATTAGGTATTTCTTTAAAAGGAACCATTCTCAGACTTGACTGAATGAGCCAACTTGTGTCCTTGCTGCAAGTTGCTTCTGAAAGGACAAAGAAAAAAAAAGTGAAAATGGGTACAAATCTCAAAAGTGATGAAAGCTATATGAATCATGTCATAGATCTGCAGAACTCTGAAACAGCTAATCCAACCTTACATCTTGTGACTTGTCCTACTATCCATCATTCAATTAAAATCAACAACTAAATGTGATAATCCAAACAAAGAAGTATGGAACATGTGTCTTCCACATTTAAAATCCATGCAGTAAACCAAGTTGTCTCAAGCTCAATATCCCACTTTTAACTTTCTGCATGCCCTCTTTGTCGATGCACAACTTTACCAGTATAAGCCCAAGGTAAATTAAAATTTTCCCGTGCCAATGGGAGACGTTTCCAGAATTCATTGTGAAACCCTGAAATTGAATCAGAGGCATCCATAATAGCTTTTGAGGTTATTCCGAAAGTGTTTACACCATGCTTGAGGGTGCTCCATGTGATGGGTTGCATGGTGTGTTAACTACCCTTGGTTGCACCGTGATGGGCATACACATTGGAGATAGCTTACTCAAGGATCACTACGCCTTGAATAGATGCTTACGTGGCACACTTCCTTAGGAGGTTGGAGACCTATGTGGCTTGGTGACATTCTTCATGATGTGTGCACATGGAGACTTTGGTTGCTTGCTTCAGAGAGTGCCCCATTTGGAGGAGAAGAATTGGGCATCTAAGAGGAGGGTGTTCAACCCTAGGTAGCAAGGGGACACTTGTTTGCTTGCATGAAGGCTTGTTCTTGACACGAGAACACTTGGGTTAAGGAGTGATCATGTAGGTGTGGTGGAACCAGAGGTACACATCGCTTAGGATGGAATGTTGGAGCATTGGAGACCTTTGGAGAAGAAGCGTTGGACACTTCTTGTGGAGCGCTCACCTTGGGACCCTTGGTGGACATGCATACCTTGGAGCTTGACATGTGTCACTTAGATTTGGTGTGCTTCACATGTGGACCTATTTGCATATTGTGGACATTATCCAGACATTATCCACTTTGTTATTGTTGGCCTCCCTCACCTTTCATATAAATGAAGGCAAGAGATAGTCTTTTCATTCAATCATGTTGATCACATCATAACTTATACTAGCTTCTGTGGATCTTTAGGGTGGCCAGCTTTTGTTGGGAGTGATCCTAGCTGGAAGTTGGTGGCTAGGATTTTCTTATGGTATCTCTAACTAGGATTTAAAGAGCATGACTTGTACCAGCTTGTATTACGTTGTTGGTATGTACTTGTAACTTCATCTTTTATATATTGAAGTATGCTTTGCTGCCCAAACTTTGTGCACTTGCAGATCTGATTTTCAGCTTATGTTCGCATGGTGATTGAGTAGTTTCTAGCGCTGGTTATGCTTGTTCATTTGACATAAGTTCATAACATTGAGCAAACATTGTTATTTGATTTGACAAACACATAGATGCTAATTAAAAAAATTGTGGCCAGATCCACTGCAATAAGTTATTTTTAGATCTTGTTTATGCTGGGAAGTGAACCCTAAGGGCTGGAAACATTGTTCCATTGAAGTACACCTGTTTGGTATTTATTTTCTTGAGTTGCCTTGTGTATTTGGTTGAAAAGAAGTAAAGTATATGCTGCTATAATTTATATTTTCGACTCAACCCTAATGCTGAAAGTTCACAGGAAATAGATTCAAGGACTATCAAGGTTGATGTGAAATTTCTGAATTTGTATTTATTACCATATAGTGAAATTCCAAGTTTCCAACATAGTATCAGAGTTGATTTGACTGGGATCGCTCTCTTTGTGAAAAGAAAGTTGAATATTTCAGTTGTTTCATACCTAGGAGAGGTGCTTGACCTAGTACAAGCGATTTGATGTGAAGCCCTAGTGCACTTGGGAGAAGTGCTTGAACCCTATAAGGGTTCTACTTTATTTTTTGTTGATTTTGTTCTGAGGTGTGCTTCAGATTTGTAGGATGACTTCCAGTCTAGAGAATGTGACAAGTTGGATGGTACTTCCAATTTTACAACTTGGAAGTGCAGGCTGCAAATGCTCTTTTGGAGGAGGCCAAGCTTTGGGAGCATATTGAGAAAGAGATCATTGCACCTACTGATCAAAATTGTTGGCCTTACATGTTAAGAAGGATGCGAAGGCAAAGAGAATCATTCTTGATTCGGTGAAGGATCACTTGATAACTCAAATTGCAAAGAAGACAACCGTTAACAAAATGTATGATGTTTTGGCCAGGTGACAAGTTGGATGGTGCTTCCAATTTTACACCTACAAAATGTAGGCTACAAATGTTTTTGGAGGAGCCCGAGCTTTGGGAACATATTGAGAAAGGGATCATTGAACATACCAATCTGAAACTGTTGGCCTTACATGTTAAGAAGGATGATAAGGCAAAAAGAATCACTTGATCATTCACATTGCAAAGAAGACCATTAATGAAATGTATGATGCTTTAGCCAGGTTATATCAAAGTTCCAATGTCTCGAGACAAATGTTCTTGAGAAACAGGTTTTCAACCATCCACATGAGTAAGATAGATACAACCGTGAGCTATCTACTCAAGATCACAGAGTTGAGAGATCAATTGTCTACCACTGGGACAAAAGTGGAAGATATGGAATTGGTGTCCATTGCCTTGAATGGATTTGCTCCATCTTGGAAACCTTTGTCCAGGGTGTTTGTACTCGTGAGCAGTTACCTACTTATAATAAGAGTTGGAATGACTTTGTGCAGAAAGAGATAAGGTTGGAATCCTGTTTAATGAAGGAAGTAGAAGGTCTAGCCGTTGTTGGGAGGATGAGGAAGGGAAACAAGAAAGGATATAATAAGGGTAAGAAGAAAGAATCAAGCCAAGGTAAGAAGGATATGAGTAATTTGAAATGTTTTAGGTATCACCAAGTAGGACATTATGCCATCCAATGTTCAAAGAAGAGGGGGAACACCAACCAGTAGACATAGGTTGTAGGGAGTACAAGTCCTATAGTAGGATTGGATGAGTTATCATCACAACTTGAGAGCACCTTCTCCATGGTCTCTTGTTTATGTTCCAACACTATGTCAAGTGTCGGATGGTATGTAGACAGTGGGGCATTGAGACATACGACTTGCGATAGGAAACTCTTCAACAAGCTTCAAGAGCAAGAGTGGGGAATGAGAGTGGAGTTGGATGATGATGCGACATATCCTATGAAAGGAGTGGGCTCCATATCCTTCAGGATGGCATCAAGTGATGTTTACAAGTTGAATGATGTTTTGTTTGTTCTTGGTTTGAAGAAAAATATTCTTTCACTTTCGTGTATGATAGATTTTCAGTGTAGAATTACTTTTGAAGGACAACAATGCACTATCAATGATTGTAATCTAGTAAGTCCAAGGGTTTTGGATAGAGGTGTGTAAGATGGTGGCCTTTACAGGTTACTTGTTGATCCTATGGTGTTTGAACATATAGCAGGAAGCTAGGAATCTAGTAAGTCCAAGGGTTTTGGATAGAGGTGTGTAAGATGGTGGCCTTTACAGGTTACTTGTTGATCCTATGGTGCTTGTACATACAGCAGGAAGCTAGGTGAGCCTTCTAGTTTTGAAGAAGCATATGCAAAGCATGTATGGTGCAATGCCATAGAGGTAGGTTCAAAACTAAGTTGAGCAAAACGTGGAAACATGTCGACATTTTAGAAGGAAGACCATGTCTATATTAACTCCCATAGATGATTACACTAGCCTAGATCCAAATCCTAGGCTCTATCAAGCGCCGAGAGGGATCAAATCTCTCGAGGTGCAAACCTCTCCTTGAATAGCTCCTTGAGTGCAAAACCTGAGCCACCTAATCAACTAATCCTAAGCTCTAAAGTCTCTAGTTTAAGTCTCATATTTACTTTTTACTTTGTATTATTCTTTTTTGTTTATGGCCGACATAATATTTATTACTTTTTACTTTGTATTATTATTTTTTGTTTACTTTGTATTATTTTGTTACTGGACAAACACTCTAAAGTCTCATATTTACTTTTTACTTTGTATTAAAGGTAAAAAGTAAAGTATCTAGTTTAAGTCTCATATTTACTTTTTACTTTGTATTATTCTTTTTTGTTTATGGCCGACATAATATTTACTACCTAATCCTAAGCTCTAAAGTCTCTAGTTTAAGTCTCATATTTACTTTTTACTTTGTATTATTTTTTGTTTATGGCCGACATAATATTTATTACTTTTTATTTTGTATTATTCTTTTTTTGTTTACTTTGTATTATTTTGTTACTCGACAAACACTCGACTAACAAGATCTCCCCCATACTGGGTTGTAGAGCGCCTCTCGGCGCAATGATGCAAAATCCATAATCAACCTTTATAGATGAGGCTACACATCCAAAATCAGCCTTTATACATGAAGCTATATGTGCCAAAATAAAACATGAGCTAAAGACTAATACAATTACATATCCATCTCATCTTCATCTTTGTCAACAAAAATAGAACAAGATGCCTTTTCAGCAAAACTGAAGAATGGATTGGAAAAAGAGGCAGGCATCATCAACAATATCAAAAGCAGCAATAGAGAGTTCCAAGTAGGTTTCTAACTTTCTAGCAAGAGAGAGTTATAGGAAAATGGACGTTGTTGGGGTGTCTAAACTTTCTACAATTTCTATTGTTTTTCCAAATGAATCTAAAAACTAATTGGTAGGTTTAGAAACTAATAAAATGTCTTCATTAATCACTAATTAAGGGTTTTTAGGCTCTCTATGGGAAATTAATTGGTAGGTTTAGAAACTAATAAAATGCCTTCATTAATCACTAATTAAGGGTTTTTAGGCTCTCTATGGGTCCCACACCCCTCATGGGTGCTTGGGTGGTCCCACAACCTTCAAAAAATCTGATGAAACATCATACAAACGTGCCAAAAATGCCCCGGAAACGGCCTCAGCCATACCATACGACATTTCCAAATTGTAAAACATCGTATGATATGGCTAAGGCCTAAGTCACAGGGTTCGCCGAACCTAATCTTTGAGGTTCGAGGTTCGGTGAACCTCAAAAAAAAATTCAGATTCGTTTAGGTTCGGCGAACCTAATTGCGAACCTCATATCGAATCAAATCGCGAACATATTCGCGAACCTATTCACGAACCTAATCATTCGGGTTCGTTTTTTTATTAGGTTCGGGCGGGCTTTTTCGTAGGGCAAAACGGCCCGAAAACATCCCATTTCGCCCGTCACTTTTGTGCACCCTCGCGACCGAGCTCTGCCTCCATCACTGCAACCCTGAGCATTGTTAAACCCGATGAGGCGACTGCGACCTCCCTTTGGCTCGATCGATCGTCACTTGCCACCATCCCAGCGACTTACTTCCCTCCGACTCCGCCTCCATTACCAACCACGATTCCAGTGCACTGTGCACCGTGCGGCTGCATCGGACCACCACGCCCACGGCACCCCCGACTCGGGCCTCGGCGACTGCAACCCCGACAGCGTCTGGACTCTGCGCACTGTGCTGAGTGTGCTCCATCGCACTCCAAGTCTCCATCGCTCGACTGCCACCGCCCACAATGCCACTACCAGTCTGCCAGTGCTAGGCACTCAGCAAGCTCGAGCATCTGCAGACTGCCATCAACGATTCAACACTTAAGTTTAACAGGGGACCAGTGGTAGCCGCTAGCCAGTAGGTTAATAACTTAATAGTTTTTTTTAATATGTAATAGTTTTGTTTAACACTTATTAACTTGTTTTTATTTTTATTTTTTAAATTTCAGTCATCAATTGAGGGCCGACAGAGCCATTAATTAGGTTAATTCTTAGGCTAATAGCCAATAGGCAGTATCAGTCTCACTCTTCAGACTCTCAGACTATCAGTGACAGTCGACAGACACAGTTTGTGAATAACTGATTTTAGATTTTAAATTTTAAATTTGTAATCATTATATTAATTTATTAAATAAACAGAGCTAAAAAAATTTAAAACATTAACAAACAAATCAGATTCTAAACCATGATTTGCAAAAAATGCAGAAACATTTGCGATGGCACCTCCGAAATCATCAGCAGAAGCATGGAAACATATGGAAAAATTGGGTGGGCAGACTGGAAGAAATGTGAAATGCAGGTTATGTAACCTTGAGTTTGTTGGGTCATTAACCCGAGTAATGGACCACCTACTTTCTGTCAGTGGTGGTAAAGGAGGTGGAGTTGAAGGCTGCAAAGCAGTGTCTGCAGAATTGAAGGAAATACTTCAAAATGATTATGACAAGATAAAGAGGGCCAAGCAAGTGCAAGAAAACAAAAAACAGCGTGTTCAAACAGAGATTGAAATGAATTACAACCCATTTTCCTCAATGTCTAGAGCTGGAAGTTCCCATCAACAAGTAAACACAAGTGGGACAACCACAGGCACAGCCACATTAAACAGTTTTTGGAAGCCTGTACAAAAGCAAGAAGTTGATGATGCTTTGGCTAACATGTTTTTTGAATCTGCTATCCCATTTAATGTGCTTCGGAGCCCTTACTTTGTCAATGCATGCAAGAAGATATCAGATTTTGGGAAAGGATATGCACCTCCCAGTTCTGAGACAATGAGGACCACTCTTCTCAAGAGGTCAAAAGAAAGGGTAACAAGCAGATTGGCTAGCATCAAAGAGTCTTGGAAACAAACAGGGTGCACCATTTTATTAGATGGTTGGTCAGATATGTCTCATAGGCCACTGATTAATGTGCTAGTTTATTGCCCCAAAGGGGTATTATTTTTGAAGGTAGTGGACACATCTGGGGAAAAGAAGACTTCTGAATACATTTTCAAGATTTTAGAGGAAGCCATTTATGAAGTTGGGGAGGAAAATGTGGTCCAAGTCATAACTGATAGTGCCTCAAACTGTGTGGGCATTGGAAAGATGATAATGGAGAAGTTCCAAAAAATTTATTGGACACCTTGTGCTGCTCATTGCCTTGACTTATTGTTGCATGATTTGACAAAATTTCCATGGGTTAATGATGCAGTTCGAAAGGGGAAACAGATTTCTAATTTCATAGTTAACCATCACCTCACTTTGGGCTTGTACAGGAAGCAAGCAACTAAAGAGCTACTAAGGCCCTATGATACCAGATTTGCCACATATTACATCACTCTTAAAAGAGTGGTTGAGGAAAAGACAAGCATTAGAGGTGTTATTTGTAATAGTGAGTGGGAAAACTCTCGCCTTTCAAAAGATGCTAAAGGGAAGGAGATTGAAGAAATCATTTTAACCAATGCTTTTTGGGAAAATGCCATGAAGGTTTTAAAAGTATGTGGGCCAATTGTTGAGATGCTTTGCATGGTTGATGGCGACACCCCTTGTATGGGTTTTGTTTATGAAGGCATGGATCGTTGTAAGGAAACTATTGCAAAATCCTTTAACAACGTGGAAAATGAATACATGGAAATATGGGAGGTAATAGATGAAAGATGGAAGATGTTGCATAACCCCTTGCATGCAGCAGCTTGTTACTTGGACCCAAGATTGTTTGGGATAGAAAGAAACAATGATGCAGAAGTCATGAATGGCCTTTATGATGCTATTGAGCGGTTGACTCCAGATATCGAAGAATGCACGAGGCTTAGAGATCAGCTTCGATCATACAGGGCAGCGGTGGGGTTATTTGGAAGAACCTCTGCCATACATGATAGGGCCAAAATTCCTCCAGGGACATGGTGGGAGTTGTTGGACACACCGAGCACACTGAGAGGGGGGGGGTGAACAGTGTGTATAGCTTTTTATTACTTTTTCAACTTTAACAATCATCAACTGCATCATTCATTAATGTATTACCACATTATCATTATATCATCAGCATTATTAACAATTACAGCTCATCATCACCTATCATCATATCATCATCACATAGGAAGCATAGCAAAACACAGTACACAAGATTTTTACGTGGAAACCCAAGTCCTGGGGGAAAAACCACGGAAGCCTTTATAATAATAATTTACCAACAACAACTGGAAAGAGGCAACAACCCCCTTTGTTACAAAGACTTCAATTCTCCAGCTACAATTGGAAGGAGGCTACAACCCCCTGGTTTACAGGCTACAACCTGAAGGAAGCCTTAGCTCCCTCAATTTCCTTGCCCCGTCCTGCCACCCTGATATGAAGATAGATACTGTTGAATCACAACCGCACTGATCCTGCGGACCTACTAACCAACACCTGTACCACATTGCACCACACTGCTCAACCACTGTAACTGCTCATCAACTGACCACTGCTCATCAATTGTTCACTGCTCATTCACTACTCATCAACTATTCACTGCTCATTCACTGCTCATCAACTGTTCACTAACCACCGCACCAAAACTATGCCACACTACTCATCAACTGACCAATCAATCTGCTGTTCATATCAACCGACTCAATCAATCTGAGTCTAACCAATTGTATACCAGACCACCCGGGTCAAACCAACTGCTCATACAACTCAGCCAATCTGAGTCAGACAAACTGCACATATGGCAACTTGTGCTAATCCTTCTTAATTGAACCTGTGACAAATCAAATGTGTACCTGTGTCAATCTAATCAAATACCTTACCACAACTGCTCTAGTATATCAGAGACACTGCTGCTCTCACAAATCATCTCCATCATCAAGGACTGTCTGAACATGTCATCAAGGTCTCAAGATCTGCAACATCAACCTAGCGTAGTACACTATCAACATCAGATCCTCATGGCATGCTTCATCATCATAATTCATGTGTTGTCAAGGATGCCTCATGTTCAAGTAGTATCATCATAGGGTATAAGAGTGCATCACCATAGCATGCATTATCATGTAGAAGGGTAGTAACATTCCACTGAAGATTTTATATAAATCATAACTGCAGATATACTACCACTGTATATACTTGCTTGGCTGTATCACATATCATTAACTGGTAGTGTGCATTATTACAGATCATTATTTACTCATGTCATTGTTTATTACTTGTGCATCATCATAAACATCATCTCTATAGATTTTTACACTACTGTTCACACATCATTGTGCATACCTTGTACATGACTGTAAATGTATCACTGCTGTTCATACAGACTTCCACACTTCACTAGCACATCACTGTTCATACTGCTGTAGGTGTCAAATCAAGCTTTGTTACTGTCAAAGGCTGTCATTTGTCAAGTTAAACTGATCACTGTCAAGTCAAGGTTGCTCTGGCCTATCTCTTGAACTTGTTACAAGTTCTATTGCTATCCTGAGATCAGATCAACTGTAAGCATTTAAGATCTGAGATATATGTCTTCGTGGATGCTTCTGCTCTTTTAAATAGTTTCTTTACTGTAGTGGAAGTTTTAGAGGATCAACATACTTCAAATCAACTTCTTCACACACTTCCACTTCGTTCTCATATGCTGCTACTTTCATCGAGTTTCAGAGCTTCTTTACTCTTGAACAAAACGTGAAATCTGAACTCATGATCCTTGTGTCCTTGCTTGAACCTTGATGACTTCAAGTCATCTTTCAAAACCTACTTGACTGTCTTGTAACCCTGTGTATGCTGCAGCTATTTTATTACACAAAATTAGAAGAAAGATAAAGTTAAGGATGATTACTGTAATATCCCTTTTTCAAATTTTATTAAAATGCCCAATTTTCCACTTTTTTTCCCAATTTCGACCTTTGACTAGTTTTACTGTTTTGACCTCCAAATCAACCCAAATGCTCCCAAATCTTCTGTAGGAGTGTATTAATGGTATTTAGACTTGAATATAAGGTTCAAGGATGTTTTATGGCCCTCCAAATACTGCTGCAAACTTGATTTGTATTCTGATCAATATATGTAATTTTGACTAGTAATTTGTGCATCAAATCCCCCTCGGGTAACACTGCAAATGGCCTTCCAAATGCCTCCAAACTCCCACAAATTTATGAACAGAGGTATATAATGTGTTAAGTATGTGATTAAGGTCTCATATGCACCATTAATTGATTTTTAATACTGTTCTAACTCTCTCACATTCAACAGCAAAAACCCCCAATTCGACCCTTGGGGAAATGGCACTATTTCACCTCCCAATACAACTAAACTGAGTAAAAATGCTTCAAATGCTCAAGTACAGTACATGAAACTTGTAGAAGACATCCATGGCAATATATTTATCACAAATATATCAGAGAATCATCCATACATTCGAAATCATCATCAATACATT
This sequence comes from Larix kaempferi, assembly GCA_027924585.1. Lineage (NCBI taxonomy): Eukaryota > Viridiplantae > Streptophyta > Pinopsida > Pinales > Pinaceae > Larix > Larix kaempferi. The sequence goes on along the minus strand of BSBM01000257.1, from coordinate 24,387,847 downwards.
GGCTCACAACAAGGTAGTGGGGAAATGGCATTGTTCTTCCATTAAAAATGAGATTTATACATTTCTACTTGGAATTTCGACCTGAAACTTTTTGGAGATGAAGAACAGAGTATTTACTTCATATTACAAAAGAAATGGGGCATTAGAAGCTCCCCCAAAGATTACAATAGCTCACCAAAAATGCCCTCCCTCAAGGAGCACGAATATGCCTTCAAAACTGGAAACGGTGGAGAGAAAGTGATGCACTAAACCAAACCATGAAACTTCCTGTAGCTACTACCTGCAAATACAAACTCCATTAAAGCACCATGAAAGACCTGAGTGGCCTCTCCAAACACCAACTTGGATGGGAATCTTTCACCCTCGAAATTGGCTAAGGCAAGAAACTAGTCATCCACTAGCTCTCTCTTCACAAATGCAATTTTTCTCAAATCATCAAAAGCCATTCTCATACTTGATTTCTACATTTTATAACCAACATTAGCCTTCAAGGGGTCGAAATCTTCTCAATAGATTCAATAATTTTCCATTTAGAAAATATTCCTCATTTGCCACTTGTCTCCTAGTTCCAACCTTCCATCTTCTCCCAAATTCGAATTTGAGTCTCTTTAGATTCCTCCAACTCCATGAGCGCCTTCTTGAGCCTATTTTTGGGGCTGACATGTCATAATGGTCAGGTGTAAGAAGTCAGGTCTGAATTTTGTCATAAAATGTCATAGATGCTTCATTATTGTTGTCATAAAACTAGGGAATCTAGCCCATGTGTCCACTAGTCTCCAATTTGACTCTTCCTCTCCCATGGAGGTTACTATTCCTTCCCATTTCGACCTAATATGATCAATTCCATGTGTTATGACTTACCAACTCACCCAAGAGTGTTCACCTTCCCATGAATTCGAATTGGCAAGAGAGAGCTGCCATGTGTCATTGAAAAATCAAGCTAGTGTGGGTCCCACCACCTCCATATGTCTCCAAAACCACTTGCCACCTAGAATTTCTCTTGAATTTATTTATTCATCATATTTATTAAATTCTTGAACCCTTCTAATGTCTAAATATCATTTATTAGTTTCCTTATTACCATCCCACATGTGCCCATCCAACCTAGGAAACTAGTAGGATTGATGGGATTGTCTTACTATGCACTTATTTGAATGGGGACATTACAGTCCTCCCCACCCAAGATTGCTTGTCCTCAAGCAATTTCAAATTTGGATGCTGCAAAATCTTCTCCTCTTCCCATGTGGCATCTTCATTTGGTAAGTCCTTCCATTGCACTAAATATTCTTTGATGATTCTACTCCTCAACTTTCTTTCCCGTGTCTTCAAAATCTTTTCCGGAACAAGTGTGAGCTGACCTTCATCATCCAAAGGAGGAAGTATTTCTGAAGTGATGATTTTCTGACCAAGAGCTTTCTTAAGACAAGAAACATGAAATACATTGTGGATTTTACTCCCTTCCGGAAGTTCTAGTTCATATGCTACTTCTCCAACCTTCCGCACTACCTTGTATGGCCCATAGTACCTTGGTTTTAATTTTTCTGCTCCATTCTTTTTGAGAGATGTTTGTTTATAGGGCTGCAACCTTAAATATACTAAATCATTGACTTGAAAGGTTCTCTCTTCTCTATGTCTATCAGCATATTGTTTTTGTTGATTTTGAGCAACCTGCAAATTGTCTTTCAAGAGCTTTAAAATTTCTTGGCTCTCTTCCACCCAATCTTTAGCCTTTGGGGCTCTACTATCACCAAATATAATGTCAGCAAATGTAAGTGCATCATAACCATATAATGCTTTGAAAGGAGACATTCCTATTGACATATGATAAGTGGTGTTGTAGCAAAACTCACCCAAGTGTAGCCATTTTGCCCATGCTTTTTGTTGCCCTCCCACATAGTTTCTTAGGTATCCTTCCAACCATTGGTTTACCCTCTCTGTTTGTCCATCAGTTTGTGGATGATAGCTGGTACTTGGAGTCAATTGAGTGCCTACCAATCTAAAAAGTTCTTGCCAAAAAGCACCCATGAATCTACTATCTCTATCACTGACAATGCTCTTGGGGAGCCCATGCAGTCTGAAGATTTCTTTGAAAAAAATATCAGCCACTTGTGCAGCACTAAAAGATGATGTAACAGCAAAGAAATGAGCAAATTTTGTCAACCTATCAACTACCACATAGATGCAATCCTTACCTAAGGATTTAGGCAATCCGGTGATGAAATCCATGGAAATACTGTCCCATTTTTGCTCCGGAATGGGCAATGGTTGTAATAGGCCGGCTGGACATGTAAGTTCTGATTTGTTTTGTTGACATGCTTTACATTCATTCACATACTTCTGAACATCTTCCTTCAGCCCCTTCCAAAATAATCTTTGCCTCAACTGTCTATAAGTTTTGAAGATCCCCGGATGGCCCGCTAGTGGGGAATCATGTGCTTCTTGCAAAATTCGGTACTTGAGCTTGGAGTTATGAACTAAATAAATTCTTCCCTTATAATATATCAGGCCATTCAAAATCCTATAATTATCATCCCCTTTGATTCCATCCAACACATCACAAGCAAATTTGTCTTTGGCATATTCAACTAGTAGCATGTTTTTCCAATCCTTGGCAATATCCATGAGAGAAAAGGAAGGCCTTCTTGACAAAGCATCTGCTACTATATTATTCTTTCCTTTGACATATTCAATATCAAAATCATAAGCTTGAATCTTGCTTACCCACTTTTGTTGCCTTTCATTTAGATCCTTTTGGGTGAGAAAGTGTCTTAAGACTATTATGGTCAGTTTTCACCACAAACTTGCTGCCCACCAAGTATTGTCTGAATTTGGCCAATGCATGCATAATGGCCAGCATTTCTTTATCATAGATGGAGTAAAGTTTTTCATGAGGCTGCAACTTTCTGCTCTCAAAGGCTATGGGGTGTTGGCCTTGCTTTAGGACAGCCCCTATTCCTCCACCTGAAGCATCACATTCCACAACAAAAGGTTTAGTAAAATCAGGAAGTGCAAGTATGGGACAACTACTCATTACCTCTTTCATTTTTTGGAATGCTTTTTCAGCCTCTTCATCCCACTTGAAAGCATCCTTCTTAGTCAAATCAGTGAGTGGAGAAGTCAACTTGGAGAACCCTTTCACAAATTTTCTGTAGTAGGTGCATATGCCAATAAAGCCTCTCAATTCGGTAATATTTTTTGGTGATGGCCATTCCAAGATAGCCCTGATTTTTTCCATGTGTACCTTCACTCCTTCTTGCCCAATAATGTGCCCAAGATACAGTAGTTCTTTCATCCCAAACTCACATTTTGATAATTTAGCAAATAAGGACTCTTCTTGCAAGATTTTCAACACAATCTCTAACTGTTGCAAATGCTCTTCCCATGTTTTACTATAAATGAGAATATCATCAAAGAAAAGCAAAACAAACCTTCTTAGTTGCTTGCAAAATATCCTATTCATACATGCTTGAAAGGTGGCTGGAGCATTAGTTAACCCAAAAGGCATGACAAGAAATTCAAAGTGACCAAAATGACATCGAAAAGCGGTCTTTTGCACATCTTCATCTTTCATTCGAATTTGGTGATACCCTGATCTAAGGTCAATTTTTGAGAAGTATTTGGCCCCATGTAGCTCATCCATGAGCTCATCAATCCTAGGAATAGGATACCTATTCTTGATAGTCTTTTTGTTCAAGGCTCTGAAATCTATGCACATTCTCAATGTTCCATCTTTTTTCTTCACTAGCACTACTGAAGAAGCATAAGGGCTAGAGTTTGGTCTAATGAGCCCCAACTCTAGGAGTTCTTGGATAGCTTTTTCAATCTCATCTCTAAACCTTTTAGGATGTCTATAAGGTGGTATTTGAATGGGTGAAGTACCCTCCTCCAAAACAATACTGTGCTCAACCCCCCTATCTGGTGGCCTACCATGTGGAAGGTCTCTAAAAACCTTTTCATATTTTTGCAAAAGTCTCTCTATCTCCTTTGGGTGTTTGACAATATTTATAGTTGGCTTGGGAGATGTAATATGACATTCAGCAGCCCATTCTATATCCCCATGCCTCAATATAGATCTCATGCTATTGCAAGTCACTACTTGATTTGGATAAGTGTGTTGCCCTCTCACAACTCTTTGTACTCCTTTTGAATCTTGGAATTTCATTTCGGGAATTTGATAATTTACTGTATGCTCTCCTATTGAATACAACCATTGCACTCCCAAAACCACATTAGTATCAGCAACATCAACCACATAAAAACTATCAACAAAAGTATAGTTACCTACGGTGACTTGCAGCTTTGGAACCCATGTTTTGCATTGCATTGTGTTGTGACCGGGAATGACAACTGTGAAGCCATCAAATGGTTCAATAGGTATCTTTCTTTTCTCTACCATCTCTGCATCAATGAAGTTATGAGTGGCTCCTCCATCTACCAAAACTGAAGTTCTTTGTCCTTGTACCACACCTTTGCATCGGATAGTATGATAGCGAGGTACTGCTGAAAGCACTGCCATTCTTGCTTTGTCCGGTGAAGGCTGATTTTCTTCTTGTCTTTCCTCTTCTACTGCTGTCTCATATGCCTCTTCTTGATCTGAAATATGTCCATCTTCATCCATGCCCCCATCATACCCCTCATTATCAGAAAATACTTCTATGTATTGAGCCTTTCCTTTGGTACATTTGTGCCCCGGTGTCCATGGTTGGAAGCATGTGAAGCATAGTTTCTTTTTTCTAAGTTCATCCCTGTTTAGTCCCTCTTTTTTATTCCTCTCAAATGACTCTCTTTGCCAAGGTTTCTTATCATATCCATCCCTTTGCCAAGGTTTCTTTTCAAATTTATAGCTAGGCTTAGGAGGAAATCTCGTTCTAGGAAGCACATTTTGGAGATCCCTAGTCAAGCTCATTGCATCTTTTAATGTAGTTGGCTTGTGGGCTTTGACCAAACCTCTTAAGGGTTCAGCCAAACCTTCAATGAACAGCAATACTAATCTTCCCATAGATACATCAGCCACCTTGACTGATAATTTTTGAAAGTCCAACATATATTCGGTAGGGGACCCAGTTTGCTTCAATTGAGCTAGTTCTTTGAAAGGCAATTCTGGATCTTTTTGTTCAAATCTTTCTAGTACCCTGTCAACAAATTCTCCATATGTTTTAACCTGATTATGACCCAAGGTTTTCAGCCCATGAAACCACCATTCATTGGCATCTCCTTCCAAATGCAAAATGGCCATTTTTAATGCATCCTCTTCCAACATAGGATTCAACTGAAAATATACATCCAATTTTTGCACCCAAGTGTTAGCAGAATTTTGAGAAGAACCATCAAAAGTAGGAAGTGACATTTTTCCAATAGCACTATTCAATTCTTTGTTTTGGAATGGACTCCTATTGTCTCCCTTCATTTTAATCTTTTGCATAGCATCAATGTAGTCACTGAGTGGTACACCTCTTTTACACTCTTCATTCAAATCATTCCAATCATTTACTAGTTTCTTGTAATCCAATTCAAGATTGGGTTCTTCTTTGGGTGTGAGAAATTTAGGTGCAGTATGCCTTTGTGTGCTTTGAAATTCATCAGGTCTATTATGAGGTCCTGTACTTGAGAAAATATGCTCATTCCCTTTCATCTTTTCCCCTGAGTGTGAACCACTATTATCTCCTATCATCCCTTTGCCTGAAAGTTGGCTACCCAACAATTCGAAACCTTTCATCATTTGTTTATTCATATCTAGCATAATCATGGTAAGTCCTTCAAAACATGGTTTTAAGGCTTCAATAAATTCCTCCTTATGTCTTAATTTTTCCTCCTCCTCTCTACCCATTGTTTTAGAAAAGAACTCTTTTTCTGCTACTATCTCTTCTTCAACCAAAACTTCTTCAACTACTGATTCAAAGGGTGGTGTTTTATTTGTTTGGCTTCTTGTTAATACCATCAGGTGCCAAGACCATGCTCTGATACCACTTGTAATATCCCTTTTTCAAATTTTATTAAAATGCCCAATTTTCCACTTTTTTTCCCAATTTCGACCTTTGACTAGTTTTACTGTTTTGACCTCCAAATCAACCCAAATGCTCCCAAATCTTCTGTAGGAGTGTATTAATGGTATTTAGACTTGAATATAAGGTTCAAGGATGTTTTATGGCCCTCCAAATACTGCTGCAAACTTGATTTGTATTCTGATCAATATATGTAATTTTGACTAGTAATTTGTGCATCAAATCCCCCTCGGGTAACACTGCAAATGGCCTTCCAAATGCCTCCAAACTCCCACAAATTTATGAACAGAGGTATATAATGTGTTAAGTATGTGATTAAGGTCTCATATGCACCATTAATTGATTTTTAATACTGTTCTAACTCTCTCACATTCAACAGCAAAAACCCCCAATTCGACCCTTGGGGAAATGGCACTATTTCACCTCCCAATACAACTAAACTGAGTAAAAATGCTTCAAATGCTCAAGTACAGTACATGAAACTTGTAGAAGACATCCATGGCAATATATTTATCACAAATATATCAGAGAATCATCCATACATTCGAAATCATCATCAATACATTGGCTCACAACAAGGTAGTGGGGAAATGGCATTGTTCTTCCATTAAAAATGAGATTTATACATTTCTACTTGGAATTTCGACCTGAAACTTTTTGGAGATGAAGAACAGAGTATTTACTTCATATTACAAAAGAAATGGGGCATTAGAAGCTCCCCCAAAGATTACAATAGCTCACCAAAAACGCCCTCCCTCAAGGAGCACGAATATGCCTTCAAAACTGGAAACGGTGGAGAGAAAGTGATGCACTAAACCAAACCATGAAACTTCCTGTAGCTGCTACCTGCAAATACAAACTCCATTAAAGCACCATGAAAGACCTGAGTGGCCTCTCCAAACACCAACTTGGATGGGAATCTTTCACCCTCGAAATTGGCTAAGGCAAGAAACTAGTCATCCACTAGCTCTCTCTTCACAAATGCAATTTTTCTCAAATCATCAAAAGCCATTCTCATACTTGATTTCTACATTTTATAACCAACATTAGCCTTCAAGGGGTCGAAATCCTCTCAATAGATTCAATAATTTTCCATTTAAAAAATATTCCTCATTTGCCACTTGTCTCCTAGTTCCAACCTTCCATCTTCTCCCAAATTCGAATTTGAGTCTCTTTAGATTCCTCCAACTCCATGAGCGCCTTCTTGAGCCTATTTTTGGGGCTGACATGTCATAATGGTCAGGTGTAAGAAGTCAGGTCTGAATTTTGTCATAAAATGTCATAGATGCTTCATTATTGTTGTCATAAAACTAGGGAATCTAGCCCATGTGTCCACTAGTCTCCAATTTGACTCTTCCTCTCCCATGGAGGTTACTATTCCTTCCCATTTCGACCTAATATGATCAATTCCATGTGTTATGACTTACCAACTCACCCAAGAGTGTTCACCTTCCCATGAATTCGAATTGGCAAGAGAGAGCTGCCATGTGTCATTGAAAAATCAAGCTAGTGTGGGTCCCACCACCTCCATATGTCTCCAAAACCACTTGCCACCTAGAATTTCTCTTGAATTTATTTATTCATCATATTTATTAAATTCTTGAACCCTTCTAATGTCTAAATATCATTTATTAGTTTCCTTATTACCATCCCACATGTGCCCATCCAACCTAGGAAACTAGTAGGATTGATGGGATTGTCTTACTATGCACTTATTTGAATGGGGACATTACAATTACTTACTGCCTGCTTAACTGTTGTTCGGATGCCTTCAACTGATTGGACCTTTCGGAATGAGGCTTACCCAAGTTTAGAACGAAATGAATATTAACTTCAAACCTTACACTCCAAAGTCAACTTCATCATACATATCATCACACATATTGTATGCATCATTTCATCATTATGTACTGATATAAACTTGGCATACTCATGTTCAGAGAACATAAAAAGCTTCCAAAAAAAATTTAACAAAAACTTCACTGTGGCTGCATCAGACTAATCCGAAAATTTCAGAGCATTACCTTCAATTTCTTTATAAATTCGGATGCTTATTTACTGTATCTGCCTCTGACTTTAAGCCTTACATACAGCTGTCTATACCCCGAAATAAGAACCTTGATCACGCTGTGGCTGCCTCGTAGCAGCTGATGGAAATCAGAGATATGTTCTTGATCTGTATAACTCCTGTGCTGCCTCAGTTGTCCAAAAAATCAGAGCTAAAAAATGACTTCTACTGTGGCTGCATCAGTCCTTCAGTAAGCCAGAAATTCAGAGCTTCTATACCATATTTCTCCACCACTGTGGCTGCCTCAGACCAGCTCTGCTACCCGAAAAATCTCAGAGCTTTTCTTCCACACAAATTCCACATGCCAAAAATAAAAATTTCAAGTCTACTGTTGCTGCTACAGTACCCGCGAAATTCAGAGCTCCTATTAAACTTTCAGCGTGTCCAAATAAATGAGAACGTTGACTGGTATTTATAGTGGTTTTTTTATCAAAAACATTTGGAGCCGACCTTACAAAAATTATATAATTTTTAAAATTTAATTTTAATTTATTTGAAGCCGACATAATATGAATTCTTTATTATCAGCCCGAGCTGGTATTACTTAATCCCAATTTAATAGTAGAATTCTCTTTGTCTCAACTAAATATTTTTGTTTTTAAAAAAATGCCCGCCTTATTTGAAGCATCATAATAAATTGGCTCGATTCTTGCCCCATCTTTTGTGGGGGTTATTATAACCCGCGATGATTTGTTGAGTGTGCACATAACTCAGCTGGTGAACCCATTACATGTATACACTATAGGCTCTATTCCTGCCTTCCCTCTAGAGTCCGTCACTTTTAAATTAAAAAGTTCTTTAATTTAACATCAATTAAAAAATTCTTTTAGCATGCCTACTATTAAAATAATTAAGTCACTTTTTCTTTGTCCCCCCTCTTAAAAATTAATGTTAATTATTTCCTTTAATTTTTTTTTAAATTCATTTAATGTAATTTATTAATTATTAGGATTGATTAAAAAGTTCTTAATTTTAATTTTAATTTAGATTATTATTTTTAAAAACCTTTTATTAAACCTTTAATTAGGGCTCCCTTTTTATTTTATTTATTTTTAAATTATTCTATTAATTATTTAATTATTAAAGTATTTAATTATTAAAGTATTTAATTATTAGTGTTTTAGCAAAGATTAGGGATTAGAAAGGGTGACACTAGAACTTAAGGATTTCTTATTAAGGGCAACACAACCACGTCAAAGGGTAATTAGGGCTTTTGTAATTGTCCTAAGGCCTCCAAGGGCTTCAAGTTTGGGCTTGGACAACCACAAAAGGACTCCTCTTGACACAGACAACCACAAACCAATACTAACCCTCAAGGGCTCCACAAGGGGCACCAAGAGGCACCAAGACTTAACTGTTGGCATCAATGACAACCTAATCAACAGGAGTTTGATGGAGCAGAGTCACGTGAATTGCAACATTTTGCAATTCGTGTTTTGAGACAAGGATCAAGTGCATCTGCTTGTGAAAGGAACTGGAGTAGCTTCAACCATATCTAGTCCAAGAAAAGAAACAGGTTGCTGACTACAAGGTTGGAAGACCTTGTTTATAAGCAGTGTGGCCAAAGATTCATCTGGTTCCTCTCATCCATGGGGGATTGAGCATATCCCGAATGCAGAAGAAGATGATCTTGGCATTGATAGTGACGCTACTATTAGTGATCGACCTATTGATGGATTTGATGACCATATTTCTAGTGGCTTTACTACCCCACGTGATGTTGATGATTTAGAGCTTTATGATGTTACCAGTAGGCCACGAGAATAGAGATTTTGATTATGTTTTAAATTTTGTAAAACAATTCCAGGGATTATCACTATTTGACATCATGGACATCCATTTATATTTTGAAATTTGAAAACTATGTTTTATTTCATTTTGCATTTTGAAAAATAGGTTCTACTTCTTTTTACAATTTGCAATTGCACTATAAATGATAAATCTGTGTGTTTAAAGATTTAAAAAGCGTTGATGATTGGAATTTGTCGTTATTAAACATATATAGATTATTTATTGATCATGATTCTTACTTATTCTTGTTTATTGATCATGTATATTGATGCTGATTTTTTGTTAGTTATGTTCTTTATGCTATATATTTAGCTCTCATGTATGATGGTCATGTATTTATGTTATATAAATATTTATTGATCATGTTTATATATAGTCGAACCTTATGTCGAACCTCATCGGAAAATTCGAACCTAATCCTTGGTGAACCCGAACCCAAACCCGAACCGTGTGACTTAGGCTAAGGCCATTTCCAAATCATTGCGCACTTGCTTTGACGTTTCCGGGTGTTTCAAGTACTAGAACATTACTTGGGTAGGTGTTTTTTACAACAAAGGTTCAAAACCTATTGTGGAATTGGTGATTGATTCCAAACTTGCAGCTAATGTGAGTGTTGAAGAGTACCAAGATAGGGTTGTTTTATTAACTTAGAAAAAAGGTGTTGACCATGATGAGATTTGTGTTCCAATTGTTACTAGAGAATTCTCTTAAAAAGAGGGAGTTGACCTTGTTGAGGGTTTTTCTTTAGTTGTCGAAGGTTTTAAGGTGCATGGGTGAGATGCCATGTTTACAGTGTATTGGAGGCCCTGTATGGGCAATTTTACAATGTATTGGAGGCCTTGTATGGGCGATTGTTTGCACTACAAGTTTGGTATTTCGGGATGGAAGAGATTTGTGCAAATTTTATCTTTGTGATTTTGATAGATCGGATCCACTTTACTTGGTCTTGCATGGAGGTGTGATCATCTTTACAAGATGTTCTACTGCTACACAACTCCTGGTGCGGTAGATTTGGTCCCATGAAGTTGATATGAAGGATGGAGTTTAGCAAGATGTTGATGGTCCATGGTTATGTTCCTTCACATTCACAGGTGACCAAGCCCCTAGTAGAGGGGTGGTTCAAGATTTTGTGATAATATCTTGTTTTGTTGGGTACAATGAGACTTCTAAAGCTTACAGGATATACATTCTAGCAAAGCAAAAAACTATGGTGAGTCGAGATGTGAAGTTTGATGACGATGTGTGGTGCTTTAGATCACAAATATCTCCTCTAATTATTCAAGGGAGTGAGGAGGTTGTTCTTCCAAAGGTTAATTCAAAGGATAGAGATGAATCAGATCCAATTTGGACAAGGAGAGCTTGAGGATGGATATGTCCTCTGCCACTACTCCAACATGCAAAAAGTCAAGATGGCTTGCTCAAACATTGCAAGATGCACAAGGGCATGTAGGAGTGCCAAGATCTTTGGTGAGGGCAAGAGATATGCTAACCACATTGTAATGGCTACTTCCATTTGTGAGCCTTCCAGTTGTTTTGAGGAAGTGACATGTGTTGCCTTGATGGAGGAGAATGATGTTTGGATGCAATTCCTTTCCAAGGGTGAGTGATTGATTCAGAGACTGCAACAAGTTCAAACTTGCAAAGTTGCAAATGGCAACTTTGGTTGAGATGCAAAGGGAGAAGACTAGTGTTTATGAAAACACTTTCCCCATAAAGAGGGAGTGTTAGCTTTTGGGGTTACTCTGAAAGTGCTTACACCATGCTTGAGGGTGCTTTATGTGATGTGGGGTGCATGGTGTGTTGACTACCCTCAATTGCATCGTGATGGACACACATTTGAGATAGCTTACTCATGGATTGTTATGCCTTGACTTGATGCTTATGTAATGCACTTCCTTAAGTGGGTGGAGTACTATGTGGCTTGGTGACATTGTTCATGAGGTGTGCACATGGAGGGTTTGGGTGCTTGCTTAGGAGGACAACCCATTTGGAGGAGAAATGATGGGTATCTATGACAAGGGCATTGAGCTCTAGGTGGCATGGGGACACTTGGTTACTTGCATGGAGGCTTGTGCTTGACTTGAAGACACTTGGATTGGGGAGTGATCATGTAGGTGTGGCAGACTCAAAGGTATGCATGGCTTAGGAGATTATTGGAGCAATGGAATCATTGGAGGAACATTGGACACTTACTATGAGCGCTTGGCTTGCAACCCTTGCTTAGTGGACGTCTACTTGGAGCTGGCATGTGTCACTTATAATGGAGCAGCTCACATGTGGACAATGTACCTATCTAGTGATTCGTTAGGTTGCTTGTTGTGGACATTTCCACTTTGTTATTGTTTGCCTCCCTCACCTTTCATATAAATACAGGGAGCAGAGAGTCTTGTCATTCAATCATGTTGATCATATCATTGTAGTAGAGATGGGAGCTAGATAGAACTTGTCTCTTTCACTTGTACTCTTCTTGAATGTACCTTTTTCTCTTTATCTTGAGCGGTAGGGTTCTTGAGTTTATTTAAGAAGAAGACTAGGGTTAGGGTTTCCCTAAGAAAACAAGGGAAATTAAGGTTTGGGAAAAAACACTAAAGAAGAAAAGGGAGCACTTGTTCTTGTAGTTCTTGTGAGAGAAGACTAGGGTTTTATGGCATTTGGAAACCCTAGTGCAACTTGGAGAGCTTGATGTGGAGAAGGTAGAAAGAGACTAAATTGTTTTCTCATGTACACTTGTGGGATGCAAGGGTAGGTGCCAATGAGGACTTGTCAATGTGTATGTTAGCATGTTCTGGATCTTTGGTGGAGCAACCAGCTTTGGTTGGGAGTGATTCCTAGCTAAGAGGAGTTGGTGGCTAGGGTCTTCTTATGGTTTCCCTAGCTAAGGTTTGGAGAGCATGACTTGTATCAGCTTGTATTATGTTGTTGATATGTACTTGTAACTTCATCTTAGATATATATTAAGCATGCTTCACAGTCCAAACTGTGTACTTGCAGATCTGATCTGCAGCTTATGTTTTCATGGTAATTGGGTAGCTTCTAGTGCTGGTTATTATGCATGCTGATTTGACATAAGTCACATAACATTGAGCAGATTTTGTTAAATTATTTGACAAACACATGGAAGTAATTGGACAGATTTATGAATGTAATAAATCTACCATAATAGGTTATTTTCAGATCTGGTTGATGTTGGGAGGTGTGCCCTAAGGGCTGGAAACATTGTTCCAATGAAGTACACTTGTTCGGTATTTATGTTTTGAGTTGCTTTGTTTATTGGTTGAAAATAAGTGCAATATATGCCACTGTAATTTATATTTCAAATTCAGCCCCGAGGTTGAAAGTTCACGGGAAATAGATCCAGAGAACCTCAAGATTGAGGTGAAATTCTGAATTTGTATTAATTGTAGTAAAGAGAAATTTCAACCGGTATAGATAAAATCAGCGATTTTTTTTTAAAATGGGATTTTTCTGGAGCCCGAAAAATCAGCTTAAAAAAATCGCGATTTTTTTTAAAATCGGGACAGCGTGATTTTTTGGAAAAATCATGCCATGAAGGAAAAAAGCACCCAGGCATCCTCTATGCAGCTTAGAAAAGGCGATTTGAGGTTTTTTTTGTCATTTTCTTGTGCGGATTGTTGGAGGAGGGAGAAGGGCTTGTGGAGGCATTTAATTTAATTTATGATCCTCTAACATATTATAATTTACGACCCTCCAGACTCAAAAAAATTTGTTACCCTCTTACAGATTGGAATTCACATGTCTTAATGACTTGGTGTATGTCCATTACAATCACCCTCTGTGGATGAGACAGATAGAGAAAACACCAGATGTGGATACCATCACCTTGGACAATATTGATATATTGTCTAAGTGGAGGGTGAAGACTGAAATGCCTATCATGGAGGAGGCACCTGCATGGTTAGAGCTAGATGAGGAGCAGCATGAGGGACAGGAAGAGGAGGAGGAGGAGCAAGTCAGAGACATCATGGAGGGTGATGTGCTAGCATCAGCACCACCTTCTACACCAATTGATGCAGCTAGTCCTCCACCCATCAGTCACCATCAAATATTAGATGCAAGGCCAGAGCCTTCTGCTACTAGTGCTAGGGGCAGGCCTGACAAACAACTCATGACCTCTTCCCGTAAAAGGGGGAGAGGGCACTGATTTTAGATAGCTAGCTGCTAGTTTTGTAACTTTTGTCATTGTACATCTACCTCAAATACATTTCTATATGTGATGTCATTTTGTATTGGTTATCCACTTTTGAGTCCTTGATTGAACAACTATCACGTTTCAGGATTCAGTATCGACTTTGATGTATCATTTTTTATTTGGCATGACTGCATGATATTATCAGTGCTTTCTCCATATTTTGTTCCAATGTGTTTATCTGATGTTGTTGCTTTATATGTTAAAAATTTTGAAAAAAATGAATATATTTTGTATTTTTTAATGTTTGCCACAGTTTGCCAATTTTTTCACCGATGTTGCCAAAAAGATGTTTTCTGGAACCCTCGCCAATTTTTTTCCAATGCCGACATTATCTACACTGATTTCAACAATCCAAGATTTCATTTCCATGAATTTTCAGTGCTATTCACCTTGTATCTGCCTCTCTTTTGTTGGTCCTAATTTCTGCCCATGTGCACCCCATCTTGAACTCCTAATGGAAATCTCAAGGCTGACAAATCATGAAAGATGAGTCATGTCCCAAAAAATATTTTTTCTCAATGCCGTTGGATTCTTCTTTTGTTGCTTGAAGCGTAAAGCATTTACTAAAACAAATGAAGTTTTTTTCCAAAAGCCATTTTACTGCTTTTACTTCAGCATGATAATTTCTTCGCATATTCTAAGATAATTTTATTGAACATGGATTTTACTCTTACCAGTTCGAAACCTAAGAGTAATCAGGGATCTGCTTGGGCGCCAAGCCATTGACATAACTTGGCCCAGGCATTATATTTATCTTCATGGGCAGTACTGCTTTTAATTCAGACATGATAATTTCTTAACTTAGTATAAGATAATTTTATTGAACATGGATTACTCTCACCAGTTTGAAACCTAAGAAGGGACTAATCCATTATCAACTGAATGTCTTCTATCATAGCATCTTTCCAAACCTGATGTTTGGCTGCCTCCACATAAGTGGATGATCCTGAATTAGTGACATGGCTCACACTAGAGCACCCTTGAAGCCTCTCAATAGGATCCTCAATAAGATCAATTGAAGGCTTCTTGGCCTTCTCCCTTTGCTGCTCTGAACGAGATGTCTCATAGACTTCCATACCTGAGTCACTGGAAGACTCCCTGGAGTGATGGAAGATCACATCTCTACTTTGCAATCCCATTCTACTGGGGATTGAAGAGCATGGTTGGACCTTGATCTCTGATCTTACCAGTTGTTCCATTCTAGTAAAGGAACAAGTCATCAATAACAAATATTTGGCAACACACATCCTCCAAGTCCCATCCTTCTTGGGTACTATGACAATAGGTGGTCCACAAGGTGAGGTGCTTGGTCGGATCACTCCCTGCTCCAGCAGTTGCTACAATTGCTTCTTCACTTCTTCTGATTCCAAAACAGACTGACTGTAATGTTCAATGCTCGACAATGGAGAATCTGGCAATAGTTGTATCTCATGCTCCACTTCCCTCTTAGTAGGTAGCCCTCTAGGCTCCTAGAACACTTCTTTGTATGCCTGCAAAAAGTTCTCCAATTGGTGTTTCTGCTCTTTGGTATATCCCTCTAGAGATGCCTTTACTTTTACCGATTCACCTTCTTGTTGATTATGTCTTAAGAAAAGCAACAGAAACTTTGTACTTGAATTGATCAGCTTCTTCACTTGGTTGGCACTCACCAGAGAGCTTCGATTTACCTTTGTGCGTGTTGATGATGAAAGATTTCCCATCCTTGATCAAGCGATATTGGTTTGCTCTCCTCATGAAGATCACATCCCTCTTATACCTATAGGGACTTCCAAACACTACACCACAAACATCAAGGGGCACTACGTCTACCTCCACTTCATCAATATAATATGCACTTATGGCAAATTTGATCTTGATGTGTTTTATGACCCTAAGTTATGTATCCTTATTTACCAATCCCAATGGATAAGGGTTAGGATGATGATGAACCTCCAACCCAAGCATGCTGACCAAATCGGTTGCTATGAGATTTGCATGTGAACCGGAATCGAATAGAGCATCTACCTTCGTCTTCTTGATTTGGATCTTGATATGGAAGAATTTTGTCATCTCCTTCTCTCCCTTATGATGAAGGCTACTCAAATTCACCTTCTTCTACACGGAAGTGTAGACAATCTTCTCATCCACATCTGAGCTACTCTCTACCTCTTAGCTTGAATCCATGGCTACAAGGTTCTTCTACTCAGCATCCTTCTTATAGTTCTTAGTGTTCAACTCTAGATGTAGCTTCCAACACTTTTCTTCAATGTGACCATTGATGTTACAATGGTTACAGTGGTTTTTTGGATCCTTGCACTAGTGTGTCGTGGTTGTAGTCTTCTTATCTTTTCCTTTCCACTTCTTCTTCCCTCCTTGGAATCATCTTGGTTCTCTTTCTATTTGGCACCGCTTGGTTGTCATTTCTTATGGCCTATATTTTCTAGGTATTGTGCTTGCACACAAGCCTCATCAATCGTCCTAGGTTTGAAGAGCATCACTTGCTTTTGTAAATGACTATGTAGACCCCCTAGATACTTGAGGAGTACATATGGATTCTTGGATGAGATACCCAGCATGATAGCCATCTTCCTAAATTCAGAGGTGTACTCTTTCACAGTCTACCCTTGCCTTTGCCTGAAGTAATGCCAACGAATCCATTAGTCCTCTACATACCCGATAGGGTAGAACTAGAACTTGATGAGGGTTTTGAACTCCTCCCACTTAGTTATTGGCGGATCACCCTCCAACCTAAGTGCCTCCGTGTGGCTTTCCCACCACTTTAATGCATGGCTCTCTAATTTCAGTCGAGCAAATGAAATTTTATGCTTCTTGTCTATTTGATAGATACTAAAACAGGCCTCTGATTGTTGCAACCAATTATTCAACTTTAAAGCATCGATCTCACCTTAGTATGACTTTATATCGACTTTCAATTCCATGTTAAATAAAGACTGGGAAGGGGTAATGGAACTAGAACTTGACTGCTCTTTCTCAGGCTCTTTCCTTGACTCCTTTTCTGGGTTGCCTTTATCTTCTGATTTCCCCTCTGATCCAATCTCTGAGTTAGAGCCTCCAAAATCACCAAAACATCCAAACTTGTTCTCCATGACCATGAGGATTAACATATTACAAATGATACTAGCGACCTATATTTCTAGCTTTGTAAATGGCTCTTCATATTCACCTGCCGCATCTTCACCAAACTTGTTTGCCATGGCAACGGTATGAAGACTTTTTTTCCACCAACTATTGGATCCTACAATTACCCAAGAAACCCCAAAGAAACTACTTTGATACCAATATGATCCGTTAACTGCCATGGATATTCCACTGGAACAGTTCGTCACAACGGATCTTACAACTTAGTTCTTTCTATTAAATTTTTTTCACACAGAAAAAGTACTATAGTTCTTTTTATTTACTTATTTCCACTAAATGCTAAATAAATTAGAACTGAAAGAAAAATAACTAGAGCAAAGAAATACACAATCCACACAAATAACACAAAATTTACCTTGCAAAAACCCACTATGGGGAAAAACCCAGCCAAAAATGAGGAATATGCCTTGCTCTTTTATATAGAATGCAAATACAAAGAAATTGGTACTCTCTATAGAGTTACCCATGACTCTACAGTCATAATCCAACCCAAAAGAGCTTTATTTGCATGGCTAAGACATTGTTGGAGAGTTGAATCTCTTAAGTGTTAAAACAAAATCTCCAATTACTTAAAAAGTGTTTATGAGAAGTGACTCCCCAACTACGAAAAAATTTCAAGAAGCCATTTCTTAGTGTTTGCATTGTTTTTGTGTAAACAGTTAGGACTTTGCACCCATTTTGAGATTAGTACTCTGGCTACTATTGCAATCACCCATGGTAGAGTAACAAATAGCCACAATTCTTTGGTAACTGCAAGATAACTTCTAGATTACAAGAATTTTAATTAAAAAAATACGCAAGTTGCTACATATAACTTAAATGCTCAACTAAAGTAGTACAACTTTAACTGAAAGAAATTACAAAGCAAATACTTCTTTATCTTTTGACTTAGCCAAACCAGCTTGAAACCAGACCATGTCAAGGGGTTAGTTCTTCAGCTCCTTGATGTTTTCTATGAACCCACAAAGCTTCACGGCCTCCCTAATCACTCTCACTACTGCTAGTATAGGCTTATGTCGCCACACATAGGTAGGTAGCATTCCTCTCTGTTACCCCCATTTTGGCAGGGGTGTCCACAGGTAAATTATTCAGAGGCTGAAGGCTCTGCAGGAGACCGTGAAATCAGAGATTGACAAGAGCTAGCTTTGGCTGCATTACAGAGACAACTAAAATCTATGCTGCCAGGTTCTCACCCTTCTGGAATGAAATTATTAAAAGCCTCCATGAAGAAGATTACATTACCAATCGGGAAATGGAACTGCTTCTCATCCCAAGTAATTATGGGAACTTAAATTCAGTACAATGGCCACTTTTTCTTCTATCCAATAAGATTTCTATGGCCATAGACTGGGCTATGGAATGCAGAGGCGCACAAATGGAACTGAGGGACAGAATTTTGAAAGATGAGTATATGTACTATGTTGTTGTCGAATGCTACTACAATGTGGAGAAAATACTCAGATCATTGCTAGATAATGAAGGCAGGCTATGGGTTGAAAGATTGTATCGTGATGTAAATGATAGGATACCAACATAGATCCATCTTAAACCCGTATCTTTCAAGCACCGAGAGGGATCCAATTTCTTGACAGAAGGTCGTGGAGTTTGGACTCTAACATAGCCTGCGTGGCTTGGCCCACATTTCCTATTGGCAGCCAAATACCGATCTAAGTTCCACGTTAAGAAGTCGACTACATTCTTTCATCTTCAGCGTTTTGGCAACTACTTCTTCACCCATCTACATCACCGTTAGCTGTTGTTGAAGAGCCATGACTTATGGAACCCGTCTACCTGGAAACACCAACTCGAGTTTTTTTTTTTATTTCTGATTGCATCAGTGGCTGGCTGAGTATCTTTTGGACAGCTGCTTGGGGTCTCTCCACTATAATCAAACATCAGTTTCACTGGCAGCCATTTGAATAAAAGATTAGTGTTGCATGAATCGACCTTTTTATGGGCAGCTAAGGGAGGATTCGCTTTAGTCTACTTAGACTTTAGTTGAGAAAAAAGTGGATCTCACTTTTTCTTATTATTTTATTTTTCCATTATTTAATTCTTTTGAAAATAAATGAGAGGCTTTTTGGGTCTATAAAAGGGACCAACCTTCTCCTTTGTGAGGATGGAAAATTTTTGGGAGTTCTTCTTTCCCTTGGAGCTTAATAGAAAAAATACCATCTTGGGTTTTTCGGGCATATTGGGCATCTCTTTCATGGTTGCGTGTTTCATTATAAGCTGTAGAGTAAATCTAGCATAGAAGGCTATATTCTAGTCCATTGGGTAAGCATTTACGGTTGTCAAGTTGTTTGTTGACGTTATGTTTTCAAAAGATCATAGGAGTAATAGACTGTAGTCAGTTATACTTATATTATCCTCGTCTTTGATTATGGAACGTACTAGATTGATCTCACTTGTGTGAAATGCGAGGCCCCCTTGAGTCCTCTTTTGACTCCATTCTCCCTTCTGGTACTGACACTGATCTTTCCCCGAGTATTGATCCTCCCTTCTTTCCCATCACTTATTCAAAATACCTTTTTCTATTACAACTGTTTCTCTAAGGCAGCCTCTTCGATTCACCTTGCCCCTTTGTTGCACTTGCCTTAGCGATCCTATCTTAGGGAAACCCCCCTTGAGTTGGAGAAGAGCCAACCTGAAGCGAGGAAGAGAGGAGTGTGGTGACATTGGCTTCTCTCTTAAGAGTTGTCATCGAGTTGGTGTGCTCATTTATGGGCTTCAGCACACGCATGTCAGTTTTGGGTGATAACATTTGGGCGTCGTTGTCCCGAAATTTGAAGATTGTGCTTCATTGACATTTGTGGGAGATTATATTGCAGATTCTTCTTCTCACGTAGCGACTCCACGAAGGGACAGAGCCCTTGTCCTTTTGCAGATTTGAAGATCCTATTGGGTGTAGAGGTGAGCACACTCATTGGAAGGCTTTCAAGCTCACCTTGGCGACTCCACAGTTTGGTATGAGGTATGACTATATACATATTTCAGATTTAGTACCTTATTATTGCATTTATGGATGATGATAAGGAAAAACCGCGTAATCTTCTGCACGAAGCTACTTTCCACGAAGCTTACACCCCGCTGGATTTCTCAAAAATCCATGGATTTCCTAATGAGTGCTACGATCGTGAGAAGGTGCATGACATTCTTCCAGAGTTCCATGGAAATGATGATGTTTCGGCCATCCATCACATTGCCTCTTACTGCAAATTGGTGGTTGATTTTAATGTTTATCATGAGGATGACCTTATGGTCGTTTTTGCTTTAACTTTGGAAGGGGATGCATTAAATTGGTTCTATGATCTTTTGGATGAATCCATAGATTCAGTGGCAAGAGTTTTTCGAGAGGTTTCTCCTTCGCTGGCATGAAGGAACAGTTGATGAGATTGAGCAGCTTGCTAAAGAATATGATGCTCTCATCCCTAGGTCCCATCCTAACACTAAAAAAGAGATCCTTGATATGGCTATAATAGAAAACATTGAAGATGTGAAGCTGCCCCAAGTTTATGAACAGCTTCATGATGAAGAGTTGGAGCTGCCTCAGATCTGTGTCATTGAAAATATTCCTGAACAGCTTCATGATGAAGATCTGGACTTGCCTCAAGTTCATTTTATTGAAGATAGCAATACTCATTTTACAAATCAGCCGGAGCAGCTTTATGACGGAGGTTTGTATTTAAGCCCTATCAGTCAGTGGATAGAGTTTTCTTATGCACATTCTAAGTTTTTCTACCGAAACTTTGATGAGTTCTTATATCCTAACAGTCTGATGTTACAGTTCAAGTTTATTTATGAGCAGATCTTAGGACATCTCTATTATATGTCCTCATCTGTGTCTCTAAACAAGCACAGGAAAAACAAACGGGCATGAAAGAAATGCTAAAATGGCTCCACTGGTTATATGCATATACTTAGCATTTTGTTGTCTCATGTTAGAATAGGTAGGTAGATGAATAAAGCTCTTGCATTAGCATTTTTGCTGTTATTAGTATCATTCATTTTGTCATTTTTTCGATTTTCATGTAATAAGTGGTGGTCATGGGATGTGAATTGAGCCATCCCCACCACATGGTCTCTCTATTTTCCAAGTTGGTCTGCGATAACCAAAAGAATCTGAGGTTCTCATGCACTCACGAGGTGAGCACATGTCCCCAAGTTGGGGCCAGATGTTACCACCATTTTGGCAGGGGTGTCCACAGGTAAATTATTCAAAGGCTGAAGGCTCTGCAGGAGACCGTGAAATTCTCATGCACTCACGAGGTGAGCACATGTCCCCGAGTTGGAGCCAG
Source organism: Larix kaempferi (assembly GCA_027924585.1). Classification (NCBI taxonomy): domain Eukaryota; kingdom Viridiplantae; phylum Streptophyta; class Pinopsida; order Pinales; family Pinaceae; genus Larix; species Larix kaempferi. The sequence continues at coordinate 24,366,340 of BSBM01000257.1, read as the reverse complement.
ATGTTACCCCCCATTTTGGCAGGGGTGTCCACAGGTAAATTATTCAGAGGCTGAAGGCCTTGCAGGAGGAGATTGACAAGAGCTTTGGCTGCATTACAGAGACAACTAAAATCTATGCTGCCAGGTTCTCACCCTTCTGGAATGAAATTATTAAAAGCCTCCGCGAAGAAGATTACATTACCAATCGGGAAATGGAACTGCTTCTCATCCCAAGTAATTCTGGGAGCTTAAATTCTACAATGGCCACTTTTTCATCTATCCAGTAAGATTTTTATGGCCATAGACTGGGCTGTGGAATGCAGAGGCGCACAAATGGAACTAAGGGACAGAATTTTGAAAGATGAGTATATGTACTATGCTGTTGTCGAATGCTACTACAATGTGGAGAAAATACTCAGATCATTGCTAGATAATGAAGGCAGGCTATGGGTTGAAAGATTGTATCGTGATGTAAATGATAGTATACAAGATGAAGTTAAAAGGGGGTCTTTTCATCAATAATATTAGAGCAAAGCTACAGGAAGGACGCACTTTTGATTATGAAGGAATTGATTGAAAAGTTTGAAGCCAGAGCACAAACACGCCCTTCCGTGACAGATCCGGGGTTACTTTCAATGATATTACGCTTAGTACATGGTTATGAACTCTCTGCTGCAGAGTCAGATTTCTTTCAGCTTCCTTTTGTTTATGGTGCCTCCAAATCTGTTTCATTGCGAGCTGCAGCAGGAGTCTCAATAAATCAACCACATCAGTCATTGAAGACGCATCATCAGTCGTTAGCTCCATTCTGACGTGATTAAACCGAGTTTCAAAAATCTCATTAAAAACGTGGAGTTTTACGTTTTCTTTTGGGCGGTCGATTGATTAGCGCAGAGATAATTGGTATCGTTTTTGCCCTAAATCGTGAGGCATCCACCGGGGCATTTCGACTTGGCAAGCAAAAACGAAGGGGCCAACGTGAGCATTAAAGTCAAGACAGAAAAGAGAAGATCGTGGTCGCCAAACAGCTGTGACAGAAGGTCGTGGAGTTTGGCCTCTAACGCAGCCCGCGTGGCTTGGCCCACATTTCCTATTGGCAGCCGAATACCGATCTGAGTTCCACGTTAAGAAGCCGACTACATTCTTTCATCTTCAGCGTTTTGGCAACTACTTCTTCACCCATCTACATCACCGTCAGCTGCTGTTGAAGAGCCGTGACTTATGGAACCCGTCTACCTGGAAACATCAACTCGGGTTTTTTTTTTTTTTTATGATTGCATCAGTGACTGGCTGCGTATCTTTTGGACAGCTGCTTGGGGTCTCTCCACTATAATCAAACATCAGTTTCACTGGCAGCCATTTGAATAAAAGATTAGTGTTGCATGAATCAACCTTTTTATGGGCAGCTAAGGTATAAGACAGAGCTATGATCCAAGATCAAGCTCGGACAATTTTTCAGAATTACGCTGATCCCAAATTGGATAAAAATAAAGAGCTATGATCCGAAGGTCCAGCTCGGGCAACAATCAGAGATACACGCTGATCCCAAAAATGTGTATGCAGAGCTTTGATCCAAAGATCAAGCTCAGACATAATTCCAGCGATCCAAATAATATAAGAGTTACATACTAACTCTATTCAACCATAGTGGTCGCTACAGCAAAAAGGGAAAAATTACAGAGATTACCTATGAACCCCGTCCAACAATGGAGGTCGCTGCAGAGATTTCCCGCGAGATCACAGCTCTATGAATCCCGTCCAGCAATGGAGGTCGCTGCAGAGATTTCCCGCGATCTTGGTTCAATGATGGAGGCCGCCCAAACGCAGACATAAGGTAAGCTCCGTGAAGGATGAACTCAGTTTCCCAAAATGCGAATTACTAACCTAAAACTAAAGAGAAACACGCAGATCCAGAAAAAATATGGACGGTTTCCCCTTCCCTTATTGCTGATACCACAGAAGGACCAAACAATAGGTAGAAAACCCCAGGGAAAAGCGAGTCCCCTTACCCGATCTCAGACCCTCATAAGAAGGCTTGGTCTTCCTACCTACGTGGTGACACGTGGTGAAATGAAAACACTTGGCATTCTTTTGATGAGGCAAATGACGCCTTAGGGGAGAGACACCAATTGTGGTGCCGGGTCCACGCGAACACGTCAACGGACACCCGGCAAGCCACGTAGCCCGTACAACAGGTGTCCACCATGTGCCGACACGTGTCCAACAGCTGCAAATGTAACTTTTTAGGGTTTTCATTCCTCCGTTTTGCCCGGGCTACTCTACCACCCTGTGTAATGTTGCTTGGGTCCGGTGTGTGGCCGTTTCGGCACCCCGGTAGTGGTCCGCCGGGGCTCCATTGCCCGCGCAGGCCTGCGTCTATGGTTGAACACGCCATTGCTGTTGGCGGAGCTCCGCAGAACCCTTCAACTCGCGCCCTGGTCCCTATTTTAGTCGGCAATGATCCTTTTGTGGTTAGGTTCGCATGGTTTGCATCCTTGTTTGGCCGATGGCTTCGTTTGGCGGGTGTTCTCCGTTGTGCACAGCTCTCCGTGTTGGCGGTCCTGAGTGTCGCAGTGTTTGCATCCTCTTGTGCTGGTTGCGAGGTTGTGGAGGTTGGCGACGGCGGTTTCTTCCTTCGACAGGCATGCTACAGGTAGGGTTTCCTACGAGCTTCTGAACAATGTTTATTAACACTCCACGTCTCCTCATGGATGATTTCGTTAACTGTTTGGCTCAGTTTCTCGGTGGTTGGTTGTGTTTGCCTGTCTATTTTGTGTTTGCCTGTCTATTTGTGGTTTCGATGACCCTTCGGCTCTGCATACTTGACGGCCTTCGTCTCTGCATCCTGCAATGGATGGGGTTTCCTACAAGCTTCTCCACAATGTTTTTTAACACTTCACATCTCCTCATGGATGTTTTTGTTAACACTTTGGCTTGGGTAGGGTTGTCTCGGCTTTTCTGTGGATTCTTGGGTTTGTCTAGCAGTTTGCAAGTGCAATTATGGGTTAGTGTTTATTAGTTTTTCGGACCTTGTCTGGTTACTGTTTTTATACGGTGGTGAAGCCCTGGCAAAATGGCGTGTTGAACCGCCTGCGATTGTGTAATGTGGTTCCGGTTGCTTCTGAATTGTCCGCTTTTTTCACACCCGCGTTGGGTGTCTCTGGTTCTAAGGACATTGTGACGGTTCTGGCTTTGCGTGCGTGATTGTAACTTGGGACAGGGTCCAAAAAACTGGTATAAAATACTTAGCCTGAATTGGCTTCCACCAGTTTATCTTTGGGTAATTATACAGTTGTATACTTGTTTTTTGTTTAGGGTTGGCCTTGGAGGGTTTCGTATGGGATTCTCAGTTTTTCTGTAGCTTATATTTGGCGTTTTTGGGCATATGCGGTCACTAGTTTGCAAATGTGGTGGTTGGGGGGTTTTTGGTTTTGGCATGCTATGCCATATTGGGTGGATGAATGATGGTTGCGTTCGGTTTTGGCAGACAAATATTGGGTGGATAAATGATGGTTGCGATATTGGGTGGATGAATGAAATTGATTTTGTTAATTTAAGTCATTTTGCAGCAGTAGGTTTCTGAATGATGTGGAAATGAAATTTGCATGGCCCCTTGGGATATGAAAATGTTGTCGATATGAAATTTATTGTGAAAGTTTGCTGGTTGAATTTTGGATATGCTTACTGTAGATTATTGGTAATTGGGAGCAATATTGTAATAAGATTTTGGAAATTTTGCAGCGTAGGTTTTAGAACTTGATATTCATCTTTATATTATTGTTTGAAGCTGCAAAAGAAGTAAATGATGTGGATATTCAGTTTGGCATGGCCCTTCGTGGATATGAAAATGTTGTGGATGTGAAATATAGTGTGAATGTTTGTTGGTTGAATGCTGGTTCATTTATGGATATGCTCACTGTAATTGGGAGCAATATTGTAATAAGATTTTGGTTATGTTTCTAGTAATTTTGCAACAGTATGTTTTTGAACTTGATATTCATCTTTATATAGGTGTTTGAAGCTGCAAAAGAAGTAAATGTTGTGGATATGAACTTATGTTGTGAATTGAGGCAGAAACTTTGACACGGTTTAAGCATTTGTTGGGATACAGTTTAAGCATTTGACAAAGTATAAGCATTTTATACAATTAATTGAGTGGATTTTTCTGATTTTTTATTATGGAATTGAGTTTAATTGGAAATTTGAGATGTGTACTTATGGCTAGTTTGTGCATGTTCATTTGTTTATTCCTCCGAGTTTAAGAGGAAATTAGAGATGCTACTTAAAATTGTTGTTTGGCTAGCTTGTGCATGTTAATTTGTTTATGGATTTGATTTTACGTGCAAATTACAGATGGTACTTAAGACCATTGTTTGGCTAGCTTGTGCATGTTCATTTGTTTTTGGATTTGAGTTTAAGTGGAATTTAGATATGGTGCATAAAAGTGTTGGTTGGATTTTTTGGGCATGTAAGAGCAAAGTTGCAAAGAGGGCAGCAAGCAAAATCCATTTGAGAGAGATCCCATGCATACCAATTTATGTTTTTTTTTTAAGTGACTGTTATGGTTACCTTCCTTGTTATGGTTACCTTCCTTGGGTATGGAAACAAACATAAATAAATAAGAGCTGCTCATTTATAATAAAACAACTACACTTTATATTAATAGTATTGAAATACAAATACAATAACTCTATCTGAAGTAGCTGCCGAAACAATGCCTCTATTTGAAGTAGATGTCAAAACAATGCCTCTGTTTGCAGTAGATGTCAATGCTTGGGATTTAGGTTATATCAAGCCCTCATCATGCTTGATTGGGGCTGCACAAAAACCAGCATGCCTTGAAAACAAAACAACATTTGGTTGGCTTATACACCAGATATCCTATTCTTCAAAAGGTTCGTCACCCCCCCATCATTTCTTGTAGGGTAATCCACTCCCTTCTCTTGGGCAGAATCTTTGGCAGAATCAAGCCCTCGTCATGATTGATTGGGGCTGCACAAAAACCAGCATGCTTTGAAAACAAAACAGCATTTGGTTGGTCTATGCACCGGATATCCTATTCTTCAAAAGGTTCATCACCCCCCCATCATTTCTTGTAGGGTTTCCAGTTTGAGACAAGTAGGATGACCTTACTGAGGATGTTTGATTAGGATGGGTGGGGTTGGTGGAAACAGATTGAGGCCAATTTACTTGCTGCAACCAAGGAGGAATTGAATAGCCATAGGCCTGACTTGTGCTTGGGACCCCTGGAATAATTGCTGGTGTTGGATAAGATAACATAGAATGGCCCCCCGCACTAGTACGAACAGAGGTGGGATGTAAACCTACCTAATTATAGCGGGGTATCTGAATGTTAATAAGATCTTGTTAGAATCGTGCAGTGCTTGCAAACGCTTCTAATGATCCTTCCATCATGTTCCTTTCATCGGTTGTTCTTGTAGTATCAGCCATCACATTCCTTTCCTCCATTTCTCTTGCATAATTTTGGTTCATCTGTTGCACCTTCCTCGCTTCCTTTGCTTGCCTTTCCAACTGCTTTTGGTGCTCTTTTTCTTGTCGATTAGCCTCTCTTGCAATCCTTTCCTGTGCTCGTTGTCCAGTTGCAATCATCCTTGCTTCCTTCTTTTCCTTTGCAAGATCTTTCTTCCTTTGTTTTAATTCCTGCAAAGCATGTTTCTTTTGTTCAGATTCAACCAAGAGGGTTATGTACTCTTCTGAAGTGAGTAGTTGTGAACTCCGGCCCAATCAGAGAATGTTTGTATGTCCTTCCCTTCCTTGCGTTGACACTCTCTCCATTGGCAACTTTAGGAATTGGCCAATCCTTGGTGTATTCCCTAGCAATACTTCTTCTGCTATGACAGGATCTTATGCTACTGTGTATTCTTCACCTGCATCCTCATTCTCTATGTTAGGATCTTCTATCAACCCATCATCAACATAAAAATGGACAATCTCAGCTGGCTGCGAAGGCATGTTCATGCTTTCATCGTTGGTGGAACCACCAATGTGTTTGTTCAAGTTCATCATGGCCTCTGCCATCCATGATGGTTGGGATACTTGGGTTGGCACTGTCAATGTGTCATTGTTGTTTCCTGGACTGCGACAACCATCGACCACATCTATATGTGCCACAAAATCCACTTGTGTGTCGGCTTGACCACCTAGCCCCATGTTATCTTCCGCTGCTTGGTCATCGAATTGTGTAGCGCTGACATGTTCATCATCATCGGAAGCACCAACTCCTTGGCAGTTTCCTTGAGAAAGGGACATGATGTTGTCCACAGCATCTGCCTCTTGTTGCCCATCCAATTGCTCTTCTAAGTCCTCAAGAGCTTCACCAGCCACAGCTTCTTGGCCATCCACATCAAATGCTCAACTACACCCGGTGTCATGCATAAGAGCATCATAATTCAATGGCCAAATACCAGTACGCCTAAAGCCAGCCTTGATATTGGAGGATGTGAGAGCCCTTTTGGAAGCCTTGCTTGCAAACTCAGCTAACTCAAACCTCTTTACCTCTACCCCTAGGTTCTTCGCCATCGATGCAGCACATTCTGACCTGAAATAAGCCTTGAAAGGTCCAAACACACTCACATCCAGGGGCTGCAACCTGTGAGTGGTGTGAGCAGGAAATGTTAACAAGTCAATGCCCAACCTGTTTGCCTCCTCGATGGTTTGCACAACAATGTGGCTGCCATGGCCATCTAAAACCAACAGGTGTTTGTTTTCAGGGGAGACACCGCCTGGTACGGATGCTGCAAAGTGGCAAACCCAATTCAGGAAAAGTTCTTTAGTCATCCATGCACGCCCCAGGTTCACAGTTTTGGATATAGTTTTGCAGCCGAGTTTTTCCCTTGAACAAATAAAACCCCGGGATTGCCATATCAATTGCATTCACAGATGATAGAATGGTAATCTCTTGGGTAGAATCTTTGGCACATTCCTGCTCCCTCTCTTTGCAATGACCCGCATGCCACAATTCCTTCCTACCTGTAACCCTGTCTCGTTGCAGTTCCAAATATGGTATAGAGTGTAAGAGTGCTTCTCATATGCAAAAGAAAGAGTGTCATAGAACTTGGAAACAACCGTGGGGCATAGATTCAATGCCCTGTCTCTGTCCAGGCCCTCTGCAGTTCGTAGCACTAGCGCCCTCTGCAGTTCGTAGCACTAGCTCTGGATGCCTTTTTTTGAAACCAGCCCACCAAGACTTACCTGGAAACCCATCTTTGAATGGGTTTGGCCTCCCCTGACAGATTTGAGCAACAGTTAATTTGAGTTGTATCAACTCTAGCCCATGTCCCAATTTGACCGTCTCCTTGCACCACACCACCACCTCCTCCTCCTCTTGTTCAGTCATGACTGTAAGAGGACCTCTCCTCTTGGTATGGGTCAGGCCATTTATCCAGTAATGGATTGACGTGGGTGCAATCCCATATTTTTTGGCCGCTGCTCTAATTGAAAACCCCTTGAATTCGACATCGTCAATTGCAGCCAGCATGTCTTCTTTTGTCCATCCTCTAATTGCAATGATTTTCTTCGTTGAAAAGGCACCTTGCACTGTGGAAGATGGTGGCAATATGTGCAATGCTGGAACTGTGGGTGGTGATGGCTCTGTCGTTGATGGTGGAACCACACCATCTACCTCTTCCACAGGACCATTCTCAAAATTTGTTGTAGCAATGTTGTCATTTGAAACACGGGCCCTTTCCTCATCCGATGATGTGCATTGTAGCTGGGTACCCTGCTTCCTTGTGTTCCTTGTACGACGTGCGATATTGACTCTTGGCATCGCTATGAGAATCTGCACAATCCATACATGTTACAAGTTAATGGGGTATTATATCCAGACAATTAACCTGTGAGTATTATATATCCTTCTGCAATGGAATTACAAAAAAATACACAAACTTGCTCATGTTTTAGGTTTCAATGCTAAACAAGAATGAAATTCTTTCACTTATCTGGGGATTCCATTTTTTTAGGGAAGCATGTTTTGAAAGATTGGAGAAATGTGATTGATAAAATCTGAAAAAGATGGAATATTGAGGAACACAAGGGTTGAATCTGGTAAGGAGTTTTGGTGGTTTTAATATTTTTCACTGTGTCAATTGCTTAACAATGGAGGTTGGAAAATTGAGAAAATGTGGACTTGTTAAAGAGAAGTGAGTAAGTAATCAAGGAAGATAAATTTTAATATGGCATTTTTGCCATAGAGACTAAGCCAGGGGCTACTTGTACCATTTGGTAATGTTTATCATAAAAGAGCAATCACACTGCTATCATGCATGTATGTTGATTGTGGCCATTCTAATGTTTGTTTGGTTGGTATTGAAATGTTCATATGAATATAACTTCTCCCAGTGTTAAATCACCCCTGCTCTACTCGCCTGAGGCTCTTAATATACTGCTCGTGATCTCATTTTTTAGCTACTGAACTATTCATAGATGTCACTGAACTATTAATTATAAGAAGTTTGATCATCATATTGGTATGTTGCTTGCACTCTTTCCATAGTATATTTAGGTTTTATTGCACTTATTGCCATGAAACTTGTGCTGACAAAAGCATAGAGATTATATAAATTATATTGCTTCGAAAGTCGGGGTATTAATGGAACTGTACTAGTTTTGTGATTTTAACCATTGAAGATGTTCATCACCATTTTAAATAATTTTCATATTGTTATGGATATTAAAATTAATTGAAATAGATTTCAAGATAGTTCAGCCAGACTGGTAAGGCCATTTGAAAATCCAAATTCATGGAAATTCAGATGTGGTCTTAGCCTATGGGGCTATTCCATAGAAATAAGAATATAATATTAAGCAAAGTTGAAAGAAGTGATAACCATTCTATACTTGTTGCTTTTATCATTCCCATTTTCCTGCTTGCTTATTTCAATAGATGGTTAATTGAATACATGAAATAGGTTATTGTACATACCTTTCACACAGTGCACACACTGTTGGGCTGTTGATGGATGGTTGACACTGTGCACACACCGTTGGCCGATAAACGCACTACTTGGCTGAGTCCTGGCTGATAAACGCACTGCTTAGCCGAGTCCTATATGATAAATGCACTGCTTGGCTGATAAACGCACTGCTTGAAAGATAGATGAATTGAAGGGATGCAAATGGGTTCAATTGTGTGCAAAGAGGTTGGTTTATAGTTTTTTTATGTTGAAAATTATTGCTTAGGGGAATTGACATGGATTGCAGAGTTAATTCTGGGAATGGGAGGTTGGGATTGATTTGGCACAGATCCAATGGCTGGAGAATTGTATTTGCATGATCCATGTGCTCTTAGTGTGTTTAATGGATGATTTGATGTTGGCCAGCTGCTTTGGTTGAGTTTAATGCTTGATTTGATCTTGGGCAGCGAATTATGTTTGCAGAGTTGAGGGTTTAATGGATGATTTGATTTTTTTATTTAAAAGTTTAATGCATTGTTGCTTTTGGGCATTCGTAGAGTCTTGCTGTTACTTTTGATTTCATGAATTTTAATGGGTGTTTTGATTTTTTCAGTGTGTGGCTATCATTTATTGAGGTTGCATGTGTGAGTTGTTGAATAATTATGGACCATATGTTGACCCTCCTTTTCACTTGCAGTGTGTAGGTGGTAATGGGTGATGGAACACTGGATCCTGTTGTTTGATTGTTGCTTCTCTAGTTGTGGTTCATGAGGACTGATGTGATGCCCAGGGTGTACTTAGTAGATTAAGTATGATAGGATTTTTTGATGTTCCATTTGTAATTAATGGCAAGACAGAGTGGATTCTCAATTGGACTGAATGGTTTTTAATGTTGGCATTAAATGGACTGAATATTGTCAGCTGGGATCCTAATCAGTTTTTAAGTGTATTTTGGACTTAATATAAAATATATCTATGCATAAATATGTTGTTTAATGATTTTTCATTAATCTGGAAATGTGCAAGAATAGGGTGGTTGATGTGATGGGAACCATGACCACTACCGGTTCCCGCACAACAATAGGAGCCTCTCCCCTACTCAAAATGTTTTGGTGCGCCTACCAGGAGACAGGCTCCCACGATCTTCTCCAAGATATCTTGTCTTATAGAGTGTTCTCTTAACATAAGGAGTGTGCCGACGACAAAACTTTATTTTTGTTTTATATCAAAAAAATTGACTTATTAACTAAGTCACTCAAATCATATGATATTTACGTTTATCCATATATATCTATCTAGAATGTTCCATGCTTGTTGTGGTAACTTTTCTTATAACAAATATGTTATATATATATATATAATAAATGTATCATAAATATTGTTATAAGATTAAATTTCCATGCTTGTTGTGGTAACTTTTCATATAACAAATATGTTTTATATATATACCAGCATAGATCCATCTTAAACCCGTATCTATCAAGCATCGAGAGGGATCCAATTTTTTGAGGTGTATTTCTTTTTTTAAATTTAAACTCATGAAATTTGATCTCTCTTGATTGATAGATCCGGGTTTAAGTTTTAAATTTTTATTTTATAAACGAACATCTATTTTTTAATTACTTTCATAATATTTTATTTTATGAATCAACATGGATTTTTTTTTTAAAATACTTTCCATAATTTATTTTATTTTATGAGCCAACATGAACTTTTTTAATTATTTTGTTACAAACGTTACATCACGTTACAACATCTCCCCCATACTTTTTTTTAAATACTTTCCATAATTTTTTATTTTACGAGCTGACATGAATTTTTAAATTATTTTGTTACAGACGTTACATCACGTTACAACATCTCCCCCATATGTTATTTTTTAATTATATATAAATATATCATAAATATTGTTATAAGATTAAATTTCTCCCTAAGCAACAATCTCCTTTCCATTTATCTGGAATTCTTAATAATAATAAATGTCCCTTACCCTTTTGTCGAGCTAAGGAAAATATAATGGCATTTAGGATACTTAAATATAGTTTAAAATCACCAATATTAGTCTAACTAATAACGATTCAAGACTCCTTGTCTTAAGATGACACTTAAGCTTTAAAACTAAAGAAAAGTAGATCGTTACTCTCCTTCAAGTGCTTGCGGAATCACGATGATATTTGATCATCGATATCCCATATTCTCATGGCTACCTATCTAGTTGGGTTCTCCCTCCTCTTAGTGGATACATTGCCCGTCGTTCAGCTTCGTCACCGTCTTTTATCCTTTTATGTTTACAATTAACCACTTAGGAATTAAACCACAACTTACAAGTCTTTTACTGGTGGGGCCTTGGCCTTGAGCTCCTCACCAGGAAATAAGTACAATATTCAATTTCATTTACAAAATAATAGAGCATAAAGGGGGGATATTACATATATATACCATAAACCATGTATGGGTAACAAAATGGCACCATGTGCACTACATAGTAAAGTCTCATAGCACATATCTCTGATTCTGAAACACAATACAATATCAATGAGGCTCTATAGCCTCTACAATCCAGATTACACAGTCACACTCTAGATGCTCCAGGCTCCAGGCTCCAGCCTCCAGCGTCCAACTCCAAGCCAACGACCCTCCAACAGTCAAGTTGTCGACTGTCTCTCTCAATGACTCCAGTCTGCAAGCCTTGGTCCTTGGACAACGGCCTCCTCAACGTGAGAATTGAAAACGACTCAACCCAGCAAGTTGCAACGAAAAGAATGTCTGAGAGAATTGGGAGGGGGGGGGGCGTATGTATGGGCTTAGCAACAATTTAGGGTTAGGTTTTTTTTAATTTAAGAAAAAACAATCCCTCATTACCTGTTCAGGCCCGCAGAGAACTAGCATCTAATAGGCCGGTTATTGGTCCGGTTTGGTCTGGTTTGGTAATGAATCGGTCGGTTCAGGACCGGTTTATTACCAAACCGGACCCCGGTTCGAGTTTTGTCCCGGTTTAGTATACAGGCTTGGTTGGCCGATCAAACCGGCTGGTTCCGGTTCCGGTTCGGCCGGGTTTAAAAACACTGGTCCGTACAATATATATTACGTATAGTTGTATTGATCAATATGAACAAATATGTGCAATCGTACAAACAAGTTCGTACAATCGTACAGACGCGTTGTATAGCAAGCAACATCCTATAGGGAATTTTCTTGATTTTGAGCAGGCAAATTTTCCTCAATAATTGTGCAAATTTGTTTCACTTGGGTGTATTGTACAACTGTTATTTTGACATTCTGTGGAAGTCTCCTTATAAGCTTTGAATTATTAATGAAAATTTGATCTAAATGAGTAAATTATATGTGTGTTGTGTTTTTGCTTCCATTGTCTATTTTCCAGCTATATGTGTGACTACTGCTATGTGAAGAATTTAATTTATGCAATTAAATAACAACTTATTTGGTTGAGGACATAAGGACAACAATCACCTACGATTAGGAAAATTTTACACTTCTTGCATGGGGTGCATTATGTTAGAGAATCGATGGATATAGTCCAACCAAAGGATGCACTCAATGGTTTTGATACCTTCAAGGGAAATGAACAAAATACCGAAGGTTCAACATAGATTTTTTGGGTTTTTGTATGCTTCAGACAATGCCCCTAGAGAGATTGGGGTTAGATGTTCAAACTTTACATAATGAGATCTTATTAAGAACACAACCAAACATCAAACTCAAAACAAGTTTATGTAAAGAAATTGGTTCACAAATTATTGGATAGCAATTTCATTCAAGCAACAAAACAACTCACTACAAGAGTCCAGAGAACAATTACATTCATGATGAAATTCCCTTACTTAAGCATGAGACATGCTTCAACGATAATTTGAGAAACAATAATTTGTCTAATTCTCTAAGGTGCCTTGTCATAGTAGAACTATTAAGTGAACAACAAGAGCTCTATATGAGATAATTGTATTGATTGAATAGACAACGTTCAGAAAAAAAAAAAAAAAAAAAAAAAAAAAAAAAAAAAAAAAAAAAAAAAAAAAAAAAAAAAAAAAAAAAAAAAAAAAAAAAAAAAAAAAAAAAAAAAAAAAAAAAAAAAAAAAAAAGGTTCTCTATTGCAGTCTTTCTTGCAAACTCGGTATTCACCATTAATGTCTAAAAATATTTACTTATGTATAACTACTCTAAGATGCAAGTAGTTGCAGAAGCCAGTGGGATTACAGAGACAACGGGAAAGGGCCCTAGTATTCATGGATGGATTAATGGTCTTGGCACAAAAAGGAATAATATTGCAACCATTTGCAAGGACTTGCAATTGATTCAATAACGTTAGTGTCTTGTACTAATTGATATCTTTGTAAACCAAGGCACGATTTCAATAGCGGAAGTACTGCAAATGGTTTTGAAAATGGATCATTACTATGGCTAATGGACAACGTGTACATTGCTTTTGGTGCAAAATTACTCATAACACTCGGTAACTCGCCACTACGTGATGGAAACATGATCACAGCTTGTCTTGAGGAGGTTTCTAACAATGTAGAATTTATGGACAACTCAAGAGGGTTACAACTTTATGGTACATTTCTTAGAAGTGGTAAAGGAAGTGGAGCTGCTAGGGAAGTTAATCGTGGTTGGATAGAGGAAGATGGATCACAAGGCTTGTTTGTTTTTGTTTTGATCTCTTTGGGTAAGATGGCCGATGTCTAGCATAGAAACTACAAAACTAGAATTTTCATTAAACATTTACAATCCGTCAAGTTTGTTTCTGTCATTCATTCCCTCATCACTACAGCTAATCAACTTCAATTGATTAGATTATATTTACGAGGGTAAAATCATGTCAAATGACCCCTCCCAAACACATCATCAAAGGGTTTAATCAAATTTATTAAGCCAATTAATAGTAGTAGCCTCATCCTCTATTGCCAATGAGCATGCCATGAGATTTATCAACACCATGCAAGAATGCAACAGAAGATGGAGATGAGCAACATCTTTTATTTGTGATGACCAATTTCTGAAGTTGCTAAATGTCTTGCAACAATTCAAACAACTGAGCAAAAATTAGACTTGCTTCTTCTTGTTAGACTTTCAGGTTACTCCAAAAGTGTTACACCATGTTTGGGGTGCTTCATGAGATTTGGGGTACATCGTGTATGTTCAACCCCTAGATAAGTTGAGATGGATTATAGCATGAGAGATGGTCCGTGATGGATATGGACACTTGTGATAGCTTGCTTAGTGGATGCAAAACCTCGGATGATCACTAGCTCAATGTTCTTCCCTAGGACGTTGGAGATCTCTTGCCTAGATGGTAGATGCCTTGCGTGATGTCCACATGTTGGATTCACCTAGTGGTAAAATGCCCTACAGGATATGAGCGTTGTGCATTGTAGAGGAGAGATACAAGACCTAGATGGCATGTGGCAGCTTGGTTTCCTATTTGGAGGATTGAAGATGGCTCGAGGATGCCTGGGGATTTCACAATGTTCTTGCAAGGAGTAGTTTCCCCAATGGAGTACGTGGCTTTGGAAGATGGATGGAGCATATGGAGGCTCACGAAGTGGTGAGGACTTTACTTGCATAGCTTCATCACCTTGGGTCACAATTGTGCACGATATCATCATTGAAGTTTCACACTTGTACTCTACGAGTGAGGTGCTTCACCTATGTGTGGCTTACTTATGTTTAGTAAGCTTGCTTGTAAGGCTTGGGCCAACATGTGTTATATTCTTGGCCTCCCTTGCCTCTCATATAAATAGAGGAAGGAGGGAGTCTTTCCAAACAACACAACACGTCATGCATTCATTTTATTTTTTATCTCTTCTTTGGAGTGCTCTCTTAGTGATGCACTAGGGTTCATGAGGAAACTCTAGTGTAGCATATGAGGAGGTGGACGATTTCTCTCTTGAGATTCCTCTTTATACAATTGATCTCTCTCTCTAGGGTACTTGGGTCTCTTGGTCTCTTGGAGCATCTTGGATTCTAGGGTTAGGGTTTCAACTTTCATCCCTTGGTGATAAGAGGTTAGTGTTTGGAAACCCTTGGATGTATTTGGGGAAGAAGAGGAGGGGGAAGAAGAGGAGGACGTCTTGCCTTAAAGATAATGTTGGAGGGATTCTTGCTCTTGGAGGAGCTAGGGTTTGTTCACTAAACCTGGCTAAGGTATCTTGGGTGGTTGTATTTTGTCCTATAGCCTTGAGAAAAGGTTATGGTATGTATGTACTTCATTCATTGAGCATATATATATAAGATTTCCAGCTGTCCAAATATTGTAGAATTTATGGGCAGCTCAAGAGGGTTACAACTTAATGGTACATTTCTTAGAAGTGGTAAAAGAAGTGGAGTTGCTAGGGAAGTTAATCGTGGTTGGGTAGAGGAAGATGGATCCCCAAGGCTTGTTTGCTTTTGTTTTGATCTCTTTAGGTAAGATGGCCGATGTCTAGCATAGAAACTACAAAACTAGAATTTTCATTAAACATCTACAATCGTCAAGTTTGTTTCTATCATCCATTCCCTCATCACTATAGCTAATCAACTTCAATTGATTTGATTATATTTACGAGGGTAAAATCATGTCAAATGACGCCTCCCAAACACATCATCAAAGGGTTTAATCAAATTTATTAAGCCAATTAATAGTAGTAGCCCCATCCTCTATTGCCAATGAGCATGCCATGAGATTTATCAACGCCAGGCAAGAATGCAACAGAAGATGGAGATGAGCAACATCTTTGATTTGTGATGACCAATTTCTGAAGTTGCTAAATGTCTTGCAACAATTCAAACAACTGAGCAAAAATTAGACTTGCTTCTTCTTATTAGAATTTCAGGTTACTCCAAAAGTGTTACACCATGTTTGGGGTGCTTCATGAGATTTGGGGTACATCGTGTATGTTCAACCCCTAGCTAAGTTGAGATGGATTATAGCATGAGAGATGGTTCGTGATGGATATGGACACTTGTGATAGCTTCCTCAGTGGATGCCAAACCTTGGATGATCACTAGCTCAATGTTCTTCCCTAGGACGTTGGAGATCTCTTGCCTAGATGGTAGATGCCTTGCGTGATGTCCACATGTTGGATTCACCTAGTGGTAAAATGCCCTACAAGATATGAGCGTTGTTCATTGTAGAGGAGAGCTACAAGACCCAGATGGCATGTGGCAGCTTGGTTTCCTATTTGGAGGATTGGAGATGGCTCGAGGATGCCTAGGGATTAATCTGCAATATCATTCTCATACAATACAAATAAACTGATTACCATAGAAATTCATCAAGAATCCAAAAATATCATACAACATGCATTATCAATATACGAAATCGAATAACCAGTGAAAAAGGGCTTTCCCATTGAAACCGCCGTCCATATCCAATTTGACAGAGTGCGAATTAAAATAAATTACTATACTCCATCTCAGTGTATCGCCGAGTCCCCAATGGGCTCAGTTAACTGTATTTATATAAATTACATACGGTGGGTAATAACCTAGCTCTCCACTAAGATTAAATTCAAAGTTTATATGAATCCCTGTAGAGACTGGGCACCTCGATAAGAAGAGTACCTTAACCTTTCAAAGGGAGAATGGGTTGAGAGCTTTTATGAGTTAAACATACCCGGAAGTTGTTGAAAACCCACCGCAGTTGCACCGTGAATAGCCACTGGGGTTATCGCCGGTATACATGCCAATACCCAACAAACAAAGATTGATGAAAACTGTATACAACCAGAAATATAACCTTACTCAGTATAACGAAATACATTTGAGACAGAGTCTGTAGATTACCAGAGAGGTTATGCAAAGGAGTGTGAAGTACCTGCAACAAGTAATTAATAAGAATATGCGAAATAACAGAAATGACAGAACTCAGAATCACTTTTATATTGATCACAGGCCACTTTGAGGGGGCAACCTCCTATGAGAAAGCTCAATACAAATAACTTCACGGTGCCTTCATAGGTCTCAACACACACTTATATACTAAGTCTAGGCGCCAATACTATGGGTCAAAACCATGGGCCACTAAAAACTATGGATCAACAATACTACGGGCGACTTACAAAGCATATGCGCCAACAACAATAACACAAACTATTGATCAACAAATACTACAGGATGACTTACAAAGCATATGCGTCCAATAACAATATACTAACAAAGTAAAGACACGGGTTCCTAACATCCCCTCCCCCTTAAAAAAATCTTTGTCCTCAAAGCTTTAGATGTGGAAATTGTTGTTGAATCTGAAGGAGTGGTTCCCATGTAGCATCCTCTGGTTGCATGCCGTGTCACTGAATTAAGACCTTTGTGATAGAGCGAGAGGGAAGCTGACGAGTGCACCGATTGAGGATGGCCTCCGGCTCCAAAAGGATGGATCCTTCATGATCCAGTTCGGGTAAAATCGTTTGTCCACTGATGTTGGTGCTAAGAACTTTCTTCAGACAAGAGACATGAAAGACTGGATGAATGCGGGAAGAAGGGGGAAGTTCCAATTTATAAGCAACGGACCCAATCTTCTGAAGAATCCGATATGGCCCATAGAACTTTGGAGTGAGCTTATGACGCCCTTTGAGTTTCAGGGAGGATTGCTGGTACGGCTGGAGACGAAGAAAAACCATATCGCCTACTTGAAAGGTGCGCTCAGAACGGTGCTGATCAGCTTGTTGGTTCATGCGATTTCTTGCCATGTGAAGATTGTCCCGCAAAATGCGAAGAATCTGATCGCGGTTTCGAAGGACCGTGTCAACTTCTTGAACTGGTGAACTGTTGGGGGTGTATGGAAGAAGAACTGGAGGTGCCTGACCATAGACTGCTTCATATGGGGTCATTTTAGAAGCAGTGTGGTAAGAGGTATTGTACCACCATTCAGCGAGAGGGAGCCACTTTGCCCACTGATGTTGTTGTTCAGAGGTGAAGCAACGAAGATAAGTTTCCAAGCATTTATTGATAATTTCAGTTTGACCATCTGTTTGTGGGTGATACCCTGAACTCATCTTCAGTTTGGTGCCAGTGTGGCGAAATAGTTCTGTCCAAAAATGACTAGTGAAAGTCGCATCACGATCCGAGACAATGGAAGAAGGGATGCCATGAAGACGAAAGATCTGGTCCAGGAAGATTTGAGCGATTGAGGAGGTTGTATAGGGATGGCTGAGAGCACAAAAATGACTATATTTGGAGAGGCGATCAACCACAACGAGAATCACTGTCTTCCCGCCAGATTTAGGGAGCCCTTTAATGAAATCCATAGAAATATCTGTCCAAATCCATGTAGGTATGGGCAAGGGTTCGAGCAATCCTGGAAGGAGTGTTGTTTCACCCTTATTGTGCTGGCAGGTATCGCATTCAGCCACCATCTATTGAATTGTCCTTTTCATGCCCTGCCAAAAGAAGTTACGCCGTGCCCGTTCATACGTTTTGAGGAACCCAGAGTGCCCTGCCGATGGAGAAGCATGGAGTTCATAGAAGACAGCCTATTGAAGATCTGTGCTCTGGGGAAGCACCAGATGACCCTTGTATCTTAGAGAAGCACCATCCCAAGAGTAATGTGGTACAACAGAAGGGTTGTTGGTTAAGCGTTGGATGATTTGAGATAAGGAAGAGTCATTGACATAACCCTGTTGAACAGATTGCAACCAATTTGGAACAGGCATAGAAATAGCTGAAAGAGAACCTTGGGCATCAAATGTGCGAGAAAGAGCATCTGCCACAATATTGTCTTTACCCTTCTTGTAAGCGATCTCATAGTCATAACCCATGAGTTGCTAACCCATTTTTGTTGTGCTGGGGAGGAGACATGCTGTTCCAAGAAATATTTCAGACTCTGGTGATCAATCTTGATGTATAAATGATTCCCTAATAGGTATGGTCGCCACTTCTGTACTACCTGCAAAATAGCCATCATTTCCTTCTCATAGGTAGAGGCAGCTAAATTCTTACCTGAAAGGGCTTTGCTGGTGAACGCAATGGGGTGTTCATCTTGAAGGAGAACAACACCAAGTCCATTGCCGCAAGCATCACTCTCAATAGTGAAGGGCTTGGAAAAATCGGGCATAGCTAGAATAGGTGTAGTACACATAGCTTGTTTTAGTTTGTCAAATGCACACTGAGTAGCATGTGTCCATGTAAAAGCATCCTTTTTCAATAGAGCAGTTAATGGAGCTACAATCTTCCCATAATCCTTGAAAAACTTGCGGTAGTAGCTAGTCAACCCCAAAAAACCATAAAGGCTCTTGAGTGTCTGAGGATGCGGCCAATTGTTCATGGCATCGATTTTGGCAGGATCCACGCGAACCCCTTGTGCTGAGATAATTTGCCCAAGATACTCAACTTCCTTCTTTCCAAAAACACATTTAGACTGCTTGGCGTGGAGATGATGGTCAGAGAAAAGTTGCATGACAAGATCTAGATGCTGGAGATGTTCATCCCATGTTTTACTGTAGATGAGGATATCATCAAAGAATACCAGAATTAATTTCCGCAAGTAGGGTCGAAAGATTTTATTCATTAAGGCCTGGAATGTGGAAGGAGCATTAGTGAGGCCAAAGGGCATGACCAAAAACTCATAATGGCCATCATGTGTGCGAAAAGCTGTTTTAGGGATATCATCCTCATGAACCCAAATTTGATGATACCCAGAACGAAGATCCAACTTGGAGAAAAAGTGAGCCCCATGAAGCTCATTAAGAAGCTCATCAACAACAGGAATTGGAAACTTATCCTTGATGGTGAGGTGATTAAGTGCTCGGAAATCAATGCAGAGGCACCTTGCGGACAAGAAGAACTGAAGAAGAAAAGGAACTAGTGCTTGGGCGAATAATACCTTGCTTCAATAAGTCCCGAACGAGCATTTCAATCTCTGTTTTTTGGTGAAATGGGTAGCAATAGGGCCTGATGTTGGGAGGAACGCTGCCAGGAAGGAGTTGAATACGATGGTCTTCTGGCCTTGAAGGTGGCAATCCCACTGGTTCAGCAAAGACACCTGTATATCGATCCAGAATTTGTTGTAGATCCAAAGGAGTAGTGGAGACCGCTGATGGTTGCATCTGAATGGAATGGATCTGAGCGATGACACCATGTGAATTCTTCTTGAGGAGTTTTTCCATGCGATGTGAACTGATGATGCTGAGAGAACCTGGTTGTAATCCTGTCAATGTGTGTTTTTGTCCATTGAGGGAAAACTGCATCCAAAGTTCAGCAAAATCCCATAAGATAGGGCCAAGTGTGCGTAGCCATTGAGCGCCCAAAACCACATCACAGCCGCCTAAGGTCAAGGAAAACATGTCAGAGCGCAAGGTATAATCTCCCATAGAGATACGCACATTTCGACACTTCCTTTTGCAAGTTAAGAAGCCCCCATTGGCAACCATGACTTCAAAGTTGGAGCAAGGATGGATAAAACAATCAGCTTGTTTGGCGATCCGAGGGTCAATGAAATTATGAGTGCTACCAGAATCAATGAGTATTGTAAGAGGAAGCTTCTTGAAGTAACCCCTGATCCGCATTGTTTGGGGGGTGGTGATTCCAGCTAAAGCATGGAGAGATATCTCTGGCTGGTCATCCTGAGACGGAGGGTTAATAGGCGGTTCCTGAATGTCAACCTGAGCATCCATTGTTTCTGGATCTTCGTCACCAATTTCAGAGGCAGGCGGAGAATCCACATCCAAGAGATAGAGCTTTTGCTGAACACATCTATGTCCTCGAGTGAATTTCTCATCACAATTATAGCAAAGCCCCTTTTCTCTGCGTGCTTGCATCTCTGTTTCAGACAAACGCTTGATAGGAGTTGGTCGAGGAGCCTGCGGTATAGGTGGTTGTTGAGAACCCATATTTCGGAAGGGAACAAAAGTGGGCTTGGAGCGTTGTTGGGCTGCAATCTTGTCTTCTGCCAACTTAGCCAACCCTAAGGCTTCCATCATTGTGTTGGGACAGAACATTTTGACCTCAGAGCGGATGGCATCCTTTAGACCACTAATAAAACAACTCCGGTAAAAGTCATCAGACAATCCTTCAGTGTGGTTGGCTAGTTTCTCAAATTCGGTTTGATACTCTCTCACAGTGCCAATTTGGCTAAGTTTAGTGAGGGCTCCTGTGAAGTCGTCAAAAGCATTAGGACCAAATCGTTGCAAAAGGAGCTGGCAAAAGTCTGGCCATTTTGGCTCTTCATGAGCCTTGATGTACCAATGGTACCATTGAAGAGCTTCCTGTTCCAAATGAAAGGATGCAAGTGGAACTTTGTTGACATCAAAAGTATTATGCAGACTGAAATACTGTTCTGCACAATAGATCCATCCAGTTGGATCAGTACCATTGAAGCGAGGAAAATCAAGCTTCGGACCACGGAAATTGCTGGAAGAAGAGAACCCATTGTCTGATGAAGACTCGGACTGCCGTTTGTTGTTCATAGCTGAATGTTCAAGATGGAGGCCGAGAAATTTTTCATCCAGATCCTGGAGTTTGGCTTGGATGGCTGCAAGTGCTTCTTCCATGGTTTTTGCTCCTGCATGGGTGACAACCATAACCAGGAGTTTTTTTTTTTTTTTGGTTGACTGGGTAGGAAAACAAAAACAGAAACTGCTTCAGTAAAGGAAAATCTGGACTTGGGAAAAAATCTGAAGGGTAATTGGGGTTTGACTAGGTTTTGGACACTGTCGAATAGACAGGGAAGCAAAAAATGAGGATTTCAGAAGCGGGGTGAAAGAATGGGAAAATTTGGCAGAGGGGAACAAAGAAGCAGAATTCAGAAAGGAACTCTGTGGTAAAATTTGAAGGTGATTGGGTGAAATCTGAGGAAGTTATGGCAAACCCTAAAAATAGACAAATGTGGGATTTCGGGCTTTGGGAAGGGGAATTGGGGATAGGGTCCTCAGGAATGAAATATGCAGAATGGGATGACAGGGGTTCCCCAAAAATTTCAAGGGAAACAGAGTGAAAACAAGGGAGATATGGAGAAAAAACTGTTTTTTTTTTTTTTTTTTCCAGACTGGAGCGGCTACGGCTCGGAAGGGATCTGAAACAGATAAATCTGCAACGACCCAGAAGTGAGCGAAAATAGAGGGATCTGAAACGACGCCGAATGGATTGAAAATGGTTGGATCTGGAATGACTTTCAGAATGGATCTGAATGGCTAGATCTGAAACGATGCAGTAGTGATCGACAACAGTTCAGCTGAAAATAGATATGGACCCCAGGTATGTGCGGCTTCCTAACAGTTCAGGGGTTTCACTCGACCACCAATGCTGTCTGACGGCTTGCGTATTGGGGCAGTACCCCTGACTCCATGGCTCAGGTAAAACTGATAACCGCTTTGCCACAAACGACAGCTCTTGGTTTACCTCACGGGTGGGAACTAGTTAATCAGGTAGGGGTAATTGCCCTTTTCGCTGGCAAGTCCTCTCAATGGGCCAGCTACTTCGGGGTTCCTGTGGTACTCCTCACAATGAGTTTTAGGGCTTATGCCCAAGTACTTCCCACAGTTAAGCGGATAGGGATTATTCCCAAATCCGAACCTACAACAGATGCGAAATTTTTTTTTGGCAAAAATTTCACCCAGCGAGCCCAAGAAGGTGCTCTGATACCAGATGTGAAGTACCTGCAACAAGTAATTAAAAAGAATATGCGAAATAGCAGAAATGACAGAACTCAGAATCACTTTTATATTGATCACAGGCCACTTCAAGGGGGCAACCTCCTATGAGCAAGCTCAATACAAATAACTTCACGGTGCCTTCATAGGTCTCAACACACACTTATATACTAAGTCTAGGCGCCAATACTATGGGTCAAAACCATGGGCCACTACAAACTATGGATCAACAAAACTACGGGCGACTTACAAAGCATATGCGCCAACAACAATAACACAAACTATTGATCAACAAATACTACGGGACGACTTACAAAGCATATGCGTCCAACAACAATAAAATAACAAAGTAAAGACATGGGTTCCTAACAAGGAGAAGGGAAGGCAACCATGAGCTAGCGAAACCCTAGAGCTTGGTATATGTAAAAGAAGACAGGATTATAAATAAAAATCTCGAGCAATTTGAAGAAATTCCATTCAATTATTAGAAGAAATTACTCTATGTTTTCTTACCCTGTAAAATAGAGTCGAAGGCGAAAGCTAGACGAGCCGGTTGTCTGGATGGACAACATTCAAAGGCAATAAGAAGATTGTGGTACGTATTTGCCGGAAGGTTGATCTAAGAGCGTCGGTCGACAAAAACCAAGACCCCATGATACAATGTGTAAACATGGCATCGACATACATATAACGTAAACAATATATTAATGTTCTACACACTATTTTTTAAACAAAGACGAGGTCCACATAAGCATTCATTTAGGCAACTATAATGTAACAACAACAATATATTACTGTTCTACACACTAATTTTTAAACAAAAATTAGGTAGAACTGGCATAAGCATTCATGGTAAATAGTTATAACAAGTGCACTCATATTCTTACCATAATGTTTTTTTAGTTTTATTGTTTTATGTGTGTTTTTACTTTACATAAGTGATTTTAGAGACTCGGACCATATCAAACCAAATGTGTTTTTTGCTTTAGTTTTTTTTATATTTTTCCAAGAGAAAAAGAGCTTGTTATTCATAATTGAATCGAATAGACTACACAATAGATCTTGTCCTTTCGAACATTCTTCATTTAAGCTGTTACAAAATCTTTTTAAGTTCTAAATATATGTCATATTCAAATATTATGTTTTCAAAATATAATTCCGGTCTTATCATCATGTTATTACAAAGTCTTATCTCTTCACATAACTTCTATCTTTCTAACTACTTATATATATCTTAAATAACTTCTATCTGATTATCTAATCCTATATATTGGCAAAAAAATACTAAAAGGAACACCTCATTTAGTGAATGCGAAATTATGAATCTTAATAAATATGTTTTTTGCTTTAGCTAACAATGTATATGTGCAATGCTCTGCATTATTAAACTTGGCCAAACTTTCAAATCTAAAGGTAGGGAATATTAAACTAAATTATTTGTTATGAAACCCTCATTCACCCAAGAAATCTAATATTTTGTGGATATATCATAATTAAACCCAAGATATGGATAGTTAAATAAAAAGAAAAACCTAAAACATCCAAAGCATAACATGAACTTAAACCCTTAGTTTAACATTTTTGCAATTTGAGAGATGCGAAGGCTAATGATGCAATATACCCCAATAGAAACATTCATGGAGTTTGGACATGAAAGACTTAGTTCCAGGGTAAGAAAAGGAAAGGATGCTTATTTTTAGGGGCCAAGGAAATGAAGGAGAAAATTCCCAAGATCTTAAACAAGTTGAAAGGAAGCAGGTAGTTAGGGTAGTTATGCGACTGTGACTGAAAGAAGCATAGCAAAAAGAAGTGATGATAGCATAGCATTAGTTAATAGCAGTTGAGAGATGACATTCCAAGAAGGCAATGTAGAATTCATGGAAAAGCCACATAGGAAACTTTTGATATGTAGAGGGGAAGGTCGAATTTAGATGAGTATCCCAAAACTTCTTGTACCATACTTTGGATCTTGTCGCCAGCTCTATTCTATTCTCTTTTTATATTAGGATTAACACGTTGCATTGGATGAACACCTTTCTGTCTGATAGGTGAGTTGGCCTCATGGGGAGTTTAATAAATGCTCTCTCACAAAAAAAAGAAACCACTAGGAGTAGTGTAACAGATCTTATAGTATGCTTTTCATTGAAGATATTCACTAATGGATATTCATTGAATTTTTGAAGTGTTCCCAAAATGATCATATCATTTATAATGGCCTGAACTTACATTGAGGTTACTCTGCTCATAGGAATCTTCTCATTTTGTGAGACATGGGGCATGAATGTTGTCCATTCAATAACCTTATTTTTATAATGACACTATGTTGTTCTTGACCCTAGATTGTTGAATATGTCTTAATTCTCGATCCACTGGGAGAAGGCCGATGACTACTCTTTTATTTTTTTCATTGTATTTTTTGGCCTTGCTTACCATTATACTCTACTCCCTCCATCCCAACAAGAAATATTTGGCATTAGCCTCCTGAAACTTGATACAATTTTTATAAGAATTAAACATGTTTCAATTCTTGTCAAAGTAATTACTATTAACATTTTATGGATGGAGAAGCTATGTCATAAACTATGAATTAGTAACTTGGTTGTATGTTCTATGTTTCGTTCTAATCTAAAATAATGCTCTCGACACTTCTTTATTGTGGTTAGTAGTGGTGATAGAATTATGATATATGGTATATGTAATATCTACACTTATTTCTCTTTTAACTTAATAATGGATATGTTGTAGTATTGAATCCCAGGAGTATATTTAGGGGTCTAGCTAATAGGAGGGGTGATTGGGATGGTCGGCTGTGTTCGTCCCCACCCAGGTTCGAAACCCAGACTATTCATCCCATTGGTGCCTTCGCCCGAAGCGTGCGCCAATTACTCTTGATCCTGTTTTATGTGAGAACGAAATGAAAGAGTATATATATATTCACATACACAGATATATGGCAAGAAACACAATGATACAACAAACTTAAATTCTATTAAATGAATGAGATAGAACAAACTGAAAAGTAAAAGCAGCTAGAATGTTGGTAGTTATATCTTTGAGAAGAGATGTGGCGACTACGCTCATTCGTGACAAGCTGGATACAAAAAGAGGTCGAAAGGCCTATTTATCATAAGCACGAGGGAAAGAATCCCAAACATCCAAAAATCTAACCCTAGAAGATGAACTGTCATAAAGTTTGCAGCCCCAAGGTGGTTAATTGAACAGTCAACTTCCCTGGGTCATAAATTTTGCATATGATCTCAGTTTGGGGCACTCGGTAGCCCGTTGGAAAGGCCTATCTACTACCCGTTCGTCTCATCTGTTGTTGGGGTACTCCCATTCCTGGTTGAGAACCTGAATGAGTAGAGGTACCTATGCAATCATCACATGACCATCTACTACCTGTCTGTCTCATCTGCCAATGGGATTTCTACCATACATGGCTGAGAACCTGGGCGAGCATAGGCACCTGTGTGTAACCCTGCCATCTACTACCTATCTGTCTCATCTGTCGATGGGATTTATCCCATACCTGGTTGAGTGGAGGCACCTGTGTGTAACCTAACCATCTACTACCTGTCTATATCATCTGTCGATGGGATTTCTCCCATACCTGGCTGAGAACCTGGACGAGTAGAGGCACCTAGGTGAAAGCAAGGTAAGCATCTCTATGTCATCTCTCCCTCTCAAGGAGGGACACGTTCTCTTCCACTCCAAGTCTTCCACGAAAGTATTCAAACTTTATCATGGGAAGAGGCTTGGTGAGAATATCTGCAGCTTGGTCATCTGTTGGAACATACTGTAACTCGACTGCACCTTTCTACACCATATTACGAATGAAGTGATACCAAATCTCTTTATGCTTCAACCAGTAGTGGAATAAAGGATTCACTAACATCTCCACATAGCTATGATTATCACAGTGAATCATGGCTGGCTCCAAAATCTGTCCAAACAATCCTGCAAGGAGTTTTCGAAGCCATACTGCTTCTCAGGCTGCTGTACTAGCAACCATATACTCGGCCTCTGCAGTACTGAGTGCTACTGAGTTCCGCTTCCTGTTGCACCAGAAAATCACTGCAGAACCCAAACTGAAGCAACATCACGAAGTACTCTTCCTATCTGTAGCACATCCAGCCCAATCTGAGTCTGTAAACCCCTGCAATCTCAAGTCACACTCTGAAGCATCTCTCAGGCCATATCCCACAGTTCCACGCAAGTATCTGAGCACATGTTTTGCAGCAATCCAGTGAATCTTCCTCGGCTCACACATGAACTGGCTGAGGGTATTCACAACAAAACATATATCTGGTATGGTGTTCATCAGATACATCAAGGACCCAATCAGGTGGCGATACATAGTGGGATCAATCAAATTTGAATCTGAAGCAAAATCCCTCAACTTCTTCAAATTTGCATCCATCGGAGTGGCCATGGACTTGCAGTCCAACATCCCGAAACTCTTCAGAATATCTATGGTGTATTTTCCTTGACCTAGGAAAATTTCCTTTTGCCTCTGCCATACTTCTAATCCCAAGAAATAATGCATCAATCCAAGATCCTTCATTTCGAACTAAGAGGCAAGTTTCTTCTTACACCATACGATAAGTTTCTCATTTCCAGTGAGAAACATGTCATCAACATATAGTACCAAAATCAGTGGCTCATCATCTACAACCTTGTAGTAAAGGTTGGGGTCTGCATCACTCTTGGTGAATCACAAACTCACCAGGAATCTGTCTATCCGTCCATACCAAGCACACGGTGCTTGCTCGAGTCCATACAAGGCCTTTTTCAGCCTGCATACATGAGACTCCTTTCCATGGACAACAAACCCTTTTGGTTTTTCAATATATACTTATTCCTCAATAAAACCATTGAGAAAGGATTTCTTGACATCCATTTGATGCAATTTCCATCCCATATCTAAAGTAATAGCAATGATCGATCTGATGGAAGTATATCGAGCCACAGGAGCAAATGTCTCATCATAATCGACTCCCTCTTTTTGAGAGAACCCTCTGGAAACAAATCTAGCCTTGTGTTTTTCAACACTCCCATCTGTTCCATGCTTGATTTTGTATAACCACTTGGAAAGTACGATGTGGAGCTGCATGCCTCTCTGCATCTTGCAAAGTCTGTTGTGCCCATCTAGGCCTCTTCCGGCCTCCTGCAATATCTTTGGGAACATCAACTAGATCAACTGGATCAACTGGATCAATGGAATCGATGGGTTCATCCTCTCCTGTTGACTCCCTCTAAACTGCCGGAGGGGGATATGATCTCATCTCCTATGGTTCTAGCACTTTATCTCATCATCGATCTCCATGTATGATCCTCTGCCTTTCCTGACATCCATCTCTTCTTCAAAGGACACATCCCTACTGACTTCAATCTGTGTGGATCCTGTAGATTATGTACACCTTTGAATTAGACTCCCTGTATCCCACGAAACTTCTCTTATTTCCTGAAGGTTCTAACTTCGTCCTCTTCTTCTTGGGCACATGTATATAGACTGGATAGTCAAATATTCGATGGTGGACCACTTCAGGTTTCACTCCTGTGAAAGTTTCTTCTGAGGTTATCCTTCTAATATGAGGGTCATACTCCTAGAAGCTTACTGCTGAACATCAACAGGATTCATGTGTCCACCACTTGTTTATCGAAACAAGTCTCATCATCCTTCTCTTGTAGGCCATATCACATGATCTTTTCCCTACAAGTCAAATCTCGACTGATGATTGGTGACATTGCATAATCAAATTTAACCAATTTCTATTTCTATGCAATGACAATAGTTTAAACTAAGCATATTGGCTAATTCTTTAGCACAACAATCATAAACATGTATTTCAAACACATTTGGGAACTATTGTCTGATAGCTCCACTAGAACATGCCATCAAGAGTGTGCACTACTCTAAGCATGCAGGAAAGAGATATCATCTAGACGAGCTCTGTCATGTGTTCATGGAATGTTGTGTAGCTCATATGCATAATAAATACAACAAGAGACTACAGTACATAAATAAGTAAACTATATCAAATGCTCAACACACTTCTTGAAAGATCTGCATATAACTTGATATCTATAAGACAAAACAGATCTATGTGAGCAATAAAAAACCAATACTTATCTTTTATTGTTTTTGTGTGTGGGATCCCACTTCCTTCTTGTGGGAACCATAGGAGACCTCTGTTATGGCAGTCTGTATCTTCATATCTTCTCATTGTATGGAGGACTAGAAGAAGAAATCTGAACGATCATCATTCCTTGACTTCTTGTGAGGAGTGTCTTCATCAACATTAGCAGTTGAGGCTTCATGCTTCCTTTTGATTGAACTTTGACAATTACTGGCATAATGACCATATGCCTTGGACCTGTAGCATTGTATATGAGACAACTCCTTCTTGTTCTTCTGATCTGGAGGAGGACTTGATCTCCTACCTTGGTGCTTGTGTTTGTAAAACTTTCTTCCCCTTCTATTTCCTTTCTTGGCATGAGACAAGAATGATTGATTCTCCTCAAGTTGAGTGCCATGAAGTCTCTGCCTTGCTTCTATTCTTGTTTCTTCCTGAGTGCAATCTTCCCATAGCTTATCAAATTTGGGTAGCTTGGATCTACCGCTTATACTTTGAATGAATGACTCTGAAGATGGTGGGAGACCATTTAGAGTAGTAATTACAAGCTCCTTATAATCAATGGAATCTCCATTGGTACTAAGCTTGTCCCTTAGCTCTATGATCCTCATGAAATATGAGGTAATGGATTCGACTTGGATATCCTCTTATTTGATAGTTGGTTCCTCAATGTGAGTGTCACATTGATACTACTATGTTCAAATAGCTTCTTTATGGTTTTGACTTTATGGTTTTGAACATCTTTCTAGCAATCTTCTTCCCTAAAATTTGAGTAGCCAAGTGATCTCTAACTAAGTCCACCAAAATCCTTCTTACTCTAGCATCATTCTTCCTCTAGCGAGATTTGTCTTCTTCGGCTTCCAGATTTGGGACCTTCTCATTGAAAAACAACAAGAGATCATTTTCTTCTAGTAAAAGAAGAACTCTAGACTTCCAAGATATGAAGTTGGAAGCCCCTTCCAGACGATCTTCAACCTTCATTCCAATAATCCTAACTGCAGATCTGAAGCAGGAGCTAGGTCAAAAATGAAAGTTGGATTCTTGGAAAACTGACTCCACAGGGAGATGCGCCCTAGCAAGGTGAGTTTATAAAAGGTGGGTCCGAGCCAAAACTATAGAGGAAGTAGGTCAAAAATTGAAACCCTAATTTTTGCTGCAGCTGTAGAATTAGGTCAAAATTTGAAAATTCTCATAATTGAATTTTGCCTTCACCAAAAGATGTTCCCTTCTTAGAGCGAAATTCCCAAGGCTCTTTTTCTACCAAAATGTTGGGTGAGGGCCTTGAAAGATGAAACCCTAGTTCCGGCAATGGCTTCTTCTAGTACCGCTATGATACCATGTTAGTGTTTCATACAATTATAGAATAATAATTCAATTGCATAATATTAATAGGATCACTAGAAGAAAGACAAAGTACAGAAACAAAGAACACGATAATTTATCCCGGGAAACCCAATCGAGAGAAAACCCAACAACCTTCATATAGAGATGAATAATTCTGAGAATAGAGTACAATGATGAGAGAGAAAATATGGAAATACTCTCCAAGTAGAAACCCCAAAATGTCTTCTCCTAACTACAGGTGTGAATGTCTCTCCAAGTGATGCGAACTTCTTGTGAGTGGATGAGTGAATAATGAAGAGAACTTTCCCTCTATTTATACAAGTGCCAAACTGGCCTTTTTCCCTAACTGGGCCGACTTGTCTAACTTGACTGGGCAAACATGTCTTGGGGGAATATAAAATACATTTAATAATTAATTTCTTTACTTATTTTTCACCCCAAGGTTTACATTGTTCTTTCTAGGGTTTACATGATTAATTACATCAAATTCAACTCCCTTAGGAGGTACAATCAATTATAATAAAATACAATAAGAATAATTATGAAGTTGCACAAATTCCAACAGATGGGGAACTTGTCTTAAAAGTTAATAAGTGCATTTGACCCTAGCTTAAACAACTATTTATAGCATTTCAGTGGCTTCCAGGTGTTTGCCATGAACCTCATCCAGAACTATGAAATAACATAAGTGCCCCCTTTTGTTAACTAAGAAGAGTAGTGAAAGCTGAAACTAATATATGATTTTTGGCTTTTGGCAGCAGTTCTTTAGAGATAACTTGGTATAAAGAATAAGTCATTTGTTTTTTATTTACAATCGGCCATGTACAGAGCTCAAACAAAAGTCGGGCATGATCAAACAAGGCATGATCAAACAAGCACAAAGGACATTTCATAAGAGTCCACTCAAAGGAAGATAGTGATGTTGAAGATTACTTGAAGAAGAAAGCTGAAGATGTGCACTTACATGTTCAAGAAGTGATTGGTCTCTTTGAGAAGAAGGCCAAAGAAACCGAGGAATCTTCAAACAAAAAAGGAATGTTGTAGGCATTCTACTAATAGTTGGAATGTGGGGGATAATGATGGGAAGAGTGAAAGAAATGATCCAAGCACAGAGTTTGAAGAGATGCTGACGTGGATCTACATATTCTCTTCCATTTCCTTCTCACATAAATTTGGATTAGTGGTATCAGAGAAGCCCGTTCTTTTGTTATTTCTTTGTGCATGTCCTCGACGAGGTCGAGATATATATAGTTGGGTCTTGAACTATTTGAGCTTCAAGGGGACCACCCTCAACGACCCAAACCCCGCCTCACATGATCGAGTAAAAGAAAGAATATGGACCAAGAGATCCTATCAAGTTGTTGCTCAAGGAAGCCCTTGCTCTTCAGAGGAACAAGACGATGAACAATTTTTCCCAAATCCTTCGATGGATGCCAACAATAACATAGGGATCATCAAGTAGACACTTTGGAGGAGCCACACCC
Source organism: Larix kaempferi (assembly GCA_027924585.1). Taxonomy (NCBI): domain Eukaryota; kingdom Viridiplantae; phylum Streptophyta; class Pinopsida; order Pinales; family Pinaceae; genus Larix; species Larix kaempferi. The sequence goes on along the minus strand of BSBM01000257.1, from coordinate 24,334,901 downwards.
TTTAAGGTACAATTTAATTTTGATATTCCTTTATTTGAAGGCCATATCAATGTTGACACCCTAAATAAATGGTTGAGTCTACTAGAAGGATATTGCTCCATCCACAATTTTTTCGACATGGAAAAGATCACCTTTTCGCTCCTTAAAGTTGTTCCCTGTGTCAAAAATTGGTGGTAAACTTATTTTGAGAAAAACTTAACAAAGGATTCTGAAATGTTTGAGGTTGATCCCACTTGGGCCTCTTTTATATATCTCGTGGAACAATATTACCCCATGGGAAACTATGACGACCAGTACAAAAAATGGACCATTTCGTGTCAAGTGAGGGACCAAGCGGTGTCGGAGTACACCAACAACTTTCATACCTTGCGCACAAAGCTAGGCATCAAGAGACTTCGAGCGACACCTGGTTCTGAAATATCGCTATGGGCGAGATCGGTACATCTGAACAAAGATAGAATTCTTGGACATCTCTTCACTAGGAGCCACTTATTGGTATGCTGTCAAAATAGAGTAGAAATTTCAACAAAAGAATAAGTGAGATTTTGGGCCTACAAATTCACCGCAGCAAAAGAATGGAAAAGGTAGCCTACAGTCACAAAACAAAGGACAACACAAGGATAACCAACCTCAAGGAAACTCATCCAAGAAGGGTAATGGGAAGGTTAAGAAGGGCATTGGAAAGTGGTGTGAGTTCCACAAAATCCCTTGGCACAACACTAATGAATGTCACTCAAAGCAGTCATTGGTGGCCTAGATCAAAGCTTTAGAATCAGATCCCAATTCCAAATTCAATTCAAAATCTAATGTCACAATCACAAACAAGGGGAATCAGATCATTGATGCAAAACCCAGTGTCACCGTCACTACCACACAGATTCAACCAGAGGAACTAGAAGGGTCAGATGTATATGAGCGCATCTTTCACTCAGAAATGTGCATGAAGGAAATCCCCCAACATTTTGTTATCGACAGCGACAATCAAAAGAACCTGATCTCAACATAATTCATCAAGATATTGGAGCTACCGAAAACACCACACCCACAACCATACACCATCGGTTGGATAAGCCAAGGACAAGGTATATGTGTCAGTCATCAATGTCGTCTACCATACGTAATAAATCCTTTCAAAGACAAGGTATTTTGTGATGTGGCCCCACTCGATGTTTGTGATGTTCTTTTAGGACAACCATATATGTGGAAGCGTCATGTGTGTATGAGTCACAACCTCATAGTGTCATTATCACTTTGGGAGGACAACTCTATCGAATACCAAAGATAGTTGCACCTAGCATAATATCTTTAACCTCAACCAAGCAATGCAAGAAGATAATCTCCCACACTGAGAAATTTTCCCTCTTTACAATTGCCTCTGAAGGTGAACATCATATCACAGGGACCTCCACAACCTCTGCACATTGTCCCTCTACTCAACAAACATAAGTAGAACACAAAGACATTGTTGCCTCGTCTAACTGTGTACCACTATGGTGCAAGGCCACGCACTCAAGGTGCTCCTCCCAAAAAAATCATTCACACTAGTTCAGACCAAGGATAATAAGGCAACCAAAATTGTTGAAGAAGTCCAATGCATCCATCAACAACAATTACAGCCCTATCGGGTTGTTAAAGAAAGGAATCCTTTTCACCACAGCAAATGCCTCAGCAGGATCTCAACTCAACACACAATTCACCATATGATAAGGGACTCAACACAATGGAGATCATTGCTTCTTAAGGGGGGGACTGATCTAGATGAGTATCAGTGGCCACCCACTTATTCCAGTAGCCCAAAATATCGTTTCTAGCTTGGCAGTTTTTATTGGGTTTTTGGGTCAGCGAATTGGTCTAAATGGATACTAGGAGCTAGCCACCTATTCCACTGGCTCAAAATAGTTTTTCCAGTTTGGCAGTTTTTACGGTTTTTCAGACCTAAAACTTATGGGGTTATTTTGAGGCATTAAACAACTTTTTTGGTGATGCAACAATCAATATATCTTCAAAGGCAGGCTTGGACATCCAAAATGTGTTCTTCTCGGCTAGACCTTTCCAGTGAGTTGTCGAATGCCCTAAAAGGAGATCATATGAAAAATTTATGTTGGCCAACAATTTACGGGCCCATGGTATTGGGTATCCCTTGGTATTTTCCATGGTAATTCTTTAAAAGGAAGACATTGCCATACGACTATGTATTGTATAGTATTGTATTATATTGTGAGAGAGACCGTGAGAGAAAGAAGAGGAAGTTACAATGTATGTGTTGCAGGTTGTATCCCTTCATTTTGTTGGATGGTATAATAGAAAGGACTAGAAAATTTATGTGTGGATGTAGCCCATCTTGGGTGAACCACGTTATATTGTTGTCTCTCTTGTAATGTGTATATGTGTTTTATATTTGCATCTTGTTTATTGTTATTGCTCTGCGATCCTGTTTTTTTAGCAATTGGTATTAGACCCAAAGGTCTATTTGGAAAATAAACTCGCAGGAAATAAGGGTTCCTAGTTCGAGTGGGAGTAATGGTGGAAGAAGGAAAGTTTAGGGTCGAGAAATTTAATGGCAAAAACTACCAATTGTGGAAGATGCAAATGGAGGACTATTTGTATTAGAAGGATCTATTCCTACCATTGGGTGGAAAAGCAAAACAATTGATGATTATGAAGGACGAAGAATGGGAGGTTCTTGACAGAAAGGCATTGGGAACAATATAGTTGTGCATGGCTTCCTTGGTGGCTTTCAATATCTCAAAAGAAAAGACAATGGAGGGTCTGATGATTGCATTGGCTAAACTGTATGAAAAACCCTTGGCCTCCAACAATGTATTTCTAATGAAACGTTTATTTAATATGAAGACGTCAGAAGGTGGATCTATTGCTACTCATTTAAATGAATTTAATACGATTACAAATTAGCTAAGTTTTGTAAAAGTGAACTTTGAATATTAGGTTAGGGCTATTTTAATCTTGTGCTCATTGCCAAAAAGCTGGAACAGCTTGGTCATAGCTGTAAGTAAATCTGTCTTTGATTCAAACACTTTTAAATTTGATGATGTTGTTGGTGTTATTCTTGGTGAGGAAATCCGAAGGAAAAACACAGGTGATACATCAGGTAATGCGTTTACCATGGAGAGTAGGGGAAGACAGAGGGAGAGAGGAAAGAGCCCAAGTAATCACAACAATTTTAGGAAGGGTAGATCCAAGTCCAGACTAGGAAAGATAGAGAGTTGGAACTGTGGAAAGAAAGAACATCTGAAGAAAGACTCCAGATCTCTAAAGAAGAAAGGAGATGGATAACAAGAGACTAATAAGGAAGCAAATGTAGCAGGTGATGTGTTACAAGATGCTTTGATTCTTTCACTAGATAGTATTGGTGATTACTGGGTAGTAGATTCAGGGGCTTCATGTCATGCTACACCCCATAGGAAATTATTTGATGATTATGTTCCAGGTGATTTTGGACATGTTTTATTGGGTGATGATGAACCATGTAGAATTATTGGAATGGGTAAGTGTAATAAACATATATAGGAAGAGACGTGCCCTTCCAATCGAAGGGCCATGAAAGGTCCATATTTAATGATCATGATACTGTAAATGTACCCATTACATTTTGTATTCATATATTACATTATTCAATTGAAATTGATTTTATGCTCGCATTAGTGGTATCAAATCCAAGCTCTGCTCCTCCACCTCACTCCTCTCTCCTTCGGTCTTCTTCTGCTTCACTCCTACCACCCATCATCCTCCTTCCACTCCAAATCCTCCTTTCCTCCCCTCATCCACCTCCGCTGCCTCCTCGCACTCCCCTTGCGCTGCTCTTCTCCACGTCCCTACCATCTCCTCATTTACCCTCCCTAATCATTCCCCAACCTCCCATTCCTCTCACTTTCTCCATTCGCCATACCCCAGTCCCATGCAGTCCTCCCTTCCTCCGTCACTTCCCATGCCATCCTCCTCCTATCATCCACGCCCTTCTCTGTCATCCTCCACTCCTGCTCGACCACCAGCCCTATTGTCTCCTCCATCACCCGTATCCTCCATCTTCCTCTCCACTCCTTCCTTGGCTCTTCTTACCAACGCCACTTGCATCCTTGCCATCCAATTCACCCTCATTCTCCGGTCTTTCTCACCACGTATTCGCCCTAGGGTTCCTTCCACTAACGCCATATTCTAACCTGTGTATATATATATATATAATTATATTATTATCATATAAAAAAAAATAATTATATTATTATAATAATATTTATTTTCATTTCTTTTAAAACTTATAATAAATAGAATAAAATATATTACAATAATATTAATTTATTTAATTAATATTATAATATCATTAATTCTATTTATTTCCACTCTATTTAAAAAATAGAGGCACAACGAAAGAAAAATGAAGAATTGGCCAAAAAAATCAATACGCAAAAAGATGAATTAAATTCTATCAAGGAATGTCTAAACAAATTGGAAGTGGGACAAGCAAATCTATAGTCAAGCACTAATGAAAACAATACAAATTTATAGAACATTGACAATCAACTCCATAGTTTAAATGTCGTCGAGGAAACAAAGCAAAAAGATATGGATCAGACAAATTTGGTGCTAAGTTCAATACTAACTGAACTATCACAAATAAAAAGACAATTTCCAGAACAATGGAAGCCAAAAACGAGTGAATCACTTATTCTAGGTGCTCCACATCTTCCAAGAACTTAAGAAAGATGAACCTCACACTCAGGGATATTATCAAGGCTGAGCTGCAAAATTTGCTAAAAATAAGATTCATTTACTCTATATCCGATAGTGAGTGGGTCTCACCCTTATTCATCATTCCAAAAAAGGGGGGAAATGGCGTACCTATGTAGACTACCGAGAATTAAAAAAAGCTACAAGGAAGGACCTTTTTCCACACCCTTCCATAGACTAGGTTCTAGATTCCCTAGTCGGCTTCCCTTTGGGTTATGCAACGCACATGAAACCTTCCAACGAGCTATACTCAACATTTTTTCAGGCTTATTCCATATACTATCAAATTTTTTATGGCTGGTTTCACAACTTACGATAACACCTTTGAGGAAGCCTTAATCAAATTAGAAAAAGTCCTTATACACTGCATAGATTCTCGACTTTCCTTAAGCAACGAGAAATGTTTTATGATGATGAAACAAAGCATTTTTTGGGGCACCACATTTTAGCAAGTGGAATTCAAGTAGACCCTACAAAAATCATCTCATCATCGATCAACTCAGCATACCCAAAAAATAGAAATATGTCAGGAGTTTCTTGGGACATGCCGGTTACTACATAAGGTTTATCAAATATTTCAGCAAGATTGTTGCCCCCTTTCTTTAACCTACTATCCAAGGATGCAAAATTCTTGTGGATCCCACCTTGCCAACATGATTTTGAGCAACTCAAGGAGAAGCTGACCATTGCTCCTGTCCTATGTGGGCCCAACTTGGAATTTCCATTTCACATACATACTGATGCATCTGCTAGATGCATTGGTGTAGTATTAGGCCAAAATGAGAACATGCTCATGTATGCAATATACTACATCAGTAAAAATCTTGCAAATGCAAAATTAAATTAGTACACTATCACATAAAAGGAATTCTTAGTAGTAGTATACGGCTTGAATAAATGTCACCATTATGTAACCGACTATGAATTTTTCAAGATCACACAGACCACTCTACTATTAAATATCTCACGAACAAGCCAACTCTAAATGGTAGGATCACTAGATGGTTATTATTGATTCCAGAATTCAATGTGACTATACTTGATAAGCCTAGTCGAGAGAATGTGGTTGTAGATTTATTATCTAGACTGACATGAAAAGTTGAGGATGAACCCATGGATGACTCTTTTCCCAATGAACACCTTTTCGCGGTATCTATAGCCACTCCATGGTATGCAGATATTGTCAACTAATTGGCAGCTGAGGAGTTAGCACAACATCTTACACATAAAGAAAAGTGTGCACTCATAAGAAAAAGTGTGGCCTTCTCTTGGATCAATGGATACTTATTCAAGCTAGGACTTGATCAAATTCTTCGATGCCGCGTCTGTGAAGATGCGACATATGAAATATTGAAATCATGCCACAATGAACCTTGTGGGGCCATTTCCTTACAGAAAGAACAAGCGGGAAAATATTCTCTATTGCATATTACTTTCCCAATATCCACAAAGACACGAGGAATATGTGTGTTGTTGTGATGATTGCAAGCGCATGGACTGACCTACCAAATCAGAATAAATTCCACTACAGCCGCAGGTCTCTATGGAACCTTTCAAAAAGTAGGGAATCAAATTTTTCAGTCCAATTATCCTGGATTCTAAGTACTTCAAATAAATAATGTATGCACAGACTACCCTACTAAGTGGGTTGAAGTCCAACCTTTAAAAAATATACAGGAAAAGACAGTAGCATAATTTCTCTACGACAATATTTTCGTCGGGCATGGAGTCCAAGAGAAATCATCTTAGACCAAGGGGAACAATTCATTTCCAAGTTAGTTGTGGATATAATGAACTTCTATAGAATCAAGCATAAAAAGACTTGGACACCATACCATCCGCAGGCCAACGAGAAATTGGAAGTCACCAATAGAGAAATTGAGAGGATTTTATCCAAAATTGTTCAATACCACTACATAGACTAGTGCAATAGACTCATATAAGTCATATGGGCCTATCAAACCTCACGGAAAACCACCACTGGGTTTACACCATATGAGCTTCTCTACGACAAAACAATGCTCTTACCCATCGAATTTGAGATCAAAACTCTGAGAATGGCACTTGAATTGGGCATAGGCATTTATGCTCCTCAACGAGATCATCTAGCCCAATTAAAACTTTTAGATGAGTTCTATCAGCAAGCCTTCAATCACACAGAAAATTTGTAGCAACAGTGCACTCATTGGCATGATCGCCAAATAAAGGACAAATCATTCCAACCTGGCAATTGGTTGCTACTATACGATTCTAGATTTCACAATTTCAAGGGAAAAATTTGTACTAGATGGCTAAGGCCATACGAAGTAGAAATTTTTTTTCAACAATGGAGCAGTCAGATTGATCACTATTGATGAAGAAAGACTATCACTTTTGGAAAATGGACACTGTCTCAAATTATACAACAAACCCCTTTAAAAGGCAGAATTTGTGACTAAACTATAACACCAGAAATCGCTAAATTTGATAGAGGATGTGCACATGGAGGGTCCAAGCCTATCCTGGAGACAACTTAGTGAATTTAGTTATAAGAAAAATAAAAAAATGTGTGACCTAAGTGTTGCATGTGAAAAATTTATCACAGTCAGGATCTAGTAACATAAAATTCCTCACAATTAGTTTTCATAATATGTGCAAAAAGGAGAAAAAGATGACATAAATGAATAGTTGAATCAAACTTTTATTGAACAACTGTTGTACATCCAACCCTTGCAAATGTGTTGGCTATCCAAATATATTACAATGATAGAAAATCAAAATCCTTTGGAGGCATTCGAATTAGTCACATGTGGCAGGCTTAGAATTAGACAAAATCCCCATCTAAGCCAACATCAATCTCCAACTCATGCAAGGTGGCCACGAATTGGCCAAATCAACCTTGGTAGGCCATGAGTGACCAAAAGGCAACATGTTGGAGGCTTTTCAGGAGAAAATCCTGGAGGATGTGGTGGCCAAAAAGAGGCAAACTTGCCAAAATCAACCTAACGCCCTTAAGTCATCTTTATCCATGAGAAAAGCAGTAAAAGTTGGCTTTAACTCAGTAAAGTAGGATAAAAGCAGGAATAAATCAGAAGTAGTGCTCTAGTCCATAAAAGTTGCTTTCAAAGTAGAAAGAGGGTGCACTTGAGGATAGACATCACATAGATGTGGGCCAAGTATGCACTAGGGGCCAAATAACCTAGTCTAAACACCTAGGAACATAACTTAATGAATAAAAATTATATGCTAAGGTCTAGATGGGGTCAAATATTCTAACACCCCCCATTAAGCCTGACTTATGTGAATAAGAGAATTATTATGAGGGCCCATGCAACTAGGGCCTATGGTCACCCTTTACAATTTGAGGTAAAAGAGGAAAACCACTTGGGAACAAAACCTCCCCTCTAGAATGGACATGAAAGAGAAACCAAAATGTTTACTTCAGACTACAAACTTGAATATAATAGTCCAAAGAAGGGCAATGAGGCCAATGATTGGCAACTCGAATATCAGAGGTACTTTCCTCTTTGCAAGAAGAGGTATTTCTCCCAATTGTGCCATTGATGATATTGAAACTTGCACTTTGAACCATTAGCAACTCCAAGAATGTATGCCAACATGATGGCAATGTCATGAGGATCCTTGAACTTCAAACCAACAGAGGTGAGAGCAGATCCAAATGAACTTTGATGTGCTTGAGACTTTAAACCATGTGAGGTAAACTCAAGCAACTGTGAATGCTCTTCAAACTTGAACATTGAACCATGGAAGGTAAGATTGGGTCCAAAAGAGACTTGATAATCTTGAAACTTGAAATTCAAACCAAAGGAATTTAGATCAGCTCCAAGGATGCGAAACATGAGTTCCGAGTTTGCCAATGTGATGGAAAAAGCATGAGGTTCTCCATCTTCTGCACAACTCTAAGAATTTGTGCTAGCAATCAAGTAGGAATCCATAGGAAGCATAGGACCAAGGAGAGCAAATGCATCACATCCAAATTATGATCTATCTTCCAAAACATCCAATAAATAACCATTCTGCACACCAGTAAAGTCATTGGAAAGAGAGGAATCAAATTCCTCTTCAGCTTCCAGAGCAATAATTGGCTTACTTTGCTCAGAATCCATAATAGAAGAATCATGGGAGACCATGAGAGAGGAATGGATGTCCATATATTCAACTATTGCAGCTCCATTAGTCACTTCTTCTTCATCATCGACATCATAGAAAGCTAAGGATCCAAGATCCTCTTCATCTTCTAGCACCACAAAAGAAGATGTCTCTTCAATATCTATTTCATGATATGTAGAGGAAGCATTTGAATCAAAGAGAATTCTAGCAACAAGAACTTGTGTTGAAGAAATTTATACAATTTATTCTTTTTCTTCATGAACAACTTCTTCAAAAAGAATTGAGGCCTAGATATCAGGAGGGAGAGCACATGATGAGGTGCAAGATTTGTTAGAGATAATGGTATCTTGGGATGTCCTCCATGATTCATATGCCTTGCATGGAGGTACATCAACAATATAGGAATCATGATGGAATAGAGGGTGAGATGCACTCTACTCAATGGCATGAATCCAACAGTGGATGCATGTGGACCTTCCTGAGTGTTTTTCCTCATGCATGCATGAGTTTTGCATGTACAACTGTTAATTAAAATTGCATGCAAAAGTGACTTTTTGCATGCACGAATATTAGGTTTTTGGTAAGCCTAATTGATCAGTGAGATGATATAAGGAGGTAGAAGGTCATCGATAAAGGTTACTCAACAAACTAGTCAGAGAGAGATCAATCAAAGTCAGGAGGGAGCATAATGAATGTAAAGGGCGACTTTCAAAGAGAGAGAGAGAGAGAGAGAGAGAGAGAGAGAGAGAGGAGCTTCTATAGTAGGGAGAGTGAGGGGATATGAGTTGGATTAGACCTCATTTGATCAAAGGAACTTGTCTACCAGATAGAGTGAGATGAGAGAGATCAACAAAGAGATTTACATATTGTTTAGAGAGAGGACGACTTGTAGCTATGGACGGGTGCACTTCCTAAGGGGGTAAATTCGTTATGCATCTAGTTGACAGATTGAGCAGCTGATACTTTAAGAGTAGGTATTCCTCAGTGATTGAGGAAGGACTCTGACGATCAGAGCTTAGATTTGTTGAGATCTGATTCAATATGAGTTTCTGGAAGTTGGAGAGAGGGCACACTTTTTCATGCAGAATTGCAGGGCACATCAGACTTTGAGCAGAGCAGGATACCATTCCAAACAGACCGAATCAGGGAAGTGGAGTACAAAGGGAGATAGTACATCCTAAGACGGGCATAGTCATATTTCCAGAAGGTTCAGATCCAAACTGATAGCAGGGGGTGCATTACTCAAGAGCAATAGTTGCAGCTGCTACATATCTGGGGTTATTCTAACCCGTTAGGTTTGATTATTTTTTTTTGAAGAAATGTATGTACTAAATCTATTCTTACTTTGCTCTGGGCTCGAGAAAGAAGAAATCCCCCCAAAAAGTTGGTTTTACCCCGTTTGGGGTTTCCATGGTATATTGTGAGTTTATGTGTGATTGTTGTGTATTTTGATTGTGGAAGTGTTAAGAGATCTATAATGTTTGTATCTTAAGTCATTATTGTATTTCTGATTTATAGAGACTCAAACCACTTGAGATCTCAGGGCATCCAGAGGGAGTAGTGATCTCTGGATAAATTAACATGGCATCAGAGCCCTGGTAAGGGTCAGGGAGAAGCAATCATACTCAGATCTACGAGAAGAATACTAGATCTGGGTGGTGACTCATGTTGATTTTCATATATGTAGAGAGGGAGACCAGATCTACTAGATTTGAAGTGCATGGTTCATATATGTGACAGTAGAGGTCAGATATAACATATTTGAGGAGTTGGATACTAGATCTGAGATAGATCTAGTAGATCAATGAATATAGAGACCATATCTACTAGATCTGAAGAGCAGTGCTCAGATCTGCAGTTGTAGAGGTCAGATCTATTAGATCAGTGACTTGGGTGGATAGATCTGAGATAGATCTATCAGATCTGGGAGAGTAGGTTCCAGATCTATGCAGAGATATATCATATATGAAGAGAAGAGTTCAGATCTGTGAGAATAGACACCGGATTTGTTAGATCTATGAGTGCATACATCATATATGTGAGGATAGATACCATATCTATCAGATCTGTGAGGGAAGAGACCGAATTTGTGAGATCAGAGATCAGATCCAGGAGAGTGAATCCTAGATCTGAGAAAGAGAGGGTTAGCTTGTTCACCAAGGAACATATCTACAGGTTCAATATGATTCAGAGATTTTGAATCAACAGTGTTATCATATTTACAGAGTCATGGCTTTAGGACTTTGTACAGTTATGCATCTAGCCATATGATGGGAATACGAAAAGTGTTCCTTAGTGTTTCATAAACAGACCCAGACTACTATGAGAGGCTAGTAGTGAGTAGAGTTGGTTTGATGATGTTCCAGCCAGATTCATAACGTTTATTAAGGATGGAAGGTGGGATGAATGTACCATAGAAGACATATTTAGCCTCTGTATCAACTATGGAGGATGAGGGATATAGTATTGTGTTCCAAGATGGACAGAGGATTCTATATATAGAGTGAGTGACCTTGGATGTAGCAATGAGGCGTGGCATTAGACAAGGTCAATTGTACATGTTGCTGGGAAAGCCTATATGTGGGTCCAGGGAGACCTTGGATGCAGTTTCAGTATCCATGGCAGAGGGAGAGCATGATGCTTTTCTCAAGATGACACTAATAGAATAGGAGCACAGATCTGCATATCAGAGTGCAACTGATAAGTCTTCCAGTTTAGAGAGAGAAGCTACAATAGCAAGAGATGTGTTTGATCCTGGAAGATGCCTCTCCAGAAGTACCTTCCTCGCTAAGAGGAAGTATGTGGTTAGAGGGTTGGTATGAGTACTATTCCTACTAGATTTTGGAGAACTCCTAGAGGTATTAGGAGTATTATTTATTCCAGGACTGAGAGGGAGTATACTCTCAGTGGTAGCATTAGATGTTGTCGGTTACTTAGTAGTGTTCCATAGGGATTTGATATTCACTTATCCATAGGGAGTTGATCCAGTCTTGATGGGTCACAGGATCGACGATGAGTACTTGGTTCGGGGACAACCCACATCTAACACATCAAGTTGATGGAGTGAATCCTAATCAGATCCAGAGAAGGATAGAGAGTGAGATGCTCACAACAAGGATGGTGCTAGGAGGATTGAGTCCTTTTAGCAGATGGGTGAGCGAGATTCTCACCATGATGATGATGCGGAGAGGACTGAGTTTTTAGACTCAGATCAGATGTATGAGCATGATTCTCATACTGGTACCAGCCAAAGACTCAACCGATATGAGATGGAAGAGATGGAATTAGCTCTAGAGAGAGCTGAGTTAGCTCAGAGACGGAGGGAGATCACCTACGGGGCAGTAGATCCACTTGATGGCATATTAGGTGATTGGTTACAAGAGAGGTTCAGAGGGAGTTAGGATCAGAGTTCTGTGACAGAGTCAGTGATTGATCAAGAGGCTTCTTCCGGAGCCACATTGATGGAGTTTGATCATGGCACTACAGGTCAGAGGGAAGCATTGACAGGTAGGACAGTTGGGCCATTGTCGGCAACAAGGGACTTGTTGGATTCAGGCATTAGTGGATGGACTTATCTCGATAAGGGGGAGTGTTAGAGATAATGGTATCTCGGGATGTCCTCCATGATTTAGATTCCTTGCATGGAGGTACATCAACAGTATAAGAATCAATATGAAGTAGAGGATGAGATGCACTCTACTCAGTAGCATGAATCCAACAATGGATGCATGCGGACCTTTCAGAGTGTCTTGCCTCATGCATGCAGACCTTTCAGAGTGTTTTGCCTCATGCATGCATGAGTTTTGCATGTACAGTTGTTAATTAAAATTGCATGCAAAAGTGACTTTTACATGCACTGATATTAGGTTTTTGGTAAACCTAATTGATCAGTGAGATGATATAAGGAGGTAGAAGGTCATTGGTAAAGGTTACTCAGCAGATTAGTCAAAGAGATATCAATCGGAGTCAGGCAGGCACATAGTGCATGCAAAGGGTGACTTTCTAAGAGAGAGAGAGGAGCTTCTACATTAGGGAGAGTGAGGGGATCTGAGTTGGATTAGACCTCATTTGATCAGAGGCACTTGGATACTAGATACAACGAGCTGAGACAGCTCAACAAAGATATTTACGTATTGTTTAGAGAGAGGATGACTTGCAGTTGTGGAGGGGTGCACTTTGTGAGGAGAGAAGCTCGTTGTGCATTCAGTTGACAGATTGAGTAGATGATACTTTCAGAGTAGGTATTTCTCAGTGATTGTAGAAGGACTGTGACGATCAAATATCAGATCTATTGAGATCTGATTCAGTACAAGTTTCCAGCAGTTGGAGATAGGGCACACTTTTGCAAGAAAAACTGCAGGGGCGCATCAGACTTTGAGAATGGCAGGCTACCATTACAGACATAGCAGATCAGGGAAGTGGAGTACAGAGGGAGATAGTACATCTTGAGATGGGCAGAGTTAGATATTTAGAAGGTTCAGATCCAAATTGACAGCAAGGGGTGCATTAGGCAAGAGAAACAATTGCAGCTATTGCAGATCTTGGGTTATTCTAACTCGTCAGGTCTGGTTATTTGTTTATGAAGAATTGTATGTACTAAATCTATTCTTACTTTGATATGGGCTCGAGAAAGAAGAAATCCTCACAGAAAGTCGATTTTTCCTCGTTTGGGGTTTCCAGGGTATATCGTGAGTTTGTGTGATTGTTGTGTATTTTCATTGTGGATGTGTTAAGATATCTATAGTGTTTGTATCTTAAGTCATTATTGTATTTTTGATTTATAGAGATTCAAACCGCTTGATATCTATGGGCATCTAGAGGGGGTAGTGATCTCTGGATAAATTAACAAGATTCACTCCAGACATTAACTTCTTCTTTTTTCACTCCAAAATCTCTATTCATATTTATCCAGAGCTCAAATGGATACTCAACAAAATCTACGAGGTAATTCATATTAGGATACATGTCCAAGCACATAGCTCCAAATGCTACGTCACAGTCATTTGGCCAAACATATTTCTCTTCAGAGGAATCTGGTTTGCTCACGGCACCAATTAACACATCATAGAGACATTGTCTCTTAAGATATGCACACATCTTTGGCTCCCACTCATCATAATTGAATGGAATAAGAGAAGGAACTTTCAAATCCATGCAGAAGTTGTACCTGCACAATCAAACAGTCTGAAGGAAAAATATTTTAGAATCGTCAAACTCTACTTTGACACTAAGCACATTCGGGAGTGCATCACACCTGGGTAGACCCCAATGGACTCAAGGCAATTACCCAAGATTTCTGTGGAACCTCCACTACTTCTAGTGCTCAATGGAAGTATCTGAGTAAGATTGGAATCAACTAGCTCTGATACCATGTGAATTTTTTTTATCACAGTTAGGATCTAGTAACATAAAATTCCTCACAATTAGTTTTCACAAGATGTGTAGAAAAGATAAAAAGATGACATAAATGAATAGTTGAATCAAACTTCTATTGAACAATTATTGTACATCCAACCCTTGCAAATGTGTTGGTTTCCCAAATATATTACAATGGTAGAAAATTGAAAGCCTTTGGAGGCATTTGAATTAGTCACATGTGGCAGGCTTAGAATTAGACAAAATCCCCATCTAAGGTAACATCAATCTCCAACTCATGCAAGGTGCTCACAAATTGGAAAAAACAGCCTTGGTAGGCCACGAGTGACCAAAAGGCAGCATGTTGGAGTCTTTTCAGGAGAAAATCATGGAGGATGTGGTGGCCAAAAAGAGGCAAACTTTCCAAAAGCAACCTAGCGCCCCTAGCTCATCTTTATCCATGATAAAAGTAGTAAAAGTTGGATTTAACTCAGTGAAGTAGGATAAAAGAAGGAATAAAGAAGAAGTAGCACTCTACTCCATAAAAGCTGCTATAAAAGAAGAAAGAGGGTGCATTTTAGGATAGACATCACATAGATGTGGTCCAAGTATGCACTAGGGTCCAAATAACCTAGTCTAAACACCTATTAACATAATGAATAAAAATTATATTCTAAGGTCTAGATGGGGTCAAATATTCACTACTACATTTTTATCCTTTAGGGGGGGTTGTCTTCCGCCCCCAAAAGTGACCCATGGGGGGGGTTTTGGCTTTGGGGGTGGTTTTGGCAAAACCGCCCCTAAAGACCCCGATGTTAAAATTTTTTCCCTTTAAGGGAGGTTTTTGACAAGATTGGAACTGCCCCCAAAAGTGACTTTTGGGGGCGGTTTGTGACCCCCCTCGTAGAGGTCTACGGAGGCGGTTTTAAACCCCCCTCGTAGACCCCTTCATAGAGACCTACAGGGGCGATTTTGAACCCCCTTCATAGAGACCTATGAGGGAGGTTGTGAACCCCCCTCATACAAAAATACAGGGGTAGTTTGGAAGTCCTCTCGTAGAGGAATATAGGGGTGTAATGACCCTTTTTTAAAATTTTATTAAAATGACGAATTTTTCTCTTTTTCCCCAAATTCGACCTTTGACTAGTTTTGATGCCTAGGTCTCCAATTTGCCCCAAATGATCCCAAATATTATGAGAAGGTATATGGATGATGTGAGAACATAAATATGTGTTTTAGGGATGCTTTTGGACCTTTGAAATACTTCTACAAATCCTCTTTCAATTATGGCCAATGTAGGGAACTTTACTAGTAATTTCCCTTTGACTAGTATTGGTCTCTAGGTCTCCAATTGGCTCGAAATGCCTTCAAATATTCAAGGAAGGTGTATGAATGATATTTTTAATTGATTATGATGTTCATGGATTATTTATTACCATTAAAATACTTCTTCAATCTCGTTTAAGATTCTGGACAAAGTATGGAATTTAACTAGCAATTTGAGGTTCAAATTCCCCTAGGGTAAGTTCTGAAAATGGCTCTCCAAATGCCTCCAAACCCACTCGAAATTTTGAAAATAGGTAGGGTATGTCTAAGGGCCATTATTTAGGTCTCATTTGCACCATTAATCAGTTATTAAGTCTGTTCTAACCTTCTCCCAAACAATAGCAAAAATCACTAATTCGACCCTAGGGGAAATGGCACCAAATCTTCTCCAAATGTAAATAAACTGAGTAAAATGACTTCAAAGGCTTAAGTACTAAAAATGAAACTTGTATAATACATAAATAACATTCCATTCATGAATAAACCATCAGTATTTTACTTCTCCATTCGAATCCATCAACATTACATTGGTTGACAACAAGGTAGTGGGGAAATGGCACTGTTCTTTCATTAAAAATGAGACTTATACATTTATACTTGGAATTTCGACCTGAAACTTTATGGAGATGAAGAATAGAGTATTTAATTCATATTAAAAAATAAATGGGGCATGAGAAGCTCCCCCAAAGAGTACAATAGCTCACAAAAAATGCCCTCCCTCAAGGATCAAGAATATGCCATGAAAACTGGAAATGGTTGAAGGAGTGAGCTGCACTAGAAGAAACCATGAGCTGCCCTGTAGCTTACACCTACAAATAAAGAATCCATTAAAGCTCCAAATGAAATGTCTGAATGGCCTTTCCAATTACCAACTTGGATGGGAATCTTTCACCCTCGAAAGTGGCTAAGGCAAGAAACTAGTCATCCACTAGCTTTCCCTCTTCACAAATGCAATTGCAAATTTCTCAAATGATCAAAAGATGTTATTCTTCTTTGTTCATGAATTTTATAAACTTCTAATTTCCTCCATGGATCGAATTCCTTCGAAAAAACTCATGCCAACTCAAGTTTGGTAGAGATTCCAAAGAATGCCACTTGTACAACAATTCCTAGTCTCCCACTTCCACCAAATCACATGTGGAAGCATCTTAGCTGCCCTAACTCCCTTGAGCACCCTCTTGGAGGCTATTTTTAGCCCTGACATGTCATATATTTCATATGTCAGCCTTCAGGTCCGATTTGTGTCATAGGTGTCATAGCATCTTCATCATTGTTATCATAGAGCTAGGGAATCTAGCCCAAGTGTCCCACTAGCTCCAAATTGTCTCTTCCTCTTCCATGGGAGTTAAAATTCCTCTATATTTCGACCTTGGATGAGTCATTCCATGAATAATACCTTTTGAACTCCCCCAAGTATGTTACCATTCACCTTGAATTCGAATTGGTGAGAAAATGATGCCAAGTGTAGTGGAGAAATCTAGCCATATGTGGGTCCCACTTCCTCCATGTGTCTTCATGATCAAATGACACTTTGATTTTCACTTGTATATATTTATTTAGCTCCTTTATTAAATATTTATTTCATTCTAATGTTCAAACATCATTTATTATCCCCCTTATTCAAAATCCCAAAGCTTCCACCCCAAACCTAGGAAACTAGTGATTTTCCTCCTTGGCAATTATTTGACCTTTAGCATCAGTTTGATAAACTCTCATGAATATGGCCAATGGTCTTAGGCCATTGTGACCCAATGCCAAATTTGGGACATGACAAATCCTCCCTTCCCAATATTGCTTTTCCTCAAGCAATTTCAAACATGGGTTTTGAAGAACCTGCTTTCTATATAATTCTTTGAAGTTGCCACTGAGTTGCCCAACTTTGAGTCTTCGAGCTTCCATGAATATTTTAGAGAGGAACCACCATGATTGATGCTGCACTACTCTGATTAAAATCACTTTATTAAGTGGGTAATCCATTACCCATACTACTTGTTTCCCCAAAAAATTGAAACCATTGAGACTAAGAATTATCCCAGGGTCCCATTGCTTGTATTGCACTCCAACAATTAGAAGTGCTCTCCAATTCATAGTTCCTGGATCCCATTTTCTTGTATGCATTCTTACAAACATCATGATTACATAATATATATCATCAAAGTACATAACAACATAAGGAAAATGTACATCAAGAAGATGCTTCATCAAAGAGTCATGAAAGTGCTTATACCTCCAGGCAAGTAGACCACTATTTTCCAAGTGCATACAATCAACAAGTAACCAATCAAATCTGCTCCAATGACATAGGTGAGGATCCCATGTCCTATAATGCTGCTCCAAAAGGATATGATATGCATCAAAATATTCAGACATGTATTCTTTCATCCAAGAAGTGAATGAAGAATCTCCACTAAAATATGAACCAAATAGTGAGCAGAAAAAACAAGGAGACTTCAAATGACTCAAAGAAGTCTCACCCATACATCCATGAATGTGAGAATCATAAATATATAACAAGGTATGTGGCTTCCAACAAAAATATTCTTCAATCATAAATCTATTCACCCAAGTGTTGGATGAAGTTCCTCCAACATCAAATGAACCAAGTGTTGAGCAAGAAAAACCATGAGTCTTCAAGTGACTCCAATGCATATCATAGGTGCATCCATGTAGATGTGCATCATCATAAAGTGACAAATTATGCTGCTGCAAATGGGAATAAGAATGTGCTCCAACCATGTCATCATAAAAGGTAAATCTAGGAGTTCCATACTCCTCATGTGGCACCATAAAAAAGAACCCTTTCACCCATACTTCATTGAGACTAATGCTGCAAAACATGGAATTGTAGGATGTAGGAGAATGAAATAACTCACCCAAATGATCAAAAAGTGCAAAAGTTTCATCATGGGAAGAATCCATATGGGTATTATCAGGCAACTCCTTCAAAAGTGTGAAACCTTTGTCATAGATTGGTTCCAATGTAGAGGAATCATGCTCTTCTTTAAAAATTGCATAACCTTCATCAAGAGACAATTCAAGTTCCTCTTCCACCACATCAAGTGTTTGGATCTCTTCAAGTTCATCTTCAAACACATAAAGAACATTCAAATTTACACATTTCTCATGATCCACCATCTCATGAGAATCCTCCAAACAATCTACCATTTGACAATCTTAACATAGGAGGAAAAACAAGTATCTTGCAACTTTTCAAGAAGTTGCTCATTTTGAATTGTGAGCTTATGATTATCCTAATTATTCTTCAAGTATGCATCATGTAACAATTCATTAAGCTCAAACAAATGGTTTCTATCAAAAAGAAAAGACATGAAATTACCTTTGATGTGGCACATTGCTCTTTGAATCTTCTCCATGTCTTCAAGGAAGGATGTTTCCTCCAGTGAAGTAGCTCTCCAACAAGAATTTGACACCAATGCTTGAGTGTAATGGAGAATGCTAAGGGACTCTTGGATCTTCTTTTCATTCATCTTTAAGGACCCTTCAAGAAAATGAGGATCTTGCAAATGAACCTCCTCATCTTCTTCCTTCTTGTTTGGACCAACTTCATGAAGCTCAAGTGGTGATGGGGAAGTTGATCTTGTTTCTTCTACAACTGCTACAAGGGATTCATTTTCATGCTTAGGGGAATTTTTTCTTGCAGCAATACTGTCAAAAGTGATCTCTATGTCACCAAAATAGAGGTGTGAGCACCCATCAGTAGGCACTCCTTCATAGTTCAAGCATCCATCAGTAGATGCTCCTTGATTCATGTCCAAGGTAGAATGTGTCTCGAATTGATCTTCAATATTTTCAATAGAATATTCTTCATGCTCTTGTGATGTCTCTCCCTTTTGCTCCTTCAAGCAAGTTGACGCATTTTGCCCCTTGTTTTCCATAGTATCAATATCTTTGGAATCTCTTTTTGAAGAATTCCCAAAAAGTATCCCCTAGATGGAAATAACTACATTCCCTGAAGCTTCATATTTTTCATTGATCTTTTAACTCACACAAATATGATACTCACTCCAAGGTCTTTTACAATAAGGGCATAAACCTTTCTTCACTAACTCCACATCTTCATTTTTGGGCCTATTTGCAAAAATATGTTCAGCATAGTACTCAAAAGACATGGTATTTTGTGTACCTTCCTTGTACAAATCAAGATATTCCTGATATTTTTGATATTGTTGGGGCAAGGTTTTATATGTTGCTCTCCACATTTGTAACTCATCCATAGCATTATCCTTTGGTGGTGTGACATACTCATATTTATCATACATAGGTTCATAATAATAATCCTCATTCCTCTTGAAATTGTAAGAAGTGTTGCATGATGGCACCACTTCCTCAACCTGTTGGTGTCCATTTTGTCACTATTTTTGATCACCAAATCTACTCTGAATGGCATCATTCTCACCATTTTTGATATAATAAGTTATTCTTTCAGCCATTCAGACCATCAAACAGACTAGGTATGCATGTATTTGTTTATCATATGAATTTTGATCAAATCTCGCTATATTATGATTTATTAATGATTAAAGTGACAATTCCAGACATACATGGCATTTAGTTTTGATCTATAGGCTGTGGTTTCTCAAATGATATTCCATTCAGTTTGCGTGTTTATATTGCTAATGTTTAGCCACATCCAGCCCATCATTCAGCCTTGCATTCAACTTGCAAAATCCACGATTGGCATATTTCTGGATATTAAAGACAAAAACAGGTACGTGGGTTCTGTTATCCACGTGATGGTTATGGCTGATAAGCTCTTGTTCTGGAAGATTTTCCTTCTTGCCTTCCAAGCTCGACAGCACATCATACCTCCACGTCAACACTGCATACGCCAATTCTCTCGCTCGTTCAGCCTGGTATCACGCTGCCTGTTCACGCCAACGTTCTAGAGGAGTCTGTTCGCCCACGCTCAGTCTGCCAACACGCCACCTCTCTGCCCATGTCAAAGGAAGATCAATGTTGCAGCAGCATTGTGAAGGAACCGACCCCGTGAAGCCTGGTGGATGATCCCTGCGCTGTCACGCATCACTCAAAGCAGTCGTTTGCAGTCATAAAAGCCTCTATTTTTAGAGAGGTCGACTCTGTCGACCTTCTCTCCCACTGTAAATGTATAAATAGATGCTTTGTATAGAGAAAGAGAGTTAGTCTTTAGTTGGAAAAGATCATTAGATTAGCAGATAGTTTGTAGAATTTGCAGTAGATAGCAGACGCTTTTGTAATTGTCTCAGTTAATGGAAGTTTCAATTTGTTGATGCTCTGAGTAACTAATCAGTTTAGCTTTCCATCTTTGATTGTTGGGAAGGGCCCCTCATCAACCAGAGGTTTTGTTTATGTTTTTCTGCATTTTCTTTTCTGCAAATAGTTAGTTTATTTTCCTATATATGTAATTAATTTCATTTTCCTGTATATGTTATTTCTTTCTTCTTTGTAATTCATATTGTGTTGCTAATTTAATCTGTGTTTCCAGAATTAGTAAATGGTCGACCAAGCATAGCTTTGATAGTTTAATTTCAGTCTTTTGTAATTAGATAGGTTGTTTTCTAATTTCCTGCAATTAGATAGGACTTAGTTAGTTGTTGTTTCCAGCTTAGTTTACAATTAGAATCATTTTCATTAGCTTCTTCTTTGTAGCTGTAGGTTAATTCTATCCTTCGTCTCAATCTTGCTTTAGCATATCATATAAATAGTTCATCTCTCTAAATAACAATTAGAATAGGTTGCTTCCTATTATCGTAGCTTCTCAACAAGTCTTCTCACCGACTTCTTTGCGTTGTAGGTTCATCTGCATTCGCTAGTTGACGTTAAGATCATCAGAATTTCTCCTTTTCCTTAGTTTAATTTGTTTTTCCTCCATTCGGACTGTCAATCGGACAATCATCCGGATCGTCGTTCAGACTTTTATTCTTTCTGCACTGTTTTATGCTTATTTTGAATTTAGTTTCTTAGGTTCTTTAATTGTAATATTTCTCTCTTCTAATTAGCCTTCTTAACCATAATTAGGCCCCTGCTTTATATTCTATAAGAGTTTTTAATCCAGTTTTGTCAATATTCTTAATCTCCTTCTCATTTTCCTTCACTTCGTTTTTACTGTCTTTTGAGTTATGTCATTTATAATTGTTTTACTAATATGTCGCTGTTTCATAATTTATCAGTTTTATTCTTAGTCTAGTTTATTACATGTTTTTAAGATCTAGTTGAGATTAGAATTAATAATTTCATTCTCCAAGTTATCTAAATTTCGACGGTTTCCTTGTTAAAGCATAGGATCAGTTTCTCGTTCAAACAATGAAGATGTTCATGAAATAGAATTTGGATCAGAAGTAAATATCTTTATCAAGTTTTCTACTTGCTTCTATATAACATATCTTTATCAAGTTTTCTACTTGCTTCTAGATTTTCATTAGCTTTATATCATTTTGCTTATGGATAGAAGATAGATCATAATGTTTAAAGTTAACTGTAATTGGACTCTTTGTAGTTTACATCTCTTTATTGAAATTAGGTTAGATTTACTTCCGTTTTGTTTTGCTGTTACATTTGAAAGTCATTACGATTCATTCACTCCAATTCCTATCACATTTAACATACAACATCAAGGAGAATGGAATTAGAATTAGAAGCTTTAGTGTAGTCTTGAGTAGTTATTGAATTTATTAATAGTTTGTAGTTTTGCTTTGAAATCAATTTAGCTTTCTGGTTATGAAATTTACTATTAAGTTATTTCATAGACAGGTCTCTTATTTACAGTTGTCTCTAATTCCTAGATTAGAATCTGAAGAATTAATCAAGTAGTTTCCATTCTTACAAAAATAGTTTGATTTTTAATCAGTAATTTCCATTGTTTAATCATAGAATAGAGTAGTATGATTTAATACTATTCTGATCTATTAGTTCTTTTGTTATCTTTTTTCTAAAGTTTGACTCGGTTTTTTCATTTTGAAATATCTTTCTATGTTTTCTTTATTAAAACATTTCTAAGGTCTGACAAGTCGAAACTTAGGTGCCATTCTACCTTTGCATATACTTTGCCTCAAATCTAAGAATACCAACCCTGGTCGATAATTAAATATTTAGGTGTTTCTTTAAGACAGCTCACACACCTCAACACAACCCATTCACATTCTGCTTCATATTGTTCATAAGCATCTGCATATTCCTCATAAGATTCATCATAATAGTAAGACATGGCTGCAACTTATTCTTCAATGTATGATATTAAATCACAGGTGAAAGGACCATGCTCTGATACCACTGTAATGACCCTTTTTAAATTTTTTATTAAGATGACCAATTTTTCTCTCTTTTTCCCAAATTCGACCTTTGACTAGTTTTGATGCCTAGGTCTCCAATTTGCCCCAAATGATCCCAAATATTCTGATAAGGCATATGGATTATGTTAGAACATAAATATGTGTTTCAGGGATGCTTTTGGACCTTAAAAATACTTCTGCAAGTCCTCTTTCAATTCTGGCCAATGTAGGGAACTTTACTAGTAATTTCCCTTTGACTAGTATTGGTCTCTAGGTCTCCAATTGGCTCCAAATGCCTTCAAATATTCAAGGAAGGTGTATGACTGATATTTTTACTTTATTATGATGTTCATGGATGATTTATGACCATTAAAATACTTCTTCAAACTTATTTAATGTTCTGGACAAAGTATGGAATTTAACTAGCAATTTGAGGTTCAAATTCCCCCAGGGTAAGTTCTGAAAGTGGCTCTCCAAATGCCTCCAAACCCACTCAAAATTTTGAACAGAGGTAGGGTATGTCTAAGGGACATTATTTAGGTCTCATGTGAACCATTAATCAGCTATTAAGTCTGTTCTAAACTTCTCCCCAACAACAAAAAAAATCACTAATTCGACCCTTGGGGAAATGGCACCAAATCTTCCCCAAATGTAAATAAACTGAGTAAAATGACTTCAAAGGCTTAAGTAATGAACATGAAACTTGTATAATACATAATTAAAATTCTATTCATAAATAAACCATTAGTATTTTACTTATCCATTCGAATCCATCAACATTACATTGGTTCACAACAAGGTAGTGGGGAAATGGCACTGTTCTTTCATTAAAAATGAGATTTATACATTTCTACTTGGAATTTAGACCTGAAAATTTATGGAGATGAATAACAGAGTATTTAATTCATATTAAAAAAGAAATGGGGCATGAAAATCTCCCCTAAAGAGTACAATAGCTTATCAAAAATGCCCTCCCTCAAGGATCAAGAATATGCCATGAAAGCTGGAAATGGTTGAAGGACTGAGATGCACTAGAAGAAACCATGAGCTTCCCTGTAGCTTACACCTGCAAATAAAGACTCCATTAAATCTCCAAATGAAAGGTCTGAATGGCCTTTCCAATTACCAACTTGGATGGGAATCTTTCACCCTCAAAATTGGCTAAGGCAAGAAATTAGTCATCCACTAGCTCTCCCTCTTCACAAATGCAATTGAAAATTTCTCAAATGATCAAAAGATGCTATTATTCTTCGTTCATGACTTTTATAAAATTCTAATGTCCTCCATGGGTCGAATTCATTCCAAGAGACTCATGCCAACTCAAGTTTGGTAGAGATTCCAAAGAATGCCACTTGTACAACAATTCCTAGTTTCCCACTTCCACCAAATCACATGTGGAAGCATCTTAGATGCCCTAACTCCCTTGAGCACCCTATGGGAGGCTATTTTTAGCCCTAACATGCCACATATTCATATGTCAACCTTTAGGTCCTATTTGTGTCATAGGTGTCATAGCATCTTCATCATTGTTGTCATAGAGCTAGGGAATCTAGCCCAAGTGTCCCACTAGCTCCAAATTGTCTCTTCGTCTTCCATGGGAGTTAACATTCCTCTATATTTCGACCTTGGATGAGTCATGCCATGAATAATACCTTTTGAATTCCCCCAAGTATGTTACCATTCACCTTGAATTCGAATTGGTGAGAAAATGATGCCAAGTGTAGTGGGGAAATCTAGCCATATGTGGGTCCCACTTCCTCCATGTTTCTTCATGATCAAATGACACTTTGATTTTCACTTGTATATATTTATTTAGATCCTTTATTAAATATTTATTCCATTCTAATGTTCAGACATCATTTATTATCCACCTTATTCAAAATCCCAAAGCTTCCACCCCAAACCTAGGAAACTAGTGATTTTCCTCCTTGGCAATTATTTGACCTTTAGCATCAATTTGATAAACTCTCATGAATATGGCCAATGGGCTTAGGCCATTGTGACCCAATGAAAAATTTGGGACATGACAAGGGGCAGTTTCAAACCCCCCTTGTAGAGGTCTATAGGGGCGGTTGTGAACCCCCCTCGTATAGTCCTATAGGGACGGTTTGGAACCCCCCTTGTAGAGGCCTATAGGGGCAGTTTAGAACCCCCCTCGTAGAGGCTTATAGGGGCGGTTTTGAACCCCCCTCATAGAGGCCTATAGAGACAGTTTGAAACCCCCGTCGTAGACACCTACAGGGGTGGTTTGTAACCCCCCCTAAAAATCCATCTTACAAACCTTTGGGGGCGGTTATGAACCCCCCTCATATAAACCTACAAGGGGGTTTTTGAACCCCCCCCCCCCCCCCGTTGTAACATAGAAAGACTATTTTGAACCCCCCTCATAGTGACATATGAAGGCGGTTTAGAACCCCCATTGTAGCAACATACAAAAATGGTTTGAAACCCTCCCTATAGCCATAATAAATCATAATAAAATATATTTTATTAAAAATACCAATATTGCAATATCATTAGGGCATGGAGGAATCGAACCACCAACCTCCTTCTTGTAAGGCAGGTGCTCTTCCATTGAGCTAGAACCCTTTAAGAATTGGGGAAAGGAGAAATATTAATACCAAGATTGCATCATATGTAATTCTAATAAAAGACAATAAGATCTAAATACAACCATGCTTAAAATCTAATTTATATTTCCAAATACAACCATGCTTAAAATCACTCATCAGCTACCTACATGCTCATATCTATTTTCAAGGCACCTAAACATTTTAAAAAAAATGGGAAAAACACAACAAAGATTATATTCAATGAACACTATCCATCAAGCCAATGCACTAATCTATAAATAAATATGCCTCAAGCTCAATAAATGCATTGGGTAGCTCTCCAACTTCTCAAAGGACTTGCCCCACAATCCTGTCAACACGTGTCAGTGTGGATCTGTTGTTGTACCCACACCAATAAGGCCTCCAGGAACAACAAACTATATAGAAAGTTGGTATTACGAATTTACTTTATGCTTGCACACTAGAATTAGAGCTTGAAGTGGTGACAAGAGCTAGTTCCCAACCAATGGCTCCATTTTGAATATCTTCAGCATTGTTTAAAGATGAAATTTCAAGAATTATATCTTCAACATTGTTTAAACATCACGTTTGAATTTTAGAAGAAAATAGTAACATAATATAATGTCTCTTTATTGCATTGAGTCAACCGCAAATATAGACAAACGACTAGATTAATAGTTAGTTAAAAAGTAACAAGTCTACAATAAGGTTTGATGTCCAGGACATCCATAACTTTGAGATTTATGAAAAAAGTCAGTTTACATTAAAATGATGTCTAATTGATCCAAAAATTCTTTATCAAGTTCCAAAGCAACTCAAAATTCCCACAATAATAATAACGAAGCACTTTCTAGAAGAAGGTACCTTTTGTAGGTTGTGGCAGTTTTCAGTTTTGAGGAAATGCCATTTCATTCTTTAACTGCTTCAAAATATCTTCCATTGTATATTCATGCCACCAATTTCCTAGCATATATAAGAGTATCAGTTCTGCTTGTAGTGTTTATATTTTAAAAGGTGAGAGCAAGGAAATTGACAAGCAGAAACAAAAATGAAAAAAATTGGACCAATAAAGTGTTCCCAATTGAAAATCCCAAGGAAAGATGGAACTACTTGTAAAATCTTGTTGATAGGCAACATGTATTGGTTGAGAAAGAAAGTGTGTGATAATATGATATATTTAATATTTCATGTCCAAGAATAAGCCAAGACAATTCCAATATCCAAAACATTAATAGAACACTCCCTCCTGAGATTTGGAACCTTCACTGGTTGGACAAGTCAAACTAGGAAAAGAGCTTGCAGTTCATAAAACTCAAATAGTATTTGCAACTATCATGTTCGAAACTAAAAATTCCAAAACTAAAAAACCCAAGTTTCTTAAAATTAGAGCCAATTCTTACCACCCCAGTTTCCTGATTCACACTTCATGTGTATCCGGATGTAAAACCTTGCAGTTGGAGGAATTTCAGGATAGTCCTTGTCACAAAATAGTGTCACTTGATAGATCCGACCTTCATGCACAGAAATCAACATTGTCAGGAGATGCATCTAACCTTTTACACAGTAACTATGACTACAAGAACTAGAATATATGTACTCACAATAGCTAGTACTATGTCCTAGTTCAAATTTCAAATAAATGTCAATCATTTAACAACTTAAATAATTAAAATAAAAGTGATCTCATTGGAATGAACATGAAAAAGGAAATATATTGTACCTTATGAGGCCCAATAATAGTGCTAGTCCAGGAGCACATGCATATGTCATCTCCATCATCCATCCCATAAATTATAGTTCCATCACCTATACCTTTCTCTCCCCTCTCAAGTTCTTCCAATAGTCTAAAGTTTTGGGGGATTGGAACACATTAGACAAATTTCATTATATTTCCATGAAAATGCCGAATAGAAAGCTCATAAAATAATTATTTGCAAAGCATCCAATTTAGTATATTCATAATAACCAACTACAAATAGTATTCATCCTATTCTAATGCAGTTTTGATTTGATATGCAATATATTATTTAAGAATAATGTCATAATTCTATCCCAAGATAGGTGAGAAATAAAACTCCACTTGAACATAAAGTCGGAATTCAAATCTTTCACATTGTTCAACATTGTCTATGTATGCAATCTACTGTAAACTGTCTGTTCAAGTTTTATTGTGATTTTTTTCCAAAGGAGATGTGATTGATCTAGTGAGGGATGAAGCTATCAATATGATTTATCTACCACATCGCAAGAAAGACATCAAGTGGGTTTGAATGACTATGATCTCTACAAACTAAGATTACTGGCCTTACCTCTTACCCAGCATGATCTCTTATGTGCCATGATTGGTCAATTATCATGGCACTCTCTCTTTGCATTACAAAATAATATTATCTCCTAAGTTCATGTTTAAGTAGTATAATCATTAATTCGCCGATAAAAAACTTTTTTTTTCCCTTGGAAAAAAAACAAAATTTTGATTCATCTTTCGAGAGCAAAATTTACAATAATGTCTACACTCTTTGAGAGTGTTAATGATCTCTGCAGATCAAGAGTAAAAACTATGACAGTTACTACATACATGAAGCTGTTCCAAAAACAAAATAGGACCATCCGAAAGATCCAAAATGTCTTAAATATAACCAATGATTCCTGTAGCCGGGAGAATCGTAACCAATATATGCAGTAGTTCTTTTGAAAGCAAAATAAATGCCAACTATGTATAAATAACGGAGTTCTGATACTGTTCTGATACCATTCAGTAGACATATAAACCAAAGATCCATATAACCTGTATAGAAATATAATGTTCCATTCCTTCAGTGCAATGTGATATAACAGCTTGACTTCATTCTATGAAAGGCCTGTGATAGTATTCACTGACCAAGCCACCATCAAATTCCTTAATTTTCCACTATCCAATTCCCAACAACAAACCCGCTTTTGATGCTCGGTCCGCTTCCTCGTTATTTTCCCTGTACACAGTGTGCATGCAAGTTGTCAAAAGAAGCAGTAATGACCCGGATAGAGGCCAAAAGATTTGAGAGTCTACGATTGAAACATAGCTGAGTTCCTTCCATCAATTTGATAACATTCAGTGAATCTCCAAAAAGATTGACATACCGGCATCCCATCTCAGCAACAAAGATGACAAGATATTTAAGGCTCAAAATCTCTACTAGGTTGTTACTTCCAACCCCCAAACCCAGAGACATTTGAAAATAATGTGAAAGTGTAAGATAGAGAATGGATCCCCCCCCACAATAATTATTTTGACAAGCCCCGTCAAAAAAACCCCATGGTTGGGAGCGATCGATATCCAAAGGAAAAATATTACGAACATTGTCTCCAAGATTGATCCATTTACTGGACAAGAAAAACCCACAGCAGTTCATAGCCGTTTGTGCAGGGATACACATAGTGTTCATGAACACACTTTTGTTCCTGGCTAGCCAGACACCCCAAATAACAAGAAGAGGGAGAGCCCGATATCCCCGAAATGACTGGTTCAGAAACCATTGATACCAATCCTCCTCCACAGAGGCCCCATTCCATAGAAAGTTAACATGCAGAATCCTGGATACAAAAGTCCAGACAATGTTAATGTAATTGCATTGAAGAAAAATGTGACCAACCGATTCCTCTTCATGACGACATAGAGTGCACCAGCCCGGTCCATGTTTGTTATGTTTCTATAAGAAGTCCCACGTTGGTACCCTGTTTGAAAGAGCACACCACATAAAAAGCTTGGTCTTATGTGGACAAGGAAGTTTCCACACCTTCGGCCACCACTACATAGGCTCTCTCATATTCCTCTCTGCACTAATCCCGAGATAACCCGATTTGGGAGTGTAACATCCCGATGGATCCCCATCCCAACATAGTTCATCTTCTGTTTCACCCAATGAAATGTGATCCACAGAAAGTGCTTGAATACACCTCACCAAATCACCTTCCTCCTCTACCCTCAGACCAAAAGAACTGGCCTGAAGCCAGGCATGTCGCCCTAGGATAAGTTCCTCCGGATCAACAAGTTGATGGAGAAAAATAACGCCCCTACGACCAAGAGTAGCAATAGTCCCTTCCAACATCAAGTGCTGTAGTTCACAACCCATCCACGGGTCCCGACCTATGCAGATCGAGTGGCCATTTCCAACATCCCAGGCCAAATCACGTTCAATAATGTGGAAAGATGCAACCAAAGCCTTCCAGATTACCGAACCCATGATGTGAGATGTAATTGGATTTCAGATCCAAGATTCAAGTGACTTAGGAATAATATATTTTTGAATCATAACCCGGGCCCAAAGTCCTCCAGATTTGATCAGACGCCAACCACACTTAGCAGCTAAAGCCTTGGAGAAGGAGTAGATGTTCTTTAGTCCCCACCCTCCTAATGCTTTGGGCATAGAAATACGGTCCCACTTAACCCAGGGAGCAACAAAAGAATCACCCTTACCGCTCCATAGAAAATGAAAGCACAGACGCCTTGCTTGATCCATTATACCCCGGGGGATCTAGGCAAGAGACATCCAATAAACTGGGATGGCCTCCAAAACAGACTTAACAAGGATCAATCTCCCAGCTCGAGACAACCACTTGAAGCTCCAGCATTTCAATCTTTTTTCAAGTTTTTCAATCAACCACTTCCAATCCTGTTTCAAGTAATTACCAGGTTTTAGATTAAAGCCCAAGTACTTCAACCCATTCTCTAATGAAAGGTGTAAGAAGGGAAAAAATTGTGTGTACACCAGAAGTTCCTTCTCATTCAACAAGTTGGTAGACAAAGTAGACTTTTCTGCATTAATGTCCATCCCGGTAGCCTGGGAAAATAAATCCAAGATCTCTTTTAACCTGTTCCTGTCCCAACGTGAGCCTGAGCAGAAAATGAGGATATCATCAACAAAAAGCAGATGAGTGATAAAAAAACCCGGAGCTAGATGAATTCCTGCAAAATGACCCGCCCTCTTGGCCTCATGAATAGCCCTGCTCAACCCTTCCGCCACCAGCAAAAAGAGTAGTGGTGATAAAGGGCACCCCTGACGTAACCCCCTTCCTGAGTGGAAGAAAGGGGTAGCAACCCCATTGATAAGCACCGCAAAGGATACAGTAGTTATGCAGCTCATAACCCACCTGATGAAACTGATGTCAAAACCCAGATGAGTAAGAAGTAACCGCAAATAGAGCCAACTGACTTTATCATAAGCCTTAGATAGATCAATCTTAAGAACCGCACCTTTTAAATTTAAAGATTTAATACTGTGTAAACCTTCCTGAGCGATACCAATAGCTTCATGAATCTGACGTCCTTCCAAGAACCCAAATTGCTCCTCTAAAATATGTGTAGAAAGAATAGACTTAAGGCACCTGGAAATAACTTTTGTGACTATTTTATAGACACAATTGCAGAGTGAAATTGGTCGAAAATCATTCAGTGAGGAAGGTGTATCAACCTCTGGAATTAAGGCAATGAAGGTAGAGTTGAAACTGGCTGGTATCTTGCCTTCCAATCGAGTGTCTTCAACCAATCTTAGTAGATCCTCCCCAATAAAGTCAAATAAGCCCCAAAAGAATTCAATCGTCCACCCATCAGGCCCAGGACTTTTATCTTTCTGGAAGCTAGAGAGGAATTCTTTTAGTTCATCAGTTGTTACTATCTCCATCAACTTCCTGTTATCGACCTCTTTCACAAACCTAGGGAACAATTACGCAACCCGAATGACTTCTTCAATGTTAACCCTCCCACTAGCTTTGAACAAATTTTGAAAATGTTGAACACCCACATCTGCCATCCCATCAAATGTATGATGTTCATTTCCCAATTGATCCTGAAGACTCCAAATAGTGTTAGCAGATCTTCTTCCTTTAGCATAAGCATGGAAAAATTTAGAGTTCTTGTCACCACTTTCTAACAAAATAGCCTTGGTCTTCAGACGCTAGGTCTCCTCCATCTCCGTGAGGATGAGATTCCTCTTGCCTTCCAGATGAGCTAACGAAAGTTTAGTCTCATTGGTTAGAAAACCCCCTCTGGTTCCTAAAGAAATGGTTGCAATTTCTGCTTCAATAAGTGTAAGCTCATGATCGTCCTGAGTTCTCTTGTCAGCCGCCCATTGCTTAATTGGTCGTTTCAGGTTTTTGATATTTTCAGCAAACTGGAAAGCAGCTGTAATGTTACTATCAGATCTAAAAGGAACCCAGATTGACTGAAATAAAGTAAAAAAGCTTGGATCCTTCAACCAAGTTTTGTTGAACTTCAGAGGAGATGGCGGCTTCACCGGGCCATCCCTAATCTCAAGAAAAATAGGCTCATGATCGGAACACCCACCAGAACCAACCCATTGACGAATGTGAAAAAAAATCTCCACCAGATGATCTGCCAGTAAGAATCTATCCAACAGTTTAGCCACCCGATCCTCCCCCACCCGTTTGTTACGCCAGGTGGGTTTTAAACAGACAGGTTCAACATCAATCAGATCACCTTCAACCAGCTTTGTGATAAAAAAATCCGTGAGTGGATCAACATGTGCATGAGGACCCCAAATATCTGCCTTCCCCAAAGTGAAATTTACTTCCCCCCCCAGAATAACAGAATCACCCTTAATCAAATCTTTATTCAACAACGATTCCCAGAATGGAATCCTATTGCAGTAAGGGCCATAAATGTTAACAACAGTAAACTCTCGATCAAAATCAAGGGCATGAAAGGAAATCCCTAAAGTCGATTCCATCCCCCAGAAATTGGTAACTTTGATGCGTGCCTCGCGCCACCCCACAACCAAACCTCTAGAACGCCCTCGAGCATCCGAAGCTTCAAAATTCCAACCCGAGAACCAACCATTCAACTTAGCAGACACCTCAATGCCCTCCCCCATAGTTTCTTATAACCAAAGTAAATCCGGATGCTCAAGTTCCAACACCCGCCACAACGCTGATCTTTTAGAGGGACCAACAAGACCCCGACAATTGAAGGACATGATCTTCATCAGCTACCCTTTCTATGGTCCTACATAGCTCTAAGTGCCCTTTCAATGGAGAGTTGTTTACCTTCCAGCATGTTCGAGCATGCTCTGGATTTTGCTTTGGAAATGAATGATTTACGACCATGAACTTTAACCAAACTACCCTTAACTTTCCCAATACCTCCAGACGAGGGTTTGGTAGTGGAACAGAGAAAATGACCCGACTCAGATGAACCAATGGGGGAATGTGGCAGATCCACAAAGACAAAGGAAACAAGGGAGACATCCGATATAGGCCCATCATTTGAGGACACAGAGTCAAGAGCCGATACCAGAGGGGGAGATAAAGTAGCTAGGGTACTAGGAAGTATGGGTGGTGGATTGATGTGCAAGTTTTTAAGACCATCCAACCAGTCGAGCCCAGGTATGGTTAAGTTCTTAAAACATAAATTAAAATAAGGATAGATACAGGGAGAAGAAAAAATACCAGAAGTAGAAGGCGCCGATTTTAAGAGAAATTTCTACATCCCGCTACCAGTCTCCGAAGTCTGTGGTATGGGAACAATCATATCCATCTCCACAACAGAGGACGAAATAGGTACTTCAACTTCTTCAGCTTCTTCAAAAGGAATGGTATCATCTTCCGAAGAGACAACCACTGGTAGCTCAAGTACATGGGCGGCCGAATCTCGAGCCTCAACCCCTAGTACATCCCCCAAAACCTCACCTGCACCAGTCCGATGAATAAAAGAACCATTCAAATTTCTCAGGGGAAAATGACAATTAGTGGCCGAATGACCATAAGCATGACAGCGGCGACAACGGAAAGGCACATTTTCATAGTCGAGCAATTGTGGGAATACATAGGGTCCCCACCGAAGATCCATTCCATTAGCTAATCCATCCCGCACATTAATGCTAACCAGAATTCTTGCAATTTTTTGTATATGTGTAGTCCTTAATGAGAAATCAACGTCCAATTATGTGCCCAAGATATTACCTATGTTCCGAAAATGTTCCTCAGCCTAGTAGTGCAACGGAAGCCCAGGTAAACGAACCCATAATGGAATGGTATCCATCCGTACTCGGCTGGCATCAAAGAGAGGGTTCCATGGTTTCAGAAGAAAAGGCACATTCACTAAATGCCAGTTCTTGCCCAAAGTCTAGAGTACATGTTCTTCAGTATTGAAATTAAAAGCAAACCACCCACCTACAAGCGCCACCACATGTGGGACATACCCAAGCTTCCGAAGCCATACTCGCGACGCCCAGTTAATCACAGTTTTGATAGCCACAGAGCACTCATATACCTTCCCAACCAGCATTGTCTTGGTCATCAATAAGATCTGTTGAAACCCTATATCCTCACCCAAAGAATAGTTAGGTGCCTTGCCGGTATTCTTAAGCCACTTTCGACGAACCTTGCTCTTGGACGATGCCTCACCATCAGAACTGCCACTACCCCACCCAGTAGGAAAATACTTACCCTTCCCCACGGGAGGACTAGGACTAGGGAAACCACACTGATCAACAAAACTGAGGAAACCAGCAATAAAACCGAAAATGGAAGAGGATGGTTCAAGCGCCAAGGTTACCTCCGGAACCAGGGGGTTCCCACCAATAACAGTACCCACCTCGCGCAAGCCCAATCCAATACCCCTAGAAGAGTTCAAAAAGTCAGGAAGACTGCTGAGACTTGACGGTGACCCAACCGGTGAAAATAAGGGAGCATGATCACCCGGAAAACCCCAGATGCTTGAATCCTTACCATTTTCCTTCAAGATCCCATCAAGAATAGAGGCAAAAGGTCCGTCGGTTCTATCGTTCTGTAGATGTGGTGTGACAGAGCCTTCCCCCACCGTGAAAACAGGATGTTGAACATCATATAACTGTTCATTCCCAGGACCACAACCAAAACCAGCACCGACCACGTCCTGAGGACTGCCAGGTGGCGATACCCAAATATCAGATGGCGCCAAAAACTCACAACCATAGTCGAGAAACTCCTCCATTGCCAAAATAATAGAGAGTAGTAAAAACGGTAGAAAGGGAAGAGATTAGGTTAATGTGAAACAAGGTTTTACCACCATAACTTACTAGCCAAGGGGATGAGAAGAAGACCGTGTGGAGCATTCACCTCGATAATTGTGCCACAGGCCTGACAATGACAGGCCTACAGCCGACCTGCCATCATCAGAAACCCTAGTATCATCCCATGAACTCTAATTCTACCTTCTAAAACAAACAGTGTTAAAACCCGCCGATAAAAAACTTAGTTTTGCTTAATTCGGCTTTCCCTTTATGCCCAATGTTAAGTTCCGTGGCATGACCATGTGTTGTCTCTATGTGCTGCAGTACCTTGGTGTCTTCACATTTCATACTCAGATGCATGTCTTTGTGGCCCTGATACCATGTCAGAGAACCACATAAATATGTAGGGAATGATACAAGCTAGAAAATGAGGTATAAGATGTAATTGCTTTATTAAAAGGCTTACCAGATTGTCATATTTATTAAACGGGAGACATACATTGAGTATGTTATGCAACTCCCCAAATACCTTTACAGTAATTAATACCTTAAAATTATTATACATTATGACATGGCTATATAACATAACTGGATAGTAAAGTGTAATGAAAAAATTCCCAAGTAATTATTTTGGCCATTATATCTAACAATCATTGAGGTTTTGGGATAAATTAATTTGGATGCAGACTTGTGGAGCTGGGTAGGGATCAAACATAGTTTGTTGTTTCTAGAAAACAAATGTGATGTTTGGCCTAGTGAGTTACTAGTAATAGCTAAAATTGCAGCGAAAACTAGGACTGTACCCAATTTACGTAGTAGGGAGATATGTTTGTCAAAGTCTACCTTCCACTAGTAAAGTCAATGTCCCTGAAAATACATCCATGGCCCCCAGCTTGGAACTTCATTATAATGCCTTTTGTCAACACAATGAAATAGAAAAAGGCCCTTGGTGAGATTCCAGATGCCCATGAATTTCTGACTGCCAACTCTCCCTATCTAGGACATAGTGATGCCGGATTGTGGTTCCAGCAATAGTTCATTCCTTATTAGAATGACCTTGCTGCAAGTTTGCTCAATCTAAAAGACCCGAACCTGTTCTAAAGTTTTCTTTACAAGCTGCTGATTGGTTTCCATTGTAGACCATGAGGATGAATAACTTGGAGCCTAAAGACTCTCTGGATGCCATGGTTGCTATACTGGTGTGTATCTATAGTCATGTAAACCTGCCTCTTGAAGAGCTGCTACCAGCTTCTCTTGGCCTACCCAAACATTCTGCTGACTCTATTGTTCCAGGCCTCCCTCAACATACTGTTGATACTGCTGAAGAATCTAGTTTGGGGACCCAGGTGGAATCTGTTGATGGTGTCCATTCAAGGACTCAAATTTCTGTTAATTTATTGTTTTGTATAATTTCATTTTTGTTCAACCAATATGTAAGTGTAAATCTGCAAATTTATGAGCAGGTCTAGCTTTGAACACTCAGCAGTTTTGTGGATTTGTTCTTCCTTTCTGCTAAATCTAGACATGAACTGCTATTTTGATAATATAAAACAACCGTTGTTTTGAAGGAGAAAAGAAGTACTATATACTACATTGTCATATGTAGATCATTACCTTCATACTTTGCAATGGATTGCTGAAATATAGGATTAGCCTGCACCATTTTGAAGAAAACTCGGAACTAATGTGTATCACTTTTTATTGTTAATTAGTTATAATCTAGAAGTGACAAACCAAATATTTGGAGCTAGTTTTTAACCAATTACCTTGCGTAAGCATTTGAATTTGGTTTCGTTTGGATGGTCCACAAAATTCCTGACAACAAATCAGAAATGTAGACCAAAATATGATTCAAATGGAACAAAGTAAAGCCATTTTTCAATCTTGCTGTAAATCTGCAAAGTAGAATTTAAGTATTTACCAACACCAAATTTCCTATATACAAGAAGCTAATAGAGGAAAATTTTTTTAGCAACTCACCTTATAATAGTGAACAAAGTTTGAATAACATGAGAAATTTCAACAGATGGCTGTGAAGAACCTGCAACAATTAATTAATGAAAATACACGAGATAGCATAAATAACAGAACTTAGAATCGCTTTTATTGATCGCAGGCCACTTCGAGGGGGAAACCTCCTTTGAGCAAGCTCAATACAAATAACTTCATGGTACCTTCATTGGTTTCAACACAAACTTATATACTAAGTCTAGGCGCCAATACCATGGGTCAATACCATGTGTCAATACAAACCATGGGCCAATACAAACTATGGATCAACAATTACTACGGGACGACTTACAAAGCATATGCGTCCAACAACAATAAGACAAACTATGGATCAACAAATACTACGGGATGACTTACAAAGCACATGCGTCCAACAACAATATACTAACAAAGTAAATAAAAGGGTTGACATGAGTTCCTAACATCCCCTCTCCCTTAGAAAAAGCTTTGTCCTCAAAGCTTTAGATGTGGAAATTGATGCAGAATCTGAAGGAGTGGTTCCCCTGTAGCATCCTCTGGTTGCATTCTGGGCCACTGACGCCTTGTGAGTTTCAGGGAGGGTTGCTTGGAAGGCTATAGATGAAGAAGAACCATATCAACAATGTGAAAAGTGCGCTCAGAACGGTGCTGATCAGCTTGTTGTTTCAGTCGAATTCTTGCCATGTGAAGATTGTCCTGCAGAATGAGAAGAATCTGATCGTGGTTTCGAAGAACCGAGTCAATTGCCTGAATTGGGGAGCTGCTGAGGGTGTATGGAAGGAGAATTGGCAGTGCCTGTCCATAGACTGCTTCATATGGTGTCTTTTTAGATGTGGTATTGTACCACTGGAGTGCTTCTAGGAAATCCATAGAAATAGTTGTCCAAATCTATGTAGGGATGGGCAAGGGTTCGAGTAGTCCCTAAAGGAGTGTCATTTCAATCTTGTTGCCTAGCAAGTATCATAGTCAACCACTATATGTTGAATTGTCATTCTCAATCCCTGCCAAAAGAAGTTACATTGTTCCCGGTCATACATTTTGAGGAACCCAGAGTGCCCTGCTGATGAAGAAGCATGGAGTTCATAGAAGAGATAGCCCCGTCGAACAGATTGCAACCAATTTGGAACAAGCAGAGAAATAGTTGTAAGAGAAACTGGGTCATCAAATGTGCGAGAAGGAGCATCTGCCACCATATTGTGCTTACCCTTCTTGTAAGTGATCGCATAGGCATAACCCATGAGTTGGATAACCCATTTCAGGTGTGCTGGGGAGGAGACCCATTGTTCCAGGAAATTTTCTAGACTCTGGAGATCAGTCTTGATGCATAAATAATTCCCTAACAGGTATGGCTGCCACTTCTGTACTACATGCAAAATAGCCATCATTTCCCGCTGAGATGTAGATGCGGCTAAATTCTTACCGGAAAGGTTTCTTGAAGGCGACAAGCCCACTGGTTCAAGAAGGACACCTGCACATCTATCCAAGGAAGTAGGGGAGACCGTTGATGGGTGCATCTGAATAGAATGGAGTTGAGCGATGACACCATGTGAATTCTTCTTAAGGATTTTTTCCAGGCGATGTGAACTGATGATGCAGAGAGACCCTTGTTGTAATCCCTTAAATTTGTGTTGTTTCCCATTGACTGAAAACTGCATCCAAAGTTCAGCAAAATCCCATAATATGGGGCCAAGTGTGCATAACCATTGAATGCCCAAAACCACATCACATCCGCCTAGGGACAAGGAAAACATGTCAGAGTGCAGGTTATGATCTTCCAGAGAGATATGCACATTGTGACACTTCCCCTTGCAAGGTAAGGTGCCCCCATTAGCAACCATGACTTCAAAGTTGGAGCAAGGATGGACAAAACAATCAGCATGTTTGGCGATCCGAGGGTCAATGAAGTTATGAGTGCTACCAGAATCAATGAGTATTGTAAGAGGAAGCTTCTTGAAGTAACCCCTGACCCGCATTGTTTGGGGGGTGGTGACGCCGGATAAATCATGGAGAGATATCTCTGGTTGTTCATCCTAGGATGGGGGGTCAATAAGCGGCTCCTGAATGTCGACCTGATCATCCATTCTATCTAGAGTTTCTTCACCAATTGTAGAGGCAGGTGGAGAATCCATATCCAAGAGATAGAGCTTTTGTTGAACACATCTATGTCCCTGAGTGAATTTCTCATCATAATTATAACAAAGCCCTTTTTCTCTGCGTGCCTGCATCTCTGGTTCAGACAAATACTTTATAGGAGTTGGTCGAGGAGCTAGCGGGATGGGAGGTCGTTGAGAACCCATATTTCGAAAGGGAACAAAAGTGGGTTTGGAGCGCTGTTGGGATGCAATCTTGTCTTCTGCCAACTTAGCCAACCCTAGGACTTCCATCATTGTGTTGGGACATAACATTTTAACCTCTGACCATATTTCATCCTTAAGACCACTGATAAAACAACTCCTGTAGAATTCATCAGACAATCCTTCTGTGTGATTGGATAGTTTCTCAAATTCGGTCTGATACTCTCTCACAGTGCCACTTTGATGAAGTTTAGTGAGTGCTCCGATGAAGTCATCAAA
Organism: Larix kaempferi; assembly: GCA_027924585.1. Lineage (NCBI taxonomy): Eukaryota > Viridiplantae > Streptophyta > Pinopsida > Pinales > Pinaceae > Larix > Larix kaempferi. The sequence continues at coordinate 24,295,977 of BSBM01000257.1, read as the reverse complement.
AGCACTAGGACCAAATTGTTGCAAAAGGAGTTGGCAAAAATCTGTCCATTTTGGCTCGTCATGAGCCTTGATGTACCAACGGTACCATTGAAGGGCTTCCTATTCCAAATGAAAGGATGCAAGTGGAACTTTTTGGACATCAAAAGTATTATGCAGACTGAAATACTGTTCTACATGATAGATCCATCCAGTTGGATCAGTACCATTGAAGTAAGGAAATTCAAGTTTCGGACCACGAAAATTGCTGGAAGAAGAGAACCCATTGGCTGCAGAAGATTCTTGTTGTCGGTTATTGTTCATGGCTGAATGGTGAAGATGGAGGCTGAGAAATTTTTCATCCAGATCTTGGAGTTTGGTTTAGATGGCTGCAAGTGCTTCCTCCATGGTTTTTGCTCATGCGTGGGTGACAATCATAACCAGGAGTTTTTTTGTTTTTTTGTTTTGTTTTTGGGAATGGATAGAAAAACAAAAACAAAAGCTTATTTAGTAAAGAGAAATTTGGATTTGGGAAAAACTCAGAGGGGTAATTGGGGTTTGACTAGGTTTTGGACACTTTTTGATGGACATGGAAGCAAAAAATGGGTATTTTAGAAGCGGGGTGAAAGAATGAGAAAATTTGCCAAAGAGGGACAAAGAAGCAGAAATAGGGAATGAACACGGTGGCAAAATTTGGAGGTGATTGGGTGAAAATTGAAGAAGTTATGGCAAACCCTAAAAATAGACAAATGTGAGATTTCTGGCTTTGGGAAGTGGAATTTGGGATAGGGTCCTCAGGAATGAAATATCCAGAATGGGATTGCAGGGGGTGTCAGTGAAGTTTCAGGGAAAACAGAGTTAAAACAAGGGAGATATGGCGAAAAAAACAGAATTTTATACTTTTTTTCTTCTTTTCAGAATGGATCTGAAACAGTTTTTGGAATGGATTGGAAACGATGAGATATGGAACGACTTAGAATGGATCGGAAATGACTAGATATGAAACGAATTTTAGAATGGATCTACAATTGGTGCGGAAGTGATTGGCAACAGATGGATCTGCAATGGCGCGGAAGTGATCGACAACAGTTCAACTGAAAATAGATATGGACCCCAGGTATGTTCGATTTCCTATCGGTTCAGGGGATTCACTCGGCCACCAATGCTGTTTGACAACTTGTGTATTGGGGCAGTACCCCTCACTCCACGGCTCAAGTAAAATTGATAACTGCTTTGCCACAAACGACAGCTCTTGGTTTACCTCACGGGTGGGAACTAGTCAATCAGGTAGGGGTCGTTGCCCTTTTCGCTGGCAGGTCCTCTCAATGGACCAGCTACGTCGGGGTTCCTGTGGTACTCCTCACAATGAGTTTTAGGGCTTATGCCCAAGTAGTTCCCATAGTTAAGCAAATAGGGATTATTCCCAGATCCGAAGCTGCAACAGATGCGAAAAAAAATATTTCGTAGAAATTTCACCCAGCGAGCCCAAGAAAGTGCTCTGATACCAGATGTGAAGAACCTACAATAATTAATTAATGAAAATACACGAGATAGCATGAATAACAGAACTCAGAATCGCTTTTATTGATCGCAGGCCACTTCGAGGGGGCAACCTCCTTTGAGCAAGCTCAATACAAATAACTTCACGGTACTTTCGTTGGTCTCAACACAAACTTATATCCAAAGTTTAGGCGCCAATACCATGGGTCAATACCATGTGTCAATACAAACAATGGGCCAATACAAACTATGGATCAACAATTACTACAGGACGACTTACAAAGCATATGCGTCCAACAACAATAAGACAAACTATGGATCAACAAATACTACGGGAGGACTTACAAAGCATATGCGTCCAACAACAATATACTAACAAAGTAAATAAAAGGATTGACATGAGTTCCTGACAATGGAACCTGAGACTTAAGTTTTTGAATGGTGTCTTGAAGATGCACAGAAGTAACAACTGTGGGTTCTTGAATTCTTCTCGAATATGCGTCTTCATGTTCTAGGTTCAACTGCAGGGATTCAAAATCACTTACAACAGGTTTGTTCAGTCTAGAACCAAGTGTGTCATGTTGCATTTCTGTAACAGAATTTCCATCAAGATTTGATCCAACAAACTGGAACCAACAATGTGAATATCATTTGATAACTTGGAGAGGACATCTACTTTGTCTATTTGTTATAAGGGGCTATCATCAGGATCCGGCTCGACCATTGTTTTATTTTCTTGACAATCATCTGGATCAGTTTCAACCACCATTTTAGCTCTACAAACATTGTCATGACAATCATCGGGATTAGGTTCAATAATGATTTTATATCCACCAATAGTGTGGCCTTCTTGACTGTCATCAGGATCAGGTTCAACAATGGTTTTATATCTACCAATAGCATGGCCTTCTTGACTATCATCAGGATTCGGCTATGGTTTTGCGTCATGCCCTTCTTGACTGTCATTAGGATCAGGTTCAACAATGGTTTTATATCCACCAACAGTGTGGCCTTATTGACTGTCATCAGGATCGGGTTCAACGATAGTTCTATATTTACCAAAATTGTGGCTTTCTTGACTGTTATTAGGATCAGGTTCACAATGCTTCTAGGTCTGCACTTATAACTTATAGCATTGTCATCAAATGGTCAAGCATAACATCAACCTTCGAGCTTCAAGTTTAAATAGACAACATTCTCAACAACAAACTGTAAGATATAACATCAACCATGAAATGAAATTGGGATCATGACCAAAGAGTTGTAATATGCAATCCACAATTCAAACTGTGTCATATAATGTTTACAAAAGATAAATAATTTTAAGTTCTTAATTCTAGATTCTAAATTAGTCTAAGTTTCTTAAGGCTCTTGCCATAATCAATTTCTAATTTCTTCTTCCATGTCTAGTAGCAAACTGTAAGATATAACATCAACCATGAAATGAAATTAGGCATCATGACCAAAGAGTTGTAATATGCAATCCACAATTCAAACTGTATCATATAATGTTTACAGGGATTTGAGGTGCTCTAAACCCTTATTGGGTAAGGCTCTTCAATGTATTAGGATAAGTTTTTTATGTGCTCTTGAACCTTTACCAGTTACTCTTAAATCTTTGCATTACCGTGGTATTATTCATACATTTGTGCTCAACACGTCAATATTCTCAAATATCTTCCTTTTCTTTAAGCTATTTTTGCCCCTTATTTATGGATTATATATTGGATGTTATGTTTTGATATTTTTAGTTAAGTGTATCTAAGATATGGATTTTCTTGTTTCTATATAATTTAATGGAGTAAACTATTTATACTTGTGCAGGGACACGATGAGATCACAAACAGGGCACTTCGTAGATCTAATGGTACATGTGTCTTTGAAGATTTTGTGAGTTTGACACAGTAAGCTCACTAGAAATTATCATCACAATTTATATTCCACTATCTTCATGTTTTATGATGTTGAAACAGGATTAAGTGCAAACTGGTTTGCTTGTGATTTTCCTTTCTTTGAGTGGATGTATTGTTTCCGTTAAGTATAAGACATTGGTTAGGTCGCCTACTTCATATAAAAGCATTTTAGTTCGATATTATGACAGAAATAAAGTATGGACCCTTACTCAAACAATGTTAAACAAATGTAAAATGATTTATGTTACAGGGCAAGCAAAAAGGTAGAATGATGGTCAGAAAGGAAAATGGTAGAATGTAGTCAGAAGGGAAGAATCTAAAAGTTTTAGAGTGGACTAGAGGAAACTAAAGTTACTTTTAACTACCACAAGACCCTGAACAATTTGGCAAGTGAAAATTAAAGATTATATATCAGAAAACTCCCATATATTATGAAAAGTGGACAAGTGATAGATATTGAGTAGCACTATAAGGGGGATGAATGAAGGGTCCAAGTGTCCTATTTAAGATAACTACAGGGGATATTCTTCCTTTTTCCATCCTTGAATGTTCAATAACAAAGTTGGCAGTACAAATACAATCCACATGGGTAGGTTTCCCATTGGTTTTGATTGAGCCAATATTATATAGTTAGGGTTGATACTATGTATGCATTTGCAAAGGTGTTACTATTTCCTTTGAAATTGAGTTGTTCATGCTCCCACTATCAATGTACATTGGTCTAAATGGTCCTTAACTTGCCAATTTTGTGAAAGAAGAGATTCACTATGGAAGAAGCATCCATAGTGTGTTTTGTTTGCATACCCAAACCTTGTCGCAGCACTGGAAGCAATAATGTAATCTCTTATGTATTTATGCCTATATATTAATTTATTAAATATAAGCAGTACTTTCTCAAAATAAAATGTAGCTAGTGCGCGGGTTTGTACGAGAGGTGGAGCATGTGCACTAGTTTTGAAATATGGGTGTATGGAGGGGGCTGTCTTGTGAAGGTGTTATCACTCATAAGTGGACTTGAAAGACACATATAAGGAATGTGCAAACTATAACTCTACACAACCTTCTCGCTTCAGGTTTAGTGCTTTTATAGTGTCAGGGGAATCTCTATGAATTCATAGAGTAAATATCCAATGTAACCTTGCAATCACACTTCAATATGTTATATACCTTTTATGTTATGGATAATTTAGATCCAAATTCACATGATAAATTCCATTAAAAAAAACTAATTCCATGCCATAATGTTAGGCCCTGTTGTGTGGTAGTATCTTTCTGAATTCAGCAAGTCAAGCTCCCTATATTATAATGTCCCTGTAATGTAAGATCTCCTCTGTAAGCTCAAGCTTGTCTTATAATGACCTTGCTACTTGACAATGATAGCTACAAGTCAAAGGTTTTCCACTTGATGTTGTCTTATAATAACCTTGCTACTTGAACACCTCCCATAAAACATATACATACACAACGGTTTGGCTTCATGTTATTTTATTTTGAGATAACTTCCCTTTCATTCATATCATTGAATTTTCTTTTCAAAGATATTACACAATGTTAAACTCTTTCTTAAATTTTATTTAGTTAGTTAATTTAGTTACATCGATAGGTGTTTATATTTTACAATTTGGGGTGGATCAGGAAGGGTGTTACGGAGAAAACTTCCTATGGCTTGGGGCAGACCACAACAGACAGCTGACTACCAGAAAATGACTCAATTCCTAATGCAATGCTATATAAATGACAATACTAAGATAATGGAGAAAAGACCAACCTTCAACCGGATGTTCGATGTAGATCCCCGTTGAGCTTTCAACTTCTACACTTGAACCTGCAAATTAGTCTCAACAACATGTACAAGTGTGTTGGAGAAAACTCACTATGGCTTGGGGTAGACCACAACAGATAGCTGACTACCAGAAATCAACTCAATTCCCAATGCTATGCTATATAAATGAAAATGCTAAGATAATGAAGAGTATAACCAACCTCGATCCAAACGTTTGATGTAGATCCCCGTTGGAGCTTGTCAATCCGTGCACTCGAATCTGCAAATTAGTCTTGACAATCAATATACAACAAGTACATGTAATATATAAACAACATTAACATCATCAATAGCAATGGTCGATGATATAACAAGTAAATGTAACCAAATGCAAGATAAACAACATTTACAACATTAATGGACGAGAATATGAGTATTTCTATTAATAAACAAGAAGAAGTACAATGTGATACGACCTCTTGCCGGTAACCAATCTGAACCAAGATCTAGATCAATCCACTTGTGCCTCCACCACTTCAATTCTCCATGAATGGAAAACTCAAACTATGATAGGAGTTTGGAAGGTGAACATAAGGGGTTCACAACTACAAGGATCAATGAGTGTAGACTTAAGATATGGCAAAAATGCACTAGAGTTCTCTTGCTCTTCTTTCTCCTCTCGTCCATAAGCCATATGTGCTCAATATATAGTCCTCCAAAAGGTAAGTGAAAGGACACATCGAGGTGTTTCTTGGGCAGATGGAGAGTCAAAGGTCACCCAATGACCGCTTTTTGGGAGTAAAAAGTAATTAAATAGTGATTTTTACCATTTTACATGCTACCTGCAGGCTATAGTGATGCAACTCGTGGGTACGCCTGCTGTAGTGATGCAGCAAGCGTACAAGGGAAAAAATAGGGAAAAATAGTGTCTAAAGGATATAAAATGGTTCTAAGTCAGTGGAATGGATCCTCTAGGCCAAAGAGTGTTGATTCTCACAAGGTGGAAGATTACGTTGTAACAGATGCCCCCTAATGTGTGAGGTCAGAGACTGATTCTACGATGGCTGAAATACATTATAAATCTTAGAAGTGGAGTGATGGAGACACAAGTGGAAAGAGCAGCTCACTCGTCACAATACAATAGTGTCCCTGAATACATGTCGGTAGTACAACAATATGATACAATGGCCATGAATAGGCAGTACATAGTGAAGATATGTCATAAGTGATCATAGCCATGATCCCTCTACAGTAAGATATGGTATCCTGCTGAAAAGGAAACAACTGGTGCAAACTGGAGGTACAAAATGCTGATATATGAGAGGTGATATCTCAGATGTAAATTCATAGTCATAAGCAGCATACTGAATGCCACTATCTCCTGGGGTCTTCTACACAAGTCTTCGATGGTGCAAGTCCCATCAAGTGAATAAAGGAGTTGAGGTCGAACCTGATGTGACATCATCTAATTACCGGTCGATGATGTATACCGTTAATAGACACGAGATAACCCACCAATAATGAAAATGGGCATCAAGGCACAGAGCACAATCATCAGAGTGTGAATAAATGAGTTGAAGTCGAACACTAGGATGAATCCATCGATCAGGGGACATTGATGTATTCCCAAAACTGTCGATGGCGAGAGAACCTGCCACTAATGACTGCAAGCCTCAAGGTACTCAACCGAAATCTAATCCTCAAGTTCCAGAATAAATGGGTTGAAGTTGACGGAACGAGACTCGCTGGAAGGAGGGCATTAAGGCATCCCCCATCAACCAGCACGAGGTAACAACTACGCTGAAAGATTTGGAAGAAATCAGGTGAAGCGAACTGACTCAATAAGGATGTCCGACATGCAATAGTCAAGAGATCTGAGGAGTGGCCAAGCCTGGGTTCAGGACTTCCTTTGAACAAGAGCATGAGCAGATGGATAGACACAGGCAGCATAGACTTGACATAATTTGTGCAATGCAGGAGGCATTATAGAGGGCTCCATAATGACTGGAAGCTTAACCAATTGGTGGAGAAAACTGAGAAACAAGTACAGCTCTTAAGGTCCAACTATAGTCCTGACTCATATTGTATGGAGTGGAGTGAATGCTCTGTTCAAAGGCGACACAACAGCTGCCAACAAGAAGTAGTAACCATAATCCCGTCCGACTTTTTGGAATATTTGATTTTTTTTGGTCTTTTTCATATTTGGGGAAAGCTTGAAAAAGAATAAAATTGCTTATAGTACAATAAGTGAGGGAATGAGTGTCAAATAATGAGCAGACTAGTTCCAAGCAGTGGAACATACCTATGACCAATGCAAGGAAATGCATGCAGGATTTGGACACTCGGGGGGTTGTTCCCTCAGGGTCAAAAGGTCATCAAATTGTGAAGGGAAAATATAAGCTCTGCAGGGCTCGACAGGGAAAAGTGCTCAGGAACCAGGCTAACAACTGAGTAAGAGGGAGCTGGAACAAGGCTCAAGCGGCAAGCAGGATAATGCAATGCAACCACAACATGATATAACTGAGGGGAGTCCTTAAGGGAGATGGCCAACATAAGACAAAGTAGAGTATGAGTCTTTATTGCAACGTCATGGCGTAACTACAAAGGACTCCCAATCCTAAGGACAAACAACGGCATGGGCACCAGAATGCACGAAGGGGTTCTAACTAGGGTACCCATGTTCGAAAAATCCCTACCGCCACATAATGACACTTCTATAGCAGTGTGAAAGTTCCATGTCAGTTAAGAAGCGGGGTCGCACCTAGGGTTTATGAAAGTGGTCAATAGGTCAAATGCATAATGCATGTGGAAATGGCATCTAACCTATATACCAGGTGTGAAATGTACCTGCCATAGGTTGCAGTGAACGTATCTGTTCACTAGGTTAATAGTCGAATCCGACTCTCATATTGAATAATAGATAAGAATAATATATTTGATTGATGATATAAAAGATGATATGTTACAATGATGGCCCTTCCTTAAATATGGCTCGGGCTTTTGATGTTGAGGAGACGCCTCATTTCATAACCTAACTTAGTTAACCTAATTATTAATTATTTAATTATTATCTTATTTTATGTTCGTAGCATTGCCACTCTCTTAGAAAGGCTTTGTCCTCAAAGCCTTATAATGTTTCTGCATCATTTTATGTGGTGTCGTAGATGACGAAACATGTCGATGCGAATTGCTAAGAGTCGAACATAACTTCTGATATGTCGACGGATCAATCCATCCCAAATTGATTTGTTGTGGACTGATGGGATTCCCTACTGATGTGTCGTCAGGAGATTTGATCACATTAGTACCATTATCTTTCGACATTTCCCACTTTTTTAAATATCGGTTTTTATGGTTGGGGTGTCGATAGGGAACTTTCACGATGTCATTTTCGTTTACGAATGTCGCCTTTAGAGCATTGATCTGACTTGGAAGTTGTATTTTCGTCTCTTGAGGATTTAAGTTTTTGTTCTGTATCTTTTCCAACTTGTTTTCTAACTGCCTATTATCATTTTGAAACCTCTTAATCAATTCGACTTGCGATTTTCTGTCATCTTCAGATGTCTTAAGTTTTTCCTTAAGATCTTCATTATGACTTCTGATACAACTATTTTCTTCCTGCTTGTCTATAAGTTTTCCTTCAATGTCTTCCGTAGATTGTTCTGTCTTCCGACTATTTTTCAACATCTTAATTTTTGTGACTAGTGTCTTGTTATGATATCTTAATCTGAAAATTTCTTCGGATTTGTCGGATAGTGTTTTATTACTCTTTACGATCTCCAGTTTGTGTGCCTTTTTAGAGTCGTCATTTTGTTGTTGAAGAACTTTTATCTGTTGTCGACATTGGCTGACCTTTGATTCTTGACTTTCTAATTTATGTTGTATCTGAGTTAGTTCTTCATCTTTGTCACTAACGATTTTGTTCAAGCGTATTATTTCTGCTTCGTAATTATTTATTTCCTTCTTTATATCTTGATTTCCTGACCTCTGATTGAATTCATTTTCGTCTTTTAATTCATCACTTTGCGCATACAATTTTTCTATACGCCTTTCTTGGTTAGAGATTTTTATTTGATTGCACCTTTCTTGTAATTCAATTCTTATTTCTGAACTGTTATTTATGTCGTGCAATCTTTCATTGTCTTTTTGATAACGTTTTGACGTGGCTTCTAATTCCTCTATTTGTAGTCGCAAACCGGCTTCCATGGTCTTCGACTTCTTCGGTGATGGATGCTCGTTCTGGACTATAGATGGCCTTTGACTTCTTTGCTGAGTCTTCAATTGACTTGACTTCTTTGATGGTTCTTCCTTCAACTTTTTCGGTGATAATTTGTCTTCCTTGACTTCTTCTTGTCTTCTTTCGGTTTTATTTTATTTTATTTTTAAAGTAATTATTATTTTAATAAAATAATAATATTATTTTTCTCTCTTTTTTTTTTTTTACTATCTCTTTCTTTTTTTCTTTGTATTATGTTAAATAACTTTTTTTTTTTTCAAAAAAAAATATAATTATTATTTCAAAATAATAATATATTTTTATATATAATAATAATTATTAATTAATTAATTAATAATATTAATAATATTAATGGTTTTATAAACTATATATATATATAGTTTAATATATAGTTATTTTTTAAAATCAAAATATCTAAACAAATATAATATTATTATTATATTGTTTATTATTTAATTTAATTTTTTTTTAGGGTTTCGATGGAAGGCGGGGAGCGATTGAGCGGGGAGGATTGCAGGAGGAGGTGGCTAGGAGATGGACGCTGCGCAGGACGCAGGTGGAGGGAAACAACGAATGTGAGGATGGTTGGGTAGTGCGGCCAGGTGGCTCATGAAATAGTGTGGATGAAGTGACGTGGGAAACGTGGGTGCGGGGAGTGCAGAGATTGCGTCCGAGAGATGATTAGGGTAGCGAATGGCAGGTGGAGAGCGTGCAGCGTATAGGGATGGAGATTTGATGCCATTTGAGTGTGGCGTGGCTCGTGGTAGTGGGCTGTGACAGTGAGGGAATGAATGCGTGAGGGGATTGTGTGGGTAGTGGTGGACAGGATGATTGAGAGTGGGGGTGGAAGTATGGCGTGGATGGTGGAGAGGGAGCTGGACGGAGATGACGTGGGGGTGATGGGAGATGGAGGGAGGGAGAAGACGCGGGGGTGTGGAGTGGGTGGAGACGGCGTGTGCAGACGCAGAGGAGGGAGCGTGGACGTGGGGGGCAGTGTGGAGGAGAGGTGGGGGAGATGGAGTTTGGGAGGAGGATAAAAGCCTCGTGATGAAGGTGTGTCAGAGAAGCTCTGAAATAAATGGCCAAAATCCTATTTTTGGTCAAGGATCGGTAACTCAAGAAACTTGATAATTTCGAGTAGCAACCGTCTCCGGTTGGACTTGAAGGGAGAGCCGAAACCGAGCTCTGAGTGTAGGAGCCGAATCCGATCTCAAGTCGAAGGAGCCGAATCCGAGCTCTGATACCAAATGCAGTGAACGTATCCGTTCACTAGGTTAATAGTTGAATCCGACTCTCATATTGAATAATAGATAAGAATAATATATTTGATGATAGAATAAAATATTACAATAAGATGGCCTTTATAAGTCTTGAGGAAGCATAGTGAAGGGTTGCGCCTTTTCACTAGTAACCTAATAAACTATTAATTTATAATTAATAATATTAATTAAATATTCATAGCATTTCCTTCCCCTTAGGAAAGCTTTGTCCTCAAAGCTTGAGTATTTTCCTAATGTCGTCTTTTATTCTGGCTCTATGTCGCGCTGATGACCTGAGAGGTGTGATTTTGATTACGACCATTGCTTCCTTTTGTTTATTTTGCTTCAGAATCTGTATTAAATCTATATTTGGTGAAGTTTTGTTTATGTTTTTACTGCTTGCTTGGTTGTTACTTTTAACTATTTTTGTTCTTGATTGAACAGACTCGATCAACTTTCCCATAATAACTATTTTCATGTTGTTATTTCGATTAACCTTATAGTTGTTCTTATTGATGTTCTTAATAGCAGTCCTTATGATGACATCTTCTCTTCGTGTGTTTATGTATGTGACATTCTTGTTCATGTATTGATCTTCATTACTGCCTTTTTCTTTAGTATTTATCAAAAGTTCTTTTGTATTTTCTTCCTTTGTGCATACAACTTCCTTCAGATACTTGACTGCATAATTGGCTTGCTTCTTGCTGCAATTTTGATCAAGATCCATACTCTCTTCTTGGTTGACATAATAGTTTTTTGTATCTTCCTCCTTATCAAATATTTCGTTGTTGGTTTCTTTATTAATAGGATGTGTGGTATATTTGTCTTGCATATTATCTTCATCAATGCCATTACTTTCATCATGGTTGACATAATGGTCTACTACATCTTCTTCTTTTACCTCAGTTTTAGTGGCTTCTTCTACGGAATTTTCACATACATCTTCATTTTCTGTAAGTGTTAAATTGTTAATAGAATTTTTTATTTCAATTATATCCTTACTGATTTGTTCAAAAAGCTTGATCAATTCTTCATTGAATGATGCCATAGGTCTTGTAGAGGGGGATATTTTTTTTTTTTTGCTTTCCCAACCTTGTACAATAACTTTTTTTTTTTTTGATAATAATAATATATATATATATTTTTATAATATTATTATTTTTAACAATATTAAAAATAATAATTAGTATTATTAATATTTGAAATTTTTTGAAATATTATAATATTATAATTTTTGTTTGTGTGTAGGGCTGGATACGTGAATGAGATTGGCCATTGGCTGAGAGGACTGGCGGTAGAGGAGAATAGAGGTAGGTGCAGTGGCTGGTAGGGATGGCGTGGGGAAAGTGCAGCGAGGGTGAGAGCGTTGTGCAGTATGGTGGCGGGGGTTGGAGAGGGCGAAGCTTGGGGCGGCGGCGCAGCTGTATGCAGGTGCGAGTTGGGGCAGTCGAGGGAAGATGGTGGAGGTCGCGGCGTGGTTGGTGATTGTTGGCGTGGGCAGCAACGGGGGAGTGGTGGAAGTGGGGGAATGTTGGCGGACGAGGGGGGTGCTGTGGTAAGTGGCAGTTGTGGCTGTTGGTGGATTGGAGGAGTTAGGAGGGACGAGCATGGAGGGGATGCGATGGAGGTGGAAGGAAGTAGAAGGGTGGGGAAGAGGAGCACGACGAAGGGGAGCGCGGGGGTGGAGGGTCGCACAAAGGTGCAGGGTTAGAGCAACGAGCAGGAGTGGTGTGGGTGTGGGAGTGCAGGAGGTCGGGTAAGAGTGCAGTGAGGTGGTGAAGGAAGGTGGATGAAAGATCACGCAAGGGAAGCGATGGAAGGAAGCACGGGCAGTGGTGAGAGGATGCAGCGATGGTTGTGAGTGATGGGTGAAGTGGAGTGCATGTGGGAAAGGAGTGCGAAGAGGAAAAAATGAAACACAGTGAATGGAAGAGTGTGGAGCGGAAGGAGTTAAGGGAGTGATGATGTGGTGGGCAGAAGCCTTTTTATGGGTCAAAAACCCTTTATCCAGAGAAACTCTGATGAAGTGTGGCCAGTAGCCGGAATCCAGAGGGCCAAGAGGCTCTGATACCAAATGCGATGAACGTATCCGTTCACTAGGTTAATAGTCGAATCCGACTCTCATATTGAATAATAGATAAGAATAATATATTTGATTGATGATATAAAAGATGATATGTTACAATGATGGCCCTGCCTTAAATATGGCTCAGGCTTTTGATGTTGAGGAGACGCCTCATTTCATAACCTAACTTAGTTAACCTAATTATTAATTATTTAATTATTATCTTATTTTATGTTCGTAGCATAGGTCCAAAACAACTTTCTTCGAAGAAATTTGATTGAAAATTCTACTCCGTGACATTATATTAGTCCATAATGGCATTAAATGGAAAAAACTATAGACAAGTGGGTTTTGAAAATTATAAATAGTAATAAAAACTTACAATCTACAATTCATTTTTACTATTCACCCATTTGGAGCTTTGTGGTTAGTTTTCACCTTGAAGTTCAACTGCCGATTCTGGGAGCTACAAGCGTCCGTTCATCGAACCGTCTGGAGCAGGTTGGTAGTCTCATCCATACCTTTAATTTCATTGCATTCATTTTAGTTTTCAGCGGTGGGATTTTTGGTTTGGCCAAGCCCTAAATGGATTCGGCACTACTCGCGGGCTATTACTATGCGGGTCACGGGTAGGGAACGATACGTGCAGTCAACGCATAGGTTCACTATGGGTACCCGCCCCTGTATATAAATTAGCCCGCGGGGTATGGCCGTGAAGTTGATTTTGCAAAAGAATTTGACCAAATTTTTTTTTTTTCTCACTCCAGGATGGTTCTAGAGTAGAGGGAGAGGGAGCATGACCAAGTAGATGAGGCCGTGCACAATGATGTGCAAGCACAACAAGCATTGCAAGCATGTGGGTTGTACAAATTCTGGAGTATAGGGGGTTTGAGGGCCCAAAACCTACTACTCTGCTGCTTGATAGATTATTGGGATGTTGATGCACAAAACTTCAATCTCAATGGGCAAATCCTCTCACTGGAAGTGGAATACATCTACTTCATTATCAGTTTGTCCCATCGAGGTGAGGTGGCCAGTCTTCGGTCTCGTACTGTGGGTGGTGGGATCACCGTCATTGATTACATAGCGCGGTATTGTCTTGCAAACACACGAGGAGTGGGAAGTCAGGTGTCCATCAATGCCATAGTAGATCTGAACATGAAGATCATTGTGGCTACCTTAGTGTGGATAACGGGTTCGAAAGCTCTGCACCAGGAATCCAGGCCAGTGATGTTCTATGCATCACAATGCATGCAGCCTATAGTATTTGATTGGTGTACCACACTACTGGGGTCTATGAAGACCCAACTGGCAGAATGCAAAGAAGGGAAGGCCAAAAACTTTGGGTATGGCAATATCTTGTGCAGCTTCTTCTTTGAGAGAGTTCGGGGGCTTAGTCCGAGGGTGGATGTCCCTCCTCATAGTCTCCGTGATCTAGCCCTGACCCGATGGGCTGAGATCTTGACACGACAGGATGGTGGCCGTCTGGCATCACCATATACTGAGGAGTTCTTTCGCTGGTGGGACCGACAGGTCATTGCCATAGAGGACTATCCCTATGCAGGGATAGACTTCCGCCAGGATCGGGACATGCCACTCCCACCAGACACAGCATTTGGAGACATTGGTGAGTACTCTTTTTAGGTTTTTGTGTATTAAATTTTTATGAATTTTTTATTATAGATGTAAATGCAAAAATATTTTTGGTGGTAGTATCATATGCTAATGTTTGACTATTTGCTCGCAGACAAGGGCCCAGTGAGACCCGATGACTTCCTGAGACATGGTCGCCGGGGCAGGGGTGATGAGGCAGGTGATGCTGCAGTAGGGCACACTCTATAGACCTTGCGACGCAACCTATCACGGATGGTTGCCAGGGTTCCACAGATAGAGGTGGCGCAACTACCTGAGGCCATGCAGTGCCAAGTAGTGTGGGTTCCGGGTGACTGGGTGCGGCTACTACAGCGGGTAGCGAATGGAGTTCATTATTTCTATGAGACACATCCTGTCGAGGTGGTAGCTAGGCCTCCTCGTAGGGAGTAGATATCTCAGGATCTCATTTTTGTATCGATATGTATATTTTTGAGGGCTACGGGCTCCAGTTTTGTATGACACTATCATTTTGTACATATTTATAAAAAACTTTGGTTCTTCGATTCTACTATATGTGTGTATGTACAAATGTATGAATGTCTCTTTTATTTGTGTGCTTCATGGTGAATGTGACAAATGCCAATCTAATACATAGTTAGCGTATGCATCAGATATATGATTAACACTTCTCGGAACATGTATGTATGTAATTGAAACAAAGTGTCGTTCCAAGAGTCTTACCCTTAGGAATTTCCGTAGTAACGTAGGATCCCTCACACGGTATTGACCATTCAGCTGAGACACAACTAGTTGTGAATCCAGGCGGACTTCTAAAGACTGGATACCATGCGAAATAGCACCCCGAAGTAGCTCAATGACAGCACTATACTCAGCCACATTGTTAGATGTAGGACTGAGACAAGCACCTCCTGAGGACACAACTAGGTGGTCAGGTGAGAAAATAACCCAGGCAGTAGAAGCAAGCTGTTGTGTATGATGGCTAACACCATCCACAAACCCTAAGAACATAGGAAAATCTGTTGATATCTGTCAATCAAACGGAAGCTAATCAGTAGACATGAAAACCAAAAGAAAGCTAAACTATGTACAGAAGTAACTATACAGTAGTATACAAAAGTACTAGCCTAAATCAGAGGTTCAATCATAATACTGCTTGAGGTAGAGCCCATTTCTAGGCTCCTTCAAGATAGTCCCCTCATAATCTTCCAACTCATAGGCTCCTTTTTCCAGGACACGCCTCACGATGTAAGGACCGTGCCACATGGGGTTAAACTTGCATGCCCCAGGGGTTCTTTAGCTTGGTCATATAAGAGGACCAAGTCACCTTCAACATACTGCCGGGGACGGAAAGACCTATCATACTGAACCTTAACACGACGTTTGTTGGCATCTATAGACATAGCGGCATATCGACGTTGCTCGTTAAGTTGCTCAAGGTGGATTAAACATTGCTCAAGACCCGTCGTATTAGGGAGGAGCTCTATGGCCAGTTTAAGTGAAGGGATCTCACATTCAATCGGTAAAAGTGACTCCACACCGTGAACTAGCTGAAATGGTGAGAACCCGGTGGCAGTCTTGACTGCAGTTCGATATGCCCACAAAGTAGGATATAACATGATGTGCCAGTTGGTCTTGCTATGCTGGATGGTACGCTGGAGAATGGTCTTCAAAGACTTATTAACTGCTTCAACCTGACCATTTGCTTGGGGATAATAAGAAGATGAGTGTTCTTGATGAAACCCAAGCTTGAGAGACAAATCCTCCATCATCTTGTTCTGAAAGTGACTACCATGGCCAGTGACAATCTCTTTCGGAATACCAAACCGAGTGATAATTTGATTGAACACGAAATGGGATACTGTAGCACCGTTGGCTTTAATGATAGGCATGGCCTCAACCCATTTGGAAAAGCAGTCCATGGCCACTATGATATGGTGATGCCCCCGAGCTGAGGCTGGTTTGCAATCCATGAAATCCACCCCCACTTGGTGAAGGGACCGACGGTGACGACCGGATGAAGGGGCGCTGGATGCGAGCGTATGTTCTGAGAAAACACCTGGCAAGGGTGACATCTCTTCACAGCATTAACACAGTCCTTAAAGATGGAAGGCCAAAAATAACCAGCTCGCATAATACGTTGGGCTGTAGCAAGCCCGGATAAGTGACTGCCACACGCCCTAGCATGGCAATCATTAAGCACCCACTCCGCTTCTTCGTGAGTTAAGTAATGACGGAGGATAGAATCCTTTCCTCGGTGATACAAAGTGTCACCGATGATAGTATAATCTTTAGCGTGATGTTTCACACGCTGTTGCTCGTCTCGTGAATAATGCGGAGGAAACTTCAAAGCTTGGAGATATACAATGACATCCCCATACCAAGGGTCCTTGGACGAGATAAGAAATAAGTGCTCATTCACAAAGGAATCTTCATGAATGACATCCTCATCAAGTCTCAGAAGGTCTGACATAAGCTCAGCAAACACCAACGATTTCACCGAAGCAAAATTGAGATTGAACTCTTGAAGGATCACAATCCATTTATTGAACTTCCCCCCGATAAGGCGTCGTGATAGCACAAACTGAAACAGATTGTTATGCGCGACAACTGTGGTTGTTCTAAGCAAAATGTAATGTTGTAACCGTTGGACTGAATGAACAGTCACAAGTGCCAGCTTTTCCACATGAGTATATATTATCTCAGTGTCTACTAGATTTCGACTAAGGTAATAGATGACATGCTCGACAAGTGTGTCATCAACTTGAACCAAGACCATGCCAATCGTCTCTTGAGACGCAGCCACGTAAAGAATAAAGTCTCGTGCGAAGTCTGGTGGACTAAGCACAGGGGCTGATACCAAAACTTTCTTGAGGGCGTCGAAAGACTGCTGGGATCGGTCATCCCAGATAAAGGGTGTGTCCTTCTTCAATAGGTGCGCGAAACATTTGGTAAGATTAGCATAATTGACTACGAAATGACATAGAAAAGTGGCTCTCTCTTGGAGGCTCTGAATTTTTAACAAATTGCGCGGAGGAGGCAACCGAAGTATTGCCTCAACTTTAAGAGGATCGACTCTAATACCCTCTTTCGAAACTATGAAGCCCAGAAGGTGACCTGTCCTTACAGCAAAGATGCATTTGTTAGGATTCAATCGAATCTTTTATTGTATACATCGTTCGAGAATCATGTAGAGGTTCTTGGGGTGGTCCATCCTCTTGCGAGAATGGCCAGCAAGGTCATCCAAGAAAACCTCCATAATCGTTTTAAGATCATGAAAGGCGTAGGTCATGGCACGCTGAAATGTAGCTTCGACGTTCTTAAGGCAAAAGGGAATTTTCTAATATGCAAATGTTCCCCAAGGACAAATGAAAGCTATCTTATGTTGGTCCTCGGGTTTGATTTGAATCTAGTTATATCCGAAAAAGCCGTCCATGAAGGAAAAATCTCACTTTCGACGTAAGCATCCAAGATTTGATCTATGAATGGTGTGTTAAATTTTGAGCATTAATTCACAATACTCTAGGATCTTCATTGAGAGAATAACATATACAGTATATCAATGCATGACAATCACAATAAGTATGACAAGCATCACAAGAATCAAAAGCATGAGAGACAAGAGACATAGAGTTTCCGTGGGAAAAACCCTAAGGTTAAAAACCCCACAACTTCCTCAGAGATAGAGAGAGCAATGTCTCAACCAAAGTACAACCAAAATACACTGAGATAGTCTCCTAGTAGCAGATGATCCTCCTCCTCACTAGTGCGCCACTTTCTAAGTGAGAGAGATATAACTTTCCGAATGATCTAAATAGAGATCACCTGATGTCTATTTATACTAACCTGTTTTCCCAGTGACCTTATGGGGCCGACTTGTCTATCTAGGTACATCCACATTATAATATATATATTTCAGGGCCGACCCCACACATGGTGGTCTAATAACCCATCGGCAAGTACACACACTTGCGACACTTGTCAATCCACATGACGACACTTCCTTATAGAGGAATAACACATCTCTAATAAGGGTACAATAAATATATATGAAATACATAGATGAAATACATTTCGAAGTTACATATACATCAACACTCCCTCTTAACTAGGAAGGTATTTCTCGACACAGATCTGCTAGACAAGTCTTCTTCTCGGGATCATCGTCATCGATGCATCGTCATTGTCATCGTCACTGTTGCTGCTATCTCAACCAATCTCTGACTCTACTCGTCATAGGAAGTTCTATAGAGCCAGTCCTTTTTCATACTAGATGTAGGCCCACCACCTGTAGGTCTTCGTCATCATTGGCCATACTGTGGAATCCTCAGGACTTATTACGTGCGTCATAAAACCTCGAAAGAGCATCCCAGGCTATTACGAGCACACGGCTATACCTATAGGATCTCCCAGGGCCATATTATATGTGACCTCACCACAAAACCTTGCAAGAGCATCCCAGGATATTACGAGCACACAGCTCTACCTATAGGATCTCCCAGGGACAGATTATATGTGGTCACCACAAAACCTCGCAAGAGCATCCCAGGCTGTTATGAGCACACAGCTCTACCTATAGGATCTCCCAGGGACAGATTATATGTGGTCATGGCAAAACCTCGCAAGAGCATCCCGGGATTTATTACGGGCACACAGCCCAACCTATCGGATCTCCCAGGGACATATTATATGCCATAGGACAAAACCTCGAAAGAGCATCTGCCAGATATCCCAGGGCCAGATTATATGCCATAGGAAAAACCTCGAAAGACTATCTGCAGATCTCCTAGGGAAAAATTATATGTCCTCCCAGAGCAAAACCTCGAAAGAGCATTTGTCAGATATCCCAAGGAAAAATTATATGCCATAGGAAAAACCTCGAAAGACTATTTGCAAATCTCCCAGGGCCAAATTATATTCTCATCTGCACAACCTGATCCACGGCCATAGAGTATCAACCTGATACTCACCATACATCATCCTGATGTACACATGATCATCCTGATCATCATCACTGCAACATCCTGCTGCATGTCATAAGGAGCAACATCCTAAAGCTTGTCATCCATGATCATACAATGCATCTACCTAATGCATACCAAGTATCTACCTGATACATATCATCATACATGATCCACCTGATCATACAGTGTATCCACCTGATACAAATACAAATACATGATACATATCACCATACATGATCCTCCTGATCATACAATGTATCCACCTGATACATATACAGATACATGGTCCAAGCATCCAACATGATGCATATACAAAATACATACAAATGATCCTACTGATCATATCCAACATCCAACATGATGCATACATACATATACATATGAATGATCCAACTGATCATATCCAACATCCAACATGATGCATACATACATATACATATAAATGATCCAACTGATCATATCCAGCATCCAACATGATGCATACATATACATATAAATGATCCAACTAATCATATCCAGCATAAACCAGAACATCATCCTGATGCTCATCATCGCTTACATCCACAGCCATGTGAAGGATCCTCCTTCCAACATGCTTGGAATGGCTTCAGCAAATGTGTCCATCACTTCTTCCTTGAAGTGTCATCAATCCGAAGAACACCAAGCCTCTCTATGAAGTACTCGAACTTCACCCTGGCTAGTGGCTTCATCAGCACATCTGTAATCTGCTAGTCCGTCGCAACATACAGGAGCTTCAAAGCTCCTCTCTGCACCGTATCCCTGATATAGTGATATTTGATCTCTATGTGTTTCGACCTGTCATGAAACACTGGGTTCTCAGACAGCTTGACACAACTCTGGTTATCACAGAAGATACCAGTAGCATCCAACGAGAGATCAAATAACTCAGATAGTAGCTTCCATAGCCATACTGCCTCACAACTAGCTAAACAGGCTGCAACATACTCTGCCTCAGCTGTACTCAGTGCTACGCAGGACTGCTTCCTGCTAAACCAAGAGATCACACCTGATCCCATACTGTATCAACACCCAGATGTGCTCTTCCTATCTGCAACACTGCCAACCCAATCTGAATCAACATAACCCTGCAGGTTAAACTTTTGATTCACTTCATACTTGAGCCCATAATCCACTGTACCCTTCAGGTACCTCAGAACATGCTTTACAGCAACCAGATGAACACTCCTCAGATTTTTCAGGAACTGACTCAATGTGTTCACCGCAAAGCAAATATCTGGTCTCGTGTTCGTCAGGTACATCAACGACCCAATCATCTGACGATACATAGAGACATAAACCGACTCAGATGAAGCATCACATAGAAGCTTCAGATTCGATGCCATAAGTGTGGCCATGGCTTTGCAATCCATCATCCTGAATCTCTTCAGTATATCTACTGTGTACTTCCCTTGACCAAGGAAGATCCCACCTGCACTCTGCCACACCTCCATACTTAGGAAATAATGCATCATTCCCAAATCTTTCATATTGAACTCGACAGCAAGCGGCCTCTTAGTATCTGCAATCAATCTGTCATCTCCTGTTACAAATAAGTCATCCACATATAAGAGTAGAATCACAGGATTCCCTTCCTCAACCTTGTAGTAAAGGTTGGAATCCGCTTTACGCTTGGTAAAGCCCAAACTAGATAGGAAACTGTCCATCCTACCATACCAGGTTCTGGGATCTTGTTTCAAGCCATACAGGGCTTTCTTCAATCTGCACACATATGACTCCCTGTCATGTATTTCAAAACCGAGTGGCTGCTCCACATATACTTCCTGTTCAACTACACCATTCAAGAAAGCAGTCTTGACATCCATCTGGTGTATTTTCCATTTCATTGCTGCAGCCAAGGCAAGTACTGTTCTGATGGAAGTATACCTGGCTACAGGTGCAAAGGTTTCTTCATAATCTATTCCCTCTTTCTGAGAGAAGCCACGAGCTACGAATATTGCCTTGTATTTCTCTACACTGCCATCTGCAGCATGCTTGATTTTGTAGATCCATTTGGAAGTCACAACAGACTTCTCTTTAGGTCTTGGGACAACATCCCAAACATCATTCTTCATGATCGACGGATCATGGCATTCCATTTCTTCATCCCAGATCTTGGGAACTTCAATATCTTCAATAGATATCTTTGTTGCTGGAACAAATGTTGTAGTCCTTCTTTTGTAGGTGAAGATATACGGTCTTTCCTACAAAACAAGTTAAATTGCATGATTAGAAACATTTCATAATTTTCAAAACAAAATTCTTTACACATAAAGAAATATGTCATGCAGTCATGCAGTTATCTTAGCCAATGCTTCAATACAACATTTATCCATGTTCCATAACTTTCTAGATGCCTTCCAGTCTCTACCAGAACATTGTTAAGAGTTTGCACTACTCCCAACATGTCAGCAAAGAGGTTTCATTCTAGATAAGTAGCAATGTAATGTTGTACAGTGCCATAGGCCACTTACCCATCACATGCATATTAGTAGTATACTGTTCATTAATGCAATCATTCTAATATGCACAATACATATCGTAAGTCTAGGAACATGAGCATATACATCATTGAACAATTTTATTTAAACAAACAAATATGCAAGAAATGATAATTAAAATACTTATCTTTGTTTGTTGTTGGGTGGACTCCCTTTGAGTCTTTGCTTCCTTGCAGGAGCTGCTGGAGTGTGCTCCCTCTTGATCTTTGCTTCCTGGATTACCTGTTCTTGAACTTATATTCATTCTCGATCCCTATGCAAGCCTGTTAGTATCATCATTGTGTTATCCTCGAGGTCTCATACAAAATCATACATTCATTAGTATATTCTCAATACTATCAAAACACAATAATCTCAAGCATGTATAGTCATGATTATTTCAAATAGAAATAATAAGCATTAGCATTCATAGTTTATATAGGACTCTTATGGTTAGTCATATCATTAAGGTAAGACACATAATATGCATATACCCATGATTATTCAAACCTATGTCTTTATGAACAATCATCATCAATCATGCCATGCATACTTATATAAGAGATCCAATGATATAAGGAAAACATACCTGTTCACCATATTTGCTAGTTATGTCTAGCAATGATTTCTTGTTCTCTTCAATGACCTGCATAACTCATAAGTTAGCTTTTTCAAAACCAAATAATACATACCTCCATGTGATCCATGACTATGGATGAATCTTTGTCTTCATGTCACCATAGTAAGTTCAAGTTGTCCCTTCAATTTGTACAAACCTCCCTCTTGCTCTCCAATCACCACTGCATCATCTATGGTCTTTCCCTTTTGCCACATTAGGACTTGGCCATCCACAAATGCAACCCTCATACCTTTTGCATCCAATGCAGAGATGGAGAGTAGGTTCTTCTTGAGCCCAGGTACATAAAGGACTTCTTTCATCTTCAAAGATTTTTTGGAATCTAGGTTGTAGGAGGCTTCACCACTTCCTTTGATTGGGTATTGATAATCATCCCCAAGTTTCACCTTATGGGGTGATTCATGTTCAAATAGATTCACAAAAGATTCCTTAAACCCAGTCATGTGTTTGGAGGCCCCACTATCAATCAACCAATCATTACAACCATGGGAGATAGTACCTGTGAGAGTAGAGATTAGAACATACTCTTCTTCACTTGATGAGTCATCATCACTTTCTGCCCTAACCTTCTTCTTTAGAGGTTCATCATCCTCGGCAGCATGAGCATGGAACTTTCTTTTGCTGCCCTTCTTCTTCTTGCTGAAGTTGTTGTTATTATCCCTTTTGTTCTTGGGACAGTCTGAAGCAAAGTGACCCTTCTCATTGCATGTGAAGCATCTTAGATCCTTCTTATTCTTTTGATAGGATCTTTTGTAGCGAGACTGCTCCTTCTTGGGCTTGCTTCTTTTGGTGTGAGTTGCGAGAGCTTGATCTTCACCTCCCATCTTTTCCTCACGAGCTACAAGTCTAGCTTCTTCTTGAGAGCATTCCTCCCATAGTTTACTGAAAGAGATCAATTTCTTTCTTGCACAGATTCCTTGAATAAAGGAGTCCCATGACCTAGGTAGTCCATTCGGAGTGGTCATAACAACTTCACCATTGTCCACTACTTCATCCACCGCTTCAAGTTGCTCCTTGATCTGAGAGACCTTGGAGAAGTAAGATTGAATGGTTTCTCCATTCAACATCTTGACCCCTTTCAATTGATTCCGTAGAGTCATCTTCCGATTTATGTTCTTCCCTTCAAATATCTTGGTCAAAGAGTCAAACATCTCCTTGGGTGTCTTTAGAGAAGACACATGGGGTATGAGATGATCTTTGATAGAATCAGCAATGATTCTCTTTGCCTTGACCAAGTTCTTCTTATGCAATACCTTGGACTCTTCATCCTCTGGGATAGGGATGTCTTCTTTTATATATGAGTCCAACTCATTCTCTTCCAGGATTAACCCAATCCTATACTTCCAAGTCAGAAGTTATCAGACCCTTCAAGCTTATCCTCAAGCTTGGTGTGGTGAGACATCTTAAAGAGTACTTCAAATGGAAATAGAAAAGATTTAGGTCTTACCACTTGAAATGCTGAAAACTGGATCTGGTCCCAGATTAGGGTTTGTCGAAAAAACCCTAAAAATTCAAAATGTGAATTTCAAATTTTTGAAAGGATAGAAAGATGTGCCTTGATGAGATGATCAGCTTGGTGCATTCAGAATTTGAGATCAACAAATTTTTACCCTTCAGATTTGTCTTTTTGTCCTCTCGGGTTCAGTGGGGAGAGCCTTGAATTAGGGTTTGAGTTTCCCGGAGATATACCCAGCCAAAAATCTCGATCCAAAGCTCTAAACTTTGATTTTTGCAAGGAGCTTCCAGCTGTGTCTTCAGATTCCAGAAATTCCTATTTTTGTGGAAACCCTAATTTTTAGGGCCAAATCTGAAAATGCTCAGAATTGAATTCTGATTGGACAGATAGATTCGTCTTGATGAGTAGAGTCAATCTAATATACTGATTTTCCAAAAAATGTGGAGAGAAACCCAATAAATAAGAAACTCAAGTTTTCGTCACTGCAAAATGTCTTCTTCTCAGGTTAGCTCTGATACCGTGTTAAATTTTGAGCATTAATTCACAATACTCTAGGATCTTCACTGAGAGAATAACATATACAGTATATCAATGCATGACAATCACAATAATCATGACAAGCATCACAAGAATCAAAAGCATGAGAGACAAGAGACACAGAGTTTCTGTGGGGAAAACCCTAAGGTGAAAAACCCCACAACTTCCTCAGAGATAGAGAGAGCAATGGCTCAACCAACATACAACCAAAATACACTGAGATAGTCTCCTATTAGCAGATGATCCTCCTCCTCACTAGTGCGCCACTTTCTAAGTGAGAGAGATATAACTTTCTGAATGATCTAAATAGAGATCACCTGGTCTCTATTTATACTAACCTGTTTGCCCAGTGACCTTATGGGGCCGACTTGTCTAGCTAGGTACATCCACATTATAATATATATATTTCAGGGCCGACCCCACACATGGTGGTCTAATAACCCATCTGCAAGTACACACACTTGCGACACTTGTCAATCCACATGACGACACTTCCTTATAGAGGAATAACACATCTCTAATAAGGGTACAATAAATATATATGAAATACATAGATGAAATACATTCCGAAGTTACATATACATCAACATGGTGTGGGGAAGTTGTCTTTTGGACATGCACGGTTCAAATCTCTAAAATCGGTGCATACACGGATTATTCCCTGCTTCTTATCCACAGGAACGGGGATTGACACCCATTCAGTAAGGGGAACGGGGTAGATGAAACCAACTTTGAGCAATTTCTCCACCTCTGCCTTGATAGCGGCTGCTTTCCTAGGGTTCACAACACGTAAGCGTTGTTGAACCGGTTTAGCATTGGGATATGTTCTAATCTCATGTTCAACAATGCAGGGGTCTATTCCTGGCATCTACTCATATGACCAGGCGAAAGCTTCCCAGAGTTCTGTAAACAATTCAGTTTAAATAGCAATCTCCTCAGGAGTGCAATCGTCACCGATGTAGACATTATCAACCTTTCTGGGAGTATGAGAGATATTGATCGACGTAGTTGGGGAAATGTTAGCCATATTCCCTTCCGCAAAAACATCATGCGACTCTAAAAGATCCACAAGGTGACCAACCATCTCTGCTAGAGTCATCCTAAACTCTTCTCGTTCAGCAAGCTCGAGGCTGGGAAGGAAATAAGAGTGATGGTGCATATCTTCCCAAGGTCTCTCACTACCACACATGGCCTCCATAATAGCTTCATCAGAAGGCAAAGTATCATCAAGGAAATCGTGTGAACAAGACGAGTTGGCTGCCCAAACTGACAGCGTAACGGGATCTTCCTCGACTATCTGAGAAGAAGAGAGATCCGGCTCTGCAGTGGCTTGTTGAATATGCTAATAAGCAAGCTCAGCTACAGATAGTGGCATAGACATCCCGATATGTGTAATGTTTCCAGACGTGGAACTTGTGGATGGTAAAGTCCATGGATCATCAAAATAGGAAGTCCGGAACGACATATTATGAGAAGGAGGAGACACATCGTCGGTAATGGTTCCAATAAAATTCACAGGTGTGGCAAAATCATAAGTTCCCATCAATGAAGGGTACATGCCAACACCCATGTTCCCAGTTGCGAGTTGAGAATGAGTAACCTACGGGACTATGGATCCCGTGGATGCTGTGGAAGAGGAGTTGTAGCTAGGGTTTTACCCCTAGCTTGTGCAAATGAGCACCTACTAAGGAGAATGGATTCCTTAGTAGCAGTTCAGTAAATGGAAATTATTATGCTAAAACAAAAATATAAATTACTCTAAACATGTGCATGAAACAGAAACAACAATATGTAAAGAATGGATTTTGTATTAATTTTTTACCTCCAATGTGAAGGTTGATGAAGCTCTTGCAATGTCCAAGAGGGTTGCTCCAAGCTCCAACTTGCTCCTTCTCTTTCTCCAATGGTGGGAATGGGCCAAAAGGGGCTCTCAAGGTGAAAGTGGCTCAATGGTGAGCTAGGGTTTCAAGAGAGATTTTGGTAGAGTAAGGGTGCTTATGATTGTGGATATGGAATAAGGGGTCTCCATCACCTATTTATAGTTTTTTGGTGGTGGAGTGCTGGCCCATGGTTTTGGGAACCATATGGTTTAGGGCCGCTGTATAGGGTTTTTCCTCCTTTTCCTCATTATTTTATATTTTTTATTCCCTTTTTAGGGGATTTTTGCTATTTTTGAGGAATTTTGGATATTTTTGGAGGAAAAAGGGGTTTTTTATCCTTTTTGAGGCTTTTTTGATGGTTTTGTGGCCTTTTGGAGGCTTTTTAGTGGGATTTTAAGGGTTTTTAAGGGAAATATGGTAGGAAAATGGACAAATGAGCCATGTAATGGGGTAGATGAGGTAGTGAACACTTTTTGGGTGTTAACAGATTGCCCCCTGATGTGTGAGAGCAGGAGCTCATCGTATGGCCGATGGACATCATAAGTCATGTATGGTTTTCCTGGGGTGTGGAGAAGAGAAGAAACAAATTGAAGCCCGGAACAACGATCCCGAACAAACTGCGAGAACTAAAAGTACATAACCTCAATAATGGATGAGGAATCATTTGATCATATGGACGAGGTGGGCATACCCATGCTCGTATCAGGATATAACATAATAATAACAATGGGGTCCAAAAAATGGGGACCTGACATATACATGACCTCAAATACTGACTGAGGAATAATCTCAATATATGGACAAGGCGGGCATACCCACGCTCGTATCAAGATACATAAACAGAACTGTGAGGCCCGAAAAGGGGGACCTGTAAGATAGATAGATAACCACTGTGTACATCATAAGTGTCCAGAGGGGACACAAAATCTGGGACATACTGCTGGGCTGACCATGTCTGAGCTGAACAACTGATACACTGGAATGATGACAGTGCTACTGAATGTGGTACCAAAGGAACTGATGGGCTGCTGGATCAGAGTGACAAGGGTCATACTCTCAATGGTACACTGAACTGGAACTGATCTGGGATGGAACTGGGTACTCGAGGAAGCATAGAACTGGATGGCTTCCAAATACAATCGCCAACGCAGCCCGGACATCTACGAGAACATATAACTGGTCGTTCCAAAGTGACTCAGCAATGTGCTAGAGTCGGGGGAAATCCGGGGTCTTCGACTAAAAACTGAAGGGATATAACCCTACGCGATTCTCGACGATGCGATCAAGGTGCTGAAGTCGAGCATGTGAGAAAAAACCAATCGGAGAGGAAATGATGACTCCTCTCAGAATGGTCCGTAGGCACTTTGTTGGAGCCTAGGCCGCAGCTATGGTAAAGCTGCGAATTTTGAGGAAAAAGCACAAGTGTTGAAGGGAAAGTGCTAATTTTGAATAAACACCAATTTTTGGGTGGAAGGAAACAGTGCGCAGTACGGTGCCAGATGGATGAGCTCAACGCAGATTACGGACTGGAACTCGTGGAGCTCGCGCGCGCACGTCATAGAAGAATGAATGTGGCTGAATAGAAAGCTCAGCTACCATAATAAATGAAGCGACGGAGTAGAGGGCTCAGCTACCCTCATTTAAGGCTAAGTACAGAAGTTATGGTTGCTCGGATCAAGGAGGAGCAACGGACCAAAGCATTGAAGGCGAAGGACAAGGCGCCCATACCCGCAATCTGCGCTGAAAGTCATGGAACCTGCAGGAAGCGGCGACGTGACTGCAAGCGGCACCTACAGTACACCTAGCCATGTGCGTGGTTAGGATTTTTGGGGATTACTATTGGGAAAGGCCCACAGTTTTGTAAAGGTGTGACTATCATGGCCACATATATATATGTATAATTGATAAGGGAGCTGGTTAGCTGGTTAGTCAGTTAACTAGCCTTTAGATGCTGAGACGCAGGTTAGCTGTTTGAGATAAGCTAGCTAGGTAGTAAGTCTTCTATTGTGTTGTTAGAAGGTGAGAGTAGAGTTGGATAGCTGTGAAGCTAAATCCTTGAGTTGCAGACAGTATGAGTCGACGTCTGAACTATATTGTAATCTCTAAGAGAGAAAGAGACTAGATCGAGAGAAGGGCTCCCAGTTGTGTGCGTGGAGTTTCCTGGAAAGATCTAAGGCTGCAGCTGTGTGCGCAGCATATTGTGTAACTCTATCATTTTCTGGTTAATATAACACTCCCATGGATGTGGTTTTCCTAGAGGAGGCGAACTTCATACTTCTTGTTGTTATGATGCTGTGTTGAGTGATTGCCTGTCTTAGTTCACTACCTGTGTATTCATGAATCTTGCATTATCTTTATGAGTGTTAAGTGAGTTCGTGAAGCTTCCTTGGTAACTATAATCATTAAGTGTCAAAGGATTTGTAGAACGCTGTCGCCGCAGCGATAGAGGAATGAGTTACTACGCTGGGTGCGCGGGCAGAAAAGATACATAGAGCGTCGACGCAGGGGGATAGTCGCCTCGTGCGTCGGAACGGAGATGCTGCGCAGCTAGGCTGTTGAGTGAGAGTTCCGCGCAGTTACGCCGAGGGGTCTGCGGAAAAGTCAGACAGTCCACTTTGAGGAATCGTCGAGGAAGAGAGAACAGTCTCCGTGTCACCTAGGTTAAGGAAATCTGATTCCTTAGCCCCCCCATAGCCACTTCGGGTGAGACCTCGAGCTGCTGCGCAGCTCGTTGCCGAGAGGGCCAGTGCGCCAAGGGGTTTTGTTGCTGCGCTTCATTAAAACCCGGGTCTTCCCCAAAAAGAAGCCAACAAATGGTTCCGTTGCCTCGTGACTTGTTAATGTGAGACTTGTTATTTCGGCAACGCACGAAATTGAGGCGAAACCCAGAGAAAGAAGGAGCCAACAAATGGTTCCGTTGCCGCGTGACTTGTTATTGTGAGACTTACTATTTCCGCGACGTCTGAGATTGTTGCTAAAGCCAACAAATGGTTCTGTTTCCCCGAGACTTGCTCAGCTAACAAATGTGTTACTGGAATCCTACAGCTAAAGAAATTGAAGACTGGTTTGATTTAAAGGCTAAAGAGTTCGCTGAACAAGAAAATAGAAGCTCTAGGCTCCAGACAGAAGACTGGTTGCAGAAGTATATCTATACTGACCTTCACAAAATTTTCTTTGTCACATTTGCACTTGAATTGCATGCTTGGATAGCCAAGTTAGTAGATACTAGACCCACTGTGCATGTTGATCGACCCATCGCTTGGACGCCTGAGCTAGTCAGTATTTTGAAGCAGGTAGACAATTCCGTGTCTCGCACAGTAGACTTTTGGTTGAATAGTCTACTGGAAGGTTTCATCACTGAGTTTGCAGTAGATACAAGAAAGAGTTTCAGTGAAGCTGAGAGGAGTTTCTTCCAAGCACACATAGGTAAGTTCTTAAATTCTCTGAACTTATGGATTAAAATGCTTCTGTATGAAAAAGAAAAACTATGCATAGCTTCCGATGAATAGCATAGACAAGTAATGTCCGCAGATTCTGATAGTGATCCTGAACTTATTGGTTTCACTCGTAGTGGAAAACGGTATAAAGTAGGCCTTGACCAGCATTCTTTTGAGTCTAACCCAGAAGATAGACAAGTTCCTAGAGCAAGCCATATAGAAAGACAAGGGAGTGCTCATATCCCTTATTACCCCTTTACACCGCAAAAGCCAGACAGAGCTCAGTATAACCCCGTAGTAACACCTTCTAGTAGCCCACACGGTACTTCTAGTACCTCAGCACCACCTTTATTTAACCAGCCCAGAAGCACTGCTACAGCACCTCCACCTCAACCTAGCACAAGAAGGATGGGTGATGACATGAAGTTACCAACTTTTAGAGGAACAGGGATAAAAGACCCTGAGCAGCACTGGTTCCTATGTGAAGCCATTTGGACAATTAAGCAAATTAATGATGATGCTGTTAAACTGGTTCAGTTAGCAACCACACTAAGAGAAAGAGCCTTAACTTGGTTCATGAAATACTCAGCAGCACAGAATAGGACGCTTGCTGATGTAAGAAATGCTATGATTAGAGAATTTAAGAAACCTAAATAAGAATCACAGTGTATAACAGAGCTCAAAGACATCAAACAGTTACCTACAGAATCAATATGGGACTTTGACCAGAAGTTCAAAGCCTTGATAGATCAAGTAAGCTTTGAGTTTGCACCACAGCAGCATAAGGAATGGTTCATTGCTATGCTGCTCCCACACACTAGACTTCCTCTTATGCAACAGAATCTCAATACTCAGGAACAAGCTCTAGAGATGGCTATGAAACTAGAAGCTTCACCAATTGCTGGAACAAGCAACGATGTTGCGCAGTTGCAGAACCAATTAGCAAACTTAACCTTGCAAGTGCATGATATTAAGAAAGGCAAGGATGTTAAGGAAGAAATTTGGTGTACAAAATGTAAAGCGCAAGGTCATTCAAAGGACCATTGTCCCATTTTCATAGAGTATATTGCAACTGGAGCACCTAACGCTTTACCACAGGCACAGGGGCCTTGGTGCAAAATCTGTAGAACTAGAGGTCATAGACCACAAGAATGTCACTTACTTCAGAAATATGTACAAACTCCAAAGAATCTATATTGTAATTTCTGTAAATCAGTAGGCCATGATGAGAACAATTGTAGAGCATATGATCTTATGATAGAAAGAAAGCATGATGTTTATAGAGTACAATCAGAGACACAAGGACGCACAGCAGGTCCACAGTATGACCAAACTCGCGATGGCCGAGCAGGAAATTATAGGGGTCGCGGATGCACAACAAATTTTGGCCACGGAAGAGGACAGATCACTTGTTATAATTGTGGAGCGCAAGGTCATTTTGCAAGGGATTGCCAAAATCCTACAACCATCTGCAGATACTGTAAGTCTTATGATCATGCCATTGAAGAATGCCCTTAGTTGATGGTTAAGATGTAAGCAAAGACACCACAGGTCAATCAAAATATTCAGTTGATTGGAGCAGAAAAAAGAGAACCAGACCCTACAGTTAATATAGTGACGCGCAGTGGAGCAACCATTGGTGCGCCAGAGATGGGAACTGGAAAGCAAGCGACGCAATGGGTGCGCCGCGCTAATATCAAACCAGCCCCACTTAACCTGCAGAAGCAAAAAGAAGCATTCAAGCAAGCTCAAGAGTATTTCTCAGATCCGAAAGCTTCAAGTTCTGTCGCAATTCCGCATAATGATATTAGATCGCAAGTGCTAAGACAAGACAACCTGGTACAAGAACAGGCCACTATATCCGGAAGGCCTGATGAAGAGGATGCACTAGGTAGTGTCCATACTTTCCTGAGGAACTGCTTAAAGTTGTTGCGCAATGAAAAAGCAACTATGGAACTTCAACACCTATTGGATAAATGTCAACAATCTGCTTCGCCGAACACACCACAGCGTGCTGTTCACCAGATTGGGAGTCACACTAGAACTGGAAAAGAGATGAGGCTCACAGTGTAGATTGGCGCATTTGAAATGGACGAAGTCATTTTAGATATGGGATCAGAAGTTAATGTTCTCACCATGCAGACATGGGAACAGATGGGAAGCCCTCAGCTTACAAGATCCCCCATCCATCTAAGACTTGCAAATCAACAACGAGTCTCTCCATTGGGCAGATTACCCAATGTACCTATTGATATCGAGGGAGTAAGAAGTTCTGCAGACTTTGAAGTAATCAAAATTCTGGATGATAGTAGACCTTACCCAGCACTTTTAGGCATAGACTGGGCATTTGATAATTTGGCTGTCATTAATTTGAAGAAAAGATAGATGACCTTTGAGGATGACCAAATTAGCGTCATTGCACCGCTTGATCCTATTCAAGGACCAAGGTATATAGAACCCATTCGGGCAGAAGAAGAAGCGCGCCACATGGAAAGTTTGTATCAGATGACTGCTAGTCAGAGTGACTATGTCAATCCCACAGCAGACGGCCATATTAGCTGGCGATGCGATAGCTCGTGCACATCAGACTCAGATGCAGGATTGGAAAACTGGCAGAATCGTTTACATGAGGTCTCTGCAAGACGTTGCGCCAGGATGACTAAATCCATTCGATGGATCGGCACAGAATTGACTGACACTCCAATTTTTGATGGTTTAACTGATGTAAGCGAATTCATACATGCATATGAACAACAACTTCCATAACAGCAGCGCATACAGGCACTGGATGTAGCATTGCGCGCTACACCTGCAAGATGGTGGGGTGCGCATAAAGAGAATATTCACACATGGAAAGACTGTCGCAGATTGATACTGCGCAGATTTCAGGACACCACAACAGAAGTGTTACACAAATATGATGGATAGAGTGACCCCAGGTCGCATGTTGAAGCATGTAATCAGCAATGGTCAGGTATTCTAGAAGATGAGTGGGTTCACCTATTCATCCACACATTGGATACAGTTCCAAGGAACTGGTACACTGAAACAGAATTGCGCAGAGGCACTATCAGTTGGCCTCTTATGATAGAAAGTTTTCAACTTACCTTCATCTTTGAGTCAGAACATCCAAGCATTGACCACGCTTTAAAATGTATTAAAGAGAAGGTATGTGAACACTGTCCATTACCAGAATATTCCCAACCAGATTGGGCTGTCCAGATAGAACATGCCCTGGAATGCTATAATTTCACTACTGGAGAAGAGG
The DNA here is from genome assembly GCA_027924585.1 of Larix kaempferi. Lineage (NCBI taxonomy): Eukaryota > Viridiplantae > Streptophyta > Pinopsida > Pinales > Pinaceae > Larix > Larix kaempferi. The sequence continues at coordinate 24,262,977 of BSBM01000257.1, read as the reverse complement.
ACGATGATCCTCGCAACATCAATATTCCAGAATCAGAAGGGACGCGCAATGTTGAAGGTCCTCAGCTTGATATCCCTGCCATTACAGAACACATCAAGCTCAAAAAGATTAACATTGGTACAGAAGCCGAACCCAAGTTTGCTTCTATAGGAGATTATTGGGATGATGAAACTGTTGGGCATATTTCAGACTTATTACGTGACTACCAGGATATCTTTCCTACCAAGTTCACAGAAATGAAAGGCATCCCAGGAGACTTAGGATTAATGCGCATACCTCTAAAAGCAGACTCCAAGCCAGTAAAATAGCACCCGTATAGATTGAATCCGCGGTATAAAGAAAAAGTTAAAGAGGAAATTGATAAAATGCTTGCAGCAGGTATTATTGAGCCAGTAGAGGAAAGCGATTGGATTAGTCCTATGGTTGTACAAGAGAAAAAAACAAAAGGTGAAATAAGAATCTATGTGGACTTGCGCAAACTCAATGATGCATCAGCGCATGATCCATTTCCCACTCCTTTTACAGACAAAGTGCTTGATAATGTTGGAGGACAAGAGGCTTACTCCTTCACTGATGGCTTTTCGGGATACCATTAGATCAGAATCCATCCAGACAACCGCCATAAGACTACTTTTGCGACTGAATGGGGCTCATTCCAGTACACGGTAATGCCCTTTGGTCTTAAGAACGCACCTGCTATCTTCTCTAGAGTCATTGTTGCTGTTTTTAAAGAATTCATTCACAAGTTTTTAGAAGTCTATTTTGATGACTGGACTGTATTTGGGTTATTAAAGAATCATATAGGGAATCTGCGCATGATGTTAGAAAAATGTAGACAGCATCAGATTTCCCTTAACTTGAAAAAATGTATCTTCTGTGCTCCTTTTGGTATTTTGTTGGGTCATATTGTATGCAGACAAGGACTCCTGATGGATCCTGCGAAGGTTGCCATCATTGCTAATTTACCTGCGCCCAACTTAGTCAAACAATTGCGCACTACATTGGGACATACAGGATACTACAGAAAATTTATCAAAGGATATGCAAAGATCACAGCACCTATGGAAAGATTGCTGAAAAAGGATTCGAAGTTCCAATGGACAGAAGAATGCCAACAGAGCTTGGATACACTTAAAGAAAAGATGATCACTGCGCCAATTCTAGTTTTCCCAGACTGGAGAAAACCCTTTCATGTTCATGTCGATGCTTCTTCCATAGCATTGGGGGTCGTGCTTACACAACCGGGAGAAGGAGGTATTGACCACTCGATTGCTTACTCCAGCAGAAAGCTATCCACAGCCGAGAAGAACTACACCACTACAGAAAGAGAAGGACTAGCTATGGTGTATGCCCTACAGAAATTCAGGCACTACCTATTGGGCGCACATTTTAAAATGTATACTGACCATTCTGCTTTAAAATACTTGGTCAATAAGCCAGTGTTAGGGGGAAGAATTTGCAGATGGCTATTGCTCTTCCAAGAGTATGATTTTGAGGTTATTGTAAAGCCAGGCAGATTGAATGCAGGACCTGACCATTTATCCAGGATAGAGTCAGGAGAGGAACCTACAAATCTGGAGGACAATCTGCCTGATATGCAGTTGTTTTCTATTCAAGCAGCAGATGAATATTATTCTGATATTCTTGATTTTCTCACTACTAGGCAAGCGTCGGCTGAGTTTACAATCCAGCAGAAGAAGCAACTTGTTGTCAAAGCCGCATACTTCACTTTGATAGCAGGCCAGCTCTATAAGTTGGGCCCCGACGAAGTCTTGCGCAGATGAATCTTACCGCATGAAAAAAGCTCTATCATCGCAGAAGCGCACTCAGGTACCGCAGGAGGCCATTTCGCAGGAAAGCCGACTGCGCAGAAGATCTTAGCCGTAGGTCTTTGGTGGCCGACATTGCACAAGGATACTAAGGAATTCTGCAAATGTTGCGATGTGTGCCAGCGAACAGGAAAACCCTCAAGGAGAGATGAAATGCCGCTAAGACCCCAGATAACACTGCGTGCTTTTGATAAATGGGCCATTGATTTTGTAGGACCTATCAACCCACCAGGAAAAATAACCGGCGCAAGATACATCATTATAGCTACTGAATACCTCACCAGATGGGCTGAGGCGAAGCCGGTTAAGAACTGCGACGCTGCCATTGCCGCGCAGTTCATTTTTGAGAACTTTATCACTAGATTTGGATGTCCAGTGATTCTCATGAGTGATCAGGGTACACATTTCCTCAATGAGACTATAGAGGCCCTTACTGAAGAATTCCAAATTAGTCACCATAAGAGTACACCCTACCACCCTCAAGCTAATGGTATGGTGGAGGCATTCAATAAAATTCTTGAGAATGCCCTGACGAAGATCTGTAATCAACAAAGAGACGATTGGGACCTTAGAGTCACAGCTGTATTATGGGCTTACAGAACCACATGCAAGAAACTAACAGGTCACACACCTTTCAGTTTGGTGTACGGACAAGAAGCAGTTATGCCCATGGAATACATTGTTCCCAGTCTCAGAATTGCGCAAATTACAGAGATGGCAGATACTGATACCATGAGTGAAAGACTCTCACAATTGCTTGCCTTACAAGAAGATAGACTTTTAGCTAATTTCCATCAACAGGTACAGAAGGCAAGACAGAAAGCTTGGCATGACAGGCACATTAAGAATAAACACTTTGAAGAAGGAGACTTGGTACTCCTCTATGATAGTAAATTCATCAAGTTTCCGGGCAAGTTTCGTGTACATTGGTTAGGCCCTTTTCGGGTGACAAAGATAACAGAAGGAGGAGCAGTTCAGCTTGCGAATCTTAATGGAGAATTGCTACCTACAATGATCAACGGGAGTCGGCTCAAGCTTTATAGCGACGGCCACTCCGCCCTGTCGACTTAATATATTGCTAAAGAAGTGCAGATGTCCGGTGTAGTTGAAAGAGACATCGCATTGTCACAGTCTACACGGAAGTTGTGAGACACTTTCAGTTTCCGGATTCCCGCGCAGTTCCTTGAAACATCCGCGCATGTCGAATAAAATTTGTGTTGAGCGAGCTTATATTTGCGCTCTTGCGAAGTTTTCCCCGGGCCGTTGAACTGTCGCTCTTGCGGAGTTCCCTGTGTCAATTTGCCGCTTGAGTAGCTCTTGTTGTGGACCCCCCTATGCACAGTTACCTAAGCTGAAAGGACCCACCAAAAAATTTGAATTACAGCAGTTATGTAGCCGCATCTGAGAATAAATGAAGGATAAGCCCGCCATTTAAGTATAGCCGCTCTGACAGATTCGGCTTGATCTCCGTAAGATTTGCATTTAACTCATGCGCTGAAAGCTTTAGCTTCTCCCGGAAGGCTGTTAGAGCCCGTCCATCACAATAAATGCACCACAGAGGCGAGGGGGATAGCGGGGTTGTCAACTCATGCATAGGCGCCTATAGCTAGTAACCCCACTTGCCCGCATTTACTATCACCTTTGGCTATAAATACCCCACAGTTGTATATTTTTGGGTTACTTTTCTCGAGTTGCATAGTCTTGTTTGAGAATCTAAGTTATTGTTTTCAGAGCCGAGTTGTGCAGAGTGTTTCCTTTGTTTTCAGCGTCCATATCCCACGCTGTTCCGCCATCTGTCTGTTCAAGTTCTTGTTGCCTATACCGGTTCACGACGGAGAACCTGTCAACTGAAGAAGTTGTTCGTCAATTCCTGCGCCGAGGCTTAGATTTCGGCATGACTACTTCGGTGACGGCCTCGACTTACGTACACCCTGGTTATAATGATCCCAGACAATCTCCGGGCACGAGAGCATCTCAGCAACAACCAGAAGAGCCCGTTCCAGAGCCGTTGGCCACCATGGTAAATTATATTCCGCCGCGTCCAGATGATGCACCAGAGGTACATATCCCGAAGAATGCAAAGTATCCGATTCCGTTACCTCCACTACCAGCTGGCGTGCGACAAGAAGGGCCCCTGCTTGGACACCTTCCACTGGTCAAGTTCTCTGATTTCAACCTGGGAGACTATAAAACGTATCCTCAGTTCGCGCCAGATCGATATCTGACGGTAGTTCATAATCCCACCAGAAAGATTGATGAATTCATCCCAAAGGGATTTGCAGCAAACTTGGAGAAGCCGGGTTTGTTGAACTTGTTGAAGCTACCGCACTTCGGGTGTAGCAACGAAGTCAATGCAGTTGTTAAGACACTGCTATCCTGTGTTCATGGAGGTTACCTTTGGCTGGGGAGGCCAATCGATTCAAACGTTGATTTGATTCATCGCATCACCGGCCTATCTAAGGCTGGTAAGGATCCCAATATTCATTTTGTGGGAAAAGACAAGGATAGAAAATTGGCTGCACAGCTGGTGCAGAAATACAACTTAACAAGAGGAGGTCGAGCTTATGAACTCACTATAGTAGAAGACGAAGCACTTAGATTTACAGGAAGTCTGCTTGCAGGCAGACTTCTCACAAAGTGCAGACCGAAGGAAGTTACTGGAGCTGTCGTGGAGCTCGCCATCACAGCTGCGGAGGGAGAACAGTACAATTGGTCCCTCTTCCTCCTCAATTATTTCTTGGAAGACTGCCGGAACGTCCAAGACACCCCCGGTCAGTTGTTCCATTTTTCTTGGCTTTTAATTTTATGCACTCTCGTCGGGTGGAAGGAGCCCTCGAACACTCAGTTCCTTCCGCGCCGCGCAGGAGAGGCTGCCAGAATCCGCTATGTTAACCTTTGGGAGTCTGCTAATCCCGCGAAGCGCAAGATGAACCGCGCTGTATTTTGTGAATACTACCATCTCCTCAGAGATACCATTCAGGAAATGCTGAGGCTGAGCGAGGAGACAACAAAAGTATATGAAGGAAAGTTGGCCTTTACTGCCGACTTGCATCAACTTTACCTCCGCCCCTGCGGCATTCAAGAGGAATGGGATGTAGGCCTTTACAGGATGACCACCGAGGATGTTGAAGAAACTATCAAGTATTGGTCGGATGAATGGAGGGAGGCCGCCGAAATCGCATCCACGATGCCACCCGCCGCTGCGCAAGAGAAGGATAAGGGCAAGGAAGCCCCCGAGCAAAGAAGTGATGAAGGTTCGACAGAATCGGCGACCAAGAAACAAAAGGTGTCGCATCCCTCTAAGGCCATTCCCTCGGGGATCGACCACTACTTGAAAGAGAAATTTTGTGAGCTACGGGCTGTGCATGCTCACATCAGAAGTGCTCTAGACCTGCAGTTTGTGGAATTAAAAGGTCTCGTAGGAAGAGTTGCGCAGACCCATGCGCCAGCATCTACTTCGCAGGTGCCACAAGTAACTACAAGTACCGAGCGAGTTGAAGTACTTGCAGAAAGGCATACTATTGTGCACATTCCGCCTACAAGCATGACACTTCCGGATCCGCTAGCTGCACTACAGGTAAGCGCAGTTGGGCCCGTTGAAATAAATTTGTCTTTAATTCCTATAGAGACTCTACAGCTAGTGCATGAGAAAGTTTCTGTTGAGTTGAGAGCTAGAGAGCTCTCCACCTTCCATGCAAACCAAAGACTGTAATCGCAGGAGATAGAGCTGAAGGAAAGCCATAAGAATATCTCCGAGAAGCTCGCACTTTATGAAGCACAAGACACTGGGATAAGAAATGTAATTGATGAAATTGCCCAGGAGTTTCCAGCCTGCGAGATTCAACCAGACCTTCCTCTGGTTGAGAAAGTTCAAATTATTGGAGGAAGGGTGAAAACCCTGGAGCACGAAATAGTTGCTATGGCTGAAGACCATAGAACGCAGATCGCAGAGTTGGAAGCTCGTGTTGCAGCACATCTTATAGATGATAGCCAGGAACAATTTGAAGCGCTGCGCAGAACTTCTACACAACTGAAGAGCAGAGCAGAAGAAGCCGATAACCTGATGAACCAAGCTATGGAGGCTTGGACGGAGCTTGAGATGCTCCCTTTCAAAGTTGGTCTTTTTGAACAGGTACAAGCCGCAGAACAGTCCCTAACTGTTCTGACCGAAGAAGCTAAGGCCTTAGAAGGCTTAGCAAAAATGAGGAAAATGAGTGAAGTGCGCAGAATCCAACAACAACTGCACAAGCTCAGAAATGAAGATGCTAAACTCACCAACAGCATTCAGCCATTTATGGATGAGTATGCTGACCTTGCTGCCCAGATCGAGGCAAAGATCAAAGAAATTGCAGAATCTCAACAGGTGATTGATGGCACAACTAAAGAAGAAGCCACTACAGAAACGGTGCAGACAGCTGTGGAGTGTGTCGATGAAATGGACTCCGCTATTGCGCAGTGGAAGAAAACATTCGCGGAGACCCAAGCAAAAGCAGATGCGCAAGTAAAGCGACCACACGCTAGTGCGAGTGGCTTGAGGGTGAGCCACAAGTAAGTGTTAGGGGCCTGTTGGAGCCTAGGCCGCAACTATGGTAAAGCTACGAATTTTGAGGAAAAAGCACAAGTGTTGAAGGGAAAGTGCTAATTTTGAATAAACACCAATTTTTGGGTGGAAGGAAACGGTGCGCAGTACGGTGCCAGATGGATGAGCTCAACGCAGATTACGGACTGGAACTCGTGGAGCTCGCGCGCGCACGTCATAGAAGAATGAATGTGGTTGAATAGAAAGCTCAGCTACCATAATAAATGAAGCGACGGAGTAGAGGGCTCAGCTACCCTCATTTAAGGCTAAGTACAGAAGTTATGGTTGCTCGGATCAAGGAGGAGCAACGGACTAAAGCATTGAAGGCGAAGGACAAGGCTCCCATACCCGCAATCTGCGCCGAAAGTCATGGAACCTACAGGAAGCGACGACGTGACTGCAAGCGGCGCCTACAGTACACCTAGCCATGTGCGTGGTTAGGGTTTTTGGGGATTACTGTTGGGAAAGGCCCACAGTTTTGTAAAGGTGTGACCGTCATGGCCACCTATATATATGCATAATTGATAAGGGAGCTGGTTAGCTGGTTAGTCAGTTAACTAGCCTTTAGATGCTGAGATGCAGGTTAGCTTTTTGAGATAAGCTAGCTAGGTAGTAAGTCTTCTATTGTGTTGTTAGAAGGCGAGAGTAGAGCTGGATAGCTGTGAAGCTAAATCCTTGAGTTGCAGACAGTCTGAGTCAACATATGAACTATATTGTAATCTCTAAGAGAGAAAGAGACTAGATCGAGAGAAGGGCTCCCAGCTGTGTGCGTGGAGTTTCCTGGAAAGATCTAAGGTTGCAGCTGTGTGCGCAGCATATTGTGTAACTCTATCATTTTCTGGTTAATATAACACTCCCATGGACGTGGTTTTCCTCGAGGAGGCGAAATTCATACTTCTTGTTGTTATGATGCTGTGTTGAGTGATTGCCTGTCTTAGTTCACTACCTGTGTATTCATGAATCTTGCATTATCTTTATGAGTGTTAAGTGAGTTCGTGAAGCTTCCTTGGTAACTATAATCGTTAAGTGTCGAAGGATTTGTAGAACGCTGTCGCCGTAGCGATAGAGGAATGCGTTACTACGCTGGGCGTGCGGGCAGAAAAGATACATAGAGCGTCGACGCAGGGGGATAGTCGCCTCGTGCGCCGGAACGGAGATGCCGCACAGCTAGGCTGTTGAGTGAGAGTTTCGCGCAGTTACGCCGAGGGGTCTGCGGAAAAGTCAGACAGTCCACTTTGAGGAATCGTCGAGGAAGAGAGAACAGTCTCCGCGTCGCCTAGGTTAAGGAAATCTGATTCCTTAGCCCCCCCATAGCCACTTCGGGTGAGACCTCGAGCTGCTGCGCAGCTCGTTGCCGAGAGGGCCAGTGTGCCAAGGGGTTTTGTTGCTGCGCTTCATTAAAACCCGGGTCTGCCCCAAAAAGCAGCCAACACACTTACCACAGATGGTGATAAGTCCAAGGCGTAGGGACCTCTGGGCCTATCCTCTGGAATAGAGGGGCTGTTGTCGACAGAGGGAGACCTGCAACTATCAAGGCAATGATGTTTCCTTGACAGGAGCGCGAGGTGGAGAACCGAAATGTGAGAGTACTGATGGCAGGACTGACAAACTGGGGGGGAATAACTGGGCAAGTAGAGTGGGTGGACTCAAACTTCCTTTGTTCAGAGTATGATAACGGGGACGATCGGGTAGCATATGAAACTGACTGGGGGGAAAGCGATCATAGCTGTGATGGATAAAGGATGGTGACTGGTCTGAGGGAGACTCAAGCTGGTGTAACATGGCAGGAGACTGCAGATTACTCTGAACAAAGGTGACCTGATTGGGGGTGCTGCCGAGATGATCGATCATAATGCCTGGAGGCACGGGATGACTTCTTCACGGGTTAAGGAACTAGAAGAAGTGTGTGTAAAATGGTACTGTCGTGTGGATTTATACGAGCCCAGGACAGTTCATGCTCATGGTTGCTTTCAATTTTAAGGAGTCTGAAAGCGATAAGAAGACTCTGAAGTAATGGAATGGTACTGTCGTGTGGATTTATACGAGCCCAGGACAGTTCATGCTCGTGGTTGCTTTCAATTTTAGAGAGTCTGAAAGAAAATAAGAAGACTCCAGGGGGTTGCTTTTTCGTGTGTTAGTCTCCAAGGCCCGAAGAAGCATAAAAGGATGCAATGAAGAACTCTTCTAGCCGGTGTGACTAGAGTATTCCTTTTTCGTAATTAGTCTACCAGGTCCGGAAAAGGGTTAAACTTATACCAGATAGACACCCTTTCAGGTACTTTAACGAGCATGAAAGGAAGAAAGATTGCTCGACGATCTTTTCATTGTTTTAGGAGTCAGAAAAGAGCTTAATAGAAACTCCCTAAGTGCCTTTTTCGTAAAGGACTTGTCCGGCCCGAAAAAGGGATAAAATTATACCGAACAATTTGAATGGCCAGGCAAGGAGGAAGTGCTCAATCAAGGAACATTTATGATGACCAAGAACAAGGGTGGGGGGGAACAATGGTGGGCCTCCTTGCAGGGTGAATGAAATGGTGGCAAAATAACGAAACATTTGCAGTATGACAGGAGTGGAGGGCTCATGTAAAAATGTGGAACAATCCGATGGCGACCGATGTGGCATGCAAACCAAGGCAACAAGGTGTCGGGACACAATGTTGAAATTGTACCAGGTGAGAGTGAGAAATGATCTCAATCATCATCACGAGCTCGGAAAAATGAATCCAGCGATATGAAGAGTGTCAAAAACGGGTAACGGTCGATGTGGCACGCAAACCGAGGCGACAGGGCGTTTTGGAAAAAATACCCAAAAAATATGGGGGTGAGAGCGAGAAATGATCTCAAGCATCATCACCGGCTTGAAAAAATGAATCTGATGATATAAAATATGTGAAAAACGGAGAACGACTGATGTGGCACGCAAACCGAGGTGACTAGTGGTGTCTGAAAAATGGGCAAAAAATGACGGGGCAAAAATAATGCAACGAGGTGACCATCATGATGGTCTCATCGTGCTGATTCCAGTGGTGGAAACGGTTCGAAAAACGGACTCCGTATGGGGTCAGAATGGCCAAAACAAGAAAAAGTCAACTGACTATAAATAGTGAGTGGGCACAACATGACAAGTGTCATTTGTACTATTTGACTTTGACTAGTGATCAGAGTGGACCAGAGCTGAGGTGGCATTTCTGGACGATCCGACCGGCCGATTTTAGATCCGGGAGATACAGGTATTCCGTTACACTCATACCTGCATGTTTTTTAGGGTTTTTATATATTTTTATGATATGTTATGGGATGATGATGCATGATGTAGGTGTTACATGATGTGATTGATGTGCCAATCTAGGATGTTGTTGGCCATTTGATCTGCGACACTATTTTGAGCTCTTGGGACATGGGTGAATGTTATGGATTCAAACTGTCAGCTGAGTTGTTTTGTGCGCAGGAATTTTCTAAAAAGACAGGGATCACGCACCTGGTAGCAGTTGTTGAGCTAGGAGACAAGTAGCTGGGAGTCCAGGAACACATGAAGGTGACATATGCCCATCTGGAGGGTAGTAGTTAGGAGATCGGTCACAGCATCATACTCCGCCTGGTTATTGGTAGCAGCGCCTATACATATTCCGTCAAGGTGGATCATCTCATGTGAGGGGGAATATAAGACCCATGGTGCAGAAGCCAGGTTGGGAGACCAGCGGCTTGCGCCGTCAGCGAAGCCAGTGTAACAAGGTGGAAGATGGTCCATCTATGGTCATGCAAAAATGATGAATGTAAGACGATGGTAAAAAAGGTGAAAAACAAAAAAGAGAGCAAACTGTACAATGCGGACCAATGAGGCCGCGGTTTCATTTATGGGTAAAAACGCTTAAGATACAACCCATTACGGGGGTTGCGCAAAGGGTGACCTTCGGAGTCGGCTAAGATGTATGCCCCCTTGTCGAGGCAGGTCTGCACGATGTAAGGGCCTTGCCACATGGATTAAAAATTCCCTTTACCGGTTTTGTCGTGGGCTTGGTCATAGGCGAGGACGAGGTCCCCTTCATGGAAAGTTCGAGGGTGAACATGTTTGTCATAACCGGCTTTGGAGTGGTTTTTGGTAGCTTCGATGTTCTGGAGAGTGGCACGACGGTCTTCATCAGCTTGTTCGAGAGATAGAAAACGCTGCTCGAGGGGGGAAGTGTCGGGGAGAAGCTCAACGACGATATGTAAGGTAGGTATCTGACACTCGATGGGGATGACAGACTCTACACCGTGAACTAAATGTAACGGGGTAAAACCAGTGGCGGTCTTGGTGGAGGTACGGTAAGCCCATAAGGCAGGGAATAGCATGTGGTGCCAATTGGACTTATGTCGGTCAACAGTTCGTTGGAGGATGGTTTTTAAGATTTTGTTGATGGCCTCTACTTGGCCGTTCCCTTGGGGGTAGTAAGCAGAGGAAAATTGGTGTTCAAATTTAAGGAGGGTGGATAACTCATGCCAGACGACATCTTCGAAGTGTGAACCATGGTCTGAGACCAACTGTTTAGGGACCCCGAATCGAGTGATAACATGGTTGAAAAAGAAATGGGCAGCAGTGTCAGCGGTACAGTTGAAGGTAGGCATGGCTTCCGCCCACTTGGTGAAGTAATAAACGGCGACAATGATATACTTGTGGCCGTTGGCAGACGGGGGTCTACACTCCATGAAGTCGATGGCCCACTTACAAAAGGGACCAACGGTGACGACTGGGTGTAATGGAGCAGGTGGTTTCCGGGCCTTGGGGGAAAAAAGTTGGCAGTTATGGAAATGCTTGACCGCAGTGATGCAGTCGGTGAAAAGTGTGGGCCAGAAGTATCCAGCGTGGATGACCTTTTGGGCAGTGGCCATCCTTGAGAAATGGCCTCCGCAGGCACCACTATGACAGTCATTAAGGACGTGTTTAGCTTCCTCGTGTGTAAGGCAACGACGAAGAATTGTGTCAACCCCTCACCGGTAAAGGACATCGCCTAAGAGGAGATATCGAGAGGCCTGGTGACGGATGCGACGGCGTCCATTACGGGTGACTTTGGGTCTAAACTTTTGCGTGCGCAGGTATAACAAAATATCACCGTACCATGGGTAATGAGATGAGATAGTGAACAGGTGATTGTCGGGTAACTCATTGGAGATTTGTTTGGCCGGGAGAAGGGAAGGGAGATCAGTAATGAGCTGGGCAAGCGCGAGGGCTTTAGTGCTCTTAGGTATTCGAAAAGTGAGGTCATATTCCTGGAGGATAATGACCCATTTAGCAACACGACCTTGCAGGAGTCGCCGGTTTAGGAGATATACCATGGGGTTAGAGTCGGCGACGACTGTGGTATGACTAAGTAAAATGTAGTGTCGCAATTTTTGGATGGAAAAGACCAATGCTAGGGCTAGTCTCTCCTCATAGGGGTAACGTAGGGGTGGACCAGACAAGGTCTGGATGACGTAGTAAATGACATGCTCTTGGTGAGAGGCGTCTTCTTGAACCAAGACTCCGGACACGGCATGCTCGGATGCTGAGACATATAGGATGAAGTCCTGGGAGAAATCCGGAGGGGAGATCAGAGGGGCTTGTGTGAGAGCTTTCTTGAGGGCTTCGAATGCAGCTTCTACTTGCTCATCCCAGACGAAGGGTATGTGGGTACAGAGCAGGCGCAAGAAACCGTGAACGGTAGTGGCGTAATCAGGAACAAAGCGTCGAAGGAAATTGGATCGCCCCTGCAGACTTTGGAGCTGTTGGAGCGTGCGAGCAGAGGGAAGGTCTAATATGGCTTGGAATTTCAGGGGATCAACAGTAATTCCTTTCTGGGAAACAATAAAACCCAACAATCGGCCTGCCGGAACGCAAAAGACACACTTGTGTGGGTTCAAGCGGATTTGATATTTGCGACAACGCAGAAAAACCTGTCGAAGGTCGTTAAGGTGGCCTGATCGTTTCCGGGAACGAGCTGTAAGGTCGTCAAGGTAGACTAGCAGGATATGGACCAAATCGTGAAAGCAATAGGTCATGGCCTGCTGGAATGTGGCACCAGCATTTTTTAGGCCAAAAGGCATGACGCGATAGGCAAAGGTGCCCCATGGGGTAGTAAAGGCAGTTTTGTACTGGTCTTCCTTCTGGATCTGAATCTGGTTGTATCCGGAAAAACCGTCCATGAAAGAGAGGACTTCATGCCCCGCACACGCATCAATGAGTTGGTCAATAAATGGCGTGGGGAAATTGTCCTTGGGACAAGCGCGGTTCAAATCGCGGAAGTCAGTGCATATTCGAATGGTGCCTTATTTTTTGTTAACGGGAACGGGGTTTGAAACCCATGTGGTGTAGGCAATAGGATAAATGAATCCTTCCTTGCGAAGTTTCTCAATCTCGGCTTTGACAGCTGGGAGCTTTGAGGGATGAATGGGACGTTGTTTCTGACGAACGGGGGGTACATCAGGCCATGTGTCAATGTGGTGCTCTATAATGGCGGGGTCAAGATCGGGAATTTCGGTATAGGACCAGGCAAAGACATCACGGAATTCTCTGAAAAGGGTTTGGTAGTCCTCAATCTCTTGCTTACTGCAGAAGGCTCCTAAAGTGATGAGTTCAGGGGCACGTCCTGGGGCAGCGATATCAATTTGGATGACAGGTGAGATGTTGGCCATGTTACCCTCCTTGAAGGCGTCAGGAGCAGGAATAGGGTCCTTGAACCAGTCGACCTTGGTGGGAAGGAAGTCCTTGGATTCAACCGTGAATTGGGTGGCTGTGCTAGAGGAGGATTCTTCTGGAATGAAGTAGGAACGATGATGCATATCATCCCAGGGATAATCTGGGGATGTGAGGGCCTCGAGAATCTCCTCATCAGTACGGAAAGTTTGTGTCGTCAAATCAGTTGACGAGGGGGTAGTGGTTGAAGAGATCATATAAATGGTATTAACCTCTCCTGAAGGGGAGGAGACCGGGGGGTGGATCTCCTCAATAGTGGGTGGGGCCGTCTCAAGATCTATATTGTTCATTTCATAAAGAGCCGCTCTGTAATCCGGGAGATCGGGACAGTGATGTGAATAATTCCCGTAAACACCGCATATCGCACAGGGGTGGTTGGTACGCAGGGATTTATCTTTAGGCTTGGGGGTGGGGTCTAGTTTGACAACCGGGATGTTGGGGTTATCGTCGAGCATCTGCATGTGTTCCTGTAATGCCGGTAACTGAGGACATTGATGAGTCGGGTGACCTAACTCATCACACAACGAGCATTTGGGAGGAGCACAAAACACAGGGGGGTTTTTTACTGTCTTGGGAGGTGGTACAGCAGTGTAAGGTTGAGGTCCTCTGCCCCCAGTGGATTTGGGAGTAGGAGGGGGATTCGTGGAGGACGAAGGGGTAGTGACACCAGGGGGTGGCTGAGTGGTAGTAGCCATGGATTGCATCGGTTGGAGGACGAAGCTTGGTGTCAGCGGGGGAACGGGAGGCGAAAGGTACCAGACGGGTAATCCCAAGGTTAACACAGGGAGGCTAAGGGTAGCCATAACCGGGGCGCTTACTACTCCCGATGGAGGGACTAGGAAGGGGATTGTGTGGATAGGGGTAACACCAATGTGGCTAGGTACCAATGGTGGTTTAGGCAACAAGGGTGGTTGATTTTTAGGTGTTTGGTTATCGTGGGACAGGGTACATAAGTTAGACACTTTGGGCGTAGATGACGGGGGAGGGATAGACTGAAAGGTGGAGGTCATCGACGCGTCTGAGTAAACTCCGGGCCCCGTAGAGGAAACAAACGAGGTGGTGGCACGAGAAACAGGTTGTTCAACCATGGGGAGAACATTTTCGGGTGCCGCGGGGGCATTGGGATCATAGTAGGTGAGTTGGTCAACCTTGACCATGCGTCCCTCATGGGGGAACATCATGGTGTGAAAAACGAAAGAGGCAACCGCCCGCATGGCATACATGTAGCTGCGGCCAAGTAAAAGGTTATAATCCAGTTGGGCATTGATTACCTTGATGTCAATGAGTACGGTTTTACCACCTAACTGGACGGGGACATTGGGTAGGAGGCCTTGGGGTTGGGCCGACCGACCGTCGTAGGCGCGTAATGCAATGGTGGACTACTGGAGAGTAGGGGATCCCAACTTCTGCCATACGAATGTATACATAACGCATGTGGAGGCACCTTCATCGATGATGCATCGATGGATGACAAGATTCCGAACGGAAACAGAAACTTGGAATGCTAAGGAGGAAGGCAGGCGTGGTTCAGACTGGTCCAAATCAAATGCCATCAAATTCGAATCATTTGGGTCAATCACCCCAATGGCTGAGAGTAAAGTCTTGCATTGGGAAGGGCAATTTTTCAAGACTTCTAATGCAGACATGGCTGCGGGAGATTGGGCTAAGTCATCGACAATGTTGTAGTTTGACGCAGCCCGCGCATTGGGGTTATTGTTGATACGGCGAAGTGGGAACCGAGGTGCTTTGGGAGTGCCGTCTAGTGGAGGCGGAGGTATACGTAACGCTTGATCAGTGGGATGAGCGTTGGTGGGTTTATCAGTGGGAGGGACGTTAGAGGTGGAGCCATACTGGTTCCGACGCGTCTGAAGGTTGACATCAGTGGATGACATCATCAACAAGTGGTGGGTCCCTGAGTCAAAAATGGGTTGATCAGGAGCAGCGTAAGTGATTTGTTGTTGGGGTTGCGCATTGGCTTGAGGGGGAGCCAACGGCTGAGTGTTCACTATGCCTTGGTTTGGTAAGGGGTTTTGCAGCACCAAAGGTGGCTGCTGAGGCTGTGGGGGGTTGGGTGGTGCTTGAGGAGCCGCATGCCCTTGGCGATGGGCATCATCAACCCAAAGTTTCTGAGCTTGCTCCAAGTGTGGGCAAGCATGTGTGTAGTGGCCATAGACCCCGCAAATACAACAAGGGTCGTTTGTTCGCAAATTGGGGTTTTTAGCCTGCTTGGGCGGGCGATCAGGGTTTTGGTTAGCGGGGGCTGCATTATTATTGTCGGGGGGATTAGGAGGTTGACCAGCTTAGTCTGTAGGTTGGTTGTTCCCCATACTATGTGTGTGAATGGACAATGTAGTGCCCCTAGTGAGGGTAGTGCCCCCAGGGGGTATAGTATGGCTAACACCATGGCTAGTGCTGGCGTGACTACCAAATGTAGTAGAAGGATCAACTGTGCTATAACTAGGCATACCAAAAGAGAATGTGGTTGGGTTGACCGTAGGACCAGTGTCGTCATGTAACTCTGGCATCCCATGTCTATAATTGTGTGGAAACGAAGGAATGAACGGGTCGTCCTTGGGTGGATCTGGACCAAACAAACTATGTTGGGTCTCAGGTGGATCACCACCCCACGCCTCACGAGTAGTAGGGGAATTTGAGGTGTGTTCAACTCTACCCGATGGAGTCAAAGGTATTTCTTCAGTATCAGAATGTGAAACAGTCATGACGTCTAGGACGTATGTATCATAAGAATCCGAAGACTCAGAGGGAGCCCGCCGGCGTCCCCTAGCAACACGGCATGAAAGCTCAGTAGGTTTTAAACCAGCCAACCGACGGGATCGCCGGAGAGTAGGAATCCGCACCATGATATCTACGGAGAGAATATAGAATCAAAACGTCCCCTAAAGGCCAACTATCGATCAAAACCAATAAATCAAAAGCACACACCTAGAGAAACTACAGCCAAGAACAGACAAACAGAGTGGCTAAATGAGCTCCCGACACTAGAGCTGGTATGTCTCGCCTAGGAGAGGCTTGCGACTCCCAAACTATAGTCGGAGGTAACAGAATCAGTTATAACGGCCCCCAGACTTCACTACATGCACAGGGTCAAGTCCCTATACAACGAAAACTGTGCTGTCCGACCCCTATCTGACTCAGGACACAAACAACATAACCACTGCAAGTACCCTATGCGATACCTAGGTAAGGAAACTATGGTCACCGCAATATAACCAATGCTCAGGGGGATAGTCGCAGGTGGGATCCGTCGTATGGGAAGGGTAGCTAAGCCCGAAGCATAAGAGGATGAACCTCTGGTACCCCCAGATACGAACAAACCTTGGAAATATCTCCCACGTTCAGCCGATATCAGAGGGATATCTCTTCAACCAACCTCCCGTGACCTTGTTCTTAACTCTGGCTTGAGTAGAGCTTCCTGAGAACACCGATATATACCATGGATTCCTCCACTCCCTGGTCATACATCTAATGTTTCATCTAGTAGTCTTGGAATGTTAACTCACAATGATCTATTCCAAGACTCTAAACCTATGCTAGTTGGTGTACCCTATAAATAAAATTGGTCTAATCAATTTTAAGATTAAGCGTTAATTTTAATGGCTGTGATTACTCAAGGGATATGATCGTGAAACTAGTGATGTGTAAGACTCAATAGTATGCAAAATCGTCAAATCCTAGACTCATCTATCCAATGAAAACAATTCCACTAATATGCAAAATCAATCCAACGGTTCCGAAATAAATATGCAATCCTTTTATATTTTTCGATGCACAATCATAATCTAAATGAAGGCAGAAAGCACTCAATGCAAGATGCAATACGTAAAAGCAATTTTTTGTATTTTCTCTTATAAAAAAAAGGAAAATGCAAAACTATGTGTATTTTTGTATTTTTCAATATATGGAAATGAAAAATGCAAGCAAAATCCTACTATCTAGTCACTGATATGCCAAGGAGATCACTAAGACAACCCAGTAGATACCAAACAGTAAGACTCACCATCAAAATGAGCTCAAAAGGAAAAAACCAACAAGGATAAATCTAAAGATGGGTAAAAAACCAACAAGGCTCAACCAAGAGAAAAGAAGAGTTCTGGTCACAACCAAGGCATGGAACAGTCAAGAAACAGGCCAACAAAGACTTAGGATCAACCAAAACCAACCCAACAACAACCAAAGGTCATAAAACAACAAAAGACAGAGTTACATGCTACTGTCGAAGGAATACCTGCGGGTACCCATGAGCAGTAGAGTAAACAGAGGCGGGTATACGCGGGCAGAGCTAAGCTAGCCCGTGGGTAGGGAAAAGTAAATTGGCAAATAAAGAGTCCAATGGATCAGAAAAAGCAAGTTTTCTATAGTGTACCTCAACGGCAAATAAGTGACACAGAGCTTCGACAAACAACAACTTTAATTAAGGACTAATGCTAAAAAATCCCCAAAAATGGATGTTTTCCCAGCGGAGTCGCCATTTCTGTGTTGGAGAAAACTCACTATGGCTTGGGGTAGACCACAACAGACAACTGACTACCAGAAATCAACTCAATTCCCAATGCTATGCTATATAAATGACAATGCTAAGATAATGAAGAATATAACCAACCTCGATCCAAACGTTTGATGTAGATCCCCGTTGGAGATTTTCAATCCGTGCACTTGAATATTCAAATTAGTCTTGACAACCAATATACAACAAGTACATATAATATATAAATGGCATTAACATCATCAATAGCAATGGCCCATGATATAACAAGTAAATGCAACCCAATGTAAGATAAACAACATTTACAACATTAATGGACGAGAATATGAGTATTTCTATTAATAAACAAGAAGAAGTACAATGTGATACGACCTCTTGCCGGCAACCAATCTGAACCAAGATCTGGATCAATCCACTTATGCCTCCACCACTTCAATCCTCCATGAATGGAAAACTCAAACTATGATAGGAGTTTGGAAGGTTAACATAAGGGGTTCATAACTACAAGGATCAATGAGTGTAGACTCAAGATAGGGCAAAAATCTACTAGAGTTCTCTTGCTCTTCTTTCTCCTCCTGTCCATAAGCCATATGTGCTCAATATATAGTCCTCTGAAAGGTAAGTGAAAGGACACATCGAGGCGTTTCTTGGGCAGATGGAGAGTCAAAGGTCACCCAATGACTGCTTTTTGGGAGTAAAAAGTAATTAATTAGTGATTTTTACCATTTTACATGCTACCCGCGGGCTATAGTGATGCAACTCGCGGGTACGCCTGCTGTAGTGATGCAGCAAGCATACAAGGGAAAAAATAGGG
Source organism: Larix kaempferi (assembly GCA_027924585.1). NCBI lineage: Eukaryota > Viridiplantae > Streptophyta > Pinopsida > Pinales > Pinaceae > Larix > Larix kaempferi. The sequence goes on along the minus strand of BSBM01000257.1, from coordinate 24,244,542 downwards.
AAAAATAGTGTCTGAAGGATATAAAATGGTTATGAGTCAGTGGAATGGATCCTCTAGGCCAAAGAGTGCTGATTCTCACAAGGTGGAAGATTACGTTGTAACAACAAGCAAGTGCATATAATATGTGAAAGACATTAGCATAATCAATAGCATGATCCATGATATCCTAAGCAAATATAACCCAATGTAATTTAACAATATTCACATCATCAATTGGATGAGAAAATGAGTATTTCGATTAATGAATAACAAGAAGCACAATATATGACCTCTTGCTGACAACCAATATGAACCAAGAACTAGGTCTCTCCACTTGTTCCTCCACCACTTCAATCCTCCATGTAATGGAAAACTCAAAATAGGATAGGAGTTTGGTAGGTGAACATAAGGAGTTCACAACAACAAGGATCAATGAGTGTAGACTCAAGTCATGGAAAAAAATCCACTAGAGTTATCTTGCTCTCTCTTTCTCCTCCCTTCCATATGCCATAAGAGCTCAATATATATCCTTCCAAAGGTAAGTGAAAGGACACATCGAGGCATTTCGGGGAAAATGGAGGGCCAAAGGTCACCCTAAGACCGCTTTTTGGGAGTAAAAAGTAAATTTCTAATGATTTTTACCATTTTACTTGGCACCTGTGGGCTATAGTGGAACAACTCGCATGTATGTTGGCTAAAGTGGAACAGCTAGCGTACATGAAGAAAAATAGGGAAAAAGTGTTTTTGAAGGACATAACGTGAATATGAGTTAGTGAAATAGATCTTGAAGGCCAAAGAGTGATGATGCTCAGAAGTTGGAAAATTACGTTGTAACAGATGCCCCCTAATGTGTGAGGTTAGAGAATGGTGATACGATGGCTGAAATACATTATAAATATCAGAAGTGGAGTGATGGAGACACAACTGGAGAGAGTAGCTCACTCATCATAATACAATAGTATCCCTGAGTACATGTCGGTATAGTACAACAATCTGATACAATGGCCATGAATAGGCAGTACATCATGAATATATGTCATAAGTGATCATAGCCATCACCATCTACAGTAAGATATGGTCTCCTGCTGAAAAGGAAACAATTGGTGCAATACTGGAGGTACAAACTACTGATGTCTGAGAGATGATATCTCAGATGTAAAGTCATGATCATAAGTAGCATACTGAATGCCACTATTGCTTGGGGTCTTCTACATAAATCATCTACAGTGCAAGTCCCATCAAGTGAATAAAGGTGTTGAGGTTGAACCTAATGTGACATCGTCTGATTACCGGTCAATGATGTATACCGTTAACAGACGCGAGATAACCCACCAATAATGAAAATGGGTATCAAGGCACAGAGTACAATCATCAGAGTGTGAATAGATGTGTTGAAGTTGAACAGTAAGATGAATCTATCGATCAGGGGACATTGATGTATTCCCAAAACTGTCAATGGCGAGAGAACCTACCACTAATGACTTCAAGCCTCAATGTACTCAACCGAACTCTAAGTCTCAAATTCCAGAATAAATGGGTTGATGTCGACGGAACGAAACTCGCTAGAAGGAGGGCATTAAGGCATCCCCCATCAACCAACATGAGGTAACAACTACGATGAAATATTTGGAATAACTCAGGTGAAATGGACTAACTCAATAAGGATGGCCGACATGCAATAGTCAAGAGATCTGAGGAGTGGCCGACTCTGATTTCAGGACTTCCTTTGAACAAGAGCATGAGCAGATGGATAGACTCATGTAGCATAGACTCAGCACAGACTGTGTGATGCAGGAGGCATCAACAAAGGGCTCCATAGTGACTAGAAGCTTAACCAATTGGTGGAGTAAAACTGAGAAACGATTATAGCTCCTAAGGTCCTACTATAGTCCCGACTGAAATGTATGAAGTGGAATGAATTCTTTGTTCAAAGGCGACGCAACAACTGCCAATAATAACAAGTAAATATTCTCCCATCCGGATTTTTGGAATATTTGATTTTTTTTGGTCTTTTTCATATTTGGAAAGCTTAAAAAAGAATAAAATTGCTTATAGTACAACAAGAGAGGGACCCCCCCCGAGTGTCCACATCCCGCACATGCTTCCTTGCATTGATCATAGGTATGTTCCACTGCTTGGGACTAGTTTTCCCATAACAGAAATGGCAAATCCACTAGGAAATGACTCAATTCCCAATGCAATGCTATATAAATGACAATAGTAAGATAATGGAGAAAATACCAACCTTCAACTGGATGTTCGATGTAGATCCCCGTTGAGCTTTCAACTTCTACACTTGAACCTGCAAATTAGTCTCAACAACATGTACAAGCAAGTGCATATAATATGTGAAAGACATTAGCATAATCAATAGCATGATCCATGATATCATAAGAAAATTTAACCCAATGTAATTTAACAATATTCACAACATCAATTGGACGAGAAAATGAGTATTTCCATTAATGAATAACAAGAAGTACAATATACGACCTCTTGCCGGCAACCAATCTGAACCAAGAACTGGGTCTCTCCACTTGTGCCTCCACCACTTCAATCCTCCATGTAATGGCAAACTCAAACTAGGATAGGAGTTTGGTAGGTGAACATAAGGAGTTCACAACAACAAGGATCAATGAGTGTAGACTCAAGTCACGGCAAAAATCCACTAGAGTTATCTTGCTCTCTCTTTCTCCTCCCTTCCATATGCCATAAGAGCTCAATATATATCCTTCCAAAGGTAAGTGAAAGGACACATCGAGACGTTTCGGGGCAAATGGAGGGCCAAAGGTCACCCTAAGACCGCTTTTTGGGAGTAAAAAGTAATTTTCTAATGATTTTTACCATTTTAATTGGCACCCGCGGGCTATAGTGGAACAGCGTGCGTGTACGCTGGCTAAAGTGGAATAGCTAGCGTACAGGAATAAAAATAGGGAAAAAGTGTTTCTGAAGGACATAAAGTGAATATTAGTCAGTGAAATGGATCCTGAAGGCCAAAGAGTGCTGATGCTTACAAGGTGGAAAATTACATTGTAACAAGGGTTAGTTTCCTAGATTGCAGTAAGATGAGACACACATACAATGAAGGTTTATTTTATAGCTAAATGAGGCATGGATAATGAATAGTTCCTGGACCTTAATTTGTGACCTATAGATAGTGTCTGTGCTAGTTTTATTAGCATTAGCTATCACACATCTATGTTATCATTTTTTTTATTATCTTCCTATAAATCTTTTCTATCCCAGCTGAGTAATGTTTCTCCAAGGATAAGAAAAAAACAAATTCTTTATAACCTGAGTCCTGAGGTCGTCGAGGATAAAAACTGTCCTATGAGGTTGGTGATGAAATGAACCTATGACTTCCTGTGTTGGAGTCACATTGGTACATAAATTTAAAATGCTCATTTTATCCTGGTTTACCTTATGGAGTGTGTTCCAAAGAAAACCAGTACATAATATGAGTGATGTAGGTGCTTGACATTTCACAGAAAACCTTAATCTACAATAAATGCTCTGGTTTGACCTAGGAATGTTCTGAGCAGGGTGTAAAAATAGAGCCAAAAAAAGAAATATCAGTCACTGAGACTAACTCGGTGGAAAAATTATAGACTGGTAAAGGACTTAGAGTCCTCTAACCTGTTGAACGTTGAATCCATTCAAGCACCCTGACAACCCAAAATGTAGATGGTCCCTTTTGACTTATATCTTAGGCATTAATTTCTGTTTCAATATATCATTATCATTGTGAACAATATCATTGAAATTTCCTTTGGGCACTTCAACAGTTGCAAGTTGCAACACACCAACAACTAAGCCAAATCCATTTTAGATTGATCAACAGGTGCATTTAATCAAGATGTGCAACCCACCAAACCCTGAACCAAATGTGTTTTCAGAGTAAACACTTTATGTACTTATGGAAATTCCACTCAGATCACTTCATTGGGCTCAGCCTCAAACCTATTTCAGATAGCTTGCTATTTCATTATTACCAAAGTCACCTCATCACTTCATCAGTTGCAATTCACAGAACTGCTACTGAATCTTGCCTAGTGCGTTTCAGCAATATATTACAGAGGCTGTTGTTTGATGTGGAAAATATCATAGTGTCATGTCAAACCTTTTTTAGGATCTCATGCAATATTGGCCCCTTGGGGTATTCCTTCCTTGCATAGTCCATCCATGAAGGTAGTACATGTAGTCATATCTGGAAGATAACTGTTATCTTTCATGAACTTAAATAACTTAATAGACTCATTAAGATTACCAACTTTCCAAAGTACATCCATCAATGTGTTGTATGTAACATCATCAAGGTTACTATGGAATCTCACAAAAGATCTGTTAATCTTTGTCTTTCCTGTGATGCTTACAAAGTCCATCTATTAATGTACTATAGTGAACTAGATCAAGCCTGCAAGCTTTCTCCAACATCTCTTGAAGGAGCTCCTTGGCCTTCTCTAGATTATTCACCTTGCAAAACCCACCTATAAGTGTATTATATGTGATATCATCAGGCTGATGGCCTATTTAAACAATAACATCTAACAACTTCAACAGTGGAACACTCTCATCAAATGACAAAATATGTGAAACGAGCCCAAAATATGGTATAAAAATGGCAAATAGGGCACCTCTAAGTCTGTATATCCCATTATAGAAGGTATCCAACTCCAAAGTTCCAACTCTAAACAATAGATCGAAATTATGTTACCCTTGCACTGCAATTGTGTGAAGAGGCCATCTTGTGCTGCATGGTGAAATTGCAGTTGAAATAGAGTGATGGAGTAGCTGCAGGCAGATCCTGGGTGATGAATGAGGAAGAATTAATATGGCGACAACAAGGAGGCATTGCTACTCCATAACATTGTCTAGAATCATGCCAATCCATAACATTGTTAAGGGTCTAAAAGATGTATAGATATTTGAGTGCCTTCATATAAATCCTGTCTACCCCAATCCATGAATGGTCATTTTCTGAGTCTCAAATTGTATGAGCACATCCATTTGTCATGGCAATATTTTCTTTAGTAAAGCCCACAAAACAAATTGGTTTGGCATGAAACACTTTACAAGATCCCAGCTTGAGTTTAATTTTGATGCTTAAAATTTTTGAATAACCCGTGAACAATGTTTCTCACTATCTTCTGTTTTAATTAAATTCTGAAAACAGATGGACCTTTTTCTTTTGTTACTTGACCTAAATCTTGCGTTATGTTGGCACATACACTTCTTGATCTTTGATCATGATTGTTATTATGATATCACTTTGTAAAATTTCATGTTTTATAACAAGATCTCAAAAACTTAATTCAAACTTATTATGCTTCATTCCAGGTTGCCTTGTTCCCAGATGTTTTTGAGCATATTGCATTGGGTCATTTTGAAAGAGGCGACTAGGTGAACACTAAACATGAATTAACTTTAATTTTGTTGATTGTGTTAAGATTACATTTCAAAATTAATAATTAAAACTGTTTATTGTATCTGTGTATGAAGGTTTCTGCATTAGTGAGAGGAGAGTTTTACATAAATAGGAAGCACTTTCCAGGATTTGGACGACCATTTGTGTTTAATGCAGAGCTTTTTCTGAAGTGAGTACAATAGGGTTGAGCACCTGTACATCACTATCATTCACAACTAAATAGTGCCTAGATGCCATGGGACCCAATTTTGAGATCCTCTTCAATTGTTTAATCATCTCTCTCTCTCTCTCTCTCTCTCTCTCTCACACACACACACACACACACACACACACACACACACACAGAGTATCACATCCCTATGATGACGATTCTACCTCTTTATATGGCAGAATTGGTCGTAAGCTTGAAGCTAAGGATGTTGCCAAAATAGCATTAAAATACCATGGAGGTGCTCTAAACCCTTACAGGGATTTGATGGCACCAAGGCCGATTCCTTCTCCTCACCACTACCATGTGGAACTACAATAGGCTCCTCTGTTTCTATTTGGTCCATTTTCTCTGTTGATGCTGCCTGTGGTTGCATTGAGTGTTTCTTACAAGTTGGTTTAAATATTTTTTTGCTTTGAACCAAATACTCCACTTCCATCCTTCTCTCAACAAAATAATTTTGAAGTACATGGGGGTGGGCTTTGATCCACTATGTTATATGGAAAAAATTAAATTGCAAAGGTCACAACCATTTATCCTGACCCATCTCTTCAAGCACCATATAAAGGCATAACCAATCAATCATTCATATCATCATATATAAATATATGTTTTTTTTTTTTATCCTTATGGGTTATTTAAAATTTAGACCTTGTTCCTTTAAATTTGTCATGGCTCTATGTAACGACTGTTGGGTCTGTTACATGATCTTCCTGGGAAATGGATCTTGTAGCCTTGAAGTGTCCAGCTGATGTGGATCCAGAAAATGTACATTTTTTTTGAAAAAAGAATTCTACTTGTGCTTGCTTTCTAAAACAATAACTCTAACCCCCATTCCAAAGGCTATAAGAAGAATTCACATTCAGAAAGCACAAAATATTACATCTACATGCAATTCCTTGGATAGAAGTTTGGATGAGGATTTGAAGCTATATCAAGGGGAAGTCACTGCATCACTGCAATTGTTGTACTGTTCTATTCCGTGCACAAAAACCTCAACTTTGTTTTTAAGCTTCTGTATACACAAAATGTTGTTCTGTAGATAACATTCATGTGCATACTTATGTTATGTGGAATTGCATACTAGATAAGCTTCATAATTATTTTGATGTTATATGGAATCTAGATACTAGATATGTTGTTCTAGGATGCAACATATATTTAAAAATTCTTTCGAAGTTCTTATGTAAGTTCATCCCAACTCCTTTTGTAAGTTCATCCCAGCTCCCGAAGACTCAAATTCCGTTACTGCTTAGACATTGCAGGCGACAGGCGATGTGTAATTATTTGGAATCCATGTTTTGCACTCCATAGTATTGTGACCTGGAATGATGACTGTGAAACCATCAAATGGTTTAGTAGGTAACTTTCTCCTCTCCACCATGGCTGCATCAATGAATTTATGAGTTGCTCCTCCATCTACCAATACCGAAACTCTTTTCCCTTGTACCACTCATATGCATCGAATGGTGTGAAAGCGAGGCACTCCTGAAATTACTGCCATTCTCCCTTTGTCAGGTGATGGAAGATCTTCTTCTGCAATGTCATATCCCTCTTCTTGGGATGAAATATGTTCTTCTTCCTCCATTTCCCCTTCACCTTCATCATCATCAGAAAATACTTCAATGCATTGTGCTTTCCCCTTAGTACATTTATGCCCTGGTACCCATGGTTGGAAGAAAGTGTAACATAGTCTCTTTCTTCTAAGTTATTCCTTGCTTGGTCCCTCTTTCTTGTCCTTTCCAAATGCATATTTTTTCCATGGATTCTTGTCAAATATGAACTTGGAAGGAAAGTTGGGCTTGGGAGGAAACCTTGTCTTGGGTAGCACATTTTGCAGATCTATTGCCAAGTTCATGGCATCTTTCAATGAAGTAGGTTTGTGGGTTTTAAATAAACCTTTCAAAGGTTCAGCCAAACCTTCGGTAAAGAGAAATACTAATTTGACCATAGATATATCAGCCACCTTAACTGATAGTTTTTGAAATTCCAACATGTACTCATCATGGGTTCCAATTTGCTTCAATTGTGCTAGTTCCTTGAAAGGCATTTCAGGGTCTTTTTGCTCGAATCTTTCCAATAACTTGTTAACAAATTATTCATATGTTGTGACCTGATCATGTTCCAAGGTTTTAATCCCATGGAACTACCAATCATTGGCTTCTCCTTCAAGATGAAAAATCGTCATTTTTAGATCATCCTCTTCAACCATTGGATTTAGCTGAAAATATACATCTAACTTTTGTATCCAAATATTTGCAGAACTTTGAGATGAGCCATCAAAGGTAGGAAGGGGGAATTTTACCTATGGCATAATTCAATTATTTATTTTTAAAAAGGATTTCTATTACCTCCTCTCATTTTGAGCTTGTTTGAGATAGTAAAGAATTGATCAAATGGTAATGTCCTTCTACAATCTTCACTCAACTCTTTCCATTCTGCTAGAATTTCCTTCATGCCAAATTGAGTGTTAGGATCTTATTTGGGATCAAGAAACTTAGGTGTGGTAGCTCTTATTGATATCTGAAATTCATGAGGTCGATTATGAGGCCCTGTCTTTGAGAAAATACTTTCACCCATTGCCTTCTTTTCCTTGAAAGGAGAACTACTGCTGCCTCCTAATGCCAATTTGCTTACAATTTGACTAACCATCAATTCAAACCCTTGCATTATATTCATTTTCATGTATTCAAATAATGGTTTCATGAATTTCCTAAACTCCTCTTTCTCCTCCATATCTGAGGTTCCTTTCTCATCCTTAGTCATGGTTACCAAAGAAGGCACTTCTTGTCCTGCTTCTTCCCTTTCACTAAAAGTACTTCCAGTTTCAGTTTCTAAGGACGTGGGATGATTTATCTGACTTATTTTCCTCATTAATGGTCATACAAATCAGGTTCAAGGACCATTCTCTGATACCACTTGTAGTGTCCCTTTTAATAAAATTGGAAAAATTGGGAAAAATTGGGAAAAATTGCAAATTTTGGCCAATTCGACCCTTAGACTAGTGAAGACTCAAATGCTTCCAAAGGGCTCCAAATACTTCCAAATTGGGACTGAATGTGTTTGAAAGGTATTAATACATAAAATGAAGTTAATGGATGCTTGGAAACTCTAGAAATACTTCCTCAACATCCATTTACAATCAGGAGAAATTAGGGAATTTTACTAGCAATTTTGAGGTTCAAACCCCCAAGGGTAGAGGTCACTAATGGCTTCCCAAATACAGTACGAACCTACAAAATTTCATAAAATATACATGGAATAGTTATATTACTTCAATGGGAACCAAAATGAATCATTAATCAGATCCTAAAGGCTGTTGCAACTCCCATAAATCAGACGTTTGTAAACATGTTTTCACATAGGGGGAAATGATAGAAAAACTACAAAACTTGCTATGAAATTTGAGATAATGGTTCCAATGACTTGTATAATGTGTATGAAACTTCTTCAGTACATTAATGTCTCTCCATACATCAATAAAATCACATATATTGACTGAAACAAATCAAACCAAGCAACTTCAAGCTCTCACAACAAGATATAGGGGAAAATGGCACCATTCATACATAATTTGGCATTTTTACATAGTTTCACTTGGAGTTTCGACCTGAGGTTCTTCTGAGCATCAAATATAGAGTAAATATATCAGATTAAAAATAAATGGGGCCTCATGGACTCCCCCAAAGAGATCAGCATCTCACCAAGTGCGCCCTTCCTCTAAGAGCAAGAATATGAAGAGAAATGTGAGAGAGAGGTGGAAGCAAGTTGAAGAAGATAAGATAATGAGAATGCATGCAGCTTCAACCTACAAAAAATGACTTCATTGTAGCTCCAAATGAAAGGTCTGAATGTCCTCTCCAATTTGCAATTAGGATGGGAATCTTGCACCCTCGAAATTGGTACTAAGGCAAGTAGAGTAAATACTCCACTAGCATGGACAAGCTATGCTCTCCAATTTGAAAAATGAGAAATGATCAAAAGACCATCTTCTTATTTGTTCTTGTCTTTTATAAACTTCCCAAGTCCTCCATAGTTCGAATTCCTTCCAAAAGACTCATTCCAACTCAAGTTGGGAAGAGATTCCAATGTGTGCCACTTGTCCAACAATTCCTAGTCTCCATCTTCACCCAATTCGAATGGGGAAGCTTCTTGTCTGCCATAAATCCCTTGTGCACCCTATTGGAGGATATTTTTAGCCCTGACATGTCATATTGGTCAGATGTCAGCAATGTAATATCTCCATTTTGACCCCATTGCATTCAAATGTAAATGATGTAATATTGTTATAAAAATCGTGGTGAGGAGCTCAAGGCCAAGGCCCCACCATCGATTTAGTGATGCATATGGTTTATGTGCTAGCCAGGCACATTGGAATTTCAAATATCATGTAAATATGCATTTTAATAAAATACCCACAACTAGCTATGCAATGTAACACGAGATGGGGGCATGATTTTACAAGGAATTGGGAGGGAAAACATTCAAACCTTTGAACCAATCAAGTGAAGCCAAGTGTCAATGAGAGAACCCATAAATCCCTCAACTACACATGTTGAATTTTGTACCCAATCATTCATTTCTCCCAAGAGTTGGTTGAAATAGTTAATGCCTTGGGGAATGGGATGTATGGCTATCCAAATTCGGGTATGGGAAAGCCACCCTTCATGGAAAATCATGTTTTGCTTCTTGGGAAAGAAAAGAGCCATGAATTGCTCCCCAAGCCATTACCCATCAACCAGTTTCTCTCCCTCACGAGTTTGGAGCTACCTGGGCGTTTTACAACCATGTTTTTTTTTGTTTTTCTTTGTTTCCTAGCTGGGAGAAGGGTGTTTTCATGCTGCCGGACCATGGGAAGAAAGGGGAAATCGATTTGGGGTCTATAGAGGCTATTTTGGCCCAATGAATGCTTATATATCCGTGGGAGAAATCGTTTTCTTCCTTGTAGTCGAATTTCCCTCTCCCAATCCATTTTTGGGGTGCCCATGATTTGGGGGAAGACCCATGGCCATCTTGTTTCTAAATCCCATTGTTAAAATGTATTCTCCATTCCCAATAATTGTATTTTGTTGTGTGTGTAAAGAGTATGTTGGGGTATGGGTTATGGGTATCCATTCCTTGACTTGAGCTTGAGTGCAAGCATCCAGAAATGAAGAGGGTTCAGATTTAGCCTGATAAACCCAGCTGTGGACTGGCTTGGCTTAGATGCAGTTATTATTTGGCTGTGTATGAGTATGAATGTCCCATTTTCCTTGTAGAAATCATGCCCAGCTCGGGGGTGGTCTCTGAGTGCTGAAAGAATACAGGCTTGGAAGAGACCTATGGTTGGGTGGCACATTGCAGCGACATAGCTAGTTGCTTGGGACCAATTCACCATAAAGATAAGTGTTTTTCTATCTATGTGTTTTGCCTCTGCAATGTTTTAAATTGATGACTGTTTTTAATATGTTGAATGCATATGAAATGTGTGTGGATGATGATTTTATTCCGCTGTGCATGTTTTCTTGATTTGCATCTGCACACATTTATTTTATTGTCGTGAATGTAATGAATCGGATTGAGTTTATGTAAAAGCCCAGATTTTGGTCTCATGTTCCGTTCCTCGAATTGGGTCCACGGGAGGGGACGTTACAGTTTGGTATCAGAGCGAAGATTGCAACATTTGGGCCTTCATGGGCTATCTATAAAAGTTGTAGAGGTAATTATGCTTCCTGTTCAACACTGATCATTAAGAAAAAGTTCAAAATTTGAATTTTTTTAAGTGTTTTCTGCCAAGACTGTGTCGGCGAAGATCGACCAAAAATCGCCGAAACGATCGGTGATGAAGAGCTTAAAAATCGCCGAACGGTCGACGGAAATTAAGCTAATTTTCTGCAACACGGTCGACAGAAATTAAGATAATTTGCTGTGACACGGTCAGCAGAAATTAAGCTAATTTGCTACGACACGGTCGACGAAAATTAAGCTAAATCGCAGTGACACGTTCGATGAATTTTGGGCTAAAATGCCGTGACACGGTTGACATGTTTTGAGCTAAATCGAAGCGACACGGTCGACGAATTTTGGGCTAAAATACTGCGACACGGTCAGAGGAGATAAGCTCAAAATCGCTGACACGGTCAGAGGAGATAAGCTCAAAATCACTGACACGGTTAGGGGAAAAAACAATAAGTCCGCCGAACTTATGCACTAGATTGTGCGAAATCAAAGGATTTACAAAAAAAAAAAAAAAAACGAGGGCTCTGCCCTCAACCCGCCCTGCAATGGCAAGCCACAAGGGGGCAAGACCCCTTGATCCTCGTCGTCCCCCAGAGACAGTTGTTAAATATATGAAAGGAATTCTCTATGCTTGGAGTGTGCACTATGAATCACATAAAGGGGTTGTGGAATCAATATCCATTATGGAGGATGAAAGAGGGAATTTTCTCAAGTTAAACTATTTCTGTTTATAGCATAAGAAATGTATGCTCGAAAAATAGCAAGTGGGAATGTTTTACATATGTATATGGATTGAATTACTAGTTGGCGAGAAATCACAACTAATGAATCCTTGTGTGCTTGGTAGGGAATCCAAGAAAAGGATCACTAAGATGTGGAGGAGGAGCTCCATGTCATGATGGGGAATTGGAAGGGAGAATCCCTCCATTACCCTCTTGCTATTGTATTTATATTTCCTGAGTTTTATATACTGAAAATTATGGCATAGGGATGCTGGAAATGCAAAAGAGTAGTAGATTAAATGCATATGAATTAGTGGGCATGATTAAAGAGTCATTGCATAGTGCATGTGAATTTCTTATGCATGAGCATGATGTTACATATGGGTAAAGGTAGTGAAGTTACACATGCGATAGCCCATTAATGGTATTTCCTATGGTTGATGATAATTAATGTTGTTGATAATGGTTGTAGGAATCAGACCATAGAAGCATGATTGAAAATGCAAGAGATTAGATAGATGAAGTGAATATACACTAGTTGGAATACTAATAGGCATTGCACGGTGCATGTGAAAATGTTTGCGCATATATATATATGACCAACAACCTTATGAAGAAAGGTTGGGGTGACAAATCTATGATCATGAGGTTGGAAAAAGGACTGTGAAGCCTTAATAATAGGCCAATTGATCAGGTAACATCAAGCGATGTTAATGACAACCATGCAGGTAATGGTTATTTGTGCTTAAATTGCATGAATATTGAAAGAGGATCTGGTAAGATCTCTTCAACTATGTTTAAACTATGTTGATTTGGTTTGCATGTGGTACTGAGTGCCTGAATGTGAATGTCAACCTACCTAGTATGGTGAGGTGCGGGTAAGTGAAGGAAAGGATCCTTACACCCTATAATTGCTTAGAAACCTCAATGCATTCATATGAAATTATATCATGCCATTTGTGTATGTTGGTTGTGAGTTTAACAACCAAAGCAAGTGATGACTTATGGTCTTGTTTTAGTAGTTCATGCCCTATGAGATAGTCATGGTAAAATGAATGACATGCCATTGTGGTATTCATGAATCCATGCAAGAAAGAATTGAGTGAGTGCACATAAAAATATTATGTAAATGTTGTGAATGTGCATGCATATGTGTGAGTGCACATGTTGAGATGCATTGTGTGAATGCATGGTTGTGATATATATATGTTTCATGCAATTAGATAATAGATGAAATGGTGAACTATTGTTAATCCTGAGACTATTTCGTGAGTTGTTGTGAGATTATCAGAATGATTGCATGAAGAAGGTAGACATGAGGATGGGCTACCAGAGTGCTATGTTGGAAGGACAAAGTTGCATAAAAGGAATATGTGTTATCTCCTCAATAAGCATAGACTAGTCATGGTGTCTAGGTGATAGGAAGTCTTTAATTTTTTTTTTTTTGGGTGTGTTTAAGTTCCGGTCTGATAAGTTGAAGAAGGTAACGAAGTCTGAAATAACTGTTCAAAGCTAGCTCTCCTTCAAAAGGAAAATTTCAGGTTTCGGTAGCTTAGGCGGGCCTGGAAATGGTTCATTAGCTACCGAAAACTTTGTTTTCGGTGGTTTATTTTGTGAAAGAAAATACGCTCCAGCTACCGAAAGGGAAAAATTACAGCGTGAGTTGTGGGGCAGTTTTCGGTGGTTTGGGCGAACACGATGGTGTTCATTAGCCACCAAAAGGGTGGATACTTTTCGTAGATTACCATCTAAAGGTTGGGTCTCTTACAACCACCAAAAGCAAATAGCACTGGTTAAGACCGTTTTCCGGTGGCATACGGTGTCAACGGTGGATTATAAGCTACCAAAAGGAGAGGCATTTTCACCACTTTTTCGGCAGCGCTCGTGTTCGAATGCAAATTCATTCCAGCTACCAAAAGAGCAAGAGAACATCACTTGTCATCAAGAAGCTGAGACAAAATAAATTTTTTGCCATTTTGTATGATTAGTTTCAAAATAGAGCTTTCGGTGGTTCAGGCAAGCTTTCACAGCTGTTCTTAGCCACCGAAAGTACAACTTTCGGTGGTTTACAAGTTCGAATTTTGTCTCTTTAGCCACCGAAAGTGCAAAACAAGGCAGAGAGGCATTATTCTCGCCCAGATCACGATTTTTGTTTCCAAATGGCAAGAGGATGGTTTTTAAGTGAAGGTTTTAATTAATAGGAGCTATTTTAATGGATGTTCCAGTTTTGGAGGTGCCAGCAAGATGGAAATAATGAAGAAATGTGGCGTTTTTTGACTGTACCGAGTCATCATTTTCAACTGACGATTCTGAGCATCTGGAGAATATTTTTGCAAAACGATAAGAGGTTTTTGTTCCTAACATGTTAGAAAACAATAACCTCTCCCCGTTTTCCCACAGGTGTTGCAGGTTGAGAGAATCAAATCCGTCACTGAGCACAAATTTTTGGATTCCAGAACCTGCTTGTTTGACACACGTTTTTGAAATGAAGACCTCAGGAAAACCAAAACAAGTTTCGAAGATATGAGAGAGGTTTTTTCTCACAACAGGTCAATGCACAATAACCTATTTCAGTTTATACACAAGTGTCACATAGCTGAAGAACTGAACCCATCTCTGATCCTATTTTTCAGTAGTTTCAGCAGAAATGGCGTTTTTACCGTGCAGAGTCATCATTTTCAAATGATGATTTTGAGCGACTCGAGAGTCATTCTGAAAAACGCTCAAAGTTTTTTCTTCCTAACACGTCAGATAAAAAAAACCTCTCTCAGTTTTCCTACAAGTGTCATAGATTGGAAGAATCTAACCCATCTCTGAGCCACATTTTTCAGCAGTTTCGCCAGTTAAAAAATGATTTTCCCGATTTTTTTATAAAAAACGGTCGGATCTTCTATCTGAGGATTTCGACCCAGCTTCTGGGGATCTGGGGGGAAGAGATTTGTAATGGATATAAAGCCCAGAATTGATAGAAGAGAAAGGTTGGATTTTGGAGACACGATGCTATTATAATTGACTCTTATTTGCTAATAGAAAGACGGTCTTCTTTTGGTTTTCAATATCAGATCGGTCATGCACTTCATCTTTTTGCACTTTATTTCAGTTTGTCTTAGCTTCTAAATACTGTCATCTCTCTAGTAAGATCATAAAATTGAATTAAAAAACATCCTTGCTATCATTTATAACCCTACATCTTATTGTATTTGGTTATCAAAGATTAGTATTCTTTGCCCCCTTTTTAAACTAGTTTGTTTGATTATTGATTATTGAAAGCACTGTCTTATTCAAATGCATGATGATTTGTCCATTTCATTAGTTATCGAGTTATCCCATTGATCCAAGCACATACCTAAATTATTAGATCTTGAGTTACCAAGCATCTTTGGCCTACAAACCCAAAGAGTTTCTTGGAGAGATAACAAATTGGCGCCGTTGCCGGGGAGAGGAGATTGAAGTTCAGCTTCCCTGGGAGAACGACATAGATCCAGCTTTGATGATAGACAAAGACTGGACATTTTCTTGGTTGTAATCATCTATCTGGCGACTCCATGAAGGATGAATCTAGTGGCGACTCCATTGCTCAAAAATCTGTTGACGAATCCACTGGTATGACATGAACCGGATCTTGGCAAAGAGGTATGCGTTCTGTGATTTTTCAAAAATTGTTGGTTTCCCTAATCCAGTGCCCAGTAGAGATGAATGGGAAAATAACCTTCCCAGATTTCAAGGTGAAGAGTGGGAAGTGACAGCTGAACATTTGCTTGAATTTCATGATTGCATTCATCGGTTACAAATTGTACACGAAGATGTTCGGATTAAACTGTTTTGGTATTCGTTAGAGGGGATTGCTCGCGATTGGTACCGGTCCCTTCATGTTGCTAGCATCAGTTCTTTGGCAGATTGTCATGCTGCCTTTCATGTGTTTTGTAAAGACAAATTCCCAGTTGACTTTCTCTATCCCGAGTGCTGTCATGAATTCAATTTATTGAATAGAGAGCTAAACATTCATGAAGATTTTGCTGCAGTAGAAGATACTTCTCATTGTGATCAGGATATTGATGACCTTCAAGATGTTAACCATGATGTAGATGCTTTTGACATTATAATAAATACATCTACTGTCTTAGATTGTCATGGAGATCAGATTGTTCCAGTTGAAAAGTTAAAAGATATTGAGCAGATTGAAGAGATAGCATGTAACAGTTTTGAATACGTAGCAGGTAGTAAGGGCAGCCCTCAACTTTTCGATTTGCAGACAAAGAGAAGCTCCAGCAGACATAAAGATGAGGGAGAGAAGAAATTTTTATCTTAGCAGTTTATGATGTATATTTCTCTGTCAGATGTTGATCAGACAGCCTTGTATGAATTTCAAGATCCAATTGCTGATAATTTCATGCAAAAATATTCATCCTTGTCATTAGAATTTTATCATGATGTTCCTACATTTGACAAACACAATAATGAAGAAGAAGATTTTAAGTTTTGTGAAGATTTATCCCCTTTTGGAATTTCATTTAGTTCCACTTTTCAACAAAAGGGTGACCATAAATGTTTCCATGATACATATGCTCAGACTCATCTTTCTTTTGATAATTACCAAGACAGTGATGCAAAAAGTCCAGAACATACATTTTCTTTTTTCTCAGAAATTGTCAACTGTAATAGGCCCGCACATTAGAGTGATGAATCTAAGTCACTGAAACATGGCAGAGGAGAAGACATAAATGAGCTGTCGAAGGTTTCAAGACATTATGGTTGTGATCATGATTTCAAAGATCCATTTGCAGCCTTACTAAAGTCTTATCCTTCAGGCTCTTTTCAGTTTTCAGATTTTATCATGTCACTTACACTTGACAGAAAATGTGATTTCCTGAAAGAATTTTTATGGTCACTGTTATGCTTTTATTATTATCTTATAATTGGTGGCAGAAAGGGAATTCTTTCAGACAAGAAGTTACTTGAATGGTTGTTATGGAAGTTTGCCTTTACTTGACCAAGTTTCAAATCTGGTTAGAGTAGAGTAGCATAGAAGAATAAGCTATTCATACGAGCACGTAGATTGTTTTCAATTTTTTCGAATAAGCAGGTTACAGGAAGATTGCAGGTTTGAAGAGGCCAGATGACTCCATGCCCAACGAAACGCTAGATTCATTTCTTGAAAGGTGTTCAGAAAAAAATTGTATTGTTGACTCCATGCCCAATGGAACACTAGATTAGGTCCTGTATTTTGTTTGTCCAGGAAAGGCATCAGATCTGTGGTTCTTGGAACCTCATAGGGAGGGTTCCATCCCCGAGTAGAGGCCAGATGTTATCTCCTCAATAAGCATAGACTAGTCATGGTGTCTAGGTGATAGGAAGTATTTAATTTTTGTTTTTGCGTGTGTTTAAGTTCTGGTCTGATAAGTTGAAGAAGGTAACGAAGTCTGAAATAGCTGTTCAAAGCTAGCTCTCCTTCAAAAGGAAAATTTCAGGTTTCGGCAATGGTTCATTAGCTACCAAAAACCCTGTTTTCGGTGGTTTATTGTGTGAAAGAAAATACGCTCCAGCTACCAAAAGGGAAAAATTATAGCGTGAGTTGTGGGGTAGTTTTTGGTGGTTTGGGCGAACACGATGGTGTTCGTTAGCCACCAAAAGGGTGGATACTTTTCGTAGCTTACCATCTAAAGGTTGGGTTGCTTACAAACACCAAAAGAAAAGAGAACTGGTTAAGACCATTTTTCGGTGGCATACGGTGTCAACGGTGGATTATAAGCTACCAAAAGGAGAGGCATTTTTACCACTTTTTCGGCAGCGCTTGTGTTCGAATGCAAATTCATTCCAGCTACCGAAAGAGCAAGAGAACTTCACTTGTCATCAAGAAGCTGAGACAAAATAGATTTTTTTCCATTTTGTAAGATTAGTTTCAAAACAGAGCTTTCGGTGGTTCAGGCAAGCTTTCACAGCTGTTCTTAGCCACTGAAAGCAGAGCTTTCAGTGGTTTACAAGTTCGAATTTTGGCTCTTTAGCCACCGAAAGTGCAAAACAGGGCAGAGAGGCATTATTTTCGCCCAGATCATGGTTTTTGTTTCCAAATGGAAAGAGGATGGTTTTTAAGTGAAGTTTTTAATTAATAGGAGCTGTTTCAATGGCTGTTCCAGTTTTGGAGGTGCCAGCAAGATGGAAATAATGAAGAAATGTGGCGTTTTTTGACTGTCCCGAGTCATCATTTTCAATTGACGATTCTGAACGTCTGGAGAATATTTTTTCAAAATGCTCAGATATTTTTGTTCCTAACATGTCAGAAAACAATAAACTCTCCCCGTTTTCCCATAGGTGTTGTAGGTTGAGAGAATCAAATCCGTCACTGAGCACAAATTTTCGGATTCCAAAACCTGCTTGTTTGACACACGTTTTTGAAATGTAGACCTTGGGCAAACCAAAACAATTTTCGAAGATATGAGAGAGGTTTTTGCTCACAGCAGGTCAATGCACAATAGATTCTTTCAGTTTATACACAGGTGTCACATAGCTGGAGAACTGAACCCATCTCTGAGCCTCTTTTTCAGCAGTTTCAGCAGAAATGGCGTTTTTACTGTGCAGAGTCATCATTTTCAAATGATGATTCTGAGCGAATCGAGAGTCATCCTGAAAAACGCTCAGAGGTTTTGCTTCCTAACATGCCAGAGAACAAAAAAATCTCTCAGTTTTCCTATAGGTGTAACAGATTGGGAGAATCGAACCCATCTCTGAGCCCCATTTTTCAGCAGTTTCGCTAGTTAAAAAATGATTTTCCCGTTTTTAAAAAAAAAAACGGTCGGATCTTCTATCTGAGGATTTCGACCCAGCTTCTGGGGATCTGGGGGGAAGATATTTGTAATGGCTATAAAGCCCAGAATTGATAGAAGAGAAATGTTGGATTTTGGAGACACGATGCTATAATAATTGACTCTTATTTGCTAATAGAAAGACGGTCTTCTTTTGGTTTTCAATATCAGATCGGTCATGCACTTCATCTTTCTGCACTTTATTTCAGTTTGTCTTATCTTCTAAAGACTGTCATCTCTCTAGTAAGCTCATAAAATTGAATTAAAAAACATCCTTGCTATCGTTTATAACCCTGCATCTTATTGTATTTGGTTATCAAAGATTAGTATTCTTTGCCCCCTTTTTAAACTAGTTTGTCTGATTATTGATTATTGAAAGCACTGTCTTATTCAAATGCATGATGATTTGTCCATTTCATTAGTTATCGAGTTATCCCATTGATCCAAGCACATACCTAAATTATTAGATCTTGAGTTACCAAGCATCTTTGGCCTACAACCCCAGAGAGTTTCTTGGAGAGATAACAATATGGTTGTGACGTAATGAATATTGGAGTTCTTATTTAAATTGCAGGGATAATGTGACTGTGTCTTGCAATTTTATTATGATAATGATGCATATATCTATATATATATTTCATTGCATTTCAATAATAACAGCTGAGGGTGTTTGAATTATTGAGTGTTATAATTCAGAGATCACTTTAGTGACTGTTGTAGCAATGCAAAGATTATATGCACAGATACTCACAACGTGTTTGGCTGATTGAAGTTCAGATTTCAGGTAGAAAAGTCTTGCGTATGGCAATGAGGATAAGTCCATAGTAAAGACCAGGATCTACCATGTGCAGAAGCCAAATTTTATGAGAAGGTTCTCTTGGTTGTAACTTATGCATGAAACAAATATGAAAATGATCTGATTTAAGTTTATGAGAATAATCTCATGATTGCAAATCTAATTTATGTAGGAAAACTGATTTGTAAATTTCAGATTTGAATTTTGCTAATAATTGCCAATGACTATTTGGCTTATATAAAATTGTGTCAGGAGGACATGTTGTAGGTGGATGTTCATGTATGGTAATAAGTGTAAAACCATAATGGATAGAGTGATACCACTTACAAGAGCCGAACAATATGAGGAGGGCCTCATGGCTAAGCAAATCAATTTCTGTAGTAGACATAATTGCAAATTCATATTGAATTTAATTATTAATTCCATTGACTGATTAGGGAAATCAGATTTGAAATTGATTGTTAAATGTTGCTGACTGTTTGGCTGTTTGAGGAGTGTGTCAGGAAGGCACCTTGCAAGAATACCATGTGTGATGGCCTACAGAAGCCAAACTACATGGGAATGATCCCATGCTTTGGAAATGGGTTTCGGGTGAAACGCCATAGTAAATTTTGATAATATTCCAGTTGCACTGCATGTTGGAAAGCCATGTGAGTGAGATGGTGAAATCATGCCAAGAAGGCATGTGTGGGTTATGGAACATGAAAAGATTGGGGTGGAAAACCAAAGGATTGTTGACTCAGAGAAGGGAGCCCCATTCTTCACAATTGAAGAGAGAATACATCTGAAAAGGGATAAGTATTCTATAACCCTAATTAAGAATATACATGTCTGGTTATTAGATTTAATATGCAGAGCATGTTTTATTATTTCATTATTATTCCAGATTGCTTGAGTGTGACTAAGGCCTACATGACTCACATTGGAAAGGGATGCATACCTTTCGGGTGTTGGGTTATGTTAGGGGTGTCAATATTGATTACACCCTAAGGGAATGGACGCATTCCTGGTGTTTCAATACTTGATAGCGAATGCTATGAAATGTGGTTGTAATTTTGGGATGATAGTACTAATGAGCTTGCTTATCCTTCTTGTTCTATCAGCTTACACAGATGCAATTTGGTGCTGCACACGGATGAAGCAAAATGAAAGGTTGTTGTGAGGGGTTGTGGTGGAAGGGTTGTTGCATTCCTAATGAACCCAGTCGGTGTACTGGTTTGGCATTATTTGCTTGGATGTCATGGAGGTATTGATGAAGGTTTGTTGCATGCCTAATGAACCCAGTCGATGTACTGGTTTGGCATTATTTGCTTGGATGTTTTGGAGGTATTGATGAAGGTTTGTTGCATGCCTAATAAAACCAGTCGATGCACTGGTTTGGCATTAATTACTTGGCTATTGTGGAGGTATTAGTGAAAAGTTGTTATATGCCTATGGCTACATAGTAGAGCCTTCACCTATAACGGTCGGTGGCCCAGTTTCCTTCCATTAGCTGATGACCCAGACGGATGTGTTGGCTCAACAATGGAGAGGGATAACCAGGTATGGGAATGGTTGGGCACCACAAATGCTAGGTAAATCCAGTCGGCATGAAGGTGTACTGGTTGGGAATTAAATACTTGATGTTGAGGAGTAGCATGCGTGCCGACCAAACATCCAAGTCCATAGGTGATCCCAAGGCTTGCAAAGCGAAGCAGGACCCTGTGGACCAGAAAGGAAGTGCACAATACAAATAAGTATTCAATTTCATTTATCTCCTGTTTGGAATAATGAAGATTTCAGGTATAAGTCTCCTAACAACTAAGCTGATACACTACTGTTTCTTTGTTGGAAACCTTGGTCATTACAGGAATCAAGGACCTTGAAAGCACTATAAATGCTTGGTAAAGCCAGAGAGTAACTGGTTGGGCGCTATAAAATTCTTGGTAAAGCCAGAGAGTAACTGGTTGGGCGCTATACAATTCTTGGTAAAGCCAGAGAGTAATTGGTTGGGCACTATAAAATTCTTGTCAAATCCAGAGAGTAATTGGTTAGGCGCTATAAAATTCTTGGTAAACCTAGAGAGTAATTGGTTGGGAATTAACTACTTGATGTTGTATAGCAGCTTGTGTGCTGGCCAAACATTCCTTAAATAATTGATAAATCCAGTCGGCATACTGGCCTGGCATTGCCTATTTAAATGGTTGTAGAGTAGCCTGCGTGCTGGCCCAACATTCATTATTGTATCCACAGGAAATCCAAGGCTTGTAAAGCAAAGAAGGAGCATGTGGAATAAAGTGAAGACATCCAATATAGATAAGTATTTGGTTATCTTGCAGCTTCTTGCTTATGAATATATGTGTGTATATGAGTTGGTTATGATTTCTCAAACTCTTGTTTAGAGATAAACCCTATGAAAATCAACTAAACATGTGAATTGACTCAATGTTTGAGTGTAGTTATTGCTGGATGCAAGGACTATGAAGGCATCATAGGGATGCATGTGGACATGTGACCATCCCAAAGAGCTCAGTATGAGCATGTGATGCACCTGCAACAATTAATTAATAAGAATATGCGAAATAGCAGAAATGACAGAACTCAGAATCACTTTTATATTGATCACAGGCCACTTCGAGGGGGAAACCTCCTATGAGCAAGCTCAATACAAAAAACTTCACGGTGCCTTCATAGGTATCAACACACACTTATATACTAAGTCTAGGCGCCAATACTATGGGTCAAAACCATGGGCCACTACAAACTATGGATCAACAATACTACGGGCGACTTACAAAGCATACGCGCCAACAACAATAACACAAACTATTGATCAACAAATATTACGGGACGAATTACAAAGCATATGCGTCCAACAACAATATACTAACAAAGTAAAGACATGGGTTCCTAACATCCCCTCCCCCTTAAAAAAAGCTTTGTCCTCAAAGCTTTAGATGTGGAAATTGTTGTTGAATCTGAAGGAGTGGTTCCCATGTAGCATCCTCTGGTTGCATGCTGTGCCACTGAATTAAGACCTCTGTGATAGAGCGAGAGTGAAGCTGACGAGTGCACCGATTGAGGATGGCCTTCGACTCCAAAAGGATGGATCCTTCATTATCCAGTTCGGGTAAACTCGTTTGTCCACTGATGTTGGTGCCAAGAACTTTCTTCAGACAAGGGACATGAAAGACTGGATGAATGCGGGAAGAAGGAGGAAGTTCCAATTTATAAGCAACGGACCCAATCTTCTGAAGAATCCGATATGGCCCATAGAACTTTGGAGCGAGCTTATGACGCCCTTTGAGTTTCAGGGAGGATTTCTTGTACGGCTGGAGACGAAGAAAAACCATATCGCCGACTTGAAAAGTGCGCTCAGAACGGTGCTGATCAACTTGTTGCTTCATGCGATTTCTTGCCATGTGAAGATTGTCCCGTAAAATGCGAAGAATCTGATCGCGGTTTCGAAGGACCGTGTCAACTTCCTGAACTGGTGAACTGGTGGGGGTGTATGGAAGAAGAACTGGAGGTTCCTGACCATAGACTGCTTCATATGGGGTCATTTTAGAGGCAGTGTGGTAAGAGGTATTGTACCACCATTCAGCGAGAGGGAGCCACTTTGCCCACTGATGTTGTAGTTCAAAGGTGAAGCAACGAAGATAATTTTCCAAGCATTTATTGATAATTTCAGTCTGACCATCTGTTTGTGGGTGATACCCTGAACTCATCTTCAGTTTGGTGCCAATGTGGCAAAATGGTTCTTTCCAAAAATGACTGGTGAAAGTCGCATCACGATCCGAGACAATGGAAGAAGGGATGCCATGAAGACGAAAGATCTGGTCCAGGAAAATTTGAGCGACTGAGGAGGCTGTATAGGGATGGCTGAGAGCACAAAAATGACTATATTTGGAGAGGCGATCAACCACAACGAGAATCACTATCTTCCCGTCAGATTTAGGGAGCCCTTTAATGAAATCCATATAAATATCTGTCCAAATCCGTGTAGGTATGGGCAAGGGTTCGAGCAATCCTGGAAGGAGTGTTGTTTCACCCTTATTGCGCTGGCAGGTATCACATTCGGCCACCATCTGTTGAATTGTCCTTTTCATGCCCTGCCAAAAGAAGTTACGCCGTGCTCGTTCATACGTTTTGAGGAACCCAGAGTGCCCTGCCGATGGAGAAGCATGGAGTTCATAGAAGACAGCCTGTTGAAGATCTGTGCTCTGGGGAAGCACCAGACGACCCTTGTATCTCAGAGAAGCACCATCCCAAGAGTAATGTGGTATAGTAGAAGGGTTGTTGGTCAAGCGTTGGATGATTTGAGATAAGGAAGAGTCATTGACATAACCCTGTTGAACAGATTGCAACCAATTTGGAACAGGCATAGAAATAGCTGAAAGAGAACCTTGGGCATCAAATGTGCGAGAAAGAGCATCTGCCACAATATTGTCTTTACCCTTCTTGTAAGTGATTTCATAGTCATAACCCATGAGTTTGCTAACCCATTTCTGTTGTGCCGGGGAGGAGACACGCTGTTCCAAGAAATATTTCAGACTCTGGTGATCAGTCTTGATGCAGAAATGATTCCCTAATAGGTATGGGCGCCACTTCTGTACTGCATGCAAAATAGCCATCATTTCCTTCTCATAGGTAGAGGCAGCTAAATTCTTACTTGAAAGGGCTTTGCTGGTGAACGAAATGGGGTGTTCATGTTGAAGGAGAACAACACCAAGTCCATTGCCACAAGCATCACTCTCAATAGTGAAGGGCTTGGAAAAATCGGGCATAGCTAGAACAGGTGTAGTACACATAGCTTGTTTTAGTTTGTCAAATGCACGCTGAGCAGCATGTGTCCATGTAAAAGCATCCTTTTTCAATAGAGCAGTTAATGGAGCTGCAATCTTCCCATAATCCTTGAGAAACTTGCGGTAGTAGCCAGTCAACCCCAAAAAACCACGAAGGCTCTTGAGTGTCTGAGGATGCGGCCAATTGTTCATGGCATCGATTTTGGAAGGATCCACGCGAACCCCTTGTGCTGAGATAATGTGCCCGAGATACTCAACTTCCTTCTGTCCAAAAACACATTTAGACTGCTTGGCATGGAGATGATGGTCAGAGAAAAGTTGCATGACAAGATCCAGATGCTGGAGATGTTCATGCCATGTTTTACTGTAGATGAGGATATCATCAAAGAATACCAGAATGAATTTCCGCAAGTAGGGTCGAAATATTTTATTCATTAAGGCCTGGAATGTGGAAGGAGCATTAGTGATGCCAAAGGGCATGACCAAGAACTCATAATGGCCATCATGTGTGCGGAAAGCTGTTTTAGGGATATCATCCTCATGAACCCGAATTTGATGATACCCAGAACGAAGATCCAACTTGGAGAAAAAGTGAGCCCCATGAATCTCATCAAGAAGCTCATCAACAACAGGAATTGGAAACTTATCCTTGATGGTGAGGTGATTAAGTGCTCGGAAGTCAATGTAGAGGTGCCATGACCCATCTTTTTTGTGGACAAGAATAACTGGAGAAGAAAAGGAACTAGTGCTTGGGCGAATAATACCTTGCTTCAATAAGTCCCAAACGAGCATTGCAATCTCCGTTTTTTGGTGAAATGGGTAGCGATAGGGCCTGATGTTGGGAGGAATGCTGCTAGGAAGGAGATGAATACGATGGTCTTCTGGCATGGAAGGTGGAAATCCCACTGGTTCAACAAAGACACCTGTATATCGATCCAGAATTTGTTGTAGATCCAAAGGAGTAGTGGAGACCGCTGATGGTTGCATCTGAATGGAATGGATCTGAGTGATGACACCATGTGAATTCTTCTTGAGGATTTTTTCCATGTGATGTGAACTAATGATGCTGAGAGAACCTGGTTGTAATCCTGTCAATGTGTGTTTTTGTCCATTGAGGGAAAACTGCATCCAAAGTTCAGCAAAATCCCATAAGATAGGGCCAAGTGTGCGTAGCCATTGAGCGCCCAAAACCACATCACATCCGCCTAAGGGCAATGAAAACATGTCAGAGTGCAAGGTATAATATCCCATAGAGATACGCACATTTCGACACTTCCCTTTGCAAGGTAAGGTGCCCCCATTGGCAACCATGACTTCAAAGTTGGAGCAAGGATGGATAAAACAATCAGCTTGTTTGGCGATCCGAGGGTCAATGAAATTATGAGTGCTACCAGAATCAATGAGTATTGTAAGAGGAAGCTTCTTGAAGTAAACCCTGACCCGCATTGTTTGGGGGGTGGTGATTCCAGCTAAAGCATGGAGAGATATCTCTGGCTAGTCATCCTGAGACGGAGGGTCAATAGGAAGTTCCTAAATGTCGACCGGAGCATCTAGTGTTTCTGGATATTCGTCACCAATTTCAGAGGCAGGCGGAGACTCCACATCCAAGAGATAGAGCTTTTGCTGAACACATCTATGTCCCCGAGTGAATTTCTCATCACAATTATAGCAAAGCCCCTTTTCTCTGCGTGCTTGCATCTCTGTTTCAGAAAAAACACTTGATAGGAGTCGGTTGAGGAGCCTGCGGTATATGTGGTCGCTGAGAACCCATATTTCGGAAGGGAACAAAAGTGGGCTTGGAGTGTTGTTGGGCTGCAATCTTGTCTTTTTCCAACTTAGCCAACCCTAGGGCTTCCATCATTGTGGTGGGACAGAACATTTTGACCTTAGGGCGGATGGCATCCTTTAGACCACTGATAAAACAACTCCGATAAAAGTCATCAGACAATCCTTCGGTGTGGTTGGCTAGGTTCTCAAATTTGGTTTGATACTCTCTCACAGTGCCAATTTGGCGAAGTTTAGTGAGGGCTCGGGTGAAGTCATCAAAAGCACTAGGACGAAATCGTTGCAAAAGGAGCTGGCAAAAAGTCTGACCATTTGGGCTCTGGATGAGCCTTGATGTACCAACGGTACCATTGAAGAGCTTCCTGTTCCAAGTGAAAGGATGCTAGCGGAAATTTGTTGACATCAAAAGTATTATGCAGACTGAAATACTGTTTTGCATGATAGATCCATCTAGTTGGATCAGTACCATTGAAGTGAGGAAAATCAAGCTTCGGAGCATAGAAATTGCTGGAAGAAGAGAACCCATTGTCTGATGAAGACTCGGACTGTTGTTTGTTGTTCATAGCTGAATGTTCAAGATGGAGGCCGAGAAATTTTTCATCCAGATCCTAGAGTTTGGCTTGGATGGCTGCAAGGGCTTCTTCCATGGTTTTTGCTCCTGCATGGGTGACAACCATAACCAAGAGTTTTTTTTTTGTTTTTGCTCCTGCACGGGTGACAACCATAACCAGGAGTGAGTTTTTTTTTTTCCAGACTAGAGCGGCTACGACTTGGAAGGGATCTGGAACATCGCCGAATGGATTGAAAACGGCTGGATCTGGAATGGCTTGCAAAATGGATCTGAAACGATGCAGTAGTGATCGACAATAGTTCAGCTGAAAGTAGATATGGACCCCAGGTATGTGCGGCTTCCTAATAGTTCAGGGGTTTCACTCAGCCACCAATTCTGTCTGATGGCTTGCGTATTGGGGTAGTACCCCTCACTCCACAGCTTAGGTAAAACTGATAACCGCTTTGCCACAAACGACAGCTCTTGGTTTACCTCACGGGTGGGAACTAGTCAATCAGGTAGGGGTCGTTGCCCTTTTCGCTGGCAGGTCCTCTCAATGGGCCAGCTACTTTGGGGTTCCTGTGGTATTCCTCACAATGAGTTTTAGGGCTTATGCCCAAGTACTTCCCACAGTTAAGCGGATAGAGATTATTCCCAAATCCGAACCTGCAATAGATGCGAAAAAAAAATTGGCAGAAATTTCACCCAGTGAGCCCAAGAAAGTGCTCTGATACCAGATGTGATGCACCTGCAACAATTAATTAATACGAATATGCGAAATAGCAGAAATAACAGAACTCAGAATCACTTTTATATTGATCACAGGCCAATTCGAGGGGGCAACCTCCTATGAGCAAGCTCAATACAAATAACTTCACGGTGCCTTCATAGGTCTCAACACACACTTATATACTAAGTCTAGGCGGCGCCAATACTATGGGTCAAAACCATGGGCCCCTACAAACTATGGATCAACAATACTACGGGCGACTTACAAAGCATATGCTCCAACAACAATAACACAAACTATTGATCAACAAATACTACGGGACGACTTACAAAGCATATGGGTCCAACAACAACATACTAACAAAGTAAAGACATGGGTTCCTAACAGCGGACACAACTAATTATTAATAAGCACCATAATTATCTCAAGTGGCTCATTGCATATGTAAAACCTCACTATTTTAACAATATGCAATATCCTATTCGTGCACAAACATTTTCACATGCACTGTGCAATGTTTAATAATGTGCCATCTAGTGCACATTCATTTCATCTATGTAATCTCTTGCATTTTCAACATTCCTATGCCATAGTTTATACGCATGACAATTTCATAACTATAAATACAATAGAAAAATAGGGGTTAAGGAATTATCCCTTTCCAATCCCCCATCGTAGCATGGAATTCCTCTTCCATATCATAGTTGGTCCCATTTCCTTCCAGTCATGCAATTCTAGAAATTGCCCATATTGACAACAATTTTTTTGTCAAAACAACCATTGGCACTCTTCTGCACCAATATCTATGATATATGTGGACCTCATTCAAAATCTGGTCATGCATCCCTGTTCTCCTCTGGATAATCTTTCCAACGCCTATCCCCGTGCTCCATTCCGATCCAGGACATGGAATTTACATTCTTCCAAAAATGCAAACTTTGCCCAAATTTCTGCACTTTTACATAGCTGCAATTTATTCCAAAAGGCCAACTTCAGCTGCTTGTAGAAGTAAATTTAGGAAGAATCATGAAAACTTATCTACTGGGAGAAGGTATTCCATATAACAAGAAACACTCAACAACCTTCAGATCCCTATTCCGATACACCAGTCAATTTCTATAAAATTTGGGGTTTGGCTACTTTTCACTTTTCACTTTTCCCCCAAAATCTCAAAATTTGGCCAAAAATGGCTATCTCCCAATCTATGCATTTCTGGAAAATCTTCGTCTAACGGAAACTGTCTGTCTTAATGAGAAGATGAAATGTCGAGTTCAGTAAAATTTTTGATTCCAACATCTAGGGTCACTTTCACTGTCCACGAGCTTTTCAAAATCCCAAAAAAGTGGTCCGGAACAGTGCTTTTTGGCCTTCTTGCTCACCTCGACTCCACATCCTTTGGAGTTCGGCTCCAAGATTCCAAACTTTACACTGTGCCTGCTCCATGGCCGTTCCATATCGATTTCAGCTCAAACCAACCTCCCGTCAAGCCTCAAGACACCGTCTTACAAAATTCACTATTCTCCATTTTCTGTCAAATTGGAGCATACTGGGTTCGGGACCCTCTCTGGCTCTTTCATGGCCTTTGTTAATTGCTTCCGAGCCCCACAGGAATCATCCCATTCTGAGCCTGACTGCTCCTTCTACTCAAAAATCAACTTTTGGGCTCTATATATATATATATATTTTTTGCTCCTCCCATCGCTGGTCGCGACCCAACCTCTGCGACCGTCGCTGGTCTTAACCTTAAATCCGTCGACCCTGTCGCTGGATTTAACCCTAAAATTGTCGTCGCATCACAGGTTTTAACCTTAACTTCTACGACCGTTTCGCCAGTGTCGCCGCCGACCGACTTTGGTTTTAACCCTAATTTCTGCGCCCGTTTTGGCTGTTCTGGCCTTATCTCCGCCGCCCGCAAGCCTCCGTCACTGCGACTGCATCACAAATTTTAAGGCTAAAATTGCCAACCACGTCGCAGATTTTAAGGTTAAAATTTTTGACCGCATCACAATTTTTAAGCCTAAAATCGCCGCCACGTCGCAACTTTTAAGCCTAAAATTGCCTCCGCGTCGCAATTTTTAAGGCTAAAATTGCCGACCGTGTCGCAGATTTTAAGGTTAAAATTGCCGACCGTGTCGCAAATTTTAAGCCTAAAATCGCCGCCGCGCCCCAACTGTTAAGCCTAAAATTGCCGCCGCGTCGCATTTTTTAAGCTTAAAATCGCCGCCTGTTTCGGCATTTTTGGGCTTATCTTTGCCGACAGAGTCTTTTCTCTGCGACCGTTTCGGCGCAAAATTAACCAAATTTTTTCCGATCGTGTTGCAGCAGTTATGTTTAAAACGACGACAGAGACTAAGGAAAAATTTTCAAAACAGTTAGAAAATTTTCAAATTAAAAAAAAACAGTTAGAATTTTTTTTTGAAATATTTCCTTCTTTTCTGATGTTTAGTGCTGGACAGGAGGCATACTTACCTCTGCAACTATGATAGGTATCCCATGGAGGCCCAATGGTGCAACCAATAGCTATGATACCATTCTGTCACAAACCCTCCCATCGCTAGCCAATTCCAGGAAGGGAACATGATGCTAATTTCTTGGGCTTTTACATAATCTCAGCCCATTCATTAGAATCATACGAATAAAAACATTTGTGTGCAGATGCAAAAAAATTAAACATGCACAGCAGAATGAAATTATCCACACACAATACTCATGCATACAACATATCAACAATCATCAAATTAATACATTGCAGAAGTAAAATACACATAGAGAATACTTATCTTCATTGTTCAATTGTCCCAAGCAACTAGCTATGTCGCTGCAACGTTCCACCCAACCATAGGCCAGTTGTGTTCATTAGTTCTCTCAACACAACTGCCACCCCCCGAGCTGGGCATGATTCTTACAAGGGAAATGGGACATTCATACTCATACACAGCCCAATAATCACTGCATCTAAGCCAAGCCAGTCCACAACTGGGTTTATCAGGCTAAATATGAACCTTGGTTGCTTGCACTCAAGGTCAAGCCAAAACAATGGATACCCATCTCAACCCCAACCTACTCTTACGCACATCAACTCAAAAACTGGGCATGGATACACATTTCTAGCAATGGAATTTACAAACAGGATGGCCATGGGTTTTTCCCCAATTCGTGGCTCACCCAAACGAACTGTGAAAAGGGAAATTCGTCCCCAGGGAGAAATCCAATTTCTTCCACCATCTATGAGCGTTTCCAATGGCCAAAACGGCCTCATTACAACCCCAAATCAATCCGTTCTCTTCCCCATTGGTAACCAAAACAAAAACGCCCTTCCCAGCGTGAAAGATGAAGGAAAACACAGGAAATCCATGGAGAAAAACGCCCAGGTAGCTCCAAATTCACGGGAGAGCAAAGTTGGTTCATGGGTAATGGCTTGAGGAGCAATTCATGGCTCTTTTCTTGCCCAAGAAGCAAAAAACGTTTTTCCATGGAGGGTGGCTTTTCCATACTCGAATTTGGACAGCCATACCTCTCCATTCCCAAGGCATTAAGTACCCCAACCAACTCTTGGGAGAAATGAATGATTGGGTACCAAATTCAACATGGGTAGTTGAGGGTCTTATGGGTTCTCTCATTGACACTTGGCTTGACTTGATTGGCTCCAAGGGTTTGAATATCTCCCTCCCAATTCCTTGTAAAATCATGCCCCCATCTCTTGTTGCATTGCATAGCTAGTTGTGGGTATTTTTATTAAAATGCATATTTACATGATATTCGAAATTCCATTGTGCATGGCTAGCACGTAAACCATATGCATCAATAAATCGATGGTGGGGCCTTGGCCTTGAGCTCCTCACCATGATTTTATAAAAATATTACATTATTTACATTTGAATGTAATGGGGTCAAATTGGGGATATTACAGTATTGGTATGTATAAATTAATTGTTTTTAAGTTTTTGTTCCATTTTCTTGTATGTTGTCATATGTTATAAGAGACACTGCTGTTTAGGTATGACAAAAAAACACAATAATTTATTTTTTGTACATATATTTTGTCGGGTTATGGGGAATTGAGAGTGACGTGAGGGGGGAGGGGAAGATGAGCTTCCACCTTCATGTGGCTTTTCATGTCCCAAATTTTGCATTGGGTCACAATGACCTAAGCCCATTGGCCATATTCATGAGAGTTTGTCAAATTAAATGTTAAGGGTCAAATAATTGCTAAGAAGGAAAATTACTAGTTTCCTAGGTTGTGGGTGGAAGCATTGGGATTTGAAATAAGAAGGATAATAAATGATGTGTGGACATTAGAATAGCATAAATATTTAATAAAGGAGATAAATAAATATATACAAGGGAAAATCAAAGTGGCATTTGACCATGAAGACACATGGAGGAAGTGGGACCCACACAAGCTATATTTTCTATGCCACATGGCATCCTCCTCTTGTCATTTCTGGAACTAGTGAGACACTTGGACTAGATTCCCTAGCTCTATGAAAAACATGATGAAGATGCTATGACACCTATGACACAAATCAGACCTGAAGGCTGACATCTGACATATATGACATGTCAGGGCTAAAACTAGTCTCCAAGAGGGCTCTCAAGGGAGTTAGGGCAGCTAAGATGCTTCCACATGTGATTTGGTGGAAGTGGGAGACCAGGAATTGTTGTACAAGTGGCATCCTTTGGAATATCTTCCCAACTTGAGTTGGAATGCATCTCTTGGAAGCAATTCCACCCATAGAGATCTTGGAAACTTTATAAATTTCAAGAACAAAGAATGAAGGCAGATTTTGATCATTTTTATAATTTTCAATTGCATTTGTGAAGAGGGAGAGCTAGTGGATGACTAGTTTCTTGCCTTAGCCAATTTTGAGGGTGAAAGATTCCCATCCAAGTTGGTAATTGGAAAGGACATTTAGAACTTTCATTTGGAGCTTTAATGGAGTCATTTGTTGCAGGTGTAAGCTACATGGCAGATCGTGGTTTCTTCTAGTGCAGCTCATTCCTTCAACCATTTTCGGTTTTCATTGCATATTCTTGATCCTTGAGGGAGGGCGTTTTTGGTGAGCTATTGTACTCTTTGGGGGAGATTCTAATGCCCCATTTATTTTATAATATGAAATAAATACTCTGTTTTTTATCTCTATAAATTTTCAGGTCGAAATTCCAAGTGGAAATATATAAATCGGATTTTTAATGAAGAAATGGTGCCATGTTCCCCATAGCTCTTGCATAGCTCTCTTGTGGTTGAATATAGTTAGTGAAGGAATGCCATTTCGAATTCATGTACATGTAATATTATATATATCTATATAATAACCATATCAGAATATCCACAAGTCAATATTCCAAGAGAAACTATGTTAAATTGCTCATTAATGGACAAACAATGCCATTTCCCCACTACCTTGTTGTGAACCAATGTAATGTTGATGGATTCGAATGGACAAGTAAAATAATGATGGTTTATCGATGAATGGAATTTTATTGATGTATTATATGAGTTTAATGTTCAGTACATAAGCATTTGGAGTCATTTTGTTGAGTTTCATAGCATTTGGAGAAGATTGCCTATCATTTCCCCCGAGGTTGAAACTAGTCTTTTTGCATCTAATTTAAGGGAGTTATAGCAGAAATTAAAAATTGAATGGTGATGCATATGAGTCCATGTTGATTTCATTTATATTTCCCATGCTTCCATTCATAAATTCGAGTTGTATTGAGTGCATTTGGAAAGTCATTTTCATCATCTACCCCTAGGGGATTTGAACCACAATTTACTAGTAAGACTCCATACAATGACCAGATTGCCAAAGGGGTTTGCAGAAGTCTTTTGATGGGTCTAAATCATCCATGAAAATTATAATCAAGTCCTAATATCATTCATACACCTTCTAAGAATATTTGGGAGCATTTGGAGCAAATTGGAGACCTAAAGCTCAAAACTAGTCAAAGGTTGAACTAGGGAAAAAAAGTGAAAAATTTGTCATTTTAATAAAAATCATAAAAAGTTGTTAAATTTCCGATAATTTCATTCAATATTATCTAGGATCACTAAGAGAATAACATGAACAGCATAACAATCGCAAGAAACAATGGACACAAAGCATTTCACTGGGGAAAACCAAAAAGGTGAAAAACCCCACAACTTCCTCAGAGTTAGAATAAGCCCCAATAAAAAGATCACAAAGATCAATCCCCAAAAGATAGATGTCTCCATCAGCTACTCCTCCTCCACTTGTGCGCAACTCTCTCTCTCAACTATACGAGTTGAATGAGTGAGTGAATGAGCAAATAGATAGAGACACACTCTCTATTTATACAACAACTTAACCTACCTTTATACCTAACTGGGCCGACTTCCTAAGGAAGACTAATAACCCATCCACGTGACACATGCAGGGCCGAACCCACCAAGGTGCTCTAATAACCCATCAAATAATACTTGCGACACTTGCGACACTTACAAATACAAATGACGACACTTTTGATTGGAGGAATAATACATCTCCATCATGAATATAATAAAGTAGAAGTGTAATACATAGAAGAATATATTCCGAAGTTACAAATACATCAACACTCCCTTTTAACTAGGAAGGTATTCTCTAGACACAGTTCATCAATACATATCGCCACAAGTCTTCAGTTCTGGAGCTGTATCATCGTCACTGGATCACAGAGCATCATTGTCACTACTGCTGTACTCATCATCTCTATCACTGGGCTATATATTAATTCTTCTCCTCATAGGAAGTTCTACAGAGCCAGCCATTTTTCATGTTGGATGTAGGCCTAGCCTCTTGTAGGTCTTCATCATCTCTGCGAGCGGCCATCTGGTGGAATCTCAGGACTGATTACGTGCCTCAACAAAACCTATCAAGAGCATCCCAGGACTGATTACGAGCTTACTGCTCAACCTATAGGATCTCCCAGGGAGCTATTACATGTTGTAGCTAGGTCTTTCACCCTAGCTTGTGCAAATGAGCACCTACTAAGGAGAAGGGCCTCCTTAGTAGCAGTTCAGTAAAACAGTAAAACTTGACAGTAAAACAAGGTAAAATCTAAGCTAACATGTGCATCAACAAAGAATAAAAAGACAATAATATAATGAGAATTTTTCTTTTGTATTAAAAATGAGAACAAAGTTACATTTACCTCAAATGTTGAGGTTGATGGAGCTCTTGTAGTAGTCCAGGAGGGTTGCTTCCGTGCTCCAATGGGTTCCTTCTCCTTCTCCAAGGTGTTTGGATAATGGGCCAAAAGGGGCACTCAAATGGGAAGCTAGCTCAAATGGTGAGCTAGGGTTTCAGAGTGATTTTGGCAGAGTGAGGCTATGATAGATTGTGGATGTCAAATGGGGAGCCTCCATCACCTATTTATAGGTTTTTTAGTGGTGGAGTGTTGACCCATGGTTTTTGGCACCATATGGTTTAGGTAAATTGTTTTAGGGTTGTTGCTTCCTTTTTCCCTCTTTTTCCTCTTTTTTATATTTTTTATTCCCTTTTACTTGATTTTTGGGAATTTAGAGCCTTTTTAAAGGGTTTTTGCTATCTTTTGAGGAAATTTAAATTATTTTTGGGGGAAAAAGGGTTTTTTTGCCCTTTTGGTGGATTTTTAATGGTTTTTTGAGGTTTTGGAGGCAAAGATGGTGGGAAAAATAGACAAATGAGTCATGTGGTGAGGGAGATGAGGTAATGAGCACTTTTTAGGTGTTAACAGATTGCCCCCTGATGTGTGAGGGCAGGAGCTCATCGTATGGCCGATAGACATCATAGGTCTTTTATGGTTTTCCTGGGGTGTTGAGAAGAGAAGAAACAGATTGGAGACCGGAACAGTGGTCCCGAAGCAATTGCAAAAACTGAAAACACATGACCTCAACAATGAATGAGGCATAATTTCAATATATGGATGAGGCGGGCATACCCATGCTCGTATCAAGATATATAAAATAACAATGAGGCCCAAAAAAGGGGACCTGAAAGATACACAGAGAACGACTGTGTGCATCATAAGGGTCCAGAGGGGACACAAATCTGGGATATACCGCCAGTCTGACCATGTCTGAGCTGAAGAACTGATACACTGGAATAATAATAGTGTTGCTGAGTGTGGTACCAGAGGAACTGATGAGCTGTGGGATCATAATGATAGGGAGTCATACCCTCAATGGTACACTAGACTGTAGCTATACTGGGTACTCAAGGAAGCATCTGAATGGGTGGCCTCCGAATACTTTCACCAACACAACTCGGATATCCACGGGAACATATAATTGGGTGTTCCAAAGTGACTCACCAATGTGCTAGAGTTGGGGGAAGTCCGGGGTCTTCGACCAATAACTGAAGGGATGTATACCCTGTACGAATCTCAATGATGCGATCAAGGTGTTGACGTCGAGCATGTGAGAAACAATCATTTAGAGAGGCACTGAGGACTCCCTTCGAAATGATCTGTAGGCACTCACCATTGATGGTGATGAGTCCAAGGCACAGGGACCTCTGGGTCTATCCTCTGGAATAGATGGGATGGCATCGACAGAGGGAGACCTGCAACTAGCAAGGCAATGATGTTTCCTTGATAGGAGTACGAGGTGGATAAACAAGAGGTGATAGGGCTAATTGTGTAACTGGCATACTAGGGGGGTAAGAAACATGGGTTTGTTGGGTGGGGGGACTCAAAATTCCTTTGTTCAGAGTATGATGGCGGGGGTGGTCGGACAGCATATGACATTGACTTGGGGGAAGGGGATCATAGCTTTTAAAGGATCAGGGAGGGTGATTGTAAGGAGGGATACTCAAGTTGATATAGGATGACATGAGACTGAAAGGATGGTATATCGCAGAATACTCTAAACAAAGGCGACCTTATTGGGGGTGCTACCGAGATGAGTGATCATAGTGCTGAGAGACAACGGTGGGGCCTTCTTCATGGTTTAAGGAGTTGGAAGAAGGGATAGAAGTGTGCTCATAATGGTATTGTCATGTGGATTTATACGAGCCCAGGGTAGTTCATGCTTGTGATTGCTTTCAATTTTAAGGAGTCTGAAAGCGATAAGAAGACTCTGAAATAATGGAGTGGTATCGTCATGTGGATTTGTATGAGCCCAGGACGGTGAATGCTCGTGGTTACTTTCAATTTTAGAGAGTCTGAAAACAATAAGAAGACTCCAGGGGGTTTCTTTTTCGTGTGTTAGTCTCCAAGGCCCGAAAAAACATAAAAGGATGCAATGGAGAACTCTTCTAGCCGGTGTGACTAGAGTATTCCTTTTTCGTAATTAGTCTACCAGGTCCGGAAAAGGGTTAAACTTATACCAGATAGACTCTCTTTCAGGTACTTTAACGAGCATGAAAGGAAGCAAGATTTCTCGGTGATCTTTTCATTATTTTAGGAGTCAGAAAAGAGCTTAATAGAAACTCCCTAAGTGCCTTTTTCATAAAGGACTTGTTCGGCCCTAAAAAGGGATAAAATTATACCAAACAAAAGGAATGGCCAAGCAAGGAGAGAGTGTTCAATCAAGGGACATCAATGAGAACCAAGAATGAGGGTTGGGGGGGAACACTGATGGTGCCTCCTTGCGGGATGGTGAATGGTGGCAAAATAACGAAATAAGTGTAGTATGAAGGGAGTGGAAAGTTCATGGATATGCTTGCGGTGTCAAAGCAAGTGTAAAGTGATGGCGGCCGATGTGGCTCGCAGACCGCGGTTGCGCGGTAGACAAAATGTCGAAAAAGGGGTGACTGTGACAGCGAGAAATGATCGCAAGCATCATCACAAGTGCGGAAAACTGAATCCGGTGATATAAAAAATGTCAAAAATGGATAACAACTGAGGTGGCACGCAAATCGAGACGACTAGGGGATGGTAAAAAATACCCAAAAAATCTGGGGGTGAGAGCAAGAAATGATCTCAAGCATCATCACGGGCTCAAAAAACTGAATCCGATGGTATAAGGAATGCTAAAAACTGATAACGGCCGATGTGGGAGATCAAAGGGGCTTGCGTGAGAGCTTTTTTAAGGGCTTCAAATGCAGCTTGCACCTGGTTGTCCCAAACAAAGGGTATGTGAGTACGAAGCAAACGTAAGAAACCATGAACTGTGGTGGCATAATTAGGAACGAAGCGGCGGAGGAAATTAGATTTCCCCTATAAGCTCTGTAGCTGCCGGAGCATGCGTGGTGCAGGAAGGTCTAATATGGCTTGAAATTTGAGGGGGTCAACAACGATTCCTTTTTGGGAAACAATGAAACCTAACAACCAGCCTGCCAGAACGCAAAAGACACACTTGAGTGGGTTCAAGCGGATCTGATACTTGTGACAACGCAGAAAAAATTTCTGGAGGTTGTTAAGGTGGTCGGATCGTTTCTTGGAACGTGCTGTGAGATTGTCAAGATAGACTAATAGGATATGAACCAAGTCGTGAAAACAATAGGTCATGGCTCGCTAGAAGGTGGCCCCAACACTTTTAAGGCCGAAAGGCATGACCCGATAGGCAAAGGTGCCCCATGGGGTGGTGAAGACAGTCTTGTATTGATCTTCTTTGCGGATCTAAATCTAGTTATACCTAGAGAACCCGTCCATGAAGGATAGGACTTCATGTCCTGCACACGCATCGATGAGTTGGTCAATAAATGGCGTCGGGAAGTTGTCTTTGGGACATGATGGGTTTAAATCGCGGAAGTCAGTACATACCTTGATGGTGCCTTGTTTTTTGTTAACAGGGACGAGGTTATAAACCCAAGTGGTGTATGCGATGGGGTAAATGAAACTTGTTGCACGAAGTTTCTCAATCTTTGCTTTAATGGCGGGGATCTTTGATGGGTGAATGGGGCACTGTTTTTGGCGAACGGGGGGCACATCTGGCCACATGTCAATGTGGTTCTCTATGATAGCGGGGTCACGACCAAGCATTTTGGTATAGGACCAAGCAAAGACATCGCGAAACTCCTGGAAAAGTTTCTTGTATTCTTCGATCTCAT
The DNA here is from genome assembly GCA_027924585.1 of Larix kaempferi. Taxonomy (NCBI): domain Eukaryota; kingdom Viridiplantae; phylum Streptophyta; class Pinopsida; order Pinales; family Pinaceae; genus Larix; species Larix kaempferi. The sequence continues at coordinate 24,206,069 of BSBM01000257.1, read as the reverse complement.
ACTCAGTGCAGGAGGCTCCTAACGTAATGAGTTTAGGAGCACCGGCTGGGGCATAAATATCAATGTGGATCGTAGGTGAGATGTTGGCCATGTTACCTTCCTCGAAGGCATCGGGAGCGGGAATGGGATCTTTAAACCAGTCGACCTTGGTTGGGAGGAAATCTTTGGACTCAACAGAGAATTGGGTGGCTATGGTGGTGGAGGAATCCTCCGGGAGAAAATGGGAATGATGGTGCATATCCTCCCATGGGTACTCAGGTGTGGTAAGAGCCTCGAGAATTTCCTCATCATTGAGGAAACATTTTGTAGTCAAATCAGTTGACGAGGGGATGCTAGCAGTAGAGATCAGATAAATGGTATTGATCTCTCCTGTTGGCAGAGATGCTGGGGGGTGGATCTCTTCAATGGTGGGAGGAGACGTCTTGAGGTCCAAGTTATTCATCTCGTAGAGGGAGGCTCTGTAATCTGAGAGATCAGGGCAGTGATGTGAGTAATGGCAGTAAATACCGCATATTGCACAAGGGTGATTGGTACGTAGTGATTTATCACGAGGCTTAGGGGTAAGGTCGAGTTGGACAACCGGGATGTTGGGGTCATCGTCAAGCATTTGCATGTGCTCCTGTAGTACGGGTAATTGTGGACATTGATGGGTAGCATGGCCCAACTCATCACACAAAGAGCATTTTGGAGGAGCTCTAAATGATGGAGGGGTTTTTACCATTTTGGGTGGGGGTAGAGTGGTGTGTGGTTTTGGGCCTCTGCCCCCAGTGTGCTTGATAAGAGGGGATGGATTGGTGGATGAGGAAGGAGTAGTGACACCGGGAGGTGGTTGACTAATAGTGATAATGGGTTGCACTGGTTGTAGGATGACATTTGGTGTCGAAGGGGAAACGGGAGGTGTGAGATACCACACAGGTAGTCCTAAAGTTAACTCTGGGAGGCTGAGAGTGGCCATAACCGGGGCGCTCACTACTCCTGAAGGGGGGAATAGGAATGGGATTGTATGGATGGGTGTAACACCGAAATGAATAGGTACCAACGGTGGTTGGGGCAGCAAGGGTGGTTGATAGTTGGGTGTTTGTGTATTGTGGGATAGGGTACATAAGTCAGATATTTCTGTCGCTGGTGACGGGGGTGGAATGGATTGGAATGTGGGAGTCATCGACGTATATGAGTAGACTCCAGGTCCAACTGAGGAAACCAGCGAGGTAGGTGCACCGCAAACAGGTTGTTCAACCATGGGAAGAACGTTTTCGGGTGCAGCAGGGGAATTGGGATCGTAATAGGTGAGTTGATCAATCTTGACCACTTGTCCTTCATGGGGGAACATCATGGTACGAAAAACAGATGAGGAAACCACCCGCATGGCATACATGTAACTGGGCCCAAGTAAGAGGTTATAATCAAGCTGGGTGTTGATAACCTCTATGTCAATAAGCATTGTTTTACCAGCCAACTGGATGGGGACATTAGCTAAGAGACCTTGGGGTTGACCTGAACAGCCGTCGTAGGCTCGCAACGCAGTGGTGGACGGTTGGAGAGTAGGGGATCCCAACTTCTGCCAAATGAATGTGGACATAATGCATGTAGAGGCACCCTCATCGATGATGCACCGATGGATTACAATATTCTGAATGGATATAGAAACTTGGAATGCTAATGTGGAAGGCAGGCGTGGTTCAGATTGGTCCAAATCAAAGGTCATCATTCATGAATTAGTCGGGTCGATAACACCAATGGCTGATAACAGAGTCTTGCGCTATGTAGGACAGCTTTTTAAGACCTCTGATGTAGACATGGCTGCGGGGGACTGAGCTAAGTCATCCATAATGTTGTAATTAGACGCAGCGCGAGCATTGGGGTTATTGTTGATGCGGTGAAGTGGGAAGCGAGGGGCTTTTGGGGCTCCATCTAATGGGGCCGGAGGTATGCGTAGTGGATGATCGGTGGGAAGAGCATTGGTGGTTTAGTCGGTGGGAGGGGCTTCAGGGGTGGAGCCATATTGGTTCTAGCGGGTTTGAAGGTTGACATCGGTGGATGACATCATTAACAAGTGATGGGTGCCTAAGTCTAAAGTGGGGTGGGTAGGCGCAATGTACGTGACTTGCTATTGTGGTGGCACGGTTCCTTGAGGGGGAGATAACGGCTGAGTGTTCACCACTCCTTGGGTTGGTAAAGGGTTCTGTAACACCAAGGGTTGAGTTTGAGGTGGTGGTGGGTTAGGCGGCACCTGAGGTGCCACGTGCCCTTGGCGGTGGGCATCATTGGTCTAGAGTTGTTGTTCCTGCTCCAAATGTGGGAAAGCGTGTCTGTAATGGCCATAGACCCCACAAATAGAACAAGGGTGGTTCGTTCATAAGTTAGGGTTTTTAGATTGCTTTGGTGGCCTGTCGAGGTTTTGGTTGGCAGGTGCCACATTATTATTGTTTGGGGGATTAGGTGGTTGGCCGCCTTGGTCTGGAGGGGAGTTGTTCCTGTGGTTACGTCCTTTTTCACGATTTTGCTGGTCTTGTTGGCGTTGGGTATTTTGGTTATGCTACGGATTTTGTTGTGTGTACACTTTCCCTTGGGCGACAGGTGGGTGCTGGGGTTGTGCAGGTGCGGGAGCAGGCTACGGCGGATAATAATTGGGTGGGGGTGGAGGCGGTGAAGGTGTTGGACCTTGAGGAGGTTGTTGATACATCTGTGTGACGGGTGGTTGATTTGCCGCAGGTGTTTCCTGTGGCGGATAATAAGCCGGGGGGGGGGGGGGCTTGAGAGGATACAGGAGCGTGCGCGACCTGCGGGTGGTAATATGGTTGAGGTGCAACTAGGGGAACATAAGCGGGGGATGCATGGCCGAAGCACGGAGGTGGACATGAGGGTCTGTGGGAATGGCGATTATGCGCCATGGGAGCATACGAATTGGTTGCTCCATAGTGGGATGTATCCCATGAAAAGGTCGGGGCCATTACTAGTACGTGTCATGGAAAAGGGATGGTTATGCGATGCAACATGGCCAATGATGCCATTGGCGGCGTGGGATGCCCCCAACGCATCATTTCGGGAGGAATCGCCATGGGGGGTGTCGGGTATAATGGTATATAAGTAACCAGACTGGGTGTAGATAAGGTCAAACTGCTGGGCTTTTAATATGGCTTCTTCCTCGGACTGGGGTCGTTCAGATGCCACGTCCTTGGCAATGACGGGAAGGAGAGATTTGAGAAACCAATCTAGGAAGATACAGTCATCTAACTTGATTTTGCACAGGCTTCGGCGTCGACGCCACTCATGAATGTGGTCAGTGATGTGGGTGGCCGTATTTTGTCTGCAAGACAGTAGGATCTCAACTCCCGCATCGTAATGGATAGGTAACTGAAAGAACTGCAGGAAGGTCGAGGCGAGGGAAGTAAAGGTGGCATGGGTCCCATGGGGCTGCTCGATGTACCACTTGGCTGCAGAGCTAGTGAGAGTTCATTGTAACAGACGGAGTCAGACAGAGTCGTACACTATGGAGTTGGAGGAACACCATAGATGGAAGGACATAATGTGATTTTTTGGGTCTTCACCTGCCTTGCCCTCAAACTTGGGGATGTCTGATGGGATTTTGGTAGGCATGTGAGGCCATGTGGGATCATGTCTGATGGGATCGTTGGTCAATCTAGCTAGGTCAGGAAGGTTGAGACTAGCCATGAATGGCAAACTAGTTTAAGGATGTGACGTACTAGTGGGTGTGGCCATGGTGGGACCGCTGCCCCCAAGTGTGAGAGCTGGGTTCATGTTGGGGATGTTACCCCCAGACGGAGGAATGAAGGTGGTATGGGAGGGTCCTACGCCGCCAAGTGTAACGTGAGTTGTAGATGGGGTTGGGTTGGGTATGGTAGCCGTTGCAATGGGAATATTAACATGAATGGTAGGTGTGGGACCCATCGTGGGCATACCCAAGGTAGATGTGGGCCCCATTGAGGGCATACCCAAGGTAGGTGTGGTTGTCGCTAGTGTGCTTGCTGGGGTCGTTGTGGACGTTCCACCGATCGTGCCTACAAAGAAGGGGTTAGAGGTCATGCCAGCCATGGGGCTGGTTAGTGCTATGTAGGTAGGGTTTTTCGACTCTGCCTTGGAATCAGATGTGAAATAAGGAGCATCAGAGTCAGGGGAAGGAGCTCTATGGCATCGACGAATGGAGTCGAGTGACGAAGCTCTAGGTCTATGATGAGTGGTGTCGAGTGATGTAGCTCTATGTCTATGACGAGTGATGTGAAGTGAACCGTGCTGCGGGGGCTCACCGCGGAGGCACCGAGAGTGTCTCGGGGACTCAATGGTGACAGATGGTGTCAAGTATCTGGGGGTTGTATAGAGTGAAAAAAGGATAAAAAACCCTAATGCAGCCGAGTGTGCAGAAGGAGAGTGCAAAATATACGGCACTCAGGCCAACAACCAACTCAAAACACTTATTGTAACAGTTGTGCTACAATAAGTGGAGTATCAGAAAAAATGGTCAGAATACCAACAAGCAAACGGTTTCCTAAAAATAAAAATGGTGGACTCGCTAGAAGAAAAGGAGGTAAGGGAGCATGCAAACACCTAGCTAAATATTATTCTGATTCAACCAGACATATCCTCTGCAAGGTGATGAAATCCAAGTTAGACAATATGGATAGTAGAACCAAGTGGCTAAAAATATCCCCCTACCGGGAGGGACACCGGGTAAGACAATCCTAGAAGAAAGGAAACTAAGATACCCCATTCATGACACATCCTGAAAGGTGAATTTGCAGCTCTGGTCCTATCACCGTGTGGGCCTAAAAGGAATCACCACACGCAGACCAACGAGTAGGTATACTTCGGTTACTGGGTGGATTGCGGTATTCCACTCAGGCCTTCGAAACCAGTCTGGCTACTTCAACCCTCCTAAGGGAGAGGTCCTCTGATAAACTGGTCGTGACCGTGTCAAAAAAATACTAGGGGTTTTTGGTACCCTGAAGGACAACAACTATGTCTCAAGTGTAAGCGACCGAGGGGTGTTATTTGGATGCCTATCCCCCTGTCTTACCTAACTACAATATTCTTATGTGTTCCCCAAGTGGGGTTAGAATGTTGGTTGTGTTAAGTAGTGTTTTAAGGATCACTTGAATTAGGTGACAGAGTGTGTGCATGTGAGGTAATGAACCCAATCAAAAGTGCCACGCGTGGGCAACATTTTTAACCAATAATAATGCAAAAATTTAACTTGCAATGCAAAATTTTCTTTTTCAATGTAAATGCTTTAAAATTAAAAATTATGTAAATGGAATAGAAAGCAAATTGCAGAAAAAGGTTGTAGGTAACTGTGGCTGTAGATAGAACAGGAGGCTGTGCAGGTGCAGAAAATATTACGAAAAATTTCTGGGTTCAAAAAAGGGTAAAAATGCAGAAAACAGATCACGGGTTTGTGACTGAAATGCGCGGCGTGGAGCGCGGTTGTAGGGGTGAACCCTGCGGTCAGATCGCGAGTCTGTGGCCAAAATGCGCGGTCTGGAGCGCGACAAAGGGACAGAAAGCGGTTGGATCGCGGGTCTGTGGACAAAATGCGCGGTTTGGAGTGCGACAAAGGGACAAAAAAGTTGTGGCCGGATCGTGAGTCCGAGGCCAAAATGTGCGGTCTGGAGCGTGACAAAGGGGCAGAAAGCTGTGGTCGGATTGTGGGTCTAGGGCCAAAATGCACGGTCTAGAGCGCGACAAAGGGGCAGAAAGCTGCGGTCTGATCGCGGGTCAGGGGCAGAAAGCTGTAGTCGGGTCGCGGAAAAAACGACCGAAAGCTGCAATCTGAACCATGACTGCGAGGAACAGAACCGCGATCTGCGATAGAAAACCCAACTGGCCAAAGCCACAGCCGAATAGGGAAAGCAGAAAAATACTTGCAGAAAATAAAAACTTTTAAATTTTTAACTAGAAATTCAAAGGCCAATATCGGAGTTGTCAAAACTGTAGTTAGGGATTTCACCCTAGCTTGTGCAAATGAGCACCTACTAAGGAGAAGGGCCTCCTTAGTAGCAGTTCAGTAAAATAGTAAAACTTGACGGTAAAAAAGGTAAAATCTAAGCTAACATGTGCATCAACAGAAAATAAAAAGACAATAATATAATGAGAATTTTTCTTTTGTATTAAAAATGAGAACAAAGCTACATTTACCTCAAATGTTGAGGTTGGTGGAGCTCTTGGAGTAGTCCAGGAGGGTTGCTTCCGTGCTCCAATGGGTTCCTTCTCCTTCTCCAAGGTGTTTGGATAATGGGCCAAAAGGGGCACTCAAATGGGAAGCTAGCTAAAATGGTGAGCTAGGGTTTCAAGAGTGCTTTTGGCAAAGTGACGCTAGGATAGATTGTGGATGTCAAATGGGGAGCCTCCATCACCTATTTATAGGTTTTTAGTGGTGGAGTATTGACCCATGGTTTTTGGCACCATATGGTTTAGGTCAATCGTTTAGGGTTTTTGCTTCATTTTCCCCTCTTTTTATATTTTTTATTCCCTTTTATTTGATTTTTGGGAATTTAGGGCCCTTTTAGAGGGTTTTTGCTATCTTTTGAGGAAATTTAAATTATTTTTTGGGGGAAAAGGGGTTTTTTGGCCTTTTGGTGGCTTTTAATGGTTTTTGGAGGTTTTGGAGGCAAATATGGTGGGAAAAATAGACAAATGAGTCATGTGGTGAGGGAGATGAGGCAATGAGCAGTTTTTAAGTGTTAACACATGTGACCTCGCAAAACCTAGCAAGAGAATCCCAGGATTGATTACGTGCCCAACCCGCAAAATCTCCGAGGGAGCTATTATATGCGACCATGCAAGCAAAACCTAGAAAGAGCATCCTAGGACTGATTATGTGCCCAGAACAACCTGCAAGATCTCCCAAGGAGCTATTATATGCTTCCATGCAAAACCTAGCAATAGCATCCCAGGACTGATTACGTTCCCAGCACAACCTGCAAGATCTCCTAGGGTGAAATTACATGCCATGGACAAAACCTCGAAAGAGCATTTTCCAGATCTCCCAGGGAGCTATTATATGCCATAGGAAAAACCTAACAAGAGTATATGCAAACCTCCGAGGGCGCTATTACATGTCCCTCTAAGCAAAACCTCGAAAGAGCATTTTCTAGATCTCCCAGGGAGCTATTATATGCCATAGGAAAAACCTAGCAAGAGTATCTGCAAATCTCCTAGGGCGCTATTATATGCTTATTGCACAACCTATCCATGACCATGAAGTATCATCCTGATACTCATGATCCTCCTGATCATCCTCACACGAAGCATCATCCTGATGCTCATGATAATCTTGATCATCATACAGTACATCATCCTGATGCACATCATCATCTCATGATCATCCTGATCATCATCATAGCATCATCCTGATGCATATCATCACACATGATTATCCTGATCATCATAGAATCATCTTGATGCATATCATCACACATGATCACCTTGATCATCATCATGTAGAACATCATCTGGAGCATTGTCTTGATGCTCATCATACAACACTTACATCCACAGCCATGGGAAGGATCCTCCTACCACCATGCTTGGAATGGATCCTGAAAATGTGTCCCATCACTTCCTCCTCAAAGTATCTTCTATCTGAAGAACACCAAGCCTCTCTTTGAAGTATTCTAACTTCACTCTAGCTAGTGGTTTGGTCAACACATATGCAATCTGCTCATCTGTCGCAACATACTAGAGCTTCACTGCTCCTATCTGCACCAAATATCATGATATAGTGATATTTGATCTCGATGTGCTTCGACCTATCAAGGAACACCGGGTTCTCAAAAAACTTCACACAACTTTGGTTGTCACAAAATATATAGGTAGCATCCAACTGGAGATCAAATAAATTAGACAGTAGCTTCCTAAGCCATACTGCCTCACAATTTGACGAACAAACTGCGACATACTCTGCTTTGGCTGTACTCAATGCTATGTAGGATTGCTTCTTGCTAAACCAAGAGATCACACCTGATCCCATACTGAAGCAGCACCCTGAAGTGCTCTTCCTATCTGCAGCACTTCCTGCCCAATCTGAATCAACATAACCCTCCAAGTTAAACTTTTGATTCGCATCATACTTGATCCCATAATAAATCGTACCCTTCAGGTACCTCAGAATATGCTTTACAACAATCAGGTGAACATGTCTGGGATCCGTTAGGAACTGGCTCAAGGTGTTCACCGCAAAGCAAATATCTAGTCTTGTGTTCGTTAGGTACATCAAGGACCCAATCATCTGACGATACATTGTGGCATCAACCGACTCTGATGAAGCATCACTCAATAGCTTCCTCGGAAGCAAGATTCCTCCTCATGTCGACAATCAATCTATACTCACCTGTCACAAACATGTCATTCACATATAGTAGAAGCATCACTGGATTTCCTTCCTCAACCTTTTAGTAAAGGTTGGAATCCGCTGTACTCTTGGTAAAGCCCAAACTGGACAGGAAGCTGTCTATCCTTCCGTACCATGTCCTGGGTGATTTCTTCAAGCCATACAAAGCTTTCGTCAATCTGCACACATATGAATCCTTGTCATGTGTCTCAAAACCGAGTGGCTTCTCCACATACACTTCCTCTTCGACTACATCATTCAAGAAATATGTCGACATCCATCTGGTGTATCTTCCACTTCATCACTGTAGCTAGGGAAAGTACTGTTCTGATGGAAGTGTATCTGGCTACAGGTGCAAAATTCTCTTCATAATCTATCCCTTCTTTCTGGGAGAAGCCACGAGCTACAAACCTTGCTTTGTATTTCTCTATGCTACCATCTGCAGCATGCTTGATTTTGTAGATCCACTTGGAAGTCACAACAAACTTTCCTTTTGGTCTTGGGACCACATCCCAAACATCATTCTTCATGATCGACTGGTATTCCTCGACCATGGAATCCTTCCATTCTTTCTTTTCTGTGGCTTCTTCATAGCTGGAAGGTTCTTTGTTCATTATGTCATAGAGTAGGGCAACATAGTTGGTGTGTGATCTGGTCCTTTTCCTTTCTCTGTGTTCCTCCTCTGGAATACCATACCTTTCTACATCTTGGATGAGCTCTCTAGCCCATGCTGGTTTCCTTTTGTGATATTTCTTCTCACGAGGTGGATCTACAGGTTCTTGTGGATCTTCTATTTCATGATCCACTTCTGGAATTACTTCATTCATGGTGGTGTCTTGTATTCTGGATACCCTTGGTTCTCCATTGTCTTCAACATGTGTCTTCCTTGATTTGATGTATGCTGAGTTTTCATCAAAAGTCACATCCCTGCTGATGTCAATCTTCTTGAACCCTGGAAAGTAGATTCTGTATGCCTTCGATCTTTCACTGTAACCCACAAATATACCCTTCTTTCCTGAATGATCTAACTTAGTCCTCTTTTCTTTTGGAATGTGTGTGTATATTGGACAACCAAATATCCCGAGATGGATAAATTTTGGTTTCTTACCAGAGAAGACTTCTTCTGGTGTCTTGTTGTCAAGTATCTTGTGAGGTGTTCTATTTTGAACATATACAGCTATCCTTGCTGCTTCTTCCCATAGATGCATAGGTATATCTTGGTCATGAAGCATTTCCCGTGCTGCTTCCATGATAGTTCTGTTCTTCCTTTCTGCAACTCCATTCTGTTGTGGATTGTATGGAGTGGTCAACTCCCTCTTAATCCCTGAATCACTGCATGGCTTCTTGAAGTCTCCTGAAGTGAACTCTCCGCCATTGTCGGATCTAAAGATCTTGATCTTCTTTTCAGTTTGGTTTTCTATCAAGGCTTTGAATTCCTTGAACTTATCAAACACTTCATCTTTATTCTTCAGGAAATAAACCCAAGTCTTCCTAGAGAAATCATCAATGAAAGAAACATAATATACATACCCACTCAGAGAATTGGATGACATTTGACCGCATACATTGGAGTGGATAATCTCCAAGATTCCTTTTTCCTTGCTTTCACTGCTTGGAAATTCCTTCTTTGTGTTCTTTCCTTTTGCACATCCTTTGCAAACACCTTCATGCTTTGATTGGATTTCAGGAAGACCTTCTACTGCTTTGCTTACAATGGGTAGTGCTCTATAGTGCACATGGGAAAGCCTTCTATTCCAAATCTCACTTGGATCCATGGATTCATGTACCATGGCATGTTCAGGTCGTCCCTTCAATTTGTACAACCTCCCTCTTGCTCTCTAATCACTACTCCATCATCTATGGTTTTACCTTTTGGCCACATAAGTACCTGGCCGTCCACAAATGCAACTCTCATTCCTTTTGCATCCAAAGATGATATGGAGAGAAGATTCTTCTTGAGTCCAGGTACATATAGAACATCTTGCATCTTTAAAGACTTCCCAGAGTCTAATTTGTAGGAGGCTTCACCACTTCCTTTTATAGGGTATTGGTAGTCATTGTCACGTTTCACCTTATGAGGTGACTCATTTTCAGATAGGTCCATAAGATATTCTTTAAATCCCGTCATATGTTTGGAAGCCCTACTATCAATAAGCCAATCATTACACCCATGTGTAACAGTACCCGTGAGAGCAGAAATTAGAACATATTCTTCATCACTTGAAGAGTCTTCACTTTCTTCTCTATCCTTCTTCCTGGGAGGTTCATCATCCTCTGCAATGTGATAATGATTTCTTTTATTGTTGTTCTTATTCTTATTGTTATTGAAGTCTTTTCTATTCCTGGGACAATCTCGGTCAAAGTGTCCCTTCTCATTACATGTGAAACATCTACCATGAGAGGTATCTTTCTTAATGTTCTCCCTTTGGTGATGGTGAGAAGATTTTCTGTTATTAGGTTTCTCCCTCTTGAACTTACTTCTCTTGGTGTGAGTAGTGAGGGCTTGGTCTTCATTTCCCATCTTTTATTCTCAGGCCACAATCCTAGCTTCTTCTTGTGATCATTCCTCCCATAGTCTACTGAAAGATATCAATTTCTTTCTTGCACAAATACCTTGGATGAAGGAGTCCCATGACCTAGGAAGGCCATTCAATGTGGTTATTACAATTTCTTCATTCTCCACTACTTCATCCACAACTTCAAGTTGTTCTTTTATTTGAGAGACCTTAGTAAAGTAGAATTGAATGGTCTCTCCATTCTGGATCTTTACCCCTTTCAATTGGTTCCACAGAGTCATCTTCCAATTTATATTCTTTCCTTCAAAAAACTTGGTCAAGGAGTCAAACATCTCCTTAGGTGTCTTTAGAGAAGACACATGGGGTATGAGATGGTCTTTGATAGAATCAGTAATGATTCTCTTGGCCTTGACTAATTTCTTCTTGTGTAAGGCCTTAGCCTCATCTCCCTCTCGAACTGGAACCTCTTCTTTTATGTAGGTGTCCAATTCATTCTCTTCTAGGATTAACCCAATCCTATACTTCCATGCTCGGAAATTATCATCCCCTTCAAGCTTATCCTCAAGCTTGGTGTGGTGAGACATCTTAATGAGAAACTCAAATGGAAATAAAATATTTAGATCTTACCACTTAAATGCTAAGAACTGGATGAGCAAGCTGGTGTAGAGATTCCAAAATTTGACCTTGCAAAATTGACTGTAATGTTTTTGGTGTAACTCATAAATTTTGGATCGTCAGGGTCTGAAAATTCTTCCTGTGGTATCCTGTCTTGTTGTATTTCCAACCCCATATGTTTGAGCTCAATTGGATTCTCCAAGAGATATTTATGCCAAGTGTTGTAACATGACCTGTTTATGGGATGAAACAATATAACAAACTTGTACGGAGTGCCATGTGTCATTGGTTCAACTTCGGCCTCTGAAACCAGGGTTTGTGAAACTATAGTCCATGCTCTTACTGACATGTTTTACAAAATTTCATTTGGAACTTTCTAGCCCAAGTTATGACCTGTTTCCCTAGGTCACCTATTTATGACTGAGATCTGGAAGATGCATAAACCCTAATTTGTACGGATCATAAATAAGGAAGTACAACGAATCAGATGTTGTTCTTCGGACACAAGGTACAGGGGGATTTTATAATCTACCTATAAAAGTTTCAGATCCTGAACCTTCGCATAAATGAAGTTATAGCAAACGTTCCAAGATGACTAAGTTTTGCTATGCAAAACCCTTCTCTAGCCTAACCTTCTCTTGCCTTTGATGAATTGTGGAGAGAAAACCCAAAAATCAAGAAGCCCTAGCTTCTGCAGCTACACAATGTATTCTTCTTAGGCCATCTCTGATACCATGTTAAATTTTCGATAATTTCATTCAATATTATCTAGGATCACTAAGAGAATAACATGCACAACAAAACAATCACAAGAAACAATGGACACAAAGCATTTCACCGGGGAAAACCAAGAAGGTGAAAAACCCCACAACTTCCTTCAGAGATAGAATAAGCCCCAATACAAAGATCAAAAAGATCAATCCCAAAATATAGATGTTTCCATCAGCTACTCCTCCTCCACTTGTGTGCACCTCTCTCTCTCAACTATGTGAGTTGGATGAGTGAGTGAATAAGCAAATAGAGAGAGACACACTCTCAATTTATACAACAACTTAACCTGCCTTTATCCCTAACTAGGCCGAATTCCTAAGCAAGCCTAATAACCCATCCACATGACACATGCATGGCCGACCCCACCAAGGTGGTCTAATAACCCATCAAATAATACTTGCGACACTTACAAATAAAAATGACGACACTTCTGATTGGAGGAATAATACATATCCATCATGAATATAATAAAGTACAAGTGTAATACATAGAAGAATATCTTCCGAAGTTACAAATACATCAACAAAAGGGACATTACAGTGGTATTGGAGCATGATCTTGGCACTTGATGTGGTCTGATATTCACGAGGACAAGAAGTTAGGGACCACCATTAGATATTGAAACCAAAAGTGTTTTTGTTGAAAAGGAAAAAGTAGGAAAAGAAGAGCAATTGTTTTTGAGGAAACTATGACTAGGAATAAAAAGGGAACCTCAAAGGAGATCGAGGAGATTAGGAAACTAATTAAACCTCTCTTTGAAGACATGTCCAAGAATATGATGAAAGGATTCGAATTGTTTGCTAGCCCACTTGAGAGCAAAGGAGTAATAGGAGGCAACAACAATTCTCATGGTGAGGAAAAGAAGCCAATGGGAGAGCATATTTTCTCAAGCACAGGACCCCATAATAGAGCAAATGAATTTAAGAGAAGACCAAGTCCTACTGCACCAAAATTTCTTGAGCCCAATGATGTGAAAGAAACTCTAATCGAATGGAAAAATTTGAGTGAAGATTGCAGAAACACTTTACATTTGATCAATACTTCATTGTCTCAAACAAGCTCAAGATGAAGGAAGGTAATAAGAATCCATTTCAAAATAGAGAATTGAATTATGAAATAAGTAAAATTACACTCCCCACCTTTGATGGCTCATCTCAAAGTTCTGCACATACTTGGGTACAAAATGCATCAGCTTGCTTGAAGGATCAGAAGGAAGAGACACATTCTACATTGGACATGAATCAAAGAGAATCTATTGATGGATGCTTAAACTATGAAGGAGTGCCTACTAATGGGTGCTCACACCTCTATGTTGGTGACATAGAGACAACTTTTGAAAGTGTTGCTACAAGCCAAACTTCCATTAAGCATGAAAATGAATACCTTGTAGCAGTTGAAGAAGAAACACGATAAAGTTCCCCATCACCACTTGAGCTTCATGAAGTTGGTCCAAGTAAGAAGGAAGAAGATGAGGAGGTTCATTTGCAAGAGCCTCATTTTCTTGAAGGGTCCTTAAATATGAATGAAAAGAAGATCCAAGAGTCCCTTAGCATTCCCCATGACACTCAAGCATTGGTATCAAATTCTTGTTGGAGAGCTACTTCATTGGAGGAAACATCCTTCTTTGAAGACATGGAGAAGATTCAAAGAGCAATGTGCCACATCAAAGGTAATTCCATGTCTTTTATTTTTGATAGAAACCATTTTTTTTAGCTTAATGAATTGTTACATGATGCATACTTGAAGAATAATGAGGATAATCATAAGCTCACAATTACAAATGAGCAACTTTTTGAAAAGTTGCAAGGTACTTGTTTTTCCTCCTATGTTTCAGGTTGTCAAATGGTATATTGTTTGGAGGATTCTCATGACATGGTAGATCATGAGAAATGTGAAAATTTGAATATTCTTGATGTGTTTGAAGATGAACTTGAAGAGATCCAAACACTTGATGTGGTGGAAGAAGAACTTGAATTGTCTCTTGATGAAGGTTATGATTCCTCTACATTGGAACCAATCTATGACAAAGGTTTCACACTTTCGAAGGAGATGCATGATAATACCCATATGGATCCTTCCCATGATGAAAATTTTGCACTTTTTGATCATTTGGATGAGTTAATTCATTCTCCTACATCCTACAATTCCATGTTTTGCAGCATTAGTCTCAATGAAGTATGGGTGAAAGGGTTCTTTTTGATGGTGCCACATGAGGAGTATGGAACTCCTAGATTTACCTTTTATGATGACATGGTTGGAGCACATTATTATCCACATTTGCAGTAGCATCCTTTGTTACTTTATGATGATGCACATCTACATGGATGCACCTATGATATGCATTTGAGTCACCTGAAGACTCATGGTTTTTCTTGCTCAACACTTGGTTCATTTGATGTTGGAGGAACTTCGTCCAACATTGGGGTGAATAGATTTATGATTGGAGAACATTTTTGTTGGAAGCCACATACTTTGTTATATCTTTATGATTCTCACATTCATGGATGTATGGGTGAGACTTCTTTGAGTCATTTGAAGTCACCTTGTTTTTCTTGCTCACCATTCGGTTCAGATTTTAGTGGAGATTCTTCATTCACTTCTTGGATAAACGAATAAATGGCTGAATATTTTGATGCATATCACATCCTTTTGGAGCAGCATGATAGGACATGGGATCCTCACCTATGTAATTGGAGCATATTTGATTGGTTACTTGATGCTTTTATGCACTTGGAGAATGGTGGTCTACTTGCTTGGAGATATAAGCACTTTCATGATTCTTTGATGAAGCATCTTCTTGATGTTCATTTTCATTATGTTGTTATGTAATTTGATGATATATATTTTGTACTAATGATGTTTGGAATAATGCATACAAGAAAATGGGATCTAGGAACTATGAATTAGAGAGCATTTCTAATTGTTGGAGTGCAATACAAGCAATGGGACCCTGGGATAATTCTTAGTCTCATTGGTTTCAATTTTTTGGGGAAATAGGTAGTATGGGGGATGTATTCCCCACTTAATAAAGTGATTTTAATCAGATTAGTGCAGCAGCAAGCATGGTGGTTCCTTCTAAAATATTCATGGAAGCTCGAAGACTCAAAGTTGGGCAACTCAGTGGCAACTTCAAAGAATTATACAGAAAGCAGGTTCTTCAACACCCATGTTTGAAATTGCTTGAGGACAAGAAATATTGGGAATGGAGGATTTGTAATGTCCCAAATTTTTCATTGGGTCACAATGACCTAATCCCATTGGCCATCTTCATGAGATTTTGTCAAATTAAATGTTAAGGGTCAAATAATTGCCAAGAAGGAAAATTACTACTTTCCTAGGTTGTGGGTGGAAACATTGGGATTTGAAATAAGAAGGATAATAAATGATGTGTGGAAATTAGAATAGCATAAATATTTAATAAAGGAGCTAAATAAATATATACAAGGGAAAATCAAAGTGGCATTTGACCATGAAGACACATGGAGGAAGTGGGACCCACACAAGCTAGATTTTATATGCCACATGGCATCCTCCTCTTGTCATTTCGAATCCATAAGAAGCCCAAGGGTCTTGGGATGAGTTGGAAGGTCAATATACTTGGCATGAATCAATTAAGGTCGAATTGAAGTGGAAGAGTAACTCCCATGGAAGGGGAAGAGGAATTCTGGAGCTAGTGAGACCTTGGATTAGATTCCCTAGCTCTATGACAACAATGATGAAGATGCTATGACACCTATGATAAAAATCAGACCTGAAGGATGAAATCTAACATATATGACATGTCAGGGCTAAAAATAGCCTCCAAGAGGGCACTCAAGGGATTTAGGGCAGCTAAGATGCTTCCACATGTGATTTCGTGGAAGTGGGAGACTAGGAATTGTTGTACAAGTGGCATCCTTTGGAATCTCTTCCCAACTTGAGTTGGAATGCATCTCTTGGAAGCAATTCGACCCATAGAGAGCTTGGAAAATTTATAAATGTCAAGAACAAAGAATGAAGTCATATTTTGATCATTTTTATAATTTGCAATTGCATTTGTGAAGAGGGAGAGCTAGTGGATGACTAGTTTCTTGCCTTAGCCAATTTTGAGGGTGAAAGATTCCCATCCAAGTTGGTAATTGGAAAGGCCATTCAGACCTTTCATTTGGAGCTTTAATGGATTCATTTTTTGTAGGTGTAAGCTATAGGGCAGATCATGGTTTCTTCTAGTGCAGCTCATTCCTTCAACCATTTTCAGTTTTCATTGCATATTCTTGATCCTTCAATCATATCAGAATATCCACAAGTCTATATTCCAAGATAAACTATGTTAAATTGCTCATTAATGGACAAACAGTGCCATTTCCCCACTACCTTGTTGTGAACCAATGTAATGTTGATGGATTCAAATGGATAAGTAAAATACTGATGGTTTATTGATGAATGGACTATTATTGATGTATTATATGAGTTTAATTTTCAGTACATAAGCATTTGGAGTCATTTTGTTGAGTTTCATAGCATTTGGAGAAGATTGCCTATCATTTCCCCCAAGGATGAAACTAGTCTTTTTGCATCTGATTTAATGGAGTTATAGCAGACATTAAAAGTTGAATGGTGATTCATATGAGTCCATGTTGATGTCCTTTATATTTCCCCTTCTTCCATTCATAAATTCGAGTTGGATTTAGTGCATTTGGAAAGTCATTTTCATCATCTACCCCTAGGGGATTTGAACCACAATTTACTAGTAAAACTCCATACAATGACCAGATTGCCAAAGGGGTTTGTAGAAGTATTTTGAGGGCTCTAAATCATCCCTGAAAATCATAATCAAGTCCTAATATCATTCATACACCTTCTCAGAATATTTGGGAGCATTTGGAGAAAATTGGAGACCTAGAGCTCAAAACTAGTCAAAGGTCGAACTAGGGAAAAAAAGTGAAAAATTTGTCATTTTAATAAAAATTATAAAAAGGGACATTACATGGTTGGCCCTATTTAGTAGATAATATTAAAATATTCTCGAAACAAAGAGAATATCGGTAAGCTAATGCACAATTATCATGCTAATTATTTCACGTTCTATTTTATATGATATTTTCCCAATAGACGTGTACATAAATAAAGTGGTTTGTGTGATTTTATTTGTTTTGTTTTTTAATAAAGTTGCGGATAGATATTGTAGATATAATATGTTTACAGGTTCTGCGGGTAGAATTATAATTGTTGTGGAGTTTGATTGTAGATTGTAATCGAAGCTGGGCTAATCAATTGCTTATTTATGGAATCTACTCCCAGATTGTCTCTCGAAGTAATTTCTTCCACAAAGTTACCTGATATTTTCCATCCAAAGGATATCCATAACCTCCTTGATAGTTAATGAACTTCATTTTTATGCTTTCCAAGTCTTTCCCTTATCCCGGTTGAAACTTTACTAAACTATGGACTATCTACTGAAACTTTTCCATTTGCTGAAACTCCGCCATTTGCTGAAAATCCACCAATTTCTCTACCATTTGCCGAAACTCCACCAATTTCACCACCATCCTATAGTTTTGATATTTCCAATCCTGTAGCCAGTGCCGACTTTGGAAAATTTTCCAAGAATTACTAAAACACTGCCAATATTTCCATGAGACGATACAGTTAATTCTTAATTTATTTGTTTAGACACTCTGAATATTTATATTGGTCAAGAGCTTGTGATTCTGTTGGACCACGTAACACGAAGCAACTACTAATTACATAAGTTCTACACTCCGACTCTTTCTTCCGCGAGTGTTTTTTCCATTAATAGAAATATGACCCTAACTATCTGATTTGACAGGTGCAAATGCCACATCATCTCACTAACGATTCATCATGGTAAGGCCCACAAGTACATACTCTTATTTATGGGTATGAATATGCTTTGATATGACAGATAAGTAATGATTGGATTTCCTTTTATCCACCTTGAAAAATGATGGCCAATCCCTTTAGCTGTGGGGTATTCCACTGCATTCCCCCTATTTATGAGCCTCCATCACCTTGTACAATCCTCACAACTACTTTTCCACACGAGCAAATTTCATAATTTGACCACCTTTCTAAAAAAACCAACGTCTCTTTTCCACTGTATAGTCATGTTTCTGCATGCTGCAACTCTTGAGTCTGAGATTTTGATTCAAGCCTCATAAGTGTTACTGCATCTATACCTGTTGAGGATTATAAACATGGGAGGTCCTACAGTCCGACATGAACTTGAAAATATTGATTCCCTGCACCGAAATAGTGAGGTTTATAGGATCTTTGAAGAGGCGGGTTGGATAGTATATTTTGAGCGGTTGGATGGGTTTGATGAGGGGGTTGCATTACAGTTTGCACAAAACTTGAAAGAAGGCCATTCAAGGGTTGTAGGTTTGAGGATTGACATTTCACAGTATATTTTATCAATGGTGACGAGCCTTCCAAGAAATGGCAGAGCATGGTTCGGCCAAAAGGTGCCCATTCCAACTGCAAAGGAGGAATTTCTTGCAGCAGGGGAGAGTGTTCAACATAGAGGATGTGATATATCATTGGATTCCCTACCTTATACACGGGATCAATTCATGGTATCCCTAAATAAATACATTACTTGTGAAGGTAGGTACAAGGTGGTTTATAACTATGATTTTATCTTACTGTCTCATTTGCGTCATGGTTTATGGGTCAACATGCCTTATTATCTCCTTAAGAGCTTGCAAAATATGGTGCACTATGTGCAAAGGTATCGTAATCCTCACACCTATTTCACCAACCACAACCTTATGAAATTAATAATTTTACAGACACTACACCAACATAATTGAACTTGGCCACAATTTCTTACCACTGCAGCAGTGAATCCTGTAGTCATAGAGGAAGGTAGGGAAAGTGATGAGAGGAGCCTATTAGATAGAGAGAGAAAGAGGAAAGGGAAGAGGTAGAAGTAGAATATGGGAAGAATATTGGAGACATAGAAATGGATAACCCTGAAAATGTAACTGAAGAGGGTGACCATCTAGGGACAGAGGGAAAAAATGCTGAAAAAGAATCCAAGGTTGAGGAACCCTCTAGGGGGATTAAGGAAAAATATGACCTAGAATTGACCTCTACTAAACCAAAGTCAAGTTATAGGAACACTCAAGGAATAGAAAAATAACAGGGCTTAGAAAAATCCTCAGGTGATGTAGAGGAGGGAATGAGCATAGAAGGGGATGCGAGTAACTGCAATTTAGTCAGAACAGACCCGAGAAGCAGAGTTTTTGGGAATGAATAATGAAGTCAATGAATCGGGGCATGGATCATCCACTTTGCGTAATGATTATTCCCAGTATGATCCTAGTGATGAGGTGGAGATTATTGTAGAAAACCCTACTCCTATTGCACCTTGTAAAAGTAGAAAAAGGCCATTTGCGGGAATTCATTCACCTCTTCCATGTACACGGACAAGAACAAGGGATTCTGTTGCAACAGAGGTAGTTAAATTACAATGGGAATAAATTGAAATTCCTATCAGACCTATTGTCACAAAAGAATCGGGGGGTGAAAAATTACAATAGGATGCTACTACTACTCTACAAGAACCAGCTGATAGCCTATTCCCAAGCCAGAGACCTGCTGAACAAAAGGAACCTGCTGCTGATGGTAATCAATTTCAATTGGATGCCTTGATTTTTGAAAATGAATTATTACAAGAGGAGGTGCAAATACTTAGAAATGAGTTGAAAATATTGTGTGAAGAACCTGCAACAATTAATTGATAAAATGCACAATATATTGGATCACAGAATATTTTTATTGATTGTGGGCCACTTCAAGGGGGAAACCTCTTTTGTGCAAGATCAATACAAATAACTTCACTGTGCCTTCATTGGCCTCAACATACACTTATATATTAAGTCTAGGCACCAATAATATGGGTCAGAACCATGGGCCAATACAAACTATGGATCAACAAATACTACAGGCGACTTACAAAGCATATGCACCCAACAACAATAACACAAACTATGGATCAACAAATACTACGAGACAACTTACAAAGCATATGCATCCAACAACAATATACTAACAAAGTAAAGAGAAGTGTTGACATGGGTTCCTAACATCCCCCCCCTTAGAAAAAGCTTTGTCCTCAAAGCTTTAGATGTGGAAATTGTTGTTGAATCTGAAGGAGTGGTTCCCATGTAGCATCCTTTGGTTGCATTCCGTGCCACTGGATTAAGACCTCTGTGATAGAGTGAGAGCGAAGCTGACGAGTGCACCTATTGAGGACGACCTCCAGCTCCAAAAGGATGGATCCTTCATTATCATGTTCGGGTAAAATAGTTTGTCCTCTGATGTTGGTGCCAAGAACTTTCTTTAGACAAGAGACATGAAATACTAGATGAATGCGGGAAGAAGGAGGAAGTTCCAATTTATAAGCAATGGACCCAATCTTCTGAAGAATCCTATATGGCCCATAGAGCTTTGGAGCGAGCTTATGACTCCCTTTGATTTTTAGGGAGGATTTCTTGTAAGGATGGAGACGAAGAAAAACCATATCACCTGCTTGAAAAGTGAGCTCAGAATGATGCCGATCGGCTTGTTGCTTCATGCGATTTCTTGCCATGTGAAGATTGTCCCGCAAAATGCGAAAAATCTGATCGCGATTTTGAAGGAAACTGTCAACTTCCTGAACTGGTGAACTGCTGGGGGTGTATGGAAGAAGAACTAGCGGTGCCTGACCATAGACTGCTTCATATGGGGTCATTTTAGAGGCAGTGTGGTAAGAGGTATTGTACCACGATTCAACGAGAGGGAGCCACTTTTCCCATTGATGTTGTTATTCAGATGTGAAGCAACGAAGATAAGTTTCCAAGCATTTATTGATAATTTCAATCTAACCATCTGTTTGTGGGTGATACTCGGAACTCATCTTCAGTTTGGTGCCAGTGTGGAGAAATAGTTTTGTCCAAAAATAACTAGTGAAAGTCGCATCACGATCCGAGACAAAGGAAGAAGGGATTCCATGAAGACGAAAGATCTGGTCCAGGAAAATTTGAGCGACTGAGGAGGCTATATAGGGATGGTTGAGAGCACAAAAATGACTATATTTGGAGAGGCGATCAACCACAACCAAAATCACTGTCTTCCCTCCAGATTTAGGAATCCCTTCAATGAAATCCATAGAAATATCTGTCCAAACCCGTGTAGGGATGGGCAAGGGTTCGAGAAATCCTGGAAGGAGCATCGTTTCACCCTTGTTGCGCTGGCAGGTATCACATTCAGCCACCATTTGTTGAATTGTTCTTTTCATTCCCTACCAAAATAAGTTACGTCGTGCCCACTCATACATTTTGAGGAACCCAGAGTGCCCTGCCGATGGAGAAGCATGGATTTCATAGAAGACATCTTGTTGAAGATCTGTGCTCTGGGGAAGCACCAGGCGACCCTTGTATCTCAGGGAAGCACCATCCCAAGAGTAATGTGGTACAAAAGAAGGGTTGTTGGCCAAGCGTTGGATGATTTGTGATAATGAAGAGTCATTGACATAGCCTTGTTGAACAGATTGCAACTGATTTGGAATAGGCATAGAGATATCTGAAAGAGAATTTGGGTCATCAAATGTGCGAGAAAGAGAATCCGCCACAATATTCTCCTTACCCTTCTTGTAAGTGATCTCATAGTCATAACCCATGAGTTTGCTAACCCATTTGTGTTGTGCTAGGGAGGATACACATTGTTCCAGGAAATATTTCAGACTCTGGTGATCAGTCTTGATGCAGAAATGATTCCCTAATAGGTATGGTCGCCACTTCTGTACTGCATGCAAAATAACCGTCATTTCCTTCTCATATGTAGAGGTAGCTAAATTCTTACCTAAAAGGGATTTGCTGGTGAACGCAATGGGATGTTCATCTTGAAGGAGAACAACACCAAGTCCATTGCAGCAAGCATCACTCTCAATAGTGAAGGGCTTGGAAAAATCAGGTATAGCTAGAACAAGTGTAGTACACATAACTTGTTTCAGTTTGTCAAATGCACACTCAGTAGTAGGTGTCCATGCAAAAGCATCCTTTTTCAATAGAGAAGTTAATGGAGCTGAAATATTCCCATAATCCTTGACAAACTTGTGGTAGTATCCAGTCAACCCCAAAAAACCACAAAGGATCTTGAGTGTCTGAGGATGCGTCCAATTGTTTATGGCAGCGATTTTGGTAGGATCTACATGAACCCCTTATGTTGAAATAATGTGCCCGAGATACTCTACTTATGTTTGTCCAAAAACATATTTAGACTTTTTGGCATGGAGATGATGGCCAGAGAAAAGTTGCATTACAAGATCCAAATGCTGGAGATGTGCAACCCATGTTTTGTTGTAGATGAGGATATCATCAAAGAAGACCAGAATGAATTTCCGCAAGTAGGGCTGGAATATTTTATTCATCAATGCCTAGAATGTGGAAGGAGCATTAGTGAGGCCAAAGGGCATGACCAAAAACTCATAGTGGCCATCATGTGTGCAGAAATTTGTTTTAGATATATCATCCTCATGAACCCGAATTAGATGATACCTAGAACGAAGATCCACTTGGATAAAAATTGAGCACCTTGAAGCTCATCAACAATAGGAATTGGAAACTTATCCTTGATTGTGAGCTGATTAAGTGATCGGAAGTCAAAGCAGAGGCGCCATGACCTATCTTTTTTGCGGACAAGAAGAACCAGTGAAGAAAAGGAACTAGTGCTTGGGCGAATAATACCTTGCTTCAGTAAGTCCCGAACGAGTATTTCAATCTTTGTTTTTTGGTGAAATGGGTAGTGATAGGGCCTAAAGTTGGGAGGGATGCTTCCAGGAAGGAGTTGAATATGATGGTCCTCTGGCCGTGAAGGTGGCAATCCCACTGGTTCAGCAAAGACACCTGTATATCGATCTAGAATTTGTTGTAGATCCAAGGGAGGAGTGGAGACCTCTGATGGTTGCATCTGAATGGAATGGATCTGAGCGATGACACCATGTGAATTATTATTAAGGATTTTCTCCATGTGATGTGAATTGATGATGCTGAGAGACCCTGGTTGTAAGCCTGTCAATGTGTGTTTTTGTCCATTGGGTGAAAACTGCATCCAAAGTTCAGCAAAATCCCATAAGATGGGGCCAAGTGTGCGTAGCCATTGAGCACCCAAAACCACATCACATCCACCTAAGGTCAAGGAAAACATGTCAGAGTGCAGTTTATAATCTCCCACAGAGATATGCACATTGCGACACTTCCCTTTGCAAGGTAAGGTGCCCCCATTGGAAACCATGACTTCAAAGTTGGAGCAAGGATGGACAAAACAATTAGCCTGTTTGGCGATCCGAGGGTCAATGAAGTTATGTGTGCTACCAGAATCAATGAGTACTATAAGAGGAAGATTCTTGAAGTAACCCCTGACCTGCATTGTTTGGGGGGTGGTGATTCCGGCTAAAGCATTGAGAGATATCTCTGGCTGGTCGTCCTGAGACAGAGGGTCAATAGGAGGCTCCTGAATGTTGACCTGATCATCTGTTGTATCTGGAGCTTCTTCACCAATTTCAGAGGCAGGAAGAGAATCCACATCCAAGAGATAGAGCTTTTGCTCAACACATCTATGTCCTTGAGTGAATTTCTCATCACAATTATAACAAAGCCCTTTTTCTCCGCGTGCCCGCATCTTTGTTTCAGAAAAATGCTTGATAGGAGTTGGTCGAGGAGCTAGCGGGATGGGAGGTCATTGAGGACCCATATTTTTGAAGGGAACACAAGTGGGTTTGGAGCGCTGTTGGGCTGCAATCTTGTCTTATTCCATCTTAGCCAACCCCAGGGCTTCCATCATTGTGTTGGGATAGAACATTTTGACCTTAGAGCGGATTGTATCCTTTAGACCACTGATAAAACAACTCCGGTAGAAGTCATCAGGAAATCCTTTGGTGTGGTTGGCTAGTTTCTCAAATTCGGTTTGATACTCTCTCACAGTGCCAATTTGGTGAAGTTTAGTGAGGGCTCCTGTGAAGTCATCAAAAGAACTAGGACCAAATCGTTGCAAAAGGAGCTGGCAAAGGACTGGCCATTGTGGCTCTTCATGAGCCTTGATGTACCAACGGTACCATTGAAGAGCTTCTTGTTCCAAATGAAAGGATGCAAGTGGAACTTTGTTGACATCAAAAGTATTATGCAGATTGAAATATTGTTCTACCCGATAGATCCATCTAGTCGGATCAGTACCATTGAAGCGAGGAAAATCAAGCTTCGGACCACTAAAATTGTTGGAAGAAGAAAACCCATTGTTTGAAGAAGACTCTAACTGTTGTTTATTGTTCATGGCTGAATGCTAAAGATGGAGGCCGAGAATTTTTTCATCCAGATCCTATACTTTGGTTTTGAGGGCTACAAGTTCTTCCTCCATGGTTTTTGCTAATGCGTGGGTGACAACCATAACCAGGAGTTTTTTTTTTTTTTGAGTAGGTAGATAAACAAAAATAGGAACCGTTTTACTAAAGGAAAATCTGGATTTGGGAAAACATTTGAGGGGTAATTTGGGTTTGACTAGGTTTTGGACACTTTCGAATGGACAGGGAAGCATAAAAGGAGGATTTTAGAAGTGGGGTGAAAGAATGAGAAAATTTGGCAGAGAGGGACAAAGAAGCATAAATTATTTATTTATTTCATTTCAGAAATGGATCTGCAATGACGTGGAAGGGATCGACAACAAATGGATCTGCAACGACGTGGCAGGGATCGAAAAAAAATGGATTTGCAACTGTGCATATGTGATTAGCAACAGATGGATCTGCAATGGCATAGAAGTGATCGGCAACAGTTCTGGATAGAGGAAATCTGCGATTTATCAGGTAAAAATAAATATGTACCCCAGGTGTGCTCGGCTTCCTAACGGTTTAGGGGATTCAATCAGCCACTAATGCTATCTAACGGATTGCGTATTGGGGCAGTACCCCTCACTCCACAGCTCAGTTAAAACTAATAACCGCTTTGCCACAAACGACAACTCTTGGTTTACCTCACGGGTTGGAACTAATCAATCAGGTAGGGGTCGTTGCCCTTTTCGCTGGCAGGTCCTCTCAATGGGCCAACTACTTCAGGGTTCCTGTGTTACTCCTCACAATGATTTTTATGGCTTATTCCCAAGTATTTCCCACAGTTAAGCGGATAGTGATTATTCCGAGATATGAACTTGCAATAGATGCGAAAAAAAGTTTTTGGAAGAAATTTCACCCAACGAGCCCAAGAAAGTGCTTTGATACCAGATGTGAAGAACTTGCAACAATTAATTGATAAAATGAACAATATGTTGGATCACAGAATATTTTTATTGATCGCGGGCCACTTCGAGGGGGAAACCTCCTTTGAGCAAGCTCAATACAAATAACTTCATCGTCCCTTCATTGGCCTCAACACACACTTATATACTAAGTCTAGGCGCCAATACTATGGGTCAAAACCATGGGCCAATACAAACTATGGATCAACAAATACTACGGGCGACTTACAAAGCATATGCACCCAACAAAAATAACACAAACTATGGATCAACAAATACTACGGGACAACTTACAAAGCATATGTGTCCAACAACAATATACTAACAAAGTAAAGAGAAGGGTTGACAAGGGTTCCTAACATTTTGAAGGAAGGGAAGAGAATTCAAGAATATCACACTCTGGATACATTAGCTATGTGAAATTATAAATCACAGTAGATCTAAGAGATGAGTATACCTCATAGGGAAAGAATGAGCAAAAAAGATCGATGAATTAGAGTGAAAAATGCAGTAAAAAATGAGTAGACAATTAATCATGCATGAGAACTCAGATAGGAGCAGAATAATGTCACATGATCCAATAATTAGTATAATAAACAATGATGTTACAAGGAGAGAATTAGAATCACATAGGAGAATTCAAGTCTTAGTTGGTATAGCATAGGAATTGTCACAACTAGAGTGCTCTGGAAGACTCAAACTCAACTAAACTGGTCCTAAAATTAGTTAAATAAAGACAGAATCAGTTAACTGACCAAGGAGGGCGCATTAGTGAGTTTTCCATGCAAAAAAGTCAGAAAAGGGCGCATGAGGCCACGATCAGTGGCATTTGGAGCTTTAACCCCCCACAAGAGTCAGCTAACTCAGGTGAACTGAATTGGAACACTGGGTTTGCTCCTAAAATGTAGGGAACTGCCTCTAGTGGTCCTAAAATCACGCATTCAGGGTGCATTAGGTGGCTACTGAGTGTTGGATGACATATGCACACTACTAGGGGAAAATAACATCACTAAGTGCTAGAAAATGGTAAATAATGCAAGTAGGATAAGGATGGAGTATTAAAATATCCCAACACCCCCCCTTAATCTAAACTTGTGCATCTTGGGCCCTAGTTACTAAGACTAAAGGTCACCCATACAATCAAATAAATGATGAAAATAAAAGAACTGTCCATGAAGCAAGGAAATGGGGAAAAAACTCATGAGAAAAATAATCCCCCCTCAAAAAGGAATAGTAGTAGGGAACTCAAAGAACCTTCATACTAAGCAGAGAAGGAAAAAATTTCCCAAGTGAAATCCTTTGCAAAAATATTGGAAATCTGCTCCTATGTAGGATAGCAATGCAGGTTCTATATCTGGATCTGGATCTCGATCCGCTCCTCTGATGTACCTCCCACTGTGTAGAAGTTGTATTTACCAAAAAAAGTCTTTCAGGAAACCTTCTTGCTACTGTAGTGAATGGCTCATTGTGGTCCAAATCATGAACCTTTGAGTACCCTTTTTCAGAAAACCGAGATTTGTACTGGGTTGTAGATCCCCCATGGAAAGTCTCTTCAAGGGATTTTGGATCAAACCCCACCATCATGTAGCACCTCTCTGAGAGAAGTGGATATGCATGACATAGTGCAAGGTTTTCATGATACTGAGATCTAGTGGTTCTATGGTCAGATGAACCCCCAACTATGTTCCCAGCAGCTACAAGGACTTTGTGAGCCCATATTGGCCTTGGCCATGTGTAGCTAGGGTTTTACCCCTAGCTTGTGCAAATGAGCACCTACTAAGGAGAATGGACTCCTTAGTAGCAGTTCAGTAAATGTAAATAATTAAATTAAAACCGAAATTAAATTACTTCTAAAACATGCATGAAAAATAAACAACAAATTTAAAGAATGGCTTTTTGTATTGATATTACCTTCAATGTGAAGGTTTGCTGAAGCCCTTTGCAATGTCCAAGAGGATGCTCCAAGCTCCAATATGCTCATTCTCCTTCTCCAATGGTGGGAATGGGCCAAAGGTGGCTCTCAAGGTGAAAGTAGTTCAATGGTGAACTAGGGTTTCGAGAGAGATTTTGGCAGAGTAAGGGTGCTTGTGATTGTGGATATGGAATAAGGGATCTCCATCACCTATTTATAGTTTTTTGGTGGTGGAGTGCTGACCCATGGTTTTGGGAAACACATGGTTTTTGGGCAGCTGTATAGGGTTTTTTCCTCCTTTTCCTCATTATTTTATATTTTTTCTTCCCTTTTTAGGGGTTTTTGCTATTTTTAGAGGAAAAAGGGGGTTTTTTAGCCTTTTTGAGGCTATTTTGATGGTTTTGTGGCCTTTTGGAGGCATTTTAGGCCTTTTGGAGGCTTTTTTGATGGTTTTGTGACCTTTTGGAGGCATTTTAGGCCTTTTGGAGGCTTTTTAGTGGGATTTTTTGGAATTTTAAGGGAAATATGGTAGGAAAATGGACAAATGAGCCATATAATGTGGTAGATGAGGTAGTGAGCACTTTTTGGGTGTTAACACCATGGATTGAGAGCATGTGTTGGATCTGGATTTGAATCTCCTTGAAATTTATTCTTAACATCAAGATCTTGATCCTCATCTTCATTAGAAGAGATATCACTCTGATCTTCATCAGATGCCAATAGGGTAGGCAGAGAGTATGGAAAAAAATGGGAGAATTAATATGCCTTGGATGCATGATTTGCAAACCCTTTCGCTATAATGTTCCCAGTATATATCTATGCAATCTCAACTGTGTCAGAACAAAATACCACTTTCTTCAGTGAACCTGTGCGAGTTATATGATACACATACAACAAATTTGTTGACAAATAAGGCACAACTAGAACATTTTTGAACTTTCCATGCTCTAGATGTACTGTGCCCTTCCCTTCAGCAGAGATATGAGATTTATCTCCCATGTGAATGATCAGACCATATTTGAGATCTATAGAAGAAAATGATTCTCTGGAGGCAACCATGTGGTTGGAGGCTCCTGAATCTACGAGGAAGGCTTGTGATTTTGAAAATCCAGCCTTCAGTGCATGGCATCTCTCATGACCATCAGACTCACTTCCAGAATCTGTCTCTCTTGCACCTTTTGGGAGGGAAATGTTATGTTGTTCAAGGAGTTTGGTCATCTGATCTATCTTCTTCTGCATGCAAGATCTCTTTGGGTGGTTTCCTTTCTTGCAATAGGAACACTTGGATTTCTCAAATCCCTTTTGTTTGTCCTTCTTGGAGATGGAGGATCCTTTTGATGGGCTTGACTTGGAATTCTAAGTGGGTTCAGATTGCCTCTTCTCCTTGCCCTTGTGCTTCCCCTTTACATTTTAACTTTTTTCTTCTCTAGACACAAGAGCTTGATCTTTGGGGGCCTTCAAGGTGCCCATCTAGATGAATTTTTCTTGTTCTTGGATGAGAGATTCAATGAAAACATCTAAGGATGGCATATTCCAACCAGGAATTGACATTATCCCTGAATGGAAGGTAGATACAAAGATGGAGAACTCAAGACCTAGCTTGCTTAGAATGGATAGCACCAACTGCTCATCTGTCACCTACCTGAATTTCTGAACATTATTATTTATTTGCAAAAATACTTTATGTTAAAATTAATTATAAGTTTTGTAATTATGATCAGTTTTGATCATGGATGAATGTAATTACTGAATATTATTATTTAAATAAATTAATTAGGATACAAACACTCAGGAGGACTGTTGAATGAGTGTTCACTAACCCACTAGGAGGAATGGAATTTGTTGGAAGGAATGGGACACATGACACCAGTTACATCACACCACTAACTATTGGTTATGGGACAACTTCCCCTTCAATAGTGCATTATCCCCCAGGTGGAGGGAGTGAGCAGGCAACTCATTTAATGACCCAATAACATTTAAAAAGGCCTAGGCAGCCTATAAAGGAAAATTCGAATTGGGCAAGCAGCCCTTAATCAACGTTTCTACAGAATGTTTTCCTCTCGCAAATCAGGTGATTTCAAGAGAGATTCGAATAAGGGAGATTAGTGGTGATTGAAAACTGAGTTTTTACTTATTATTGAAGAGAAACAGAGCTGCAAGAGCAAGTCTTTTGGATTGCTACCTATTGAAGATTCAAAAGATTACTACAACAAGAAGAAGCCCATATTCTTGAAGCTTCTTCCTCCTGGTGGTTCAACGAACAGGCTCGGGGGTCCTAAGACAGTATTTGACTGTTTTCTGGAATTTGGTTGGGTGGAACAGCCTCCTTGAGTTGTTTGTTGTCCTACAAGATTTATCCAGGTTCTACAGATTTCTTATCTAATCTCAGTAGACAATTTGTTATGTTTTAAATAGTATTTTCCGCATCTCCGTTTTCAAAAGAGAATCTAACCCTAGATTTGGTTTAAGTCTAAAATGTTTAAGTTTACTGTTGAATATGAATTGATAAAACAATATCTCCATTTTTCCACATGCTGTTTTGAAGCATCGTACTCTAGTAGAGATACACAAATTAATGATAGATTAGAAGATAGGCATTTCACCATGTGAATTTGACAGATAAATATAGTAAAATATATGTGTATTGTTTTCTGACCTATACTGAGTAAATGAGAAACATTCAATGATTGATTCCTGTATAGTTTCCCTTGTATCTAGTAAAATTTCATAATATGCACAGAAAGTAGAAGAATAACATTTTGCATTTGTTCTAAAGACTGCTGAAATTAATAAAAAGTATTCTGAATGACAAACTAGAAAAATAGTAATCTTCACACAGTTTCATAATTCATACACTTTCTCCATGCAAATACTCCAGCATTTCTTTTATATTAAAATATACAGAGTTAATTTTTACAGTTCTCATAAGTTTTGCACATTACACTCACAGTACTTCTCTTATCTTTTTCATTTAATGCATTTTGTATAAAGATAGGTTTGAGAACAGTTTATAAACATCAGTAAAACCATCTTACGTTATCCACCTAAACTGTAAGCAGTATTCTTTTTATACTTCTGAGTTTTTGTATTGAAACCCTAGATAGGATTGTTTTCTTTTCTTTCATCGTTTATACCAGGATTCATTATTTCTCTACAAGCATCATAGTCTGAGTCTTACTCGACTTATCTTATTTACATTCAGAAGTACAATTTAGGGTTTTACCCTACGGTTTCCTTTTGCAAACGAAAAACGAAAAACCCTTTCATTTGAAATTTCTATTTCTAATTTTGCTTACAGTATCATCAACTGAAATCATCATTTATTCTACAGTTTAAACCAAGCATCACAGTCGTCTACACAAAATGTCTGAGTACACATTATTTTTATTCAAGAAAGAGTATCATCATACAAGTCTAAGTATGCATTCGATGGAGAAGAAACATTGCTATTACAGAAGACGAGCCTCGGCATATTCTTCCCCCTAACACTGGATTTTTGACCAAGTACTTCAAATTTGAATGGTCAGTGAACATGCAAAAATGCGAAACTAGCAAATAGTGTCTAAATTTCTACAATGCGTACACCATAGCTAAGCCTTTCCTCTATGTTGTGGTATAATTATTTTCTCTTGAAGATAGATTTCTGCTTAAAATGCGATGGGATGATCGATGCCTCCATCACTTGGTTGTGCTAATACAATACCAAGTGCTATAGATGAAGCATCTACATGTACATGAAATGGCTTATTCTAGTCAGGAAAGACAAGAATAGGCGCTGTAACCATTTTCTATTTCAGTGTGTCCAATCCTTTTTGGAAATATTCAGTCCAATTGTACTTTAACTCTTTCTTCAATAATTTCTCCATAGGCGCAGTTATCTGTGCATAACGTTTAATGAATTTTCTATAATATCTTGTGTACCCCAATGTAGTGCGTAGCTGCTTAACTGAATTAGGTGATGGAAGATTTACTATGATTGCTATCTTCGTTGGATCAACCATCAATCCTTGCTTACATACTCCCAATTCACCTAAAATGCCTTTCATTTAAGAAAACTTGGTTGGAAACAGGTCCTAGTAATCGCGCAGCAGGTCTGCAATCTACTCCACTGTTTCTTCATCCCTGTAATCTCCAATAGAAGCAAATTTGGTTCATCATTGGTACTAATATTGATCTTTTTGGTTTTCACAAGGTTACTCAGATATGGAATTTCTAAATCAAGTCCTTGTACATCGTGATTTCCTTTAGGCTCAGGTATATTCAAATCGCGAGAGGGTCTTCGTCTTCAGCTTCATCTAGTGCGAAGTTATAACATTCCAGGGCATGTTCCAATTGCATTGCCCAATCTAGTTGCTTATACACAGGAAACGAGATATCATCAAATATCTTCTTTTTAATGATCTGTAAAGCCTCATTAACGCTCGGACAGTCACCCTCGAAACTGAAATTTGTTTGAAAGTTCTTTATCATCATGTGCCAATATGTTGTGCCTCTGCAAACTTGTGCTTTTGTATACCAGTTCTTTGGTATTTGATCTAATGTGTGTACAAACATATGAACCCATTCTGTCTTTGGTATATGCATCCATGCTTTCAAGCAAGACTCTATATGATCTCTGGGATCTGTCTGTCCATTGTATTTTTCTTGTACAACCTCAATTTTCTCAACAAATCTAATTTCCATTAAGTGCTTACATTCTTCCCATGTGTTTAGGTTGTCTTTGTGTGCAGTCCACCACCTAGTAGGTGTAGCTCGCAATGCTATATCTAAAGCGGATAGCTTATGTTCATTTGAAACTAATGCTAGATATTCATGAAGGAATGCATGGATATTACCCAAACCATCATAAGTAGGAATTGGACTTACCTCTGTTCCAATCAAGGGGAGTGACTTTGTTATCTTCGCTCTAACTGATACTTCATGCATTCGGCTCTGCTAGTTCACCAATACTGTTTCTGATTCTGATGCGCAAGAACTGTCAAATCTCCAACTCAATGTTCCATCCTCTGTAGGGTTAATGTAATATGCTTGATTCACTGTCATATTGTAGATTTTATCAAGTTCTTTAGCTCTGCATTCTTCTCTTATTGGCTCAACATACCTTGTTCCTTGTGAAGGATCCAGGGGTGCGATAAATCCGATATCCAGTCCTTCAAATATCATTTGTTTCTTCTTCAAGTTGATAATTGTGAGGTTATCAATTGCCCAGTCAATCCCCAATAATGTTGGATAAGGATTAATTTCATCTATGATCTCAATAACCTCGAAGTCTACTTTACTTCACACTCCATCAATATCAACATGAACACTTGATAGCCTCCCAAAAGGTATAACATTTTGCTGGTTATCTAATCTCAACTAAATAGGAGACCAAGGTAACTTTGGCTTCCCCATTTGTTCTCATGTTTGTTTTGGGAGCACATTCACCTCTGATCCCAGATCAAGAATGATCTGGTTCATTTCAAAATCTCCAATCTGTGCGCTCAGCCTCATTTCTCTTCCTATCCTTCTATGGTTCTTAATGTGATGGATGACTCTATGTGAATCATTTACTGTAATACGCTATTCGTAGTGTCCTGACATATTCTGTAGTTACCTTAAGGTGTTTTCATGTCTCAGCAGCTTTATGCAGCTCTGTATAAATTGTGTTACGGGACTTGTCTATTCTAACGAAGTTCACGATCCATCATACGAGGTTGGCATATCTAGTATGGGTGTCCGATCACTTCGTAGCTGGATCCTTGTGGTCGAAGGTTCTGAGTCCTGAAATACTTTTATTGCTTCCATAAATACTTCTTTTTCTTTGTTAGGGTTGAATACAATAATATTTCCAACTAATTTTCTTATCGAGGGCCCATCAGTAGGCTTTGGTCTGCTTATGCGATCATCAGAAGTCGAAGCTTCATTCATCTTTTCATTTCCTGTTGAATCTCCTCTTCACGTCACAACATGGATGTTGCGATCATCGTTTCTTTTCTCAGCTGTGATCATTTGAATATTCTAGTTTTGTCCTTCTGGTCTTTTTTCTTGAATTTTTCCTAGAAAAATGGGACATGCGTCAATGATATGGTCAAATGATTTACAATACTTACAAGTAGTGCAAGGGTTCTGACAGTATCTTGCTAAATGTCCAGGTTGAGCACAGTTATAGCAGACAATCTAACCTCTTCCTCATCCTTGGCCAGTGTTACGTCCTCTTCCTCTGAATATACCATGTCCTCTGTATGTGCCTTGATCATATTGTGCAGTTTCATTATTGTTATGTATTTCTCCTTGGCCTCTATAGACATCATTTTTTCTTTCTATCATAAGGTCATATTCTCTAGAGTTGGTATCATCATGGCCAACTGACTTACAAAATGTGCAGTACAAGCTTTTTGGTGTCTGTACATACTTCTGTAGTAGGTAACAGTCCTTTGGGTGATGTCCTCTACATTGGAAAATATCACACCATGGTCCTTGAGGTTGATTTACTGGATTCAATGCTCCACTAGCGAGGTAATATCTGAATACAGGACAATGTTCCTTGGAATGTCATTCTCCTTTACATTTGGTACACCAAGCCTCTTCTCTTACTTCTTTCCATTTCTTCATATCTTTTAACTGTATTGTTAGGTTCTCTAGCTGTGTCTGTATCTGTACCATGTCTGTGATATTTTCTCCTCTGGGCGAAGCTTCTAGTTTCATCACAATTTTCAATGCTTATGTTTGCGAGGCAACCTTCTGTTGCATCCATGGTAATATAATGTGGGGCAATAGTGCAGTGATAAACCATTCTTGATGTCGTTGAGGTGCTATATCAAAGCTAAATTGATCCAACAAGGCTTTGATTTTGTTATCAAATTCCCACACAGTCTCATTAGGTTTCTGTTTTATTTCCTTTAGATCTGTAATGCACTAAGATTCTGACTTAGGCGTCTTAAATTCTCTAATCAGTGTAGTTTTGTTCTCTGCTAATGTTTTGTTCTATCCAACAGAATATTTCATGAACCATGTTAAAGTTTTGTCTCTGAATGTGGTGACTAGCTGAGCTTGTTTTATAGCATCATCCTGTACATTCTTAACGTTCCATACAACATCATAGACAAACCAATGTTTCTCTAGATATTCTAGACCGGTTCCTTTAAAAACAAGTAGCTTTATATCGTCTTCCATCCTTCTTCTACGAGGTGTAGTGTTTTGAAACGATGGAGGTACACCACTACTTGGTTAATTCTGAGTGTTTTCTCCTACAGTATTACTACTACTAGTGTTTTGCGAACTATTAATATTTATTCCTTCAACTATAGGTTTTTGCGGAGTGATAGGCTAATAGGAAATATATCTAGGTTCTATTTCACTATCAGACTCAGCTTGAGATGAATTTCTATCACTTCCTAACTCAGTCTCTAGGAATGTGTGAGATTCAGCCTCATGAGATCTCTTTCTAGTGCTAACTTCATATCTTTTTCCACTACACAAAATACCATTGTCTTCGTCTATATCACTATCTGTGTTTCTGAACATTACAGACTCAAACCCTAGGAATCTGATTGCATTTCTAAGACACCTTTTTTAGCAAATAGAAGTTTAATGCATAAACTCAAGTTTTTTAGGTACTTACCTCTAAATCCTTGGAAAAAGTATCCTTCTTCTGCGCTATAAGACTTCAAAGTGTCCACAATAAACTCTGTAATATATCCTTCCAGTAAGATATCCAACCAAAAGTCTACTACTGTTGAAATATGTTTTTCAATCCCTTTAAGCCTCTGAATCAACTCTGGATTCCAAACTGTAGGTTCTTCACCCTTGAAACAGGTTTTTCATTTTGCTAGTCTCAATATCCACTCATGTAGCTCATTAGAAAAATATGGGAAGAAAAATTCATGCAAGTCAGTGTATATATACCTTTGCAACCATTATTCTGTAGTGATGTGCATATGTTTGTTTTCTTTCTTCGCAAAATCACGTTTTGTTTGACTCACCCAGTTCTATATTTATTTCTTCACTAGATTCCACATCAACATGACACATCACCAAAATATTAGTTCAAGCACGACATCATAACCATTTGTTATGATGCTACACTACATATATATAACACTGAAATG
The DNA here is from genome assembly GCA_027924585.1 of Larix kaempferi. Taxonomy (NCBI): domain Eukaryota; kingdom Viridiplantae; phylum Streptophyta; class Pinopsida; order Pinales; family Pinaceae; genus Larix; species Larix kaempferi. Next base: position 24,170,549 of record BSBM01000257.1, on the reverse strand, counting down.
AAACCATTGTTGGGGTATGCGCGCAGTGCTGACCAGGGTTCGGTGAAGATATTGTATCCCAACAAAAAACCCATTTCATTGGCCCTTTCGGCATCACCTGCGAACAGGATAAAGTTTCACCCGAAGCGAATATGGGGGGTTACAGAATCATGTTTCTGTAACCGTGGTGATGCACAGATGTGGAAAGTGACCTCACAATGTGTTTCCTTACTTAACATATACTTAACAGAATAATACTAACAAATGACTTCGCACTTCATAGTTATCAACAATCTACAGACTTCACTGAATCGATGTTGTCTTTACTCATATAACTATGCATTCATCATACTTAATGTTACTTCGCGACATTTATACACATGTGTTCAACTTACTCAACATATGGTTTCCACTCACATATGTATCATAAGTTCATACACATAACACATGGATTTACGTGGCTCACCCCCCATATGGGAGCTACGTCCATGGGAATTGCTCTTATATTACTTGGAAGGGTTAACAGTTCCAGTCTACACACTCAGCTCTAGACTCTTCTTTACAATAGATCTCTGCGTGCTCAACTGCAGAGTCTTTTGTCTCATAGATCTCTAAATATAAGACCACAACAACAAAAACCCTATATGTCAAAGTAAGATCAACCAACCCTTCCTTATACAAAATTGCCCCTTTATATTGATGTGCCCGAAGGTCACATATTACAATAACTATGGGCCAACCCCCATAGTACCCTTAAACCCCAAAATGGCGTGGTTCTCCTGTCGACCATGCTTTGCTTTAACTTAACTGCAACTTCGCTGTCATTTTGCGCCGCTTCTTCTGACTCTGACGCTTCTTCCGACTGTGCATTTCTGACCACGCAACTTTGACTATGTAGTCCTGATAGCGCAACTTTGACACTGTAGTGGAAAATCCTTTGTACCATTCTGCTTCTTTACTTCTGCTCCTGTAGCTGTCACTTCGCCACTTGACTCTTAACTAATTAAACTACCTCTGGCTGTCCTTAGTACTTCATCTTTACCAAGGGGACAGGTCCTTTCCTGTCAACTTCGCTTTGCTCCATACCCTCCTCCCGGGAATTGCGGAGTTGCTACTCCCAAAATTGGTCAATGTTAGGCCTCGCCTAACTGTACTTTCACCATCAAAACTTCTTGTACTTGGGTTGCACCCAACATCACATAATCATGTTCAAGTAGTATTCATATATGAAGATGTTACAAAATTGTGTACATATATGAATCTCAAGTGGCAGACATTGTTTTCAGCATCAATATAACAGTTGCAATAAGAGTTCTAGTTCAAATATATCTAACCATGAGGTAGGTACAAGAAGTTTTGTTGATGTAAAAAAAAGACACACCAAAGGAGGATGAAACCAAAGTACATTTGGTTTTATATTCATGTTACAGAAAAGAGAAACTCATGAGAATGCCGCGCAAACTAATTTGTATTATATAAAAGTAGTATCGTCGCAAAAGGTAGTATATACAAAACGTTCCCTTATATCTTGGACATATATGATAGTTTCAAAATCAAATAAGAGATGAAGCTCGAGGTATGGCTCTGTGACATGGTTGGATAGGTCTGGCTCCATGACATGGTTGGATGGCTGCAGAAATAAACGAATCTCAAAGTCCAATGAAGATTGCTAGGAACTGGAAGCTTGTAGAGGTTGGTACAAGTTGAACTCATGTGGGAATTGGTGTTGATGTATATGTCACTTCGGAATGTATTTCACATATGTATATTGTATTCCTATAGAGATGTTATTATTCCTCTATACGGAAGTGTCGTCATTTATATTGTAAGTGTCGTAACTTATACTTGATGGGTTATTAGACCACCTTGATGGGGTCGTCCCTGTATAAGTCATGTGGGTCAAAGGGTTATTAGACCACCCTATTGGGGGTCGGCCCTGTCAGCATTATGTAATGTGGTTAAGTTAAGGCCGACCTCGTAAAGGTTATTAGGCAAGTCAAGCCATGTATAAATAGAGTGCGGGAGGCACTCTATTTGATCATTATATTATTCACTCACATACTCATTGGAGAGTAGCACACTAGTGGAGGAGGAGAAGCTGCTGCTAGGAGTATATCTCTTATGCTTGGGTTGTATCATTGCTCTATATATCTCTGAGGAAGTTGTGGGGTTTTTCACCTTTATGGTTTTCCCCAGTGAAACTCTATGTGTCTATTGTCTCTTGTGTGCTTGCATTATTATGTCCATGATTGATATGCTGTACATGTTATTCTCTCAGTTAAGATCCTAGATCAGATTGAAATTATGAAAAACTAGCAATTGGTTGGTAAGACTAATATGGTTATTATAAAATTGCAACTGATGCAGAAGAATCAACATTCGCTCCTCCAAACACCCAAATCGGTCTCTCAAGACCTCAATATCATGTGCATTCCTCTGATTCACTTGAGAATGGGCATACCACTCCCCTATATGTGCTTCCTTGATTTGAGACACCTGAATCTCTAAATTGGCTGTGAACTCTTGTCGCTAAGACTAGACTAACTCAGAAATCCTACCAATAGCTACATTGACTTGCTAAAGAAATCTAGCCATTACGACATAATTTAGAAAACAATGATAAAAAATAGGAAAGCTCTATGGCTCTGTGTATGGCGAACAAACCATAAATAGATTGAAAGGTCACCAACTTGCACACCTCGAAGCAAATTGAAGGGACATTCAAATTAATTGCATTCATTTCTGTGTTCTTTGAAGCAAATTGAAGGGACAGTGAAGTTAATTGCATTCACAATGGACAACGCAGATTTCCTAACAATTGTTGTTGACATAAATTAAGGAAATTGCACTTAAGGAAAAAATATTGCTAAATCATGCACATACATGAGTCATAAATTACATACCAAAATAGTTTTGCACATTTTAGGTGTGTCAAATGTCAAATCAATATGGTTACATCAAGGAGTTGTTGAAAATCATGATAAGCAGGGTTAAAATGTAGAAATACAAGATCCTCGTCATTAATAATTGTCGATAAAGGAAGATTTGACACGCTAAAATGTCAATAAAATCAAAATACCAGGGAAATAAACTGGAACAGATGGGTGACATGAAAGAAGCATCCAACATAAGAATACAAATTTGTAATGTAGCATTGATACAAGAAGTTAAATGTGATTGAATCAACACAAGGAAGGAGAATAATACGAAATTGTGCAGGGGGAGCATACCTATAATATCTGTGATTGAGAGATAGTGATATATGTACATGTTGCAGGGGAAATTAGTGCAACACATCTGTTTCGCACTTCTGACCGGCCACTACTGGAGCTAGTGTGCCTCCGCCCTTGGTGTTCTGGTGGTTGCGGGGACTACGGTTCTTCTAAATACTACCACACTCTTAGATATCTCGGGTGGGACTTCATCTTTGTTCCTCCCAATTGTCTGCACCACTTTCTTTACTAGTTTTTCGTGGACACTTGTCTTCCTTTCCCGTAGCGCACCTAGAGTGCGTCCGATGGAAATGAAATGCACCATTGCAACTATATCAGTTCCCTTTTCCACAGCTTCCTTGGACTTGCTTATGCGACTTTCGAACACTCTTCATTCAACCTGTTGACTCTCTGTATCCGAATTCCATCCAACTTACTAACTCTCATCATCCGAATTTCTAACTCTCATCATGCAACTTACTGATGCTCCTATGCAGACTTACGAACTCTCTTTACTCGAATTACATTCTTCAATCTCTACATCGGTATTTATGCTTGCTCTTCGTGTCCTTGACACCAGATCATCATTTGCGAAATATTGCTCACAACCATCCGATTATGTTCTCAAGTGTGTCATCGTACTCCTCCCCTATCTTCCAGTGATACTGATCTACAATGATTATGCTTGGATTTGAATCCCGTGTGCTAAACGTGCGAAGCATTGACGTGGAACCCGGCTGGCCATGCTTGCCACTTTTTGTCATAATTGCTTCTTCTTCTTCTTTTTTCTCGTTTTCAACTGCTATGTGCGTGATCATGGTGATAGGGTTTCAACTGATTCCCGTTTACCAACTTGAGAAACAATGCCCCATATAAACTTTGTAACTGCACTGCACCTCTGTCAATGACAAAACTTATTATGTAGGGACCTAACCAATGCATTTGTAACTTACCTGGGTGCTTAGAAAAATTATCTTCGTAGAGAAAAACCATGTCTCCACACTGAAAGTGCTTGGGTATAACATGTCGATCATGCCAAGCCTTTTGTCTCTCCTTTTCTACTTTTTGATGAAAACCTGCGATGAACTGATCCTCATCGATTTGTACCAATTGTGCCAATCGTTCTTCCAGTGCTCCATCATTGCTCATGCCTATGGCGACTGTGATTCGCAGGCTAGGGACGATGTACTCCATCGGCATGACGGCTTCCTGCTCGTACACAAGCTTGAATGGGGTCTGTCTGGTAAAGTGTTTGCAAGTTGTGCGATATGCCCATAGTATCGTAGGGATCTTCAAATCCCAATCATCATGATTTGTGTTGCATAGCTTTGTGAGCGCATGCTCCAATTTTTTTTAAATGCCTCAACTGTCCCGTTAACTTGCAGATGATATGGGGTGCTCTTCTTGTGTTGAATTTGAAACTCCTCAGTCTTCGCTGCGATCGTCTGATTAACAAAATGAGTCCCGTGATCGCTCATGAGTATCTTTGGGAACCCAAACATGGTGACCACATTATCAAAAAGGAATCATGCTGCAGTTGCAGTTGTGTAGTCCTTTACCGGTGTAGCTTTCGCCCATCGTGTCAAGTAATCTATCGTAGTGATTATGTATCATGACCCTGTTCTTTTTCCTGGTGGGTTGATGGGTCCCATGAATTCAACTGCCCGCTTGTCAAAATCTTGCAATTTCAATTGAGGAACCAATGGCATTTTATACCTTCTTGACGGCTTCCCTTTTCGTTGACATACGTCACAGCTTTTGGCATAGTCCACAGCATCTCCATGCATCGTACACCACCATAGTCCCGCTCGAAGGATATTCCTAGCAGTGGCACGTCCTCCATAATGTCCTCCTGCGATCCTTTTGTGGGATTCTTCCAAGATCCTTTCATGTTCATGCAGAAGGACATATCGTCACAGTATCTCATCTGGTCCCATCTTATATAATTGTCTTGCAATCAGTTGGAAATATGCATCTTTCACAACTAATTGTTTCTTCTGGTTGGTAGTGAATCCCTCCGGTGCCGTCCCTGTCGCCAATAATTGAATAATTTTCTCATAATGATCATCAACCATTACGAATCTGAATAATTGATCATTGGGAAATCCTTCGTCAATATTCCTGGGGTATTCTCCTGACTCTATCCATGATAGATGGTTAGGTCCTTCATTTAGGCGCTCCATCTTTACAATTATCTCGAAATCAAATTCTTGGAAGAGTAACATCCATCGACAGATTCCCCCCCCCCAACACAGGCTTGTTCACTAGGTATTTGATTGCTGGATGATCGGTGAACATTTTAAAATGGACCCCTAATAGGTAGTGTCGAAACTTCTGTAAGGCGTAGACCATCGCCAACCCTTCCCTTTCCGTGGTCGTGTAATTCTTCTCCTCACTAGATAAATTTCTACTTGCGAATGTTATCGGGTGGTCTATTGCGCCTTCTCCAGGTTGGGCCAAGATGAATCCTAGTGATACTGATGATGCATCGATGTGAACGTGGAAGTCCTTTGTCTAATCTGGAAATGTGAGTATGGGTGCTACGACAATATTTTCTTTCAAGATATCTAGACTCTTCTAACACTCTTCATTCCATTCAAACTTGGTGCCTTTCTTCAACAAATTCTCCATCGGTGCCGTGATCGCTGCATACCCTCTGATAAACTTCCTATAGTACCCTGTGTGACCCAAAGTTGCTCTTAGTTTCTTAACTATTTTTGTTGGTGGTAGGTCGACAATAATTGCGATCTTTGCAGGGTCGACAAACATTCCTTCCTTGCAGACTATGTGCCCCAACAGTATCCCAAATGGAGCACAAAAAATGCACTTCTTTAGGTTCAGTGAAATCTGGTGATGTCTACATCTTTCCAGCATCAATCTCAGATTTGCAACGCGGTCCTTGACCAACCCGTACACTATACAATCATCCATATATACTGGAAGGAATTTATGGATGTAATCTTTGAACATCGAAACTACTTGTTAACACCCAAAAAGTGATCACTACCTCATCTACCCCATTACATGACTCATTTGTCCATATTGGGCCTACCATATTTACCTCCAAAAAACCCCTTTTCCCCCCCAAATTCCTCCAAAATAGCAAAAACCCTCTAAAAAGGGAATAAAAAAATACAAAAAGAGGAAAAAGAGGGAAAAAGGAAGCAAAAACCCTATACAGCTGACCTAAACCATATGGTGCCCAAAACCATGGGCCAACACTCCACCACTAAAAACCTATAAATAGGTGATGGAGGCCCCTCATTTCATATCCACAGTCAAACACACCCTTACTCTGCCAAAATCACTCTTGAAACCCTAGCTCACCTTTGAGCTACTTTCACATTTGAGTGCCCCTTTGGCCCATTTCCAAATCCATTTGGAGAAAGAGAAAGGAACAAAACTGGAGCTTGGAAGCAACCCTCTTGGACTGCTGCAAAGGCTTCACCAACCTTCACATTGGAGGTATAATCAATACAACAACCATTTTTATTATCTTGTCTTTTCTGTTTTATGCACATATTTAGAGTAGTTACTATTTTACTGTACTGTCTTTCATTTACTGTTTTTTCTGAACTGCTACTAAGGAGTCCCTTCTCCTTAGTAGGTGCTCATTTGCACAAGCTAGGGTGAAAACCCTAGCTACAGTTTTGGAGACTCCCCTATGTTCCTTTGAATTTCTAGTTATAGTTTTAAATTTTTAAACGTTTTTAATTTTCTGCAATATTTTTCTATTTTTTCCTTTCGACTGCCGTAAACCGCGTCTTTTCCCCCCCGCAGTTGTGTTCCGACTGCGTCTTTCAGGAATTTATCTGCGATCTGACCGCGACTCTCAGACTGTTTCCGGTGATCTACCGGTGACTTCTAGTCCGTTACCTGCGATCTGACCGAGGCTATCAGCTTGTTTCGTGTGGTCCGACCGTGGCTGTTAACCCATTTTTCCGCAAGCCGTCTGCGGCTCTCAGCCATTTTTCTGCAACCAGAACCATATTATGTCCTTCCATCTATGGTGTTCCTCCAACTCCATAGTGGACGACTCTGTCCACCTCCATCTATTACAGGGCACCCTCATTGGCTCTGCAGCTAAGTGGTACATTGAGTAGCCCCATGGGACCCATGCCACCTTTACTTCCCTTGCCTTGACTTTCCTGCAGTTCTTTCAGTTACCTATCCGCTATGATGTGGGAGTTGAGATCCTACTGTCTTGCAGACAGAACACGGCTACCCACATCACTGACCACATTCATGAGTGGCGTCGACGCCGTAGCCTCTACAAAATCAAGTTAGACGACCGTATATTCTTAGATTGGTTTCTAAAATCCCTCCTTCCTGTCATTGCCAAGGATGTGGCATCCGAACGACCCCAGTCCGAAGAAGAGGCCATCCTCAAAGCCCAGCAATTTGACCTTATTTACGCCCAGTCGGGTTATCTGTATTCCATCATACCTGACGCCCCTCGCGGTGATTCCTCCCGACACGATGCACTGGGGGAATCCCATGCTGCAGATGGCATCATTGGTCATATTGCCTCGCATCCTCAACCCTTTTCCATAACACGTCCTAGCCATGGCCCCGACCTTTCGCGGGCTACATCTCAATCTGGAGCAACCAATTCGTATGCTCTTATGGCAGATCACCACCATTCCCACGGACCCTCATGTCCACCTCAGTGCTTTGGTCATGCATCCCCCGCTTACGCCCCCCCAGTCGCACCTCAGCCATATTACCACCCACAGGCTGCACCAGCCCCTATGTCCTCTCAATCCCAACCTACTTATTAGCTGCCACAGGCAGCCCCTGCGGCCAACCCACAACCCATTCCGCAGACATATCAGCAACCCCCACAAGGTTCAGCACTTGTGCAGCCTCCACCTACTTATTATCCACCACAGCCTGCTCCTGCACCTGCACAACCCCTGAACCCACCTGCTGCCCAAGGGCAAGTGTACGCCCAACAGAATCCGCAACAGAACCAAAATAACCAGCGCCAACAGGGCCAGCAAAACCATGGAAAAGGCCGTAACCATGGGAATAACCCCCCTCTAGACCAAGGTAGTCAACCTCCCAATCCCCCAAACAACAATAACACGGCACCTGCCAACCAGAACCCTGATCGGCTTCCCAAGCAGGCCAAAAATCCTAATTTGCGAACAAACCATCCTTGTTCTATTTGCGGGGTCTATGGCCACTACACACATGATTTCCCACATTTGGAGTGAGCTCGGCAACTCTGGATTGATGATGCCCATCGCCAAGGGCACGCAGCTCCTTAGGCGCCACCCAACCCCCCATCACCTCAGCATCAACCTTTGGTGCTACAAAACCCCTTACCAACCCAAGCCGCAGTGAACACTCAGCCGTTGGCTCTCCCTCAAGGAAACGCACCACCACAACAGCAGATCACTTATGTCACTCTTGATCAACCCATGTTAGACTCAGGTACCCATCACTTGTTAATGTTGTCATCCACTGATGTCAACCTCCAAACCCGTCGGAACCAATATGGTGCCACCCCTGAAGCCCCTCCCACCGACAAAAACACTAACGCTCATCCCACCGATCAGACGTTACGTATACCTCCGGCTCCACTAGATGGCGCCTCCAAAGCACCTCGCTTCCCACTTCGTCACATCAACAATAATCCCAATGCTCGCACTGCGTCAAATTACAACATTGTAGATGACTTAGCCCAGTCCCCCACAGCCATGTTTGCGTTAGAGGTCTTAAAAAAATGTCCTTCACAGCGCAATACTTTTCTCTCTGCCATTGGCGCTATTGAGCCAAATGATTCACGACTGATGGCCTTCGATTTGGACCAGTCTGAACCACGCCTGCCTTCCACTTTAGCGTTCCAAGTTTCTGTTTCTGTTCGGAATCTTGTCATCCATCGGTGCATTATCAATGAAGGTGCCTCTACATGCGTTATGTCCACATTCGTTTGGTAGAAGTTAGGATCCCCTACTCTCCAGTTGTCCACCACTATGTTGCGTGCCTACGATGGCCGTTCGGCTCAACCCCAAGTTCTCTTAGCTAATGTCCCCATCTAATTGGCTGGTAAAACCATGCTCATTGACATAGAGGTCATCAATGCCCAACTTGATTATAACCTCTTACTTGGTCGTAGCTACATGTATGCCATGAGGGCGGTTGCCTCATCCATTTTTCGTACCATGATGTTCCCCCATGACGGATGCGTGGTCAAGGTCGATCAACTCACCTATTATGATCCCAATGCCCCCACTGCACCCGAAAATGTCCTCCCCATGGTTGAACAACCTGTTTGTGGTGCAACTACCTCGTTTGTTTCCTCCGTGGGACCCAGAGTTTACTCAGATACACCGATGACCTCAACATTCCAATCCATTGCACCCCCGTCACCCGCGACCGAAGTATCTGACCTATGTACCCTTTCCCACAATACACAAACACCCAACAATCAACCGCCCTTGTTACCCAAACCACCATTGGTACCTAGTCACATTGGTGTTACACCCATCCACACAATCCCCTTCCTATTCCCTCCCTCGGGAGTGGTAAGCGCCCCGGTTATGGCTACTCTTAGCCTCCCCGGGTTAACCTTAGGATTACCTATGTGGTATATTTCGCCTCCCGTTCCCCTGCCGACACCAAATGTCGTCCTACAACTGGTGCAACGCATTGCCACTACTAGTCAACCACCTCCCGGTGTCACTACCCCTTCGTCATCTATGAATCCCCCCCCCTCTTATCAAGAACACTGGGGACAGAGGCCCACAACCATACACTGCTGTACCCCCACCCAAAATAGTTAAAAATCCCCCCGTGTTTCGTTCTCCTCCCAAATGCTCGTTGTGTGATGAGTTAGGCCATCCGACTCATCAATGTCCACAATTACTTGCATTACAGGAACACATGCAAATGCTTGACGACGACACCAACATCCCGGTTGTCGAACTCGATCCAACTCCTAAGCCTTGTGATAAATCACTACGTACCAACCACCCTTGTGCAATATGCGGTATTTACGGCCATTACTCACATCACTGTCCTGATCTCCCAGATTACAGAGTAGCTCTCTACGAGATGAATAATTTGGACCTTGAGATGGCACCCCCCACAATCGAGGAGATCCACCCCCCAGTATCACCCTCACCCAGAGAGATTAACACCATTTATATGATCTCTTCGACTACCACTCCCTCGTCAACCGATTTGACAACTCAAAGTTTCCACAATGATGAGGAGATTCTAGAGGCTTTCACTGCCCCGGATTATCCCTGGGAAGACATGTACCATCATTCCTATTTCCTCCCAGAAGAGTCATCCTCCACCATAGCCACCCAATTTGTGGTTGAGTCCAAAGATTTCCTTCCCACAAAAGTCAACTGGTTTAAGGATCCCATTCCCGCTCCTGATTCCTTTGAGGAGGGTAACATGGCCAACATCTCACCTGTCATCCACATCGATATCTCTGACCCACCTAGTGCTCTTGAAATCATTACATTAGGAGTCTCCTGCAGTGAGTATGAGATTGGAGAGTACAAAAAACATTTCTAAGAGTTTCGTGATGTCTTTTCCTGGTCCTATACCGAAATGCCTGGTCTCGACCCTGCTATTATAGAACACCACATTGACACATGGCCAGATGTACCCCCCATTCACCAGAAACAGTGCCCCATTCATCCCTCAAAGCTCCCCACTGTTAAAGCAGAGATTGAGAAACTTTGCAAGGCAGGATTCATTTATCCTATTGCATATACCACTTGGGTTTCGAACCTCGTCCTTGTTAACAAGAAACAAGGCACTATCAGAGTATGTACTGACTTCCGCGATTTAAACCGAGCCTGTCCCAAAGACAACTTCCCCACACCATTTATTGACCAACTCATCGATGCGTGTGCAGGGCATGAAGTCCTATCTTTCATGGACGGTTTTTTTGGATACAACCAGATTCAGATCCGTAAGGAGGATCAGTACAGGACTTCCTTTACCACCCCATGGGGCACCTTTTCCTATCGCGTCATCCCTTTCAGCCTCAAAAATGCTGGTGCCACCTTCCAGTGAACCATGACCTATTGTTTTCACGACTTGGTACATATCCTACTAGTATATCTTGACGATCTTACAGCTCGTTCCTGGAAACAATCAGACCACCTTAACAACCTCCGGCAAGTCTTTCTGCGTTGTCGCAAATATCAAATCCGCTTGAACCTACACAAGTGTGTCTTTTGCGTTTCGGCAGGCCAATTGTTGGGTTTCATTGTTTCCCAGAAAGGAATTACTATTGATCCCCTGAAAGTCCAAGCCATCATAGACCTTCCCTCTCCTCGCACGCTCTGGCAGCTCCAGAGTCTGCAGGGGCGATCTAATTTCCTCCGTCACTTCGTTCCTGATTATGCCACCACCGTTCATGGTTTCTTACGCCTACTTCGTACCCACATACCCTTTGTTTGGGATGAGCACGCAGAAGCTGCATTCAAAGCCCTTAAGAAAGCTCTCACACAAGCCCCTTTGATCTCCCCTCTGGATTTCTCTTGGGACTTCATCCTTTACGTCTCGGCATCCAATTATGTCGTGTCTGGAGTCCTTGTTCAAGAAGACTCCGCTCTCCAGGAGCATGTCATTTACTACGTCAGCCAGACCTTGTCTGGACCACCCCTACGTTACCCATATGAGGAAAGAATAGCCCTTGCTGTGGTCTTTTCCGTTCAAAAATTGCGACACTACATTTTACTCAGTCATACCACAGTTGTCGCTGACTCCAACCCCATGGTCTATCTCTTAAACCGACGCCTCTTGCAAGGTCGCGTTGCTAAATGGGTAATTATCCTCCAAGAATATGACCTCACTTTCAGAACCCCTAAGAGCACTAAAGCCCTCGCGCTTTCCCAACTCATCACCGATCTCCCCTCCCTTCTATCGTCCCCACAAATCTCCGATGAGTTACTCGACAATCACTTGTTCATCATCTTGTCTGATGACCCATGGTACGGTGATATTTTGTTATACCTTCGCACACAGAAGTTCCGACCCAACATCAGCCATGATGGACGCCGTCGTATCTGTCACCAGGCCTCTCGATATCTCCTCTTAGGCGATGTCCTTTACCGGCGAGGGGTTGAAACGATTTTCCGTCGTTGTCTTACACACGAGGAAGCCGAACACGTCCTCAATGACTATCATAGCAGTGCCTGCGGTGGACATTTCTCTGGAATGGCCACCGCCCAAAAGGTCATCCGCGCTGGATACTTCTGGCCCACACTCTTTACCGACTGCATCACAGTGGTCAAACATTGCCATAATTTTCAACTTTTTTCCCCCAAGGCCCGGATACCACCCGCTCCGTTACACCCAGTCATCACCATTGGCCCCTTTTGTAAGTGGGCCATCGACTTCATGGAATGTAAACCCTCATCCACCAACGGCCATAAGTACATCATTGTCGCCATCGACTACTTCACCAAATGGGTTGAAGCCATGCCCACCTTCAATTGTAAAGCTGACACCACTGCCCGTTTCTTTTTTAACCATGTTATCACTCAATTTGGGGTCCCCAAACAGTTGGTCTCAGACCATGGTTCACACTTCGAAGATTCCCTTTGGCGCGAGTTATCCACCCTACTGAAGTTTGAACATCAGTATTCCTCTGCTTACTACCCCCAAGGGAACGACCAAGTAGAGGCCATTAACAAAATTTTAAAAACCATCCTCCAACACACTGTTGACCGGCATAAGTCCAATTGGCACCACATGCTATTCCCTGCATTATGGGCTTACCGTACATCCACCAAAACCACCACCGGTTTTACCCCGTTTCATTTAGTTCACGGTGTAGAGTTTGTCCTCCCCATTGAGTGTCAGATACCTGCCTTACACATCGTCGTCGAGCTTCTCCCAGACAACTCCCCACTCGAGCACCATCTGTTATCACTAGAACAAGCTGATGAAGACTGTCGTGACACTCTCCAGACCATTGAAGCCGCCAAGAATCGCTCCAAAGTTAGTTACGACAAACATGTCGACCCTCGAACTTTCCGTGAAGGGGACCTTGTCCTCTCCTATGACCAAGCCCACGACAAGACTGGTAAAGGAATGTTTGAATCCATGTGGCAAGGCCCTTACATCGTGTAGACCTGCCTCGGCAATGGGGCATACATTTTAACTGACTCAGAAGGTCACCCTTTGCGCAACCCCTGTAATGGGTTGTATCTTAAACTCTTTTATCACTAAATAAACCCGCGGCCCCATTGGTCCGTATTGTACAGTTTGCTCTCTTTTTGTTTTTCACCTTTTTTACCACAATCTTACATTCATCATTTTTGCATGATCACAGATGGACCATCTTCCACCTCATTACATTGGCTTCGCTGATGGAGCAAGCCGCTGGTCTCCAAACTTGGCTTCTGCAGCATGGGTCTTATATTTCCCTTCACATGAATTAATTCACCTTGACGAAATATGTATAGGCGCTGCTACCAATAACTAGGTGGAGTATGATGTTGTGACTAGCCTCCTTACTGCTTCCCTCCAGATGGGCATATCTCACCTTCATGTTTTCCTTGACTCCCAGCTACTTGTCTCCCAGCTCAACAACTGCTACCAGGTGCGTGATCCCTACCTCTTTAGAAAATTCCTGCGCACAAAACAACTCAGCCAACAATTTGAATCCATCACATTCACCCATGTCCCAAGAGCTCAGAATAGTGTCGCAGATCAAATGGCTAACAACATCCTAGATTGGCACATCAACCACACCATGTAAAACCTCCATCATGCATCATCATCCCATAACATCTCATAAAAAATATATAAAAATCCAAAAAGATTGCCAGGGGCATCCATGTGCAATAACATAAAAACACATTACTATACAGGGGCATCCACGTGCCTAATCCTACATACATAATGTTGCATAACATATAATACACAAGGGGCATCCATGTGCCCATCATCCTACACTACTTGCATCCACGTGCAGTACAAACATATAACAAACCATAAGTGCATCCACGTGTGTACACTAAATCATCATCGCAAAAAGGTGCATCCATGTGCATATATATATATCAAAAAATAAACGTCAATGTGATACACATGTCCTGAGTAACCCCATACTCATCTATACGAAAAATATCTATACATCAATATGCCTCATAGAATACATGCCGTAGCTAAAAAAATCGGGGGGATTCCCCTACACTCCCTACTGAGAGTCATACCCTCCGTCACTTCCTGCATCAGCTGCCTTCGAATCCTCATCCCCTGCAGGCTCCTGTGCCCGACCCCTATCCACCAAAATAGCCACCCGGATCGTGATCGATTGAAACTCCCATGGTGCCCTCAGACAGTCCTGAATCACCTCTGGATCCATGTCTCACCACCCATCATCAGTCACTACAACCAACAACCAATCCAGAAGCATCCGTACGGACTCCAGAGTCCCCTCAGCGTCCCGTCAACGCACCTCCCCTCGGCCTGGCAGGGCTGGTACCACCACATGCCCCCTGCGAGCTACATGTCCTGGTGGTGGTCTCGGGCCAACATCTGCAGATCATACATAAGTCAGTAACAACATATCAACATCTTAAAACTATCATACACAAAACTTGACATCAACAACAATCAAGCAAATCAATACGTACCATATGGTCCCCACGCTTTCCCTGGCGGCTGTGGTGCCTCCGGATCCCCAGTGTAGTCCATATCTCTGTATGGATAATCATCCAGTGTCAGCGGCATCTGCAACCACTGAAGGTAGAGCTCCTGGGTGAAGTATCTCCCAACCTCATCGCCACCCCGTCAGCGCATCATCTCTCCCCACCACACCATGCACGACTCCCTCAGTCCTCCTGCCCTCACCGGCACCCACGGCCGCAGTGTAGGTACGCACTCCATGAAGAAGGCACAAAGAAAGGATCCATAACAGAATCCCTTGCCAGATTCCTTCACCGATGTCAGCTGCCGCTGAACACAAGTGAGGAACATCTGGCCCCAGGCATAATATACACCATCCAACACCTTCTCCACCAGCTGCATCTGGCCCCCGGACAGCTTCTCAGGTGATTGGGACCCCAAAACTCGAACAACGCACACCGCGATCGCCTGTACTACTGGCTCCTGCAGGTCCACCACCCGGAGTGCATTCCTCTGCACCCTAGCCTCCAGAACGTAGTACCGCTCCAACATATCCTCCATATCCACATCTGCGGATACTCGTGGCTGCATATCAGCCACCCTACCCAGACAGGGAAACCCCATCAAGAAGTATACATCTGTGAGGGTTAGATCCACCCTCTCTCCCTGCACCCTGAATGCATGAATGTCCGGCTCCCAAAATCTCACTAATCGGTTCAGCAGCAGCGTTGCTGAACGCATCATAGGCACCTGTGCGAACTTTAGCAGCACGCATAACCCCAACATAGACTGCACATGCTGATCCCTCCGGATGACATCCACTATGTCATCCGGGACATCTCGCTCTCGCCAAAGCACCAACGGCATCCTTTCAATCACACAAGGCAAACTCATCAGACTCATGTCAAAGAAGTAACCCTTCCCCCCCCCAGGGAAACCCTAACAGCTCGATCCCAATCGCGGCTTTAACGCCCCTTGCCATGGTTTTCGACTGCGGCTGTCAGGGCTACAGTCGCGGTCTGGGGATGCGCCTGTAGGAGCCTAACGCGCGGTCCCGAACCGTGAGTCTAGCCTCGGAACTCGCGGTACAGGACCGCGTATTCCAACCCAAAACTCGCGGTCCCCGGCCGCGTGATCCGACCTAGAACCTGCGGTCCTCGACCGCAGTTCCACCCCACAAACTCGTGGTCCACCCCACGTGGACCGTACAAAAACTGCCCTGGGACCCACTACCCCCTCGAACCCAATTAAAATGCAGGTATGCGTTTATCGGAATACCTGTAACTCCCGGATCTGAAAATGGCCGGTCGGATCGTCCAGAAACACCAACTTAGCTCTGGTCCACTCTGATCACTAGTCAAAGTCAACAAGTCCAAATGACAGTTGTCATGTTGACCCACTTACTATTTATAGTCCGTTGAATTTTTCTTGTTTTGGCCATTCTGAACCCATACGGAGTCCATTTTTCGAACCGTTTCCACCACTGGAATCAACATGACGAGACCGTCATGATGGTCAACTTATTTTCTTATTTTTTCCACATCATTTTTTGAGCATTTTTTAGACACCACTAGTCGCCCTGGTTTGCGTGCCACTTCGGCTGCTCTCCGTGTTTGATATATTTTATATCATCGGTTCATTTTTTCGAGCCCGTGATGATGCTTGAGATCAATTCTCGCTCTCACCCCCAAATTTTTTGGGTATTTTTTCCAAAACGCCCCTCGTCACCTCGGTTTGCATGCCACTTCGGTCGTTCTTTGTTTTTGACACTTTTTATATCGCCGGATTCATTTTTCTGAGCTTGTGATGATGCTTGAGGTCATTTCTCACTCTCACCAGGTACAGTTTCAACATTGTGTCCCGAGACCTTGCTGCCTCGGTTTGCGCACCACATCGGCCACCATCGGATTGTTCCACCTTTTTACATGAGCCATTCACTCCTGTCATACTGCAATTATTTCGTTATTTTGCCACCATTATTTATCCTGCAAGGAGGCCCACCAGTGTTCCCCCCCTCCCTCATTCTTGGTCATCATCAATGTTCCTTGATTGAGCACTTCCTCCTTGCCTGGCCATTCCTTTTGTTGGGTATAATTTTATCCCTTTTTCGGGCTGGACAAGTCCTTTACGAAAAAGGCACTTAGGGAGTTTCTGTTAAGCTCTTTTCTGACTCCTAAAACAATGAAAAGATCGCTGAGCAATCTTGCTTCCTTTCATACTCGTTAAAGTACCTGAAAGGGCGTCTATCTGGTATAAGTTTAACTCTTTTCAGGACCTGGTAGACTAATTACGAAAAAGAAATACTCTAGTCACACCGGCTAGAAGAGTTCTTCATTGCATCCTTTTATGATTCTTCGGGCCTTGGAGACTAACACACGAAAAAGCAACCCCCTGGAGTCTTCTTATCGCTTTCAGACTCTCTAAAATTGAAAGCAACCATGAGCATGCACCGCCCTGGGCTCGTACAAATCCACACGATGGTACCATTCCATTATTTCAAAGTCTTCTTATTGCTTTCAGACTCCTTAAAATTGAAATCAATCACGAGCATGAACTGTCCTGGGATCGTATAAATCCACATGACAGTACCATTTTAAACACACTTCTTCTAGTTCCTTAACCCATGAAGAAGTCCCCTCGTGCCTCTTGGCACTATGATCGATCATCTCGGCAGCACCCCCAGTAAGGTCGCCTTTGTTCAAAGTATTCTGCAGTCTCCTGCCATTTTACACCAACTTGAGTACCACTCACCCCAGTCACTATCCTTGATCCATTACAGCTATGATCCCTTTCCCTCCAGTCAGTTTCACATGCTGCCCAATCATCCCCCATCATCATACTCTAAACAAAGGAAGTTTGAGTCCACCCACTCTACTTGTCCAGTTATCCCCCACAGTGTGTCAGTCCTACCATCAGTACTCTCACACTTCGGTTCTCCACCTTGCGCTCCTATCATGGAAACATCATTGTCTTGCTAGTTGCAGGTCTCCCTCTGTCGACGACAGCCCCTCTATTCCAGAGGATAGACCCAAAGGTCCCTGCGCCTTGGACTCATCACGATCTGTGGTGAGTGCCTGCGGACCATTTTGAGAGAAGTCATCATTACCTCTCCGAGTGGTTGCTTCTCACATGCTCGACTTCAACACCTTGATCGCATCGTTGAGAATCGCACAGGGTTTATGTCCCTTCAGTTATTGGTCGAAGACCCCGAATTTCCCTTGACTCTAGCACATTGGTGAGTCACTTTGGAACACCCAGTTACATGTTCCCATGGATGTCCAGGTTGCGTTGGCGATTGTATTCGGAATCCATCCATTTCTATGCTTCCTTGAGTACCTAGTTCAGTTCCAGTTCAATGTACCATTGAGGATATGACTCCCCGTCACCATGCTCCAGCAGCTCATCAGTTCCTATGGTACCCCACTCAGTAGCACTATTGTTATTCCGGTGTATCAGTTCTTTAGTCCAGACATGGTCAACCCAGCAGTATGTCCTAGATTTGTGTCCCCTCTGGACCCTTATGATGTACACAGTGGTTCTCTATGTATCTTCCAGGTCCCCCTTTTTCGGGCCTCACAGTTATTTTTTATGTATCTTGATACGAGCATGGGTATGCCCGCCTCATCCATATATTGAGATTCTTCCTCATTCATTATTTGAGGCCATGTATATTTCAGGTCCCCATATTTTGGACCCCATTGTTATTATTGTTCTATATCTTGATACGAGCATGGGAATGCCCGCCTCGTCCATATGTTCATATTATTCCTCATTCATTATTGAGGTCATGTACTTTCAATTTTTGCAGTTTGTTCAGGACCGTTGTTCCGGGCTCTATTTTGTTTCTTCTCCTCTCCACACCCCAGGAAAACCATAAAATACTTATGATGTCTATCGGCCATACGATGAGCTCCTTCCCTCACACATCAGGGGGCAATCTGTTAACACCCAAAAAGTGCTCACTACCTCATCTACCCCATTACATGACTCATTTGTCCATATTTCCTACCATATTTGCCTCCAAAAAACCAAAAAACCATTAAAAAAGCCTCCAAAAGGCCAAAAAACCCCTTTCCCCCCCAAAATTCCTCCAAAATAGCAAAAACCCTCTAAAAAGGGAATAAAAAAATACAAAAAGAGGAAAAAGAGGGAAAAAGGAAGCAAAAACCCTATACAGCTGACCTAAACCATATGGTGCCCAAAACGATGGGCCAGCACTCCACCACTATAAACCTATAAATAGGTGATGGAGGCCCCTCATTTCATATCCATAGTCAAACACACCCTTACTCTGCCAAAATCACTCCTAAAACCCTAGCTCACTTTTGAGCTACTTTCACATTTGAGTGCCCCTTTGGCCCATTTCCAAATCCCTTTGGAGAAAGAGAAAGGAAAAAAACTGGAGCTTGGAAGCAACCCTCTTGGACTGCTGCAAAGGCTTCACCAACCTTCACATTGGAGGTATAATCAATACAACAACCATTTTTATTATCTTGTCTTTTCTATTTTATGCACATGTTTAGAGTAGTTACTATTTTACTGTACTGTCTTTCATTTACTGTTTTTTCTGAACTGCTACTAAGGAGTCCCTTCTCCTTAGTAGGTGCTCATTTGCACAAGCTAGGGTGAAAACCCTAGCTAAACTACTATTCTTGAAAAAATTGTTGGTGCATTCTTCAGTACAAATGGCATCACCGTGTATTGAAAACATCCCAATTCGGTGATGAAAGTTGTCTTGTGTCGATCCTCCTTTGCAATCTTTATCTGGTGGTAGCCAGAAAATCCATCTGTGAAGGAGTATATTTCCTGACCACCCACTCCTTCTAACACTTCATTTGTAAATGGTGTAGGGAATGGATCATGTAGGCATGCATCATTCAACTTCCTTAAGTCGACACAGATCATGACCTCACTAGTTTTCTTATCCCGAACCACCATCGGGATGATCCGCTCTGATTCTCCTACCGGTTCGATAATTCCTACTTCCAACATTCTTTCAATATCAACCTTTACCCGCTCCTTATACCTTGGATTCAACCTATACAACCGCTGCTTTACTGGCTCCGCATCAGGTTTCAATGGGATTTTCATCTCCTTAGGTCCCTTAAAATTCCTTTCATCTCCGAGAATTTTGTCGGAAACAAATCCTGAAACTCGTGCAAAAGGTCGGTCATCTGTGCAATAGTTGAGTCATCCTAGTAGTCTCCAATGCTTGCAAACTTGGAATTTTCTTCTGTCCCAATGTTCACTTTCTTGATTCACAGTGGCTGCTGATATTTCTCGGAAGGCATATCTGGTGCCGCAACACTACGAATTCCTTTTGACTCTGGGATATACGTGGCCCTCGGATCGTCATCATCATCTGGTTCTCCTATGATGTTGTAACATTCCATGAAAATTTTGGTTGTCGCAGTCCATTGGATTCCCATAGGTTTCTCTGCCTGAACTATGTTGAATAATTTCTCGCGGATCTCCTGTAATGCACTGTGGATGAAGGGGTTTTCGTTGGATAAACTGAATTCTTGGCTAAATCCATTTGTTAACTGTTCCCAAGAAGTTGTTCCACGGCGCAGTTCTTCTGCGACATACCAATTCCGCGGTATTTCATCCAATGTGTGAATAAATGCATGGACCCATTCTTGTTTTTCATGTGGTCCCCATTGGCTTTAACATGCATGCAAGTAATCCTTCGGATCTCCTCTACCATCATATTTCCTTCCGCCGTTTTTGTCAGTGTCACCGAACCTAACCATCATTAGGTGTCGACATAGTGGGCAGGAATTTATGGTGGACTTGTGCACCGCCCAACATCGCGCTGGAGTAGCCTTCGAGGCTTCCTCCAAGGCCAATAATCGCTGTGGTTCTGCCACTTTCTCTTCAAATTCAGTGAGGAATGTGGCCAAGTTGGGAAATCCCTCATACGTTGGTAGCTCGCATTCTTCCGTAGCTACCCTTCGTAGCGACTGAGTAATCTGTGCGCATCTCCTAAACGACACTTCATGCATCTGATTCTGCCAGTTTTCAAGTGCTTCATTGGAATTTGATGACATCAAACTGCTACTATGCCATCCTAACTCTCCATCTGCATTAGGTTTGATATAATATTCGGATATGTTGTAAATATTGTTCCATCCCTTCGTGAAATCGTCTCTCGTCGGCTCAACATATCTTTTCCCTTCCGCAGGGTCAAGAGGTGCAAATACTCTTATTTCTCGGTTCTCGAATGACATAGTTCTTTTCTTGAAATTGATAATAGCCTGATTTTCTATTGCCCAGTCTATTCCTAGAAGCACCGGGTAGGGACTCATGTTGAAAACAATCTCTATCACATCAAAATCAGCATATGTCTTGAGCCCTTCGATCTCAACTGGGAGCCAACATAGTCTACCGATAAGAGTGACCTTACTTTGGTTTGCTAGTCACAGATGTACCGGAAACCATAATAACTGTGGTTTCCCCATTGTCTCCCAGGTCTGTGTCGTCAGAATATTTACATCTGACCTAAGGTCTAGGATAATGTTGTCGACGTCGAAAGCCCCGATTTGTGCAGACATTCTCATTTCCCTCCCCGTCTTCCTTTTATGGATGCGATTGAAATTTTGATCTAGTTTTGCACCCTTCCATCGACACAACAAACTAGATATCTCTACTAGCGCGTCCTGATCTTTTGCCCACTCTAGGAAGCTTTCTAGAAAGGTTCGCAAGGTATGAGTCTTTCGCATCGTGTCAAACAATGGTGGCATGTCATAAGTGCATTTTTCCTGAGGGGGTGGCTTCCTCATTCGTCGTATTTCCTCCTGTGATTTCAAAAAAATGTCTTTTTCTGTCTCTGCATCAAATGTGACTTGCTTCCTTACTGTCGGTCTGACAATCGGTTGTCGCCTATCTTCTCCAGTTACTGCTCCTCCGCGAGTTACGACTCCCACGATCGATGTTTGATTTCTCTCCTCGGCTGATATCTTTTGTATTGTCGGTGGCAGGTTCTAATTCTGATTTTGATTCTATGGAGGTGGAGGCAGGTTCTTAGTTTTCCATTTTGTGATCAGTTGAGTACAATCTTCAACACTATGGTCCACAGCGCTGCAGTAAGTGCACTGTGGGGTTGGATTCGAGAAATCCCTCTGATAATGCCCCTAATGACCACAATTATAACATATGATTGGTCCTCGGCCTCATCCAACAACTCCTCCTCGGCCAGCACTGGTGCCTCGGCCTCTGCGGAGCCCCCCCTCTGAACCCTCCTCACAGTGACCCATATGGCGGGTACTGCGGTTGACCATACTACGGTTGAGGATATTGCGGTTTCCCATACTGCGGTGGTTGAAACTGCGGTTGTCCATACTGCGACTAAACTTACTGCGGGTGCCCATACTGCGACTGATCATACTGCGGTGGTGGATTATAGTGAGGCTACAATTAACTATACTACAGTTGCTGCTGTACCGTTGGTTTCTCTTCTCCCTTCATGAAAAATGTATCCGCAGTTCTTTCTTGGAGTAGGTCATAAGCCCTACAGTATTTTTCATCATGGCCAACTGATCGAAAAAATTTGCAATTCAAATTCACTGGCTTCGACACCATCTTCTATAGGTATACACATTCCTCTGGTCGATGTCCTTTAGTCTGACAGACGTGACACCAAGGCATTCCCCCTTGACAGTGGGGATTTGGCGCATCTAATTGTAAATATTCTCGAAACTCTGGGCACTGGTCTTTGTGATGTCCTTCTGTCCTGCATCTAGTACACCAAACGTCTTCACATGCCTCTTTTCCCTTATTTATATCCTATAACTGGATCGTCAAATTTTCCAATTGTGCTTGTATTTGATCCATTCCTAGGCCTGTTTCGCCGATTGGTGAAGCCTTCAGTGTCATTGCGATTTCCAGCGCTTCTGCCTGAGTTGCTACCTTCTGTTGCATCAGTGGTCAACAAATGTGTGGCACCAACCCAATGATAAACCATTCTTTATGCTGTATATCACTCATCCCAAAACTCACTTTTTCCATTAGCATTTTGTACCGCTGGTCAAATTCCCATGCCGATTCGTTCGGAAACTTCTTGATTTCCTTGAGCTCAGTAATGTACTGTGACTCGGATTTTGGTTTCCTAAACTCATCGATCACTCCTGTCTTGATCTGTGCCAATGTTTTAGCTGGAGTTCCCGTCGGTACCTTAGTAAAATTCATATACCAATCGAGCGCACGACCCCTTAGGGTCGTCGCTAACTATACCTTCTTGATATCCTCATTCTGGACCTGCTTCATGGTCCATACAACTTCGCACAAAAACCAGTATTATTTAGGATCCTTAGTCCCGTTCCCCTAGAAATTTGACATATTTGCATCGTCACCCACCATTATTGTACTCCTATTATTATTATTTACTGATCTGCTACTCTTACTACTAGTTTGGCATGTAGGGCAGCTTTGTGAATAACTTGCGTTTTTTACAGAGTTCTGGATAGTGCACAGGGTTGAAGGCACATTGCAATTTTGGGTCTATCTTTTGTCGGCTTCTGGGGTAGCCTGGTTAGCTTCTTTGTCGTAATGAGGTCGCTTCATCCTGTGTGGTCCTGTTTCACATTCTTCTGTTCCGGTCCCCTTAGGAGACTCTCTCTCAGTCCTCCTCTTCTTCTCGGGTCTCCAGAATATCACTCCACTCTTCAAGGTACCACACTCGTCTTCAGCCTCCCTTAAAAATTTGTAGTCACTCATGTCCATCTACCCCACATCTTTCTATCAGACCCGCATTCACGTGACACCCACAACTCCCGCACACAGATCTTCTACTCATCAGAATTCATTTGTAGTATGCCCTTTTCGCATGCAATCATTTTAATACACAACTTCAGCGATAGAAGGAACCTCCCTCTAGGTCCTTTGAAAAATTTCCTTTCCGCGTCGCTATATGATTTGATCGTGTCCATGAAAAAATCAGTGATGTATCCTTCTAATATACTATCTACCTAGAAATCAACGACCCTTGATACCATGTTGTAGACCCGTTTCAGTTGTTGGATTAGTTCTGGAGTCCAATGATCAGGCTCACTCTTTTGGCAATCGTTCTTATGAAAAGTCAGTTGCGCCAACCACTCGCACAACAACACCAGGAATTCGTAGAAGAATATTTCGTGGGTACCAGAGTAAATATGATTTTCCAACCAATCGCTCGTTGTCTTCCCAGGGTTCCAATTTTCTCCTTCCACAAATTCTTCTTCCTTCTTATCAAACCACTCCTATATCTTTGGTTTCGTTGGGTGCCAAAGCATGTCCTCTTCTTTCTTCCTTCAAGGTCCCAACAATGGAACCATTTGTTGACACAGTTATGTCGATAGGGTTCATTTCGCACTGTCGTCAACAAACACTAATCCAACACACTTAAGCACCGAACCAGAAAGGTTTTCCCCTTTCCATCAACACCCGGGAAGCGAGTGAGGTCTCACCTGAGGTTGTTAAGGGGGCTGCAATAACCAAGTTTCCGTAGTGGGAAAAGGAACATGCATGCGCTCTAACTCTATCACAACAAAAACTAGAGATCATACTTTCGCATTATACTTAACAACTCAAGCACATATTCATCATTCGCATATTAACCATATATTTTCCATTTGCGTATTCAACACATAATTACCATTCACATTAACAAGGAAAGATCACACCAATAAAACCTTGTAGAGACAACATAAATCATTCATTATTTGACATAAACAAGAAAAAAAAGACAGATCTGAACATCCGAACATCTTCATGCATTAACTCATCAAAACCTGCGGTATGACCTTCGCAGAAACAGTTAAGAACATCTTATCGTGGATTCATACAAAACTGCGAAAATAGAACAAAACACTTGCTTCTTCAATCTCCGACCCTATGATCATTCCCTTAGGATTACAATTCTATATCTATTTATAGCCAATTATGGCGGTTACAAAATGGTCCAATGACCCTTTTCTAAAACACTAACTAATCTTGCGCTTCCTCATTCTCCGTGAATGACCCTTTCTTCCGCGGATGGTCCTTCTTCGCAGCTGTCGGCTTCCGCACTTCATGAAGACTAATCCTGTGCCAACAAGGAGAAGGTGTGCGGATATGAGTGTTTGTGAAAGGAGCAAGAAGCACATGGATGTATATGTGTGCAAAATCAGTATTGTAGAGTGGAACTGTAGCAGGATACAATGTAAGAGAAACACTGGTCAGAGTTGAACCCGTAGAAGTACACACAGTCAATGACACAGAACACAAATATTTGTGTGCAGATCTGAAGTCAGAAGACAACAATGTCTATATCTCAGGGGTTTGTATGGGGTAAGGAAAGGAGATCGGTGTCTCCCCTCAGGTTGGCTCCTGAGCACTACTAGTTGGTGCTTGCACAGAGGATTGGTGTCCTCATAGGTTGGAGCCTGATTCAACAAGTTGGTGATTGCGTGAAGGATTGGTGTCCTCAAAGGTTAAATACTGTAGTATGCAAGTTGGTGCTTTCCAGTGGGATTGGTGTCCCAATTAGAGGGGTGTCTGAGTGAGCCAATGCTCACATCAATGGAGATTGGTATCTCCCATATTTCTCTGTAATTTCATTTGATAAATATACATACATATATATATATATATGTTAATATATATATATATATGTTAATATATATATACATACATACATACATACATACACACACACACATATATATAAATTTTTCTTCAAATATATGCGCACAATTTTTTTTTATTGATGTGGTGTTAAATAGCAATTGGTGCACGTTTTAAAAAATGAATAATTTGTAAATCTACGCATGATATTGATTCACCCCCTCTCTCAGTATCATTGAAAATTCCAACAGTTTTTTTTGGTGTTAACAGACATACCCATACTAAAGTACAAATCCTTGAGAATCCTTAATTGATTATCAAGGTCAGAAGGGATGCTTTCCAAAAGAAAAATATCATTGACATAGATAAGGTGGATGATAGCTATTCAAGCTAAGGTCATTCTAGTGCAACCTGCTTCTTCTAAACATCTTTCTATCTTTTCGATGTAAATTCCAAAAAGGGTAGGGAAGAGGGGGAACCCTTGTTTGAATCCAATATTACAATTAATGTCTTTTGACCACCCCTTAGTGCTCTTAAATTTGGAAATTTATTTCTCTTACAACCTTATCGTGACAAATCTCAATTCTAAAGGAACCTTTATCTCTTCTAATCTATTCCATGAGTTATTTCTAGGCACTTTATCAAAAGCTTTCCTAAAGTCCACAAAGAATGAAAAGAGATTGGATTTAATATTAGGACAATATTATGCAATTATCCTAAGTGTAATGTTATGAAAAAAATTCCCCAAAAGAGTAGAAAATAGTACAAATAGATCAGAAAGAGTAATCCTCGCCTTAGTAATGAAGAAAAGAGATGAATATCAAGCCTGTTCGAGGGGAAACCTCCTTATACAATGTACTAAGTACACAAGACAAGATGCTCAAATGAAAATATCTCCTCCCTATATATAGGATATTAAGAGGTACAATTACAACTCACTGACCAAAGCCGACATAATTAATATAACCATACTAATGACAATTAAAACTAATGGACCAAAGCCGACATCAAAACTAATGTAATGCACCAAAATATAGGGGGGAATTTCCCCACATTTAGGGCTTAACATGCCACTCCACTTTAGCCAAGTGTTGTCATCAATGCTTGATTAGTTGTGGATGCTTCTATATGAAGCTTGACTCATCTTCCCATGTCGAATCTTCAACTAGTAAGTTCTTCCACTTGATGGGGTACTTATTAATAGCTCGATTCCGTAGCTGTTTGGTCCTTGTTTTAGTGATTCGTTCAAGTTCCAATATGAATTTTCCTTCTTCATCAAGCTCCAACAATATTGTTTGAATTGGGATTTTGTCTCTTATTACCTTCTTTAAGCAAGAAACATGGAAAACTGGATGTACTCTTGAATATGAAGGGATCTCCAATTTGTAATCCATACTACCAATCTTCTACAACAATTTATAAGGAACATAATACTTGGGTGATAATTTATTGTCCTTATTTAGTTGATTGAGGGACATCTGCTTGTAAGGTTGTAGCCTCAAAAATACCTAGTCCCCTTCTTCAAAACTCCTTTCATTGCGATGTTGATCAAATTTTTGTTTCATCCTGTTTTTTGACATAACCAGGTTGTCCTTAAGTATTTGTAGAACTTCTTGTGGGTGCTCTATGTGATCTTCCACGTCTTGAACTTTAGATTTTCCATTTAAGGGAGATTGGATAGATGGAGGCTGGTACCCATAAAGTGCCATAAATGGAGATGTTTTTGATGAATCGAAGGAAGTATTGTACCACCATTTTTCCAAAGAAAATCATTTCACCCATTGTGTTTGTTTATAAGTTTGAAATCAATGAATATAGCCTTCCAAATTTTGTTCACTATCTCAGTTTTCCCATCAGATTGAGGATGATAAGATGAACTACGAGCCAATTGGGTACCCAAATAAGAAAATAATTCAGTCCAAAATGTTCGAGTGAAAATTGGATCACTATCACTTACATTAATATGGATCTCTTAGACTCTTCAATCCTTTGAGGTGGAAGAGTAGATCTCTGGAAATATGAATACACATGAACTAAATGATTCATCCAATCTATTCAGATACTTGGCCTTCTCCACAGCTGCTTGAGGTTCAAAATCCTTTACCATAGTTACCCTGTAGAATGAATTGTTGCGCAAGACCATTTTCATATCATCCCTCCAATCAAGGTAATTGAAAGGTGTTAGGATCTTGGGAGAGAGAGGAGAGTTTGAATTGTCCATTAGAACTACTCGAGCGAATACAATGTGGTACTACTGCTACTGATGCATTGAAAAAATTTCAATAACCTGCAAAAAACTCTCAATTTTGGAGATAGACTACTACTGAGAATTTCTTTAGTACAATAGGCACATTTTTCTGGATCCTTCACACCTGGCTAGATCTCAAAGGATTTCTCCAATGAATTCAATGCAATGGCATGAGTATTTGCTGTGGAAATCTAGAGGCTTCTGGTGCACTACTAAAATAAGCTTCTCAACCTATGCTCACTTGGTTATGATACCATGTGCAATTCTAAATAACAACAGATCTAAGAGCTGAGTATACCTCACAGATAAAGAATGAGCAAAAAAGATGAATTAGAGTGAAAACTGCAGTAAAAAATGAGCAGACAATTAATCATGCATGAGAACTTAGATAGGAGAAAAATAATGTCACATGATCCAATAATCAGTATAATGAACAATGATGTTACAATGGAGAGAATTCGAATCACACAGGATAATTTGAGTCTCAGTTGGTCTAGCATAGGAATTGTCACCATTGGAGTGCTCCAGAAGACTCAAACTCAACTAAACTAATCCTAAGCTTAGTTAAATGAAGACACAATTAGTTAACTAACCAAGGAGGGTGAATCCATGATTTTTCCACGCAAAACAGTTAGAAAAGGGCGTGTGAGGCCACAATCAATGGAATTTAGAGCTCTAACCCCCCACAAGAGACAACTAACTTAGGTGAAATGAACTAGAACACTGAGTTGGCTCCTAAAATGTAGGAAATTGCCTCTAGTGGTCCTAAAATCATGCATGCAAGGTGCAATAGGTGGCTACTGAGTCCTGGATGAAATTTGCACAACACTAGGGGTTAATAACATCACTAAGTGCTAGAAAATGGTAAATAATGCAAGTAGGATAAGGATGGAGTATCAAAATATCCTAACAAGCTAAAGCGGTTGATTTGGTTGGAAGTATACCCTCCTAATTAGATAAAGCTGAAACACAAGAGGAATTTGAGGATATGTGTGCCTAGAATGTGGAGATATCTTCAAGACTACTGGATATAAGGCGATTCTTTCTGAACCATTAGACTTGTGGCTAAGGAAGAGAAAGGAAGTGCTAGCTGAAACAGTTGCTAATATCAATCTTGTGGTCCAACCACAAGTAACCTTGGTGCATACATGATAACAATGTGTGCACAACCACTGTGAGATCTGGGCTTCTGTCAAAATGTGGAATTCTTAGCTAGTTCAGCAATTTTGATGGCTGCAATGGCGCAATCCATTCTCGCGCTTGAATTGTCATTTTCTTACTTGCTTCATCATGTCGGCTACACATGTACTGGTCCGACTGAAATTGAGGATACTTCGTCGCCTGCAGCAAGTCGTGATTTGCGAACTTGTATTCTGGAATCTTGCCAAGCAAATTCTTCGTTTAGTGCACATGAATCGACATGGGAAACAATTGGATCTCATTTTGCAGATTCTTCCTGAGTATCACAACTGGAGCATCATCTCTTCTCGGAGGGATGTACTCGGGTACTAGCAAAATCAGCCGCTCGTGAGGTTTCTCTGGTGGATACTCCTTTGGAGTTTCAGCGGCCTCCGACTTCTCTTGCTCAGTAGCCCTTTGCTTATCTTTTTTCTTCTGCTTCGGTATATTTTGTAGTGAAGCTCTAGATGTTACACCTCTTTCTGGGACTGTTTTATTCACTAGAGTCTTCATGATTCCTTCTAAACCAAAATGTTGAAATTCTCTTAATACTTTCTCTAAGCTCTCTTGTTTAGACATACATTTTCGGATAACTCTTTCTCTTGACTGGTAAAAAGATTGGAAATTATGCGCTATAAAAATTAAAAGTCATGGTAAAACCGGTAACTATGCGATCCTTACTATTTATAGGCACAACTTCACTAAGGCGCACCTAAAACGGCTAAATTAACATTTAATTCTTCGTCCGTTGGCCAAATATTGCTTAGATATTGGTCTTTTCCCTTCATTGAATGTGTCTTCAACAAATGAATTTGCCTTAAAAGCGGAAAAAGTCGGTTCCAAAAAATACTGTATAACGGCTAGTTTCCGAACCAAAACTGTAACGGCTAGTTTTATTACCTTCGCTGACGATTAAGGCAGTGGCGAGGTTCAATTCACATTTCCCTTCTTTCTGATCGAACTTCACATTTCTACTCCCCTTTATTTTACTTGAACTTCGCAAGCTTGACTTGCTATGTGCGATTTGCAACACATCTTCCATTTTTATGAACTTCGCATTTCAACAAAACTGTTGTTTGCAGACTCTTCCCTCTGTTTTAGTGTCCAATTTCAACTGCACTTGACACTTAAAACATTATTCCGTTGTTTAAATTATGCTTATAGGAGTAGGGACATCCCTGTAAGGATTTAGTCTATTCCCATTGACAAGACCTTGCAAATTTTCTCCAAGTAATGTTGCTAGCTGAGCTGCTCCTCCATTAATGACATGTTTGACAATGTATGGCCCTAACCAATGCATTTTAAATTTTCTAGGAAACTTCATAAATTTTCTATCATACAGGAGGACAAGGTCTCCTACCTGGAATATCTTATGTTTGATGTGCCTATCATTCTATACCTTTTCTCTATCTTTCTGGACTTGTTGATGGAAACCTGCAATGAAGCGGTCTTCCTCTAATCCAACCAACTGTAATAACCTTTCATCCATTATTTCATTATCATCCATGTTTGTGAATGTTTCAATTCTCAAGCTTGGTACTATGTATTCCATGGGCATGACAACTTCTTGTCCATATGCTAATCTGAAAGGTGTATGTCCTGTCAACTTTTTACAAGTTGTTCTATATGCCCATAATACTGCTGGAATTCTAAGATCTCAATCATCCCTGTTTGTATTGCATACCTTGGTCAATGCATTCTCCAATACTTTATTAAAGGCTTCTATAGTTCCATTAGCTTGTGGATGATATGGTGTGCTCTTCTGATGGTAAATCTGAATTTCTTCTGTCAGGGCTTCAACAGTTCTGTTTAGGAAATGGGTTCCCTGATCACTCATCAGAATTTTTGGACATCCAAACCTTGTCAATATGTTCTCAAAAATTAATTGCACAGATGTAACTGTGCTACAGTCCTTCACTAGTTTTTCTTCTTCCCATCTTGTTAGATAATCTATTGTTGTAATAATATATCTCGAACCATTTCTCTTCCCTGGGTTAGTAGGTCCCACAAAGTTGACAGCCCATTTATCAAAGGCTTTCAAAGTCAATTGTGGAATCAATGGCATCTCATCTCTACGAGATGGATTCCCTGTTCTCTGGCATACATCGCAATTCCGACAATATTCTTTTGAATCTTTGTGTATCGTAGGCCACCATATTCCCGCTCTTAAAATTTTCTGCGCAGTCGCTCTTCCTGCGTAGTGT
This sequence comes from Larix kaempferi, assembly GCA_027924585.1. NCBI lineage: Eukaryota > Viridiplantae > Streptophyta > Pinopsida > Pinales > Pinaceae > Larix > Larix kaempferi. The sequence goes on along the minus strand of BSBM01000257.1, from coordinate 24,139,533 downwards.
TCTCCTGCCACTCCTGAGTGTATTTCAGTAAGTATGATAGGTATTTCATGTTCTAGTACACATCTTCGCAATACTTCATCTGGTCCCAATTTGTATAATTGGCCTGCAATTAGGGTAAAGTCACTTGCTCTTACTACTAATTGTTTCTTCTGATGCGTAGTAAATCTTATAGGTGCTAACCTTGTAGTTAGAAATTCGACAATATCTATGAAGTAGTCATCTACTATCTGGGTAGAAAACAACTACACATCTGGTAGATTATCCTCCAAATCATTAGGTTCTTCTCCTAACTCAATTCTTGAAAGATGGTCAGGTCTTGCGTTCAATCTTCCCAGTTTCACAATGATTTCAAAATCATATTCCTGAAACAGTAAAATCCATCTGCATATTCTTACCCCTAACACTGGCTTGTTGACCAAGTACTTCAAAGTTGAATGGTCAGTGAACATGAAAAAATGCAGAACTAGCAAATAGTGTCTAAATTTCTACAATGCATACACCATAGCTAAGCCTTCCCTCTATGTTGTGGTATAATTATTTTCTCCTGAAGATAGATTTCTGCTTGAAAATGTGATGGGATGATTGATGCCTCCATCACCTGGTTGTGCTAATATAATACCAAGTGCTATAGATGAAGCATCTACATGTACATGAAATGGCTTATTCTAGTCAGGAAAGACAAGAATAGGCGTTGTAACCATTTTCTCTTTCAGTGTGTCCAATCCTTTTTGGCAATCTTCAGTCCAATTGTACTTTAAATCTTTCTTCAATAATTTCTCCATAGGCCCAGTTATTTGTGGATAACCTTTAATGAATTTTATATAATATCCTGTGTGCCCCAATGTAGTGCGTAGCTGCTTAATTGAATTAGGTGTTGGAAGATTTACTATGATTGCTATCTTCGTTGGATCAACCATCAATCCTTTCTTACATACTATGTGTCCCAACAAAATACCATAAGGAACAAAAAAGATGCATTTTTTCAAATTTAATGCAATCTAATACTGTCCACACTTTGCTAACATCATCCTCAAGTTCATATGATGGTCCTTCAAAAGGCCAAATACTGTCCAATCATCAAAATAAACTTATAATAATTTATGAATATAATCCTTAAATGTAGCTACAACCACTCTTGAAAAGATAGCAGGTGCATTCTTCAATCCAAAAGGCATAACAATGTACTGAAATGATCCCCATTCAGTAGCAAATGTAGTCTTGTGTCTTTCTTCTGTAGCAATTTTGATCTGATGGTAACCAGAAAATACATCAGTGAAAGAGTATGCCTTGTTTCCACCTACGTTATCTAGCACTTCATCTGTGAATGGAGTAGGAAATGGGTCATGCAATGATGCATCATTCAATTTTATAAGATCCACACAAATTCTGATTTAACCTTCAACATTCTTGTCTTGAATTACCATTGGAATTATCCATTCTGATTCTTCTACTGGTTCAATAATTCCCACTTCAAGCATTTTGTCAATTTCTGCTTTCACTCTTTCTTTATATATGGGATTCAATCTATAAGGTCTTTGCTTAATGGGATTCACATAAGGATTGAGAGGTATTTTCATAACTCCCAAGTCACCTAAAATTCCTTTCATTTCAGAAAACTTGGTTGGAAACAGATCCTAGCAATCGCGCAGTAGGTCTGCAATCTATTCCACTGTTTCTTCATCCCAGTAATCTCCAATAGAAGCGAACTTTGGTTCATCATTGGTACTAATATTGATCTTTTTGGTTTTCACAGGGTTACTCAGATATGGAATTTCTAAATCAGGTTCTTGTAGATCGTGATTTCCTTCAGACTCAAGTATATTCATATCATGAGGGTCTTCGTCTTCATCTTCATCTAGTGTGAAGTTATAACATTCTAGGGCATGTTCCAATTGTATTGCCCAATCTGGTTGCTTATACACAGGAAACGGGATATCATCAAATATCTTCTTTTTAATGATCTGTAAATCCTCATTAATGCTTGGATAGTCATCCTCAAAACTGAAATTTGTTTGAAAGTTCTTTATCACCATGTGCCAATCTGTTGTGCCTCTGCAAAGTTTTGCTTATGTATACCAGTTCTTTGGTATTTGATCTAATGTGTGTACAAACATATAAACCCATTCTGTATTTGGTATATGCATCCATGCTTTCAAGAAAGACTCTATATGATCTCTAGGATCTGTCTATCCATTGTATTTTGCTTGTACAACCTCAATTTGTTCAAAAAATCTAATTTCCATTAAGTGCTTACAATCTTCCCATGTGTTTAGGTTGTCTTTGTGCGCATCCCACCACCTAGCAGGTGTAGCTCGCAATGCTATATCTAAAGCGGATAGCTTATGTTCATTTGAAACTGATGCTAGATATTCATGAAGGAATGCATGGATATTACCCAAACCATCATAAGTAGGAATTGGACTTACCTGTGTTCCAATCCAGCGGAGTGACTTTGTTATCTTCGCACATTGTCTAACTGATACTTCATGCATTCGGCTCTACTAGTTCACCAATCCTGTGTCTGATTCTGATGCCCAAGAATTGTCACATCTCCAGCTTAATGTTCCATCCTCTATAGGGTTAATGTAATCTGCTTGATTCATTGTCATCTTGTAGATGTTATCAAGTTCTTTAGCTCGACATTCTTCTCTTATTGGGTCAACATACCTTGTTCCTTGTGAAGGATCTAGGGGTCTGATAAACCCGATCTCCTGTCCTTCAAATATCATTTGTTTCTTCTTCAAGTTGATAATTGCAAGGGTATCAATTGCCCAGTCAATCCCCAATAATGTTGGATAAGGATTACTTTCATCTATGATCTCAATAACCTCGAAGTATGCTTTACTTCGCACTCCATCAATATCAACAGGAACACTTGATAGATTCCCAAAAGGTATAACATTTTGCTAGTTAGCTAATCTCAATTGTATAGGAGACCAAGGTAACTTTGGCTTCCCCATTTGTTCCCATGTTTGTTTTGTCAGCATGATCACCTCTAAGCCCAGATCAAGAATGACCTGGTTCATTTCAAAATCTCCAATCTACGTGCTCAGCCTGATTTCTCTTCCCATCCTTCTATGGTTCTTAATGTGATGGACGGATCCATGTGAACCGTTTACAGTACTATGCTATTCATAGTGTCCCAACATATTCTGTAGTTACCCTAAGGCATTTTCATGTCTCAACAGCTTTATGCAGCTCTTTAGAAATTGTGTGATGGGACTTGTCTATTCTGACGAAGTTCGCAATCCATCATATGAGGTTGGCATATCTAGTACGGGTGTCCGATCACTTCACAGCTGGATCCTTGTGGTTGAAGGTTCTGAGTCCTGAAATAATTTTATTGCTTCCATGAATACTTCTCTTTATTTGTTAGGGTTGAATACAATAATATTTCCAACTACTTTTCTTACTGAGGGCCCTTCAGTAGGCTTTGGTCTGCTTATGCAATCATCAGAAGTCGAAGCTTCATTCGTCTTTTCATTTCCTGTCGAAGCTCCACTTCGCGTCACAACATGGATGTTGCAATCTTCGTTTCTTTTCTCAGCTGCAATCATTTGAATATTCTGGTTCTATCCTTCTGGTCTTTTTTCTTGCATTTTGCCTAGAAAAATGGGACATGCTTCAATGATATGGTCAAATGATTTACAATACTTACAAGAAGTGCAAGGGTTCTGACAGTATCTTTCTAAATGTCCAGGTTGAGCACAGTTATAGCAGACAATCTAACCTCTTCCTCATCCTTGGCTAGTGTTACGTCCTCTTCTTCTGAATATACCATGTCATCTGTATGTGCCTTGATCATACTGTGCATTTTCATTATTGCTCTGTATTTCTCCTTGGCCTCTATAGACATCATTTTTTCTTTCTATCATAACGTCATATTCTCTTCAGTTGGTATCATCATGGCTAGCTGACTTACAAAATGTGCAATACAAGATCTTTGGTGTCTGTACATACTTCTGTAGTAGGTAACAGTCCTCTGGGCGATGTCCTCTACATCGGAAAATATCGCACCATGGTCCTTGAGGTTGATTTACTGGATTCAACGCTCCACTAGCGAGGTAATCTCTAAATACAGGACAATGTTCCTTGGAATGTCCTTCTCCTTTACATTTGGTACACCAACCCTCTTCTCTTACTTCTTTCCCTTTCTTCATATCTTATAACTATAATGTCAGGTTTGCTAGATGTGTCTGTATCTATACCATGTCTGTGCTATTTTCTCCTATGGGTGAGGCTTCTAGTTTCATCACAATTTCCAATGCTTATGTTTGTGAGGCAACCTTTTGTTGCATCCATGGTAATCTAATGTGGGGAAATAACGTAGTGATAAACCATTCTTGATGTTGTTGAGGCGCTATATCAAAGCTAAATTGATCCAACAAGGATTTCATTTTTTTATCAAATTCCCACACAGTCTCATTAGGTTTCTGTTTTATTTCCTTTAGATCTGTAATGCACTAAGATTCTGACTTAGGCTTCTTAAATTCTCTAATCAGCGTAGTTCTCTTCTCTGCTAATGTTCTGTTCTATCCAATAGAATATTTCATGAACCATGTTAAAATTTTGTCTCTAAATGTGGTGACTAGCTAAGCTCGTTTTATAGCATAATCATGTACTTGCTTAACGTTCCATACAACATGAGAGAGAAACCAATGTTTCACTGGATATTCTAGATCGGTTCCTTTAAAAACAAGTAGCTTTATATCGTCTTCCATCCTTCTTCTATGAGGTGTAGTGTTCTGAAACGATGGAGTTACACCACTACTTGGTTGATTCTGAGTGTTTGCTCCTGCAGTATTACTACTAGTAGTGTTTTGCGAACTAGTAATATTTCTTCCTTCAACTATAGGTTTCTGCGGAGTGATAGGCTGATAGGCAATATATCTAGGTTCTGTTTCACTATCAGACTCAGCTTGAGATGAATTTCTATCACTTCCTAACTCAGTCTCTAAGAATGTGCGAGGTTCAGCCTCATGAGATCTCTTTCTAGTGCTAACTTTATATCTTTTCCACTACACAAGATAACACTGTCTTCGTCTATATCACTATCTGCGTTTCTGAACATTATAGACTCAAACCCTAGGAATTTGATTGCATTTCTAAGACACCCTTTTTAGCAAATAGCAATTTAACGCATAAACTCAAGTTTTTTAGGTACTTACCTCTAAATCCTTGGAAAAAGTATCCTTCTTCTGCACTGTAAGACTTCAAAGTGTCCACAATAAACTCTGTAATATAGCCTTCCAGTAAGATATCCAACCAAAAGTCTACTGCTCTTGAAATTTGTTTTTCAATCCCTTTAAGCCTCTAAATCAACTCTGGATTCCAAACTGTAGGTTCTTCACCTTGGAAACAAGTTTTTCATTTTTCTAGTCTCAATATCCACTCATGTAGCTCATTAGAAAAATATGCAAAGAAAAATTAATGCAAGTCAGTGAATATATACCTTTGCAACCATTGTTATGTAGTAATGCGCAGATGTTTGTTTTCTTTCTTCGCAAAATCATGTTCTGTTTGACTCACCCAGTTCTGTATTTCTTTCTTCACTAGATTCCACATCAACATGACACATCACCAAAATATTAGTTCAAGCACGAAATCATAACCATTTGTTGTGATGCGACACTACATATATATATCACTGAAACGAAACCATTGTTGGGGTATGCACGCAGTGCTGACCCGGGTTCGGTGAAGATATTGTATACCCAACAAAAAACCCCTTTCACTGGCCCTTTCGGCATCAACCTGCGAACATGATGAATTCTCACCCGAAGCGAATATGGGGGGTTACAGAATCATGTTTCTGTAACCGTGGCGATGCGTAGATGTGGAAAGTGACCTCGCAATGTGTTTCCTTACTTAACACAATAATACTAACAAGTGACTTCGCACTTCGTAGTTATCAACAATCTACAGACTTCACTGAATCACTGTTGTCTTTACTCGTATAACTACGCATTCATCATACTTAATGTTACTTAGCGACATTTATACACATGTTCAACTTACTCAACATATGATTTCCACTCACATAGATATCAAAGCAAAGACATAAACATACCATAACATGAACAAAAAACACATCATAAGTTCATACACATAACACATGGATTTACGTGGTTCACCCCCCAGATGGGAGCTACGTCCATGGGAACTGCTCTTATATTACTTGGAGGGTTAACAGTTCCAGTCTACACACTCAGCTCCAGACTCTTCTTTACAATAGATCTCTGCGTGCTCAACTACAGAGTCTTTTGTCTCATAGATCTCTAAATATAAGACCACAACAACAAAAACCCTATATGTCGAAGTAAGATCAACCAACTCTTCCTTATACAAAATTGCCTCTTTCTATAGATGTGCCCGAAGGTCACATATTACAATAACTATGGGCCAACCCCCATAGTACCCTTAAACCCAAAATGGAGTGGTTCTCCCATTGACCATGCTTTGCTTTAACTTATCTGCAACTTTGATATCGTTTTGTGCCACTTCTTCTGAATTTGATGCTTCTTCTGACTATGCAGTTCTGACTGTGCAACTCTGACTTTGCAGTCCTGACAGCGTAGTTCTAACACTGCAATGGCACATCCTTTGCACCATTCCGCTTCTTTACGTCTGTTCCTGTAGTTGTCACTTCGCAGCTTGACTCTTAACTAATTCAACTACCTCTAGCTGTCCTTGGTACTTCATCTTTTCCAAGGGGATAGGTCCTTTCCTGTCAACTTTGCTTTGATCCATACCCTCCTCTCGGGAATTGCGGAGTTGCTTCTCCCAAAATTGGTCAATGTTAGGCCTCGCCTAACTGTACTTTCACCATCAAAACTTCTTCTACTTGGGCTACACCCAACATCACATAATCATGTTCAAGTAATATTCATATACGAAGATGTTACAAAAATGGTGTACATATATGAGTCTCAAGTGGCAGACATTGTTTTCAGCATCAATATAATAGTTGCAATAAGAGTTATAGTTCAAATATATCTAACCATGAGGTACAAGAAGTTTTGTTTGTCACGTCCCCACCAACCTACCTGGCCGACTGGAGACCATGATCCATTTTTTTTTCCTCCAAAAACCATTGACTGAGTGCCCATACACACAGTCTGGAAAAATTGAATCTGCAATCTGCATCTTGAAACGCGCAACCCGCAATTGCAGATTCAGGATTGCAGAAATCCCAAATATGTAATTATGTGCTTGGCGATCCTGAATCCCGAAATCCCGAAAACAACTGATCCCGCAACCCGCAACCCGAAACCCGCGATTTCGGATTCGGAATTGTGGAAATCCTCAATGCCTAGTTTTCGAACTTGGAGATCCTGCAACCCACAACCCGAAACCCGCAATTTTGGATTCAGAAATGCATAAATCCCCAATGCATAACTTTCGAACTTGGAGATCCCGCAACCCGCAACCCGAAACCCGAAACCCGCAATTTCGGATTCAGAATTGCAGAAATCGCATCTCTGCAAGGCAATTGTCCTCAAATCTTCTAAGGGACATAAATCCTTCCTCCAACATCCAAATGGGGAAAGGTTGGTACCGTTGGAAAGATCTTGGATATATCTATCCAATGGTAGAATCCCCTTGATTAGGTGAGGCATCTAACTTCCTCATTTACTTCTCTGAAGTTCTTCCTATATCTCCCCTTAGACACTTCAAACCTTCAACCTGCTAAGATATTCCATTCCATCTGAATTCCACAGAGGTTCTGAAACCACTTCCAGGCTTCCCTTCTCTCCCCAGGGGTCAGGTGTAAATATGCATCTCCTTCACAGGGTTAGTTATGCATAAACATTCATCACCAAACAATGAAACACTATCATTCATTATAACACGTAGGATGCATTAACAGATATAATCAACAAATCTATCATATGCAAGAACTACAAGGCATTAAACTCATGCAATATAAGATGTACATACAACAACAAACTCAACCTCTTACTTAGGCCTATACATGACTTAATATCAATCAATTCATTTAACAATTATTCATAAATTCCAAAAGAGACATGAGCAACCATTCCATCACAATGAACAACATCACCATATAACAGAACACTTATCTTTCAATTCCGAATCAACTGGCTAAGTGAGAGAAACGTTCCACCCAACCTTAGATCTTTGTCCAGCCTATACTATTTCAGCTGAGAGATCACCCCTGAGCTAGGAAGTGTATCCACTAAGGAGGGCTAACAGGTTCTCTCACAGTCAAGACTCCATTCTCAGGCTAAATCGGTCTGCAGTTGGGTTTATTAGGCATTCCAGGGCACCTTCCCATGCTAAGACAACCTACAAGGGTTTATCAAGCAATCAGGGGCCATAAGAAGGGCATTGCTAAGCCAGTGAGCTCATCCACAGAGTTGTAGGCATCTCAGCACTCAGATGACCTGGAACCCACAATACCTACCACATACAACATAAGGATACCTACTGCACCATCACACAGTCTCTCAAGGCATCTTCTCTTCTAGTGCTATTCCAGGATGGGCATAGAAAGGTCTAGTCGCTATCAGCCGACCTGGCACCCACAATACCTACCACATCCAACACAAGGAAGATCCTATCAATATTGTGCAGTTTCTCACTGTCCTCCCTTCCAATGCTATTCTAGGATGGGCATAGAAAGGTCTAGTCACTAGTTCATTGAGACTATATCCTTCACTGGGTTTAAAAAGCAACCCAACTCTTTTCCCCACACTTCAACAACTGATTCGTTACCAGGTTTGGGGTTTCCTCATGGCCGCTCTGCCAATGCCATTCTGTTACATCTACTATCAATACCACTTTGTTCCCCTAGCTTGGGGTTTTCACATAGGGTACGGTTATCCACTCTTCGGCTTTTCCTCCGCACAGGAACGCAATTCACTTCAATTTTCCCTCTTCCCGAATTGGTTTTGGGTGCATATAGGAAATACAGGAACCCCTTCTCTGCGAGGGTCGATGGCTCGTAAAATGGCAAGTGCATGCTGGGCGAGTGAGGGCGTGAGTGAGTGATTCCTCTCCGTTTGGTGTATCCGTGTATCAATAATGAATCCACCTGCCCCGAATATTCAATAGGTTCAGCGAGTTACCCCAAACGATTGAGTGTCTTTTAGCACAAGTGATCAGAGCCATGCCCTCCATACAAAATTGAAGGCATGCTCCATACTCCAGCATCCTCAGCCATCAAGGTTCTAAACCATCCACTGCAGTTGCATTAATGTCAATAGGGAGGTCAAATAGGTTCTCAGTCAGACATGTGGCAACATGGACAACCAATCCCAAACCCCCTCACCTCTCCCTCTTGGATACACATGGCCCCTTCTCATTTGTTGCCTCCTTAGCCAGCTTCTTGGTTATTTTATTCATCAATAATAATTACATCATTTACATTTCTTCATGGCTTAGCAACCCATGAATAATCAACTTGTACAAATACTTGCCTAAGCAATAAACTTAACATCCACTAGTGGGGCCTTGGCCTTGAGCTCCACACTAGGGAAAATACACATACTGTACATACACAGTATTTACATCAAAGCTAAATACACATCAAGGGAAAAATGGGGTATTACATTGTTGATGTAAAAAAAAGACACACCAAAGGAGGATGAAACCAAAGTACATTTGGTTTTATATTCATGTTGTAGAAAAGAGAAACTCATGAGAATGCCGCGCAAACTAATTTGTATTATATAAAAGTAGTGTCGTCGCAAAAGTTAATATATACAAAATTTTCCCTTATATCTTGGACATATATGATAGTTACAAAATCAAATCAGAGCTGAAGCTCGAGGTATGGCTCTGCGACATGGTTGGATGGCTACAGAAATAAACAAATCTCAAGGTCCAATGAAGACTGCTAGGAACTAGAAGCTTGCAGAGGTTGGTACAAGTTGAACTCATCTGGGAATTGGTTGGTAAGACTAATATGGTTATGATAAATTTGCAACTGATGCAGAAGAATCAACTTTCGCTCCTACAAACACCCAAATCGGTCTCTCAAGACCTCAATATCATGCGCATTCCTTTGATTCACTTGAGAATGGGCATACCAGTCCCCTATATGTGCTTCCTTGATTTGAGACACCTGAATCTCTAAATTGGCTGTGAACTCTTGTCGCTGAGACTGGACTAACTTAGAAATCCTACCAATAGCTACATTGACTTGCTGAAGAAATCTAGCCATTACGACATAATTTAGAAAACAATGATAAAAAATAGGAAAGTTTGATGACTCTGTGTATGGCGAACAAACCATAAATAGATTGAAAGGTCATCGATTTGCACACCTCAAAGAAAATTGAAGGGACATTAAAATTAATTGCATTCATTTCTGTGTTCTTTGAAGCAAATTGAAGGGACACTGAATTTAATTGAATTCACAATGGACAATGCAGATTTCCTAACAATTTTTGTCGACATAAATTAAGGAGATTTCACTTAAGGACAAAATCCTGCTAAATCATGCACATACATGATTCATAAATTACATACCAAAACATTTTCGCACATTTCAGGTGTGTCAAATGTTAAATCAATATGGTTACATCAAGGAGTTGTTGAAAATCATGATAAGCAATGTTAAAAGGTAGCAATACAAGATCCTCATCATTAATAATTGTCGAGAAAGAGAGATTTGACATGCTAAAATGTCAGTAAAATCAAAATACCAGAGAAAGCAACTAGAACAGATGGGTGACATGAAAGAAATATGGCCCAATCAAATCAAATAAATTGGAAGCATGAAACCAGGAGGCTACAATAGAGCGTTGTGTGCAAAAACAAGCAGACAAGGAATCATGCAGCACAGAAGCATCCAACACAAGAATACAAATTTGTAATGTAGCATTGATACAAGAAGTTAAATGTGATTGAATCAACACAAGGCTGGAGAATAATAGGAAATTGTGCATGGGGAGCATACCTATAATATATGTGATTGAGAGATAGTGATATATGTACATGTTGCAGGGGAAATTAGTGCAACACAACATAAGTAACAAAAAGGAAAGAAAATAAAGTAGGAAGCTATGGAGAGTAACTTAAACAAATATTGGCATGGAAAATTAGACAAGGTCAACATAAAAGGCAGTGTAAAACCAGGAGAATAAGTTCAGAAGAGAACTTGCAATTGTACACAAGGAGTATCCCTTTTCCATTGATGTCAAACGGGGAGAGATACCATGAAGCATGTATCAATGACAAAGAACTATGTAGGAATCATAATAAAAGATATAAGATAATATTGATCAATTGTTACATAGTAGATAAAAGGATCAAACTAGCATGAATACAGGGGGAGCACCATATTGAAGAATTCATGTTCAAAAGGAGCACAAATTCATAAGGTGTTGACATCAATGCCAAAGGGGGAGATTGTTGAACTTTGGCGTTGTCATTGATGTCAAAGAAGTTGGACTTGGTGTCCATGCGCCAGTTTGAAAAAGTAATATATAAAAATATGTTTGCAAGTCCTTACTCCCACCTAGTCATGGTACTAAAGTGCGCAAGTCCCACTAAGCCAAGGAACTAATGTGCGTAAGAACCACTAAGACAAGCAGCTAATGTGTGCGAAACCTAGAAAATCATGGTACCTTGTTCGCACGGATTAATATAAGTGGTAGATACTTGGGTAAGCTCAACTGTAAAGAAAGGAAGAAGGGGTGTTATAGTTTAGAGAAGCCCCAACTTGTGGACATGTCGTTTGAACAAGTTGAGTATAAATAAGAGTGAATTTGATTAATGGAAGGTAAGCTTGGAGGAACAAATGGAGTAATATTCTGAATTTGGAAAGCTTTGATTAGATGAAATGCTCATGGGAATCAGAGGAAATATGATTTGAATAAGTGCACGAGGTAATAATAAATACAGAGACACAAGGAGTGTTGACATAGGTTTGTCGACAGGGGTTCACTTCACACTGTCGTCAACAAACACTAATCCAAAACCCTTAAGCACCGGCCCATAAAGGTTTTACCCTTTCCAGCAACACCCGCGAAGCGAGTGAGGTCTCACCCGAGGTGGTTAAGGGGGATACAGGAACCAATTTTCCGCAGTGGGAAAAGGAACATGCATATGCTCTAACTCTATTACATCAGAAACCAGAGATCATACTTTTGCATTATACTTAACAACTCAAGCGCATATTCATCATTCGCATATTAGCCATATATTTTCCATTCGCATATTCAACACATAATTACCATTCGCATTAACAAGGAAAGATCACACCAATAAAACCTTGTAGATACAACATAAATCATTCATTATTTGACATAAACAGGAACTAAAAGACAAATCCGAACATCTTCATGCATTAACTCATAAAAACTTGCGGTATGACCTTCGTTGAAACAATTCAGAACATGTCATTGCGGATTCATACAAAATAGCGAAAACATAACAAAACACTTGCTTCTTCAATCTCTGACCCTATTATCATGCCCTTAGGCTTACAATTCTATATCTATTTATAACCAATTATGGAGGTTACAAAATGGTCCAATGACCCTTTTCTAACACACTAACTAATCTTGCGCTTCCTCGTTCTCCGTGAATGACCCTTTCTTCCACGGATGGTCCTTCTTTGCAGCTTTCGGCTTTCGCACTTCATGCAGACTAATCCCATACCAATAGGCCCCCAACACAAACTTGTGGCTCGCTCTCGAGCCACCTCAGCTGGACACCTCTGATACTGTGGTCATCCGTCATCGTGCTAAACTTATGACTATGTTCTTGGTGTCTGGAGCTAGCTATCATCTACTTCTAGAACTCATCCTCCAGTCTCTTGGTCACTATCATGTAATTTTTGAACTCATCCTTTAGCCTCTCGAACCCTTCATCATCTATCCCTTATGAGCCTGCTATTACGCTTCAGGCTTGTTGCGGTCTAGGTAAAAGTTCATCGACGTCACCAAATTGGGAAACAAGACAACTACTCCGGCACATCTGTTTCACACTTCTGACCGGCCACTGCTGGAGCCAGTGTGCCTCCGCCCTTGGTGTTATGGTGGTCGCAGGGACTACCATTTTTCTAACTACTACCACACTCTTAGATATCTCGGGTGGGAGTTCATCTTTGTTCCTCCCAATTGTCTGCGCCACTTTCTTTGCTGGTTGTTCGTGGACACTTGTCGTCCTTTCCCGTAGCGCACCCGGAGTGTTTCTGCTGGAAATGAAATGCACCATTGCAACTATCTCATCTCCCTTTTCCACAGCTTCCTTGGACTTTCTCATGCGACTTTTGAACACTCTTCATTCAACTTGTTGAATCTCTGTATCCGACTTCCATCCCACTTACTAACTTTCGTCATCTGACTTTTTGAATCTCATCATGCAACTTACTGATGCTCCTCTATGGACTTACGAAATCTCTTTACTCGAATTGCATTCTTCAATCTCTACGCCATTATTTATACTTTCTCTTCGTGTCCTTGAGGCCTAATCATAATTTGTGAAATCTTTCTCACAGCCATCCGATTATGTTCTCAAGTGTGTCATCGTACTCCTCCGTCGTCTTCCAGTGATACTGATCCACAGTGATTATGCTTGGATTTGACTCTCGCATGCTAAACGTGCAAAGCATCGATGTGCAACCCGGATGGCCATGCTTGCCACTTTTTGTCATAATTGCTTCTTCTTCTTCTTTTTTCTTATTCTCAATAGCTATGCACCTGATCATGGTGATAGGGTTTCAACTGATTCCCATTTACCAACTTGTGCAACAATGCCCCATTTAAACTTTGTAACTGCACCGCACTTCCGTAAGTGACAAAATTTATTATGTAGGGACCTAACCAATGCATCTGTAACTTACCTGGGTGCTTTCCAAAATTAATTTCGTATAGCAGAACCATGTCTCCACACTAAAAGTGCTTGGGTTTAACATGTCAATCGTGCCAAGCCTTTTGTCACTCCTTTTCTACTTTTTGATGAAAACCTGCAATGAACCGATCCTCATTGAGTTGTACCAATTGTGCCAACCATTCTTCCAGTGTTCCATCGTTGCTCACGCCTGTGGCGAATGCGAGTCACAAGCTAGGGACGATGTACTCCATCGACATGATGGCTTCCTGCTCGTACACAAGCTTGAATGGGGTCTGGCCAGTCAAGCGTTTGCAAGTTGTGCGATATGCCCACAGTATCGCAGGGATCTTCAAATCCCAATCATCACAATTTGTGTTGCAAACCTTCATGAGTGCATGCTCCAAAATTTTGTTGAATGCCTCAACTGTCCCATTAGCTTGTGGATGATATGGGGTGCTCTTCCTATGTTGAATTTGAAACTCCTCAGTCATCGCTGTGATTGTCTGATTAACAAAATGAGTCCATTGATCGCTCATGAGTATCTTCGGGCACCCAAACCTAGTGACCACATTATCAAAAAGGAATCATGCTGCAATCAAAGCTGTGCAGTCCTTTACCAGTGCATCTTTTACCCATATCGTCAAGTAATCTGTCGTAGTGATTATGTAGCACGACCCTGTTCTTTTTCCTGGTGGGTTGATGGGTCCCACAAATTCAACTTCCCACTTGTCAAAAGCCTGCAATGTCAATTGAGGAACTAATGGCATTTCATCCCTTCTTGATGGATTCCCTGTCCATTGACATGCGTCGCAGCTTTTGGCATAGTCCACAACATCTCCATGCATTGTAGGCCACCATAGTCCCACTCGAAGGATCTTCCTAGTAGTGGCACGTCCTCCATAATGTCCTCCTGCGATCCCGTCATGGGATTCTGCCAAAATCCTTTCATGTTCATGCGGAAGGACATATCGTTGCAGTATCTCATCCATTCCCATCTTATATAATTGTCCTGTAATCAGTTGGAAATATGCATCTTTGACAAGTAACTATTTCTTTTGGTTGGTAGTGAATCCCTCCGGTGCCATCCCTGTCGCCAAGAATTGAATAATTTGCTCATAATGATCATCAACCATTATGACTCTGAATAACTGAGTGCCGGGAAATCCTTCATCAATATTCTTGGGCTCTTCTCCTGACTCTATCCATGATAGATGGTCAGGTCCTTCATTTAGGCGCCCCGACTTTACAATTATCACGAAATCAAATTCTTGAAAGAGTAACATCCATCGGCAGATTCCTCCCCCCAACACAGGCTTGTTCACTAGGTATTTGAGTGTTGGATGATTGGTGAAAATTTTAAAATGGACCCCTAATAGGTAGTGTTGAAACTTATGTAAGGTGTAGACCATCGCCAACCCTTCCCTTTCCATGGTCGTGTAATTCTTCTCCGCACTAGACATATTTCTACTTGCGAATGCTATCGGGTGGTCTATTGCGCCTTCTCTCTGTTGGGCCAAGATGACTCCTAGTGAGACTGATGACGCATCGACATGAACGTGGAACTCCTTTGTCCAATCTGGAAATATGAGTATGGGTGTTGCGACCGTATTTGCTTTCAAGATATCCAAACTCTTCTGGCACTCTTCGTTCCATTCAAACTTGGCGTCTTTCTTCAACAACTTCTCCATCGGCGCCGTGATCGCTGCATACCCTTTGATGAATTTCCTGTAGTACCCTGTGTGACCCAATGTTTCTCTTAGTTGCTTAACTTTTGTTGGCAGTGGTAGGTCAACAATAATTGCATTTTTTGTAGGGTCGACCAACATTCCTTCCCTGCAGACTAGGTGCCCCAGCAGTATCCAAAATGGAGTGCAGAAAATGAACTTCTTTAGGTTCAACAAAATCTGGTGATGTCTACATCTTTCCAGCATCAGTATCAGATTTGGAACGTGGTCCTTGACCAACCCATACACTGTCCAATCATCCATATATACTGCAAGGAATTTATGGATGTAATATTTGAACGCCGAAAATACTAATCTTGAAAAAAAATTTGGTGCCTTCTTCAGTCCAAATGGCATCATCGTGTATTGAAAACATCCCCATTCGGTGACGAAAGTTGTCTTGTGCAGATCCTCCTTTGCAATATTTATCTGGTGGTAGCCAGAAAATCTGTTTGTGAAGGAGTATATTTCCTGACCACCCACTCCTTCTAACACTTCATCTGTAAATGGTGTAGGGAATGGATCGTGTAGGCATGCGTTGTTCAACTTCCTTAAGTTGACACACATCCTGACTTCACCGGTTTTCTTATCCTGAACCACCATCGGGCTGATCCACTCTGATTCTCCTACCGGTTCAATAATTCCTGCTTCCAACATTCTTTCAATCTCATCCTTTACCCACTCCTTATACCTCGGATTAAACCTATACGACCGCTGCTTTACTGGATTTGCGTCAGGTTTCAGTGGGATTTTCATCTCCCCTAGGTCCCCTGAAATTCCTTTCATCTCTGAGAATTTTGTCGAAAACAAATCCTAAAACTCGTGCAGAAGGTCAGTCATCTGCGCAATAGTTGAGTCATCCCAGTAGTCTCCGATGTTTGCGAACTTGGGATTTTCTTTCGACCCAATGTTCACTTTCTTGATTCGCAGTGGCTACTGAAATTTTTCGGAAGGTATATCTGGTGCCGCAACACTGCGAATTCCTTATGAATCTGGCATATACATGGACCTTGTATCCTCCTCATCATCTGGTTCTCCTGTGATGTTGTAACATTCCATCAACATTTGGGTTTTCACAGTCCACTGTATTCCCATAGGTTTCTCTGCTGGAACTGTGTTGAATACTTTCTTGTGGATCTCTTGTAATGCGCTATGGATGAAGGGGTTTTTGTTGGAGAAACCGAATGTTTGGCTAAATCCATCTGTTATTTGTTCCCAAGAAGTTGTTCCGTGGCGCAGTTCTTCTGCGACATACCAATTCTGGAACTTCATCCAATGTGTGAATAAATGCATGAACCCATTCCTGTTTTTTTTGTAGTCCCCATTGGCTTTAACATGCATTCAAGTAATCCTTCGGATCTCCTCTACCGTCATATTTCCTTCTGTTGTTTTTGTCAGTGTCACCGAACCTGACCATCATTAGGTGTCGACATAGTGGTTAGGAATTTATGGTGGACTTGTGTGCCACCCACCATCGTGCTGTTGTATCCTTCAGGGCTTCCTCCAAGGCCAATAATCGTTGTGGTTCTGCCACTTTCTCTTCAAATTCGGTGAGGAATGTGGCAAAGTTGGGAAATCCCTCATACATTGGTAGCTCTCATTCTTCTGTAGCTACCCTTCACATCGACTGAGTAATCCGTACGCATCTCCTAAACGACACTTCATGCATTCGATTATGCCAGTTTTCTAGTGCTTCGTTGGAATCTGATGACGTCGAACTGCTACTGCGCCATCCTAACTCTCCATTTGCATTAGGGTTGATGTAATATTCGAAGATGTTGTAAATATTGTCCCATCCCTCAGTGAATTCATCTCTTGTTGGATCAACATATCTCTACCCTTTCGTAGGGTCAAGAGGTGCAACTACCCTTATTTCTCGGTTCTCGAATGACATAGTTCTTTTCTTGAAGTTGATAATAGCCTAACTGTTGATTGCCCGATCTATTCCTAGCAACACTGGGTAGGGACTCGTGTTGTCGAAAATATCTATCACGTCAAAATCAACATATGTCTTGATCCCTTCGATCTCAACTGCGAGCCGACACAGTCTACCGATCAGAGTGACCTTACTTTGGTTTGCTAGTTGCAGTTGTACCGGGGACCATAATAACTGTGGTTTCCCCATTGTCTCCCAGGTCTGCTTCGTGAGAATATTTATGTCTGACCCAAGGTATAGGATAATGTTGTTGATGTCGAAAGCCCTGATTTGCGTAGACATTCTCATTTCCCTCCTCGTCTTCCTTTTATAGATGCGATTGAAATTCCGATCTAGTTGTGCACCCTACCGTCGACACAACAGACTAGATATCTCTGCTAGCGCGTCCTAATATTTTGTCAGCTCTAGGAATCTTTCTAGAAAGGTTTGCATGGTATGAGTCTTTCACATCATGTCAAACAATGGTAGCATGTCATAAGTGAATTTTTCCTGAGGGAGTGGCTGTCTCATTCGTCGTATTGCCTCCTGCGTTTTCAAACAATGTGCTTTTTCTGTCTTTGCATCAAATGTGACTTGCTTCCTTACTATTGGTATAACAATCAGCTGTGTCTTATCTTCTACAGTAACTGCTCCTCCGCGAGTTACGACTCCCACTGTCGCTGTTCGGATTCTCTCCTCGGCTAATATCTTTTGTACCGCCGGGTGGCAGGTTTTGATTCTGATTTTGATTCTGTGGAGGTGGAGGTAGGTTCTTAGTTTTCCATTTTGCTATGAGCTGAGGAAAATATTCAACACTATGGTCCACAGCGCTGCAGTAAGTGCACTGTGGGGTTGGATTCAGGAAATCCCTCTGATAATGCCCCTAATGACCACAATTATAACATATGATTGGTCCTCGGCCTCGTCCAGCAGCTCCTCCTCGGCTAGCACCGGTGCCTCGGCCTTCGCAGAGACCCCCTCTGAACCCTCCTCACAGTGACCCATATGGTGGGTACTACGGTTGACCATACTGCGGTTGAGGATATTGCGGTTTCCCATACTGCAGTGGTTGAAACTGCGGTTTTCCATACTGCGGATGACCATACTACGGCTTCCCATACTATGACTGATCATACTGTGGTGGTGAATTATAGTGAGGCTGTAGTTTACTATATTGCGGTTGCTACTGTACTGGTGGTTGCTCTTCTCCCTTCATGAAAAATGTATCCATAGTTCTTTCTTGGAGTAGGTCATAAGCCCTGCAGTATTTTTTGTCATGGCCAACTGATTGACAAAATTTGAAATACAAATTCACTAGCTTTAACACCATCTTCTACAGGTATGCACATTCCTCTAGTCGATGTCCTTTAGTCTGACAGACATGACACCGAGGCATTCCCCCTTGACTGAGGGGATTTGGAACGCCTGATTGTAAATATTCTCGAAACTCTGGGCACTGGTCTTTGTGATGTCCTTCTATCCTGCATCTAGTACACCATACGTCTTCGCGGGCCTCTTTACCCTTCTTTATATCCTGTAACTGGATTGTCAAATTTTCCAATTGTGCTTGTATCCGATCCATGCCTAGGCCTGTTTCGCCGATTCGTGAAGCCTCTAGCTTCATTGTGATTTCCAGCACTTCTTCCTGAGTTGCTACCTTTTGATGTGTCAGTGGTCCACGGATGTGTGGCGCCAACCCAATGATAAACCTTTCTTTATGTTGCATATCGCTCATCCCAAAACTCACTTTTTCCATTAACATTTTGTTCCATTGGTCAAATTCCCATACCGATTCGTTCATAAATTGCTTGATTTCCTTGAGCTCAGTAATGTACTGCGACTCAGATTTTGGTTTCCTAAACTCATCGATCATTCCTATCTTGATCTGTGCCAATGTTTTAGCTGGATTTCCCATCGGTACCTTAGTAATATTCATATACCAATCGAGCACACGGCCCCTGAGGGTCGTTGCTAACTATCTCTTCTTGATATGATCATCCTGGACCTGCTTCACGGTCCATACAGCTTTGCACAAAAACTAGTATTATTCGGGATCCTCAGTCCCGTTCCCCTGGAAGGTTGGCATCTTTGCGTCATCACCCGCCATTATTGTACTCCTACTATTATCATTTACTGAACTGCTACTCTTACTACTATTTTGGCACATAGGGAAGCTCTGTGAATAACTTGCATTTCTTATAGAGTTATGGATAGTGCGCAGGGTTGAAGGCACGTTGCAGTTTTGGGTTTATCCTTCTTCGGATTCTGGGGTAGCCTTGTCAGCTTCTTCATCGTAATGAGGTCGCTTCATCCCATGTGGTCCTGTTTCGCATTCTTCAATTTCGGTCCCCTCAGGAAACTCTCTCTCAGTCCTCCTCTTCTTCTCGAGTCGCCAAAATATCACTCCACTCCTCAAGTTACCACACTAGTCTTCATACTCCCTTAAAAACTCATCATCACTCATGTCCATCTACCCGAGATCTTTCTATTGGACCCGCATTCACGCGGCACCCACAACTCCCGCAAACTGATCTTCTACTCATCAGAATTCATTTGTAGTATTCCCTTTTCGCATACAAGCATTTTAATCCACAACTTTAGCGATAGCAATTAGAACCTCCCTCTAGGTCCTTTGAAAAATTTCCTTTGTGCGTCGCTATATGATTTTATTGTGTCCATGACAAACTCAGTAATGTATCCTTCTAAGATACTATCTACCCAGAAATCAACGGCCCTTGATACCTTGTTGTCGACCCGTTTAAGTTGTTGGATCAGTTCTGGAGTCCAGTGATCAGTCTCACTCTTTTGGAAATGGTTCTTTTGAAAATTCATCTACGCCAACCACTCGCACAGCAACATCGGGAATTCGTAGAAGAATATTTCATGGATATCAGAGTAAATATGATTTTCCAACCAATCGCTCGTCGTCTTCCTAGGGTTCCGATTTTCTCCTTCCACAAATTCTTCTTCCTTCTTATCAAACCACTCCTAGATCTCCAGTTTCGTCGGGTGCCAAATCATGTCCTCTTCTTTCTTCCTTCAGGGTCCCAACAACGGAACCATTTGTTGACACAGTTATGTCAACAGGGGTGCACTTTGCACTGTTGTCAACAAACACTAATCCAACACACTTAAGCACTGGCCCAGAAAGGTTTTACCCTTTCCAGCAACACCTGTGAAGCGAGTGAGGTCTCACCCGAGGTGGTTAGGGGGGCTACAGGAACCAAGTTTCTATAGTGGGAAAAGGAACATGCATGCGCTCTAACTCTATCGCATCAGAAACCAGAGATCATACTTTCGCATTATACTTAAAAACTCAAGCGCATATTCATCATTCGCATATTAACCATATATTTTCCATTCGCATATTCAACACATAATTACCATTCACATTAACAAGTAAAGATCACACCAATAAAACCTTGTAGAGACAACATAAATCATTCATTATTTGACATAAACAGGAACAAAAAGACAGATCCGAACATCTTCATGCATTAACTCATCAAAACCTACAGTATGACCTTTACAAAAACAGTTAAGAACATCTTATTGTGGATTCATACAAAACTGCGAAAACATAACAAAACACTTGCTTCTTCAATCTTCGACCCTATGATCATGCCCTTATGATTACAATTCTATATCTATTTATAGCCAATATGGAGGTTACAAAATGGTCCAATGAAATTTTTTTAACACACTAACTAATCTTGCGCTTCCTCGTTGTCCGCGAATGACCCTTTCTTCCACGGATGGTCCTTCTTCGCAGTTGTCGGCTTCCGAACTTCATGGAGACTAATCCCATGCCAACAAGGAGAAGGTGTGCGGATATGAGCATTTGTGAAAGGCGCAAGAAGCACATGGATGTATATGTGCGCAAAATCAGTATTGTAGAGTGGAATTGTAGCAGAATATAGTGTAATATAAACACTGGTTAGAGTTGAACCAGTAGAAGTACACACAGTCAATGAAGCAGAACACAAATCTTTGTGTGCAGATATGAAGTTAGAAGACAACAATATCTATATCTCAGGGAGTTTGTATGGGGTAAGGAAAGGGTATCGGTGTCTCCAGTCAGGCTGGTTCCTTAGCACTACCAATTGGTGCTTACACAGAGGATTGGTGTCCTCACAGGTTGGAGCCTGATTCAACAAGTTGGTGATTGCGTGAAGGATTGGTGTCCTCAAAGGTTAAATACTGCAGTGTGCAAGTTGGTGCTCGCCAGTGGGATTGCTGTCCCAATCAGAGGGGTGTCTAAGTGAGTTGGTGCTCACATCAAAGATTGGTGTCTCCCATATTTCTCTGTAATTTCATTTCACACACACATATATATATATTCAAATATATGTGCACATTTTTTTATTTATTGATGTGGTGTTAAATAGCAATTGGTGCATGTTTTAAAAAATGAACAATTTGTAAATCTACGCATGATATTGATTCACCCCCCCTCTCAGTATCATTGAAAATTCCAACATAGTTTTTTTTGGTGTTAACAAACATACCCATACTAAAGTAGAAATCTTTGAGAATCCTTAATTTATTATTAAGGTCAGAAGGGATGCTTTCCAAAAGAAAAATATCATTGACATAGAGAAGGTGGATGATAACTATTCGAGCTAAGGTCATTCTAGTGCAACCTGCTTCTTCTAAACATCTTTCTAGCTTTTCGATCTAAATTCCAAAAAGGGTAGGGAAGAGGGGTACCCTTGTTTGAATCCAATATTACAATTAATGTCTTTCGACCACCCCTTAGTGCTCTTAAATTTGAAAATTTATTTCTTTTACAACCTTATCGTGACAAATCTCAATTCTAAAGGAACCTTTATCTCTTCTAATCTATTCCATGAGTTATTTCCAGGAACTTTATCAAAAGCTTTCCTAAAGTCCACAAAGAAGCAAAAGAGATTGGATTTAATATTAGGACAATCTTCTGCAATTGTCCTAAGTGTAATGTTATGAAAAAAATTCCCCAAAAGAGTAGAAAATAGTACAAATAGATCAAAAAGAGTAAGCCATGCCTTAGTAATGAAGAAAAGAGATGAATATCAAGCCTCTTCGAGGGGAAACCTGCTTATACAATGTACTAAGTATACAAGACAAGAAAATAAAATATGCTCAAATGAAAATATCTCCTTCCGATATATAGGATATTAAGAGGTACAATTACAACTCACTGACCCAAGCCGACATAATTAATATAACCATACTAATGACAATTACAACTAATGGACCAAAGTCGATATCAAAACTAATGTAATGCACCACAATATAGGGGGAAATGTTCCCCACATTTAGGGCTTAACATGCCCCTCTACTTGAGACAAGTGTTGTCCTCAATGCTTGATTAGTTGTGGATGCTTCTATATGAAGCCTGACTCATCTTCCCATGTCGAATCTTCAACTAGTAAGTTCTTCCACTTGATGGGGTACTTATTAATATCTCGATTCCATAGCTATTTGGTCCTTTTTTTAGTGATTCGTTCAAGTTCCAATATGAATTTTCCTTCTTCATCAAGCTCCAACAATATTGTTTGAATTGGGATTTTGTCTCTTATTACCTTACTTAAGCAAGAAACATGGAAAACTGGATGTACTCTTGAATATGAAGGGATCTCCAATTTGTAATCCATACTACCAATCTTCTTCAACAATTTATAAGGAACATAATACTTGGGAGATAATTTATTGTCCTCATTTAATTGATTGAGGGGCATTTGCTTGTAAGGTTGTAGCCTCAAAAATACCCAATCCCCTTCTTCAAAATTCCTTTCATTGTGATGTTGATCAACTTTTTGTTTCATCCTGTTTTTTGACATAACTAGGTTGTCCTTAAGTATTTGTAGAACTTCTTGTGGGTGCTCTATGTGATCTTCCACGTCTTGAACTTTAGATTTTCCTTTTAAGGGAGATGTGATAGATGTAGGCTGGTACCCATAAAGTGCCATAAATGGAGACATTTTTGATGAATCGAAGGAAGTATTGTACCACCATTTTTCCAAAGAAAATCATTTCACCCATTGTGTTTGTTAATAAGTTGCAAAGCAATGAAGATAGCCTTCCAAAATTTTCTTCACTATCTCGGTTTTCCCATCAGATTGAGGATGACAAGATGAATTACGAGCCAATTGGGTACCCTAATAAGAAAATAATTCACTCCAAAATTTTCGAGTGAAAATTGGATCACTATTAGTTACAGTAATCTTCAGATTTCCATGTAACTTCTTAATTGTTTCCATAAAGGGTGTAGCTAGTGTACTTTCATCTAAAGGGTGAGAGAGTACAAAAAAATGTCCATACTTTATAAGTCTATCAACAACCACCATAATAATATTCTTTCCTTTTGACGTAGATAGATCAGTGATAAAATCCATTGAAATTTCCTCCCATTGCTGGAAAGGCATGTCTAATGGTTGTAGAAGTTATGGGGTCTTAACTCTTTTTCCCTTATGTTGTTGGAAAACCAAACATTCGACCACGAACCTTTGAACATAATATTTAAGACCTTCCAAAAAAAATTCCTTTTTGACCCTCTGGTAAGTTTTCAGGAATCCAGAGTGCCCACCTATAGGAGAGGTGTGTAATTCTAAGAGGGCCTTTTGTTTGAATTGGGAGTTTTTGCATAAATATAAGTGATCCTTATACCACAGTGAATCATTTTTCCACACAAAAGTATCTGATACACTGGGATAATTCCGTATCTTTTGAATGAGCATCCACACAGATAGGTCATTTTTCCATTCTTACCTCACTGCTACTAACCAATCGGGTTATATAATGGAAATTGCACAAAGTAATTCCCCAAAATATTCATCCTTCTTGGAGAGTGCATCTACCACCACATTATGTTTCCCTTTTTGATAGATGATTTCAAATTCATATCCCAAAATCTTGGTTACCCATTGTTGTTTCTATTCCGAAGATAGTCCATATTCCAGGAAGTATTTAAGACTATCATGATATGTTTTGACCTTGAATTGCCTACCTATTAGGTAAGGACACCATTTCTTAATATCATGTAGTATTGCCAACATTTCCTTCTCACAAAATGGGCTTCTGTATGTACTTTCCCTTGATTGGATGACTTGTGAAATATCCTTCTTGCATTAGAACAACACCAATGCCCTTTACTGAAGCATAACATTCCACAATAAAGGTTTTTGTGAGTCCTAGTGTGGCATAAAAAAGAGCTTTGCATATTTCCTCTTTAAGTTGTTCAAAATCTTGAGTTTCCTCTAGATTCCAAGAAAATGCATCTTTCTTCAATGATGTCATTAGAGACGTTTCTATTCTTCTGTAGTTCCGAAAAAACTTGTGGTGGTACCCTGTCAGATCTAAGAATCCTTGAAGATTCTTCAGGGTTTTGGGAATCGACCAGTCCATCATGACTTTAATTTTGTTAAGGTCTACCTTGACACTTTCATGAGAAACAATATGACCCAAATATTCTACCTCCTTTACCCCAAAGAAACATTTGGAATGTTTTGCATATAGTTGTTGCTCCTTTAATAGTTGGAGTACCCTGTTAACATGTTGAACATGTTCTTCCGAAGGCTTTCTATAGATTAGTATATCATCAAAGAATACTAGCACAAATTTTCTAAGGAAATGGTTGAAAATGGAATTCATCAAACCTTGAAATGTGGAAAGGGAATTCATGAGACCAAATGTCATGACCAGAAATTTGTTAATTTTTTAGCATCAATTCAACATACTCTAGGATCTTTACTAAGAGAATAAAATGTATAGCATATCAATCATATCAAGCATGTATCAAGCATATCAAGAAATCACATAATGCAATGGACACACAAAGTTTCACTGGGGAAAACCATAAAGGTGAAAAACCCCACAACTTCCTCAGAGATAGAAAGAGCAATGATACAACCAAAGTACAAGAGATAGTCTTCTCCTAGCAGCTGAACCTCCTCCTCACTTGTGCGCCACTTTCCGAGTAGTATATAAGTGAATAATGAGATGAACAAAATAGAGATATCTCGATCTCTATTTATACATGGCCTGTCATGCCCAATAACCTAGCAGGGCCAACTTGTCTAACTCAATCTAATAACCCATGGTTAAACTAATCAGGGCTGACCCCACACTCAGTGGTCCAATAACCCATCACAACAAGTTACGACACTTGCGACACTTGTTAATACAAATAACGACACTTCTGTATAGAGTAATAATAACATCTCTATAGGAGTACAATATACATAGGTGAAATACATTCCGAAGTTACAATTACATCAACACTCCCTCTTAACTAGGAAGGTATTTCTCGACACAGATCTGCTAGCACAAGTCTTGTTCTCTGGATCATTGTCACTGGATCATCGTCATTGTCACTGCTACTGCTATCTCAATCAATCTCCAATATACTCGTCATAGGAAGTTCTACAGAGCCAGTCCGTTTTCATACTGGATGTAGGCCCACCACCTGTAGGTATTCATCATCATTGGCCATACTGTGGAATCCTCAAGACTTATTACGTGTGTCACAATGCCTTGAAAGAGTATCCCAGGACCATTTATGTGCCGAAGCACGACCATAAAGATCTCCCAAGTCCACTTACATGTGACTGTCACAAAATCTTAAAAGAGTGTCTTGAATAGCAAGAAATCTAAAGAGCATCCAAGGCCTTTTACGTGACTAGCACAACCTGTCCGGATCTCCAGGATGTATTACATGTGAACCCCACCACAATGCCTCGAAAGAGCATCCCAGGACTTATTACGGGCACACAACCCAACCTATCGGATCTCCCAGGTCTACTTACATGTGGTCATGGCAATGCCTTGAAAGAGAATCCCAGGACTTATTTCGGGAACACAACCCAACCTATCAGATCTCCCAGGTCTACTTATATGCCATAGGACAATGCCTTGAAAGAGCATCCCAGGACTTATTACGGGCACATAGCCCAACCTATCGGATCTCTCACGTCTACTTATATGTCCTCCCAGAGCAATGCCTCGAAAGAGAATCCCAGGACTTATTACGGGCACACAGCCCAACCTATCGGGTCTCCCAGGTCTACTTATATGCTCATCTGCACAACCTGTACATGACCACAGAGCATCAAACTAATACTCACCATACATCAACCTGATGTACATCATCACATGATCATTCTGATCATCATAGCATCATCCTGATACATATCATCTAGAGCAACATCCTGAAGCTCATCATCCATGATCATCCTGATCATACAATGCATCCACCTGATGCATACACCGTATCTGCCTGATACATATCATCATACATGATCTACCTGATCATACAATGTATCCACTTGATACATATACAAATATATGATCCACCTGATCATACCTGATACATATCAACATACATGATCCACCTGATCATACAACGTATCCACCTGATACATTTACATTTACAGATACATATACATGACAAAATTGATCATATCCAGCATCCAACATGATGCATATACATATACATGATCCAACTGATCATAACAAGCATCCAACATGATGCATATATATATATATACATGATTCAACTGATCATAACAAGCATCCAACATGATGCATATACATATACATGATCCAACTGATCATAACAAGCATCCAACATGATGCATACACATATACATGATCCAACTGATCATAACAAGCATCCAACATGATGCGTATATAGAGCAGTAAATGGAGCATCGTCCTGATGCTTATCATCCAGTGCTTACATCCACATCCATGGGAAGGATCCTCCTCTCACGATGCTTGGAATGGATTCTAGCAAATGTGTCCATCACTTTTTCCTCGAAGTGTCATCAATCTAAAGAACACCAAGCCTCTCTCTGAAGTACTCAAACTTCACTCTAGCTAGTGGTTTCGTCAGCACATCTGCAATCTGCTCATCTGTCACAACATACAGGAGCTTCACTGCTCCTCTCTGCACCATATCCCTGATATAGTGATATTTGATCTCAATGTGTTTCGACCTGTCGTGGAACATCGGTTTCTCAGACAGCTTCACACAACTTTGGTTGTCACAAAAGATACCAGTAGCCTCCTGCGGGAGATCAAATAACTCAGACAGTAGCTTTCGGAGCCATACTGCCTCACAACTAGCCGAACAAGCTGCAAGATACTCTGCTTCGGCTATACTCAGTGCTACACAAGACTTCTTCCTGCTAAACCAAGAGATCACACCTAATCCCATACTGAAGCAACACCTAGATGTGCTCTTCCTATCTACAACACTGCCTACCCAATTTGAATCAACATAACCCTGCATATTAAACTTTTTATTCACATCATACTTGAGCCCATAGTCAATTGTACCCTTCAGGTACCTCAGAATATGCTTTACAGCAACCAGGTGAACACCTCTGGGATCTGTCAGGAACTGGCTCAATGTGTTCACTACAAAGAAAATATTTGGTCTCATATTCATCAAGTACATCAAGGACCCAATCATCTGACGATACATTGTGACATCAACTAGATCAAATTAAGAATCACACAGAAGCTTCAGGTTCAATGCCATAGGTGTGGCCATGGCCTTGCAGTCCATCATCCCAAACCTCTTCAGGATCTCTACTGCATACTTCCCTTGTCCAAGGAAGATCCCATATGCACTCTGCCACACCTCCATGCCTAGAAAATAGTGCATCATCCCCAATTCCTTCATCTCAAACTCAGCAGCAAGCTTCCTCTTGGTATCGACAATCAATCCATCCTCACTCGTTACAAATAGGTCATCCACATACAAGAGTAGTATCACAGGATTTCCTTCCTCAACCTTGTAGTAAAGGTTGGAATCTGCTTTACTCTTGGTAAATCCCAAATTGGATAGAAAGTTTTCTATCCTACCATACCAAGTCTTGGGAGCTTGCTTTAAGCCATACAAGGCTTTCTTCAACCTGCACACATATGACTCCCTGTCATGTCTCTCAAAACCTAGTGGCTGCTCCACATACACTTCCTCCTCGACTACACCATTCAAGAAAGTTGTCTTGACATCCATTTGGTGTATCTTCCATTTCATCACTGTAGCCAGAGCAAGTACTGATCTAATTGAAGTGTATCTGGCCACAGGAGCAAAAGTCTCTTCATAATCAATCCCTTCTTTCTGGGAGAAGCCATGATCTACACATCTTGCTTTGTATTCCTCTATGCTGCCATCTACAGCATGCTTGATCTTGTAGATCCACTTGGAAGTCACAACAGACTTCCCTTCAGGTCTTGGGACTACATCCCAAACATCATTCTTCATGATCGACTGGTATTCCTCGATCATGGCATCCTTCCATTCTTTCTTTTCCCCTGCTTCTTCATAACTGGAAGGTTCTTTGTTCATAATGTCACAGAGTAAGGCAACATAGCTACTATGAGATCTAGTTCTCTTCCTTGCTCTGTGTTCTTCTTCTGGAATGCCATACCTTTATGCATCTTGAATGAGCTCTCTAGCCCATGAAGGTTTCCTCTTGTGAGAGTTCTCCTCATGAGGTGCATCTATAGGTATTTGTGGATCTTCAACTTCACGATTTGCTTCTGGAATTGATTCAGTCATGATGGTGTCTTGAAATCTATTTTCCTTTGGTTCTTCATGATCTTCAACAGGTGTCCTCTTTGATTTGATGTAAGCTTCATCAAATGTTACATTCCTGCTGACATCAATCTTCTTGAACCCTGGAAAGTATATTATGTAAGCCTTTGAGCTTTCACTGTAACCCAAAAAGATACTCTTCTTTCCTGAAGGATCTAGCTTAGTCCTCTTTTCCTTTGGGACATGAGTATATACTGGACAACCAAATATTCTGAGATGACTAACTTCAGGTTTCTTACCAGAGAATACCTCTTCTGGTGTCTTGTTGTCCAATATCTTGTGAGTTGTTCTGTTCTGCACATATACAGCTGTCCTAGCTACTTCTTTCCATAGATGCATAGGAACATCCTGGTCATGCAGCATTGCCCGTGCTTCTTCCATAATTGTTCTATTCTTCCTTTCTATAACTCCATTCTTTTGTGGATTGTAGGGAGCAGTCAACTCCCTCTTAATCCTTGAATCACTGCATAGCTTCTTGAAATCACCTGAAGTGAATTCTCCACCATTGTCGGATTTGAATGTCTTGATCTTCTTATTAGTTTTATTTCCCATCAAGGCTTTGAATTCCTTGAACTTATCAAACACTTCATCTTTGTTCTTCAAGAAGTAAACCCAAGTCTTCCTAGAGAAATCATCAATGAAAGAGACATAGTATACATACCCACTCAAAGAACTGGATGATATCAGACCGCATACATCGGAGTGGATAATTTCCAAGATCCCTTTAGCCTTTATTTCACTGCTTGGAAATGCCTTCTTTATGTTATTTCCTTTTGCACATCCTTTGCAAACACCTTCATGCTTGGTCTTGATTTCAGGAAGACCCTCTACATCTTTACTTGCAATTGGTAGTGCTCTATAGTGCACATGTGCAAGCCTTCTATGCCAAAGTTCACTTGGCTCCATGGATTCATGTACCATGGCATGTTCAGGTTGTCCCTTCAGTTTGTACAACCCTCCCTCTTGCTTTCCAATCACTACCGCATCATCTAGATTTGTACCCTTTGGCCACATTAGGACTTGGCCATCTACAAATGCAACCCTCATGCCTTTGGCATCCAATGCAGATATGGAGAGTAGGTTCTTCTTGAGCCCAGGTACATAAAGAACATCTTTCATCTTCAAAGACTTCCCAGAGTCTAGGTTGTAGGAGGCTTCACCACTTCCTTTGATAGGATATTGATAGTCATCTCCAAGTTTCACCTTATGGGGTGACTCATGTTCAGATAGATTTGCAAAAGATTCTTTAAACCCAGTCATGTGTTTGGAAGCCCCACTATCAATAAGCCAATCATTACATCCATGAGAGATAGTACTTGTGAGAGCAGATATTAGAACATATTCATCTTCACTTAATAAATCATCACTTTCTACTCTAGCCTTCTTCTTGGGAGGTTCATCATCCTCAGCAGCATGAGCATGATATCTCTTCTTGTTGTTCTTCTTCTTCTTGTTGAAGTTGTTGTTGTTGTCTTTCTTCTTCTTGGGACAATTTGCAGCAAAGTGTCCCTTCTCATTGCAAGTGAAGCATCTAAGATCTTTCTTATGATGGTGGTGTGAAGGTCTTCTGTTATGAGATGACTCCTTCTTGAACTTATCTTTCCTGGTATGTGCTGTGAGAGATTGATCTTCATTCCCCATATTTTCTTCTCGGGCCACAGGCCTAGCCTCTTCTTGTGAACATTCCTCCCACATTCTACTGAAGGTGATCAAATTTCTTCTTGCACATATTTCTTGAATGAAGGAATCCCATGACCTAGGTAGGCCATTCAAAGTGGTCATGACAACTTCACCATTATCCACCACTTCATCCACAGCTTCAAGTTGTTCCTTGATCTGAGAGACCTTAGAGAAATAAGATTGAATGGTCTCTCCATTATGAAGCTTTACCCCTTTCAATTGATTCCGCAGAGTTATCTTCCGATTTATGTTCTTCCCTTCAAATAGCTTGGTTAGGGAATCAAACATCTCCTTGGGTGCCTTTAGAGATGACACATGTGGAATGAGATAGTCTTTGATAGAATCGACAATGATCCTCTTTGCCTTGACCAAGTTCTTCTTATGTAAGGCCTTAGCCTCTTCTCCCTCTGGGACAGGGACCTCTTCACTTATGTAAGTGTCCAATTCACTTTCTTCCAGGATTAACCCAATCCTATACTTCCACGGAAGTTATCATCCCCTTCAAGCTTATCCTCAAGCTTGGTGTGTTGAGACATTTTAATGAGAAACTCAAATGGAAAGAAAATATTTAGGTCTTACCACTTGATTTGCAGAAATATGGATTTGGTGCTGGATTAGGGTTTGTTAGAGAAACTCTAAAAATTCAAAATGTGAATTTAAACTTTCTGAAAGGATAGAAAGATGCGCCTTGATGAGATGATCATCCTGGTATATTCAGAATTTGAAATCTACAAAGTTTCACCATTCAAAAATGCCTTTTAGTCTTCCCGGATTCACTAGGGAGGACCCTGAATTAGGGTTTGAGTTTCCTGGAGCTTCACCCAACCAAAAATATTGATCTAAAGCTCTAAACTTTGATTTTTCCAAGGTGCTTCCAGCTATGTCCTCAGAATTCAGAAATTCCTATTTTTGTGGAAACCCTAATTTTTAGGGCCAAAACTGAAAGTGCTCAGAATTGAATTCTGATTATACAGAAAGATTCTCCTTGATGAGTAGAGTCAATCGACATTGCTGCCTTTCCAAAATATGTGGAGAGAAACCCATTAAACAAGAAACCCTAGTTTTCACCACTGCACAATGTCTTCTTCTCAGGGAAGCTCTAATACCATGTTAATTTTTTAGCATCAATTCAACATACTCTAGGATATTTACTGAGAGATTAACATGTACAACATATCAATCATTTCAAGCATGTATCAAGCATATCAAGCAATCACATAAGACAATGGACACACAGAGTTTCACTGGGGAAAACCATAAAGGTGAAAAATCCCACAACTTCCTCAAAGATAGAAAGAGCAATGATACAACCAAAGTACAAGAGATAGTCTTCTCCTAGTAGCTGAACCTCCTCCTCACTTGTGCGCCACTTTTCGAGTAGTGTAGAAGTGAATAATGAGATGAACAAAATAGAGGTCTCCCGATCTCTATTTATACATGACCTGTCCTTCCCAATAACCTAGCAGGGCCGACTTGTCTAACTGAGTATAATAACCCATGGTTAAACTAATAAGGGCCAACCCCACACTCGGTGGTCTAATAACCCATCACAGCAAGTTACGACACTTGCGACACTTGTCAATACAAATGACGACACTTTCGTATAGATGAATAATAACATCTCTATAGGAGTACAATATACATAGGTGAAATACATTCCGAAGTTACAATTACATCAACAAAATTCATAATGTCCTTCATGAGTTGTGAATGTTTTTTTTGGATGTTTTCTTCCTTCATTCTAATATGATGATACCCAGAATGGAGATCCAACTTTGTGAAGACAAATGCTCCATGGAATTCATCTAACAATTCATCAATGACAGGAATGGGAAACTTATCTTTAATGGTGATCTTGTTGAACTCTCTATAATCTGGACACATACGCCATGATCCATATGGATTGTGTACCATTATCATTAGTGAAGTTTAAGAACTTTGGGTAGGCCTAATTATGCCATCCTCTAACATTTCTTCAACCATACGCTCAATTTCACTCTTCTAGCCATATGGGTATCTATAAGGTATAATGTTAGGAGGAACACTTCCTGGGATTAAGTGAATAGCATGATCAAAATATCGAACAGGTGGAAGACCTTTTGCAATATATTTAAATACATTGGAATGCATATTAATGACCCTTTGGAGATCTGGGGAAATATGAGACTTAGATGTTTGAACATCTAATGAGCATAATTGTGCAATTACACCTTGATGACCCTTTTTCATCAATTTTGTCATACAATTAGATCTTATCACCTTGCTTTGTTTCCGTGTGATACCATTTAACTCATATTCTTTTCCTTCCCATAAAAATTTCATGAAAAGCTTCTGAAAATTAAAATCCACGGTTCCCAATGATTGTAACCATTGCACTCCTAAGACAACATCAACACCATCCATTGGAATAACAATCATTGGACTATTCAATATGTATTCCCCCATAGTAAGATTGATATTATGGCATTTCCCCGATAGCAATTATAGCAATTGATATTTCCTCCATTTGCAATCATTACTTGAAACTTTGGTGCTGGATATACAAAGCAATTGAGAACTTTGGCTAATTTACAATGAATGAAATTATGAGTACTACAAAAATAAATCAACATTGTTACCTTTTTTTTTAATATATCATTCGATCTTGAGAGTTTGAGGAGTGCTAATTCTAGCCAATGCATGATAGGATATAGTGGGAGTAATCTCTTTGGAAGTAGTATCTTCTTTTTCTTCATCTTGAGATGGTTCCTGTTCTTTTGGTTCTTCCCCTTCACAATATATGTAGAATAATTTGTTCTCACCACACTTATGTCACTTACTATACTCGCTATCAAAGTTAAATCATAGGCCTTTTGTGCCTCTTCTTTCATCTAGTTGATGAGGTGTCAACCTTTGAGGTGGATTAGAAGAAGGAGCATTATTCTCTCTGTAGGTGTTGGAGGTAGTATTTCTAGTAGTCATCATCATATTTTTCTTTTCAAACTTCCTTACCACCATGGAAGCCTTCTCTAAGGATGGTGGTTCAAACAGACACACCTCATTTGAATTTTACCCTTCAAGGTTCCAATAAAGAGATCTAACAAATTATCTTATGAAATGTTCTTCACTCAAAGACTTAGCTTCTGAAATTGCTTAATGTGCTTTATAGTTGGACCTTTTTGCTTGAGATTTATTAAATGGATAAAGAAGGTGTTGCTATTAATATCCCCATAATGTGCAATCAAGTCTTATGTGAATATAGAACAAGATATAATAGATTCTTTTTTACGGTCACAAAGTCATTGGTACCATACAAATTGATCAGGCTCTAAATATAATGATGTAATAGTTACCTTTTGCAAAGTTTGCACCTAGTGTAGATCAAAGAATTGCTCCATCTAGAATAATCATGTTATTGGAGCATTGCCATTAAAATTTATCATGTCAACATTGGGAAGTTGGGTACCCCTTGGTGACCATCCCTGATGACTTCCATTATGGGAATGCTTATTATCCTTATCCTCCTTAGTACCCTGGAAGACATCATCACCTATAGGGAGAGTATCCTTTGAATTTTGGATGAGCATAGCAATATGGCACCTGGGCCACGGGATCGGAGGAGAGGGGCACCCCTGGCACTATCTCGGGGTCATGAATCCAACGGAGTCGACGGTTCGTCGATTGGAGCCACGGTCGTCATTCTATGGCTCGTTCCGTCTCGCATCCAAAAGGCCTTTAGGGACACCTGCTGGATACCTGCCGGGGGCATAGAAGTCCAACCGTGCAGCAAAACCGGGCTCCAGGGAGTCCTGCGGGTGTGTCTAGGCAGGTTCCGGTAGGGAACGCTAGCCATAAGTGCCCGCTGGACGATTTTCCATAGTTGACCCCAATGTGAGGGCTATCCAAATTTGCTCCCGGGGGCCATTTCTCGTCCGGATGCCCCCGGGCATGCGTGGCCACCGCGGACAGGTCCTCAATGGCCACATGGACATATGGGAGGTGATGGAATCCAAGTCCTCTTGTCGGGATGGGTTTCGTGGCCCCAAGGCAAATCATCCAGGTGTCCCTGAACGGCCCCGGGGTGCCCGACTAGAATGCCCGTGGCACCCGAACCGTGGCTCAGTTCCCGAATCTGTCGATTCCGGCGGGTCTGAGATGGCAGGTTTCAGATAGGGGACCCCCCACAGCAACCCCCGAAGACTCGAAAGCGGTGCCAACGAGCCATCTCCGGAGCTAGGGTTTTGCTTAGTGATGGCCAATCCAAATTTTCTCCCGAGGGCCATTTCTCGTCCGGATGCCCTTGGGCATGTGTGGCCACATGGACTTGTGGGAGGCGACGGAATCCAAGTCCTCTTGCCAGGCTGGGTTCCGTGACCTCGGGGAAAATCATCTAGGTGTCCCTGAATGGCCTTGGGTTTCCCAACTAGAATTCCAGTGGCACCTGAATCGTGGATCGGTTTGCGAATCCGTTGATTCCGGCGAGTCCAGGATGACAGGTTTCAGCTAGGGGACCCCCCACAGCATCCCCCGAAGACCCGAAAGTGGTGCTAATGAGCCATCTCCGGAGCTAGGGTTTTGCTCAGTGATGGCCAATCCAAATTTGCTCCCGGGGGCCATTTCTCGTCCAGATGCCCCTGGGCATGCATGGCCACCGTGGATAGGTCCAAAATGGCCACATGGACCTGTGGCAGGTGACATAATCCAATTCCTCTCACCGGGTTAGGTTCCGTGGCCCCGGGGAAAATCATCTAGGTGTCCCTGAACGGCCACGAGGTGCCCGACTATAATACCCATGGTACCTGAACCATGTCTCGATTCATGAATCCGTCGATTTCGGTGGGTCTGGGACGGCGGGTTTCCACTAGGGGACCCCCCACTGCATCCCCCGAAGACCCGAAAGCGGTGCCAATCAGCCATCTCCGGAGCTAGGGTTTTTCTCAGTGATGGCCAATCCAAATTTGCTCCCGGCGGCCATTTCTTGTCCGAATGCCCCCAGGTGTGCGTGGCCACCATGGACAGGTCCACAATGGCCATGTGGACCTGTGGGAGGTGAAGGAATCCAAGTCCTCTCGCCGGGATGGGTTCTGTGGCCCCGGGGCAAATCCTCTAGGTGTCCCTAAACGGCCTCGGGGTGCCCGAATAGAATGCCCATGTCACCCAAACCATGGCTCGGTTCGCGAATCCATCGATTCTGGCGGGTCTGGGATGGTAGGTTTTAGCTAGGGGACCCCCCACAACGTCCCCCGAAGACCCGGAAGCGGTGCCAACAAGCCATCTCCGGAGCCAGGGTTTTGCTCAGTGATGACCAATCCAAATTTGCTCTCGAGGGTCATTTCTCGTCCGGATGCCCCCGGGCATGCGTGGCCACCGTGGATAGGTCCACAATGGCCATGTGGACCTGTGGGAGGCAAAGGAATCCAAGTCCTCTCGCCGAGCTGGGTTTCGTGGCCCCGGGGCAAATCCTCCAGGTGTCCCTGAACGGCCCCGGGGAGCCCGACTAGAATGCCCGTGGCACCCGAATCGTGGCTCAGTTTGCAAATCCATCAATTCTGGAGGATCCAAGACGACCGATTTTAGCTAAGGGACCCCCCATAGCATCCTCCAAAGACCCGAAAGTGGTGCCAATGAGCCATCTCCGGAGCTAGGGTTTTGCTTAGTGATTTGGATTGGCCATCACTGAGCAAAACCCTAGCTATGGAGATGGCTCGTTGGCACCGCTTACGGGTCTTCAGGGGACGATGTGGGGGGTTGCCTAGCTGAAACCCACCATCCTGGACCCGCTGGAATCGACGGATTCACGAATCGAGCCACAGTTCAGGTGCCACGAGCATTCTAGTCGGGCACCCCAGGGCGGTTCAGGGACACCTCGAGGATTTGCCCCGAGGACACGGAACCAAGCTCGGCGAGAGGACTTGGATTTCGTCACCTCCCACAGGTCCACATGGCCATCGTAGACCTGTCCATGGTGGCCACACATGCCCGGGGGCATCCGAACAAGAAATGGCCCCTGGGAGCAAATTTGGATTGGCCATCACTGAGAAAAACCCTTGCTCTGGAGATGCCTCATTGGCACTACTTCCAGGTCTTCAGGGGACGTTGTGGGGGGTCCCCTAGCTGAAACCCGACGTCCTAGACCCACCGGAATCGACGGATTCATGAACCGAGCCACGGTTCGGGTGCCAAGGGAATTCTAGTCGGGCACCTCGGGGCCGTTCAGGGACACCTGGATGATTTTCCCCAGGGCCAAGGAACCCATCCTGGCAAGAGGACTTGGATTCCATCGCCTCCCACAGGTCCATGTGGCCATTATGGACCTTTCCACAGTGGCCACGCACGCCCGGGGGCATCCGGACGAGAAATGGCCCCCAGGAGCAAATTTGGATTGGCCATCACTGAGAAAAACCCTAGCTCCGGAGATGGCTCATTGGCACTGCTTCCGGGTCTTCGAGGGATGCTGTGGGGGGTTCTCTAGCTGAAACCCGCCATCCCAGACCCGCCGGAATCGACGGATTCGCGAACTGAGCCATGGTTCGGGTGCGACGGGCATTCTAGTTGGGCAACCCGAGGCCATTCAGGGACACCTGGAGGATTTGCCCCGGGGCCACAGAACCCAGCCCGGCGAGAGGACTTGGATTTTTTCACCTCCCATAGGTCCACGTGACCAATGTGGACCTGTCCACGGTGGCCATGCACGCCCGGGGGCACTTGGACGAGAAATGGCCCCCGGGAGCAAATTTGGATGGCCCTCACATTGGGGTCAACTTTGGAAAATCATCCAGTGGGCACTTATGGCTAGCGTTCCCAGTTGGAACCTACCTAGACACACCTACATGACTCCCCGGAGCCCAGTTTTGCTGCACGGTTGGACTTCTATGCCCCCGAAAGGTATCCAGCAGGTGTCCTTGAAGGCCTTTTGGATGCGAGATGGAACGAGCCATATAATGATGATCGTGGCTCCGATCGACAAACCGTCGACTCCGTTGGATTAATGATGCCAGGATAGTGCCAGGGGTGCCCCTCTCCTCTAGTCCCGTGGCCCCAGTGCCATATTGAACGTCCATCTTGGAAACTAGGGTTTTGCTCAGTGAGGGAGTGTGCAATTTTTGCACACGGGGGTCAACTCTGCAAAATCGTCCGTCGGGCACTTACAGCTAGCATTCCCAGTTGGAACCAGCCTAGACACACCTGCAGGACTACCCAGATCCTGGGTTTGCTGCACGATTGGACTTCCATACCCTCGGCAAGTATCCAGCAGGTGTCCCTAAAGGCCTTTTGGATGCGAGACGGAACGAGCCATAGAATGATGATCGTGGCTCCGATCGATGAACCGTAGACTCTGTTGGATTCAAGATGCTAGGGTAGTTCCAAGTGAACCCCTCTCCTCTGGTCCCGGGGCCCCGGTGCCATCTTGAATGTCCATCTTGGAAACTAGGGTTTTGCTCAGTGAGGGAGTGTGCAATTTTTGTACACGTGGGTACTCTTTGCAAAATCGTCCGTCGGGCACTTATGGCCAGCGTTCCCGGCTGGAACCTGCCTAGACACACCCGCAGGACTCCCTGGAGCCCGATTTTGCTGCACGGTTGGACTTCTATGCCCCCAGCAGGTATCCAGCAGGTGTCCCTGAAGGCCTTTTGGATGCGAGACGGAATGAGCCATAGAATGATGACCATGGTTCCGATTGATGAAACGTCGACTCCATTGGATTCAGGATGCCGAGATAGTGCCAGGGGAGCCCCTCTCCTATGGTCCTGTGGCCCCGGTGCCATGTTGAATGTCCATCTTCGAAACTAGGGTTTTGCTCAGTGAGGGAGTGTGCAATTTTTGCACATGGGGGTCAACTCTGCAAAATCATCCGCCGGGAACTTACGGCCAGTGTTCCCAGCCAGAACCTACCTAGACACACCTGCAGGACTCCCCGAAGCCCAGTTTTGCTGCATGGTTGGACTTCTATGCCCCCAGCAAATATCCAGCAGGTGTCCCTGAAGGCCTTTTGGATGCGAAACAGAACGAGCCATAGAATGACGATCATGGATCCGATCGAAGAACCGTTGACTCTGTTGGATTCAGGATGCTGGGATAGTGCCAGGGGTGCCCCTCTCCTCCGGTCCCATGGCCTCGGTACCATCTTGAACGTCCATCTGGGAAACTAGGGTTTTGCTCAGTGAGGGAGTTTGCAATTTTTGCACACGGGGTCAACTCTACAATGGTGATGGTGATGGTGATGGTGATGGTGATGATGAAGAATATGGTTTAGTGCTAGGGTTTGGGTGTGGGTTGGGGCTAGAGTTATAGAAGGAAATTGAATTAGGGTTAGATTTAGAGTTAATGATGATGATGAAGATGGTGGGGATGATGAAGACGTTGACGATGGTGGTGATGGTGATGATGATGGTGATGATGAAGAAGATGATGATGATGGAGATGTTGATGAGGAGCCTAGAGATGATGTTGGTGATGATGATGACAAGTCCCTCTAAGTGGTTATCTATAGGAATAAAGCATCGATCTCCAACCATAAATGAGCATGTTTTAAAATATATTAGTGGAAACCCTAGGTTGATGACACGATGCTTGGATAAGGGAAAAAACCCAAAATCTAGCTAGATTTGGGTGAGCATTGAGCATGGGGAACCAAATCTATGAAAAATGTTGGGGATATAAGAGTTTTTTGGGTTATAAGAGCACGGGGAACCAAAACCCTAAACCAACATAATCATCATAATATAAGATTTTTTTGGGTTGGGGATATACCTCAAGGTACCCAAAGCATGAAAAAGGTTTGGGTGGACACAAAACTAAAGAGAGAGAAACAAAAGAGATATTTGATCGATCAAGAATTTCACAGTTCCCCAATGCTTTCCTCAAGTATAGATCTCAAAAATACCACCCTTGAAACCTTATGATAACTCGCCACCCCAAGTGGAAGACCCTTCTATCCATACATGGATTCCTAGAAGGTTTCATCTACCAAGTTAAATTTTCAAGACCATTGTAATAGACTATGTACTTCAAAAAATTTCCTAAAACCTAGGTAATTCTAATCTCGAGAACTTATCAAAACCGCTATCTTCAAATGCTACAAACATAAATAGATATATTTAAGAAAATACTAACTCAATTTACTCAAATTTGATCCAAATCACATCACCATTTTATTCAACATAAAAGAGAAGCATGGAACAGTTTAATACATATAGGAAAAATAAAAAACATAGGCAAATACATGTATGTATGTATGTATGAACAAAAAATGCATGTACCAACGAAATAACATAAAACTACACATACCTCAATGTAGAACATAACATTCTTTGATGCAATTCTTTCTCTTATGTAAAGTTGACTGGCCTCATTCAATAAATCCATCTAGATCCTCTATGTTGCTAATTGTCTCCATCAATCTCTCGTGCTCTGAATGAGGAAGGTAGTAGCATACCTTGGTTGAGCTCTTGCTTGAGATTGTCTGAAGATGGATGTTTGTGCCAATGATCAAGTTTGTGAAGTGATACACCACTGAACCTGGTTTGTAATCCATGAATACATGCCCGCTAGTCTTTCTTGACTTCCCATCTAGTGTAAGATATTCCCCCTTAACCACCATCGAGCCAGTTGGAAATTCAATTCCTTCATCGTCGATTAATGATCCGTAGAGGGTTTGCTTACCTTGGACGCACCGTGCCAACCAATAATCCACGCCCCATTCATTGTCTTTTGGTGCAACAACTGCGTATATGTGTCCTGGTTGTACAAGATCTGAGATATGCTCGTAGTCTGTAGAAATCGCTGACTGGCCCTCCTCTAATTGGGTTGTTTCAACAACTGCACGTTGGTCTACTGCAAGTGACACACGATCTCATTCATCAACCCAGTCCATGCATTCGCATTCATCCCATTCGCCGCTGCTACAAGGGTTGCAAAAGCATGCAAGCTTTCGCGTCCATATTTCAACCACTTATACTATGAAACGAGAACTATATACTATGAACGAGAACTCTACCCATAAAAATGATGTTTTTTGCAAAAAAAACACCAAAAACACCCCCCAAATAGAAAAGTGTTGATACCAGTATACACGTATTTTTTTTAGGGTAAAAAATAGAGCCATGGCCTAAACATCCCATATTGTTGTTTAACAAAACTTTAAAATCAACCTTAAATTGGAAAAAAAAAAAATCTTGAAGAGATAAATTACAACTTTCAGGAAAATTGCATATTAAACAAAAAAACAAATTTCTCTAATAATTTCACCATTATAACCATATAAAAACAAAGGAATTATGATGCGATTCATAATGAGATAATATATTAGACCATACAAGAACAAATGGTTCATATAAATATTCAAAAACTCCTCTAGAGTTTCAATTACAAAAAGCATACTAGTAAAAAACATCTAAACTGCTTCTTCAAATTCATCCATGGATTCTGACACCCCATCATCAAAAACTCCTTTAGAGTTTCAATTACAAAAATCATACTAATAAAAAGCATCTACACTGCTTCTTCAAATTCATCCATGGATTCTGACACCCCATCAGAATCTACATTTTTTGCAGATGAAGGACTTGATGAAGATGTAGATGACCCATACTCTTCTCTATTATCAATGGGCGCACAATCTGAGTCTACATCTATACCCATCATTTCAGATGTCATATTCCTTCGAGATCTACGGCTTGGTTTAACACACTCCCATCTTGCACGAATGCTCCCTATTCCACGAATATTAGCTTTCGATTTTAAAAAAGAAATTAAAAACAAATTAAACTAACAAATTTTAATTAATGTTATAATTAAAAATTTTAAAAAAATTAAAAACAAAGTAAACTAAGATAACATTATAATTAAAAATTTTTGTGATGGGCGTTGGGGTTTGAACACGGTCAGGATACAGCCTGATGCAATTACCTGCGCGGTGAAGAACTACACTATTTTTCTCCCATTTGTTTTTTTCTGGGTCCTTATGGTTCGTGGTTAAACCCTCGAGGGTTTGTATTGCCTACTTTAATGCTTATTTTTTTTACGGTGGGCGTGCCTGTCATGGCGCGGTATGAAGAACTGGTGGACTATGCCTTTGATGCGTCGGATGATCTGTCCATCTGGACCCAGCCTTTGGGTGCCGGGTGGCAAGATGGGACACTTTCTGCTGCGGATGGGGCGGTGAATTTACCTACTATGGCGAACAACACGGAATTAGGGTTCTCGCCCTCCGAGTTTCTTGCCAGCTCCCCAGGTTCCGGGCCGTTAAACGTCTTGACAGAACGTACTCCTTCAGCTACACCTTTATCGGAGGTTGGGACTGCTCTATGGTCTTCTGAACAGGTACTCAATGCCCTTGAGGTCTCGGCGGTGGGAAAGC
Organism: Larix kaempferi; assembly: GCA_027924585.1. Lineage (NCBI taxonomy): Eukaryota > Viridiplantae > Streptophyta > Pinopsida > Pinales > Pinaceae > Larix > Larix kaempferi. The sequence goes on along the minus strand of BSBM01000257.1, from coordinate 24,097,480 downwards.
ATGGTGCAATTGCGGCTGTTGATGAAACTCAGGGAACCGGTAGGGTGGTAACATCTACGAACACTTCTCCTGTCATAGACATTGCTGGGGCGAAGGAGGTATCACGGCAGGGGTTACTGGAAGTGCATGAACATCGTGGATTCGCTAGCCCTTGTGTGGGATCTGGCACTAGTTCTGAAGAATGGGGAGGGCCATCATCAGATGATTCCTCACATCAGGTGAAACGAGGCAGAAAAAGATGGCTCAAGCTGAGCAGTCACAAATATAACTATGCCCTGGGTGAAGACATTGAGTGGAATCAATTACTCACGATGTCCAGCATAACCTTGGTTGGTAAGGCTCTGGGTAGATATTTCTCTCTGAGCACCATTGAGGCATGGGTGGGAGAAAATTGGGCTGCTGAATTAGGTTATTCCCCTGAAGTTGTGGAATTAACCCGCAACTGGTTCGCATTTAACTTCCACTCGGAGGCACATACTACATGGGTTCTTAACTCCAATTGGAGCTGGGACCATTTCCCTGTCATGATCAAACCCTGGAATCCGATGTTTGATGCGAGCCGGGAACGGCTTGATATTGTTCCTTTGTGGGTTCGGCTACCGGGATTGCCACTGCATTACTGGTCGGAGAGACATTTTAAAGGGATAGGTAATCTAATTGGTACCTATTTGGATGGGGATTACAGTTTTTTCCAGACCCGGCAAAGGAAGATTGCCCGTATTCTTGTAAACCTGAATATCAGAGATGGGTTAGCACCGGATGTAACCCTCAGCTGGGGACCCTTCATTTATGTTCAGAAATTGGACTACAAAAACGTTCCATTCAGATGTTGCCATTGTCATGCTTATGGTCACCCGGTGGCTGAATGTCATCTTCCGCTTCGGAGGAAATCTGGAGGGACTCATAAATCTACTTATGATGCGGGAACTTCACGGTCGACTCCTGCTACAGTTATCGGACCTCCTCTTGTCGTGGCATTGGAAGCGGATGAGGGTCATGACAACACACGGGAAATGGAAGACCCACTGGGTGGTGCTCATACGGGACATGTGGCTTCGGCGGATGGGACTGATGGTTTACCTCAGGAACAGGGTTTTGCGGAGGACATTGGTGGACAGCCGGTACCTGGTTCTTCTGCGATGGTGCTTCAAACTGCTCCTGCAACGACTCCTGGGCCGTCGTCAGCGGGTATTACTCATTCCATTAATCCCCTTTCCTTTCATTTTGTTTTAAAAAATTGCACTTTGGATAATCCGGACTGGTTAGAGGCTTTGAAAAATTTACATATCTCCTCGGCTTTGGATATGGGGGAACCTATTGGTATCGAACCTGATATCCCTACCTCTCCACTTACCCCCTCCTCCACTCACACTAATATGCCGGACTCGGGGATGAGGCTGCTGGACCTACCGTTTGGATATGATCCAGGGCCTGTTGATGGATATACTTCACCTACTACTACTACCTCATCGGACTCTGGATACTTTCTTCGTTCACTTACCAAAGTTTCCCCGGGTGGGCTGGGGGCTGGGGTGAATAAAATTGGGAAGGGCCGTGGTAGGAAATCAAATCTCTCTAAGGCACAATCCAAGGCCAAGATAGACCTGATGGAGGGAAAACAGGTGACAATTGAACGGGCGCTTAGAGCAGTGCGTGCCCCGAAGAGGGGTCGTTAATGAAGGTTATGTCTTTTAACTGCAGGGGTATTGCTGGTCCCCATAAAAAAGCAGCACTTTGTAGAGTGGTATCCATTGAACACCCGGATATCATTCTACTCCAGGAGACTATGGGTGTTGGTGAGGGTATTAAAACGTTACTTGAAAGCTGGTTTGGAGGATGGTCCTTTGCTACCTTGGATGCTCGTGGTCGGTCCGATGGCCTGGCTATGGGCTGGAACTCTCATTCGGTGCAGTGCCTTAACCTATGGGGTGTGGAAGCGGCATTGGGGATGACTTGCAGCTCTATTGATGTTGGTGAAATCTTTACGGTGGTAAACGTTTATGGACCATATTTGAACCGGGTTCCTTTCTGGGATTCACTGCTCTTGAATACTGTGATGCAGGATGGGAATATGATCCTCGGTGGGGATTTAAATTTTTCACTTGGCCCGGCTGAAGTATGGGGTAGTAGGGCTAGGCCTGATCCATTGGCTGACTACTTCACCCACAAGCTGGTTACACATGATTTGTTGGATATTGAACCTACCCTACTTAAAGCTACATGGAGGAACAACAGGACAGGTGACTATAGGGTTGAGAAACGGCTGGATAGGTTTCTATTGTCAGAACTTTTTGTGGACAGAAGATACCTATTGAGACAGTGGGTAGGGTCGGGGGGCTCATCTGACCACTTTCCTATTTTCATGGAGATTAGGGATGGTCCTACTAAACCTGCTGGACCGATGAAATTCAATAAGATCTGGTTACAAGATGAGACCTTTTTTGATTTGGTGAGATCCCTTTGGGTACACTACAACCCAGGGGGGGACAAACTGCCTCTCATCAATTCTCTGCTAATATCAAAAGAATTAAGAGACCTGTAAAGGAATGGGCCTATGAAAAGAAGGGTAGGGATGAAAGAGAACTGAAGGCGATTGAATTGGAACTACAGTATATTTATGACTCTGGCACTAGGGGACTTGGCTCTATTGAAGAAAAAGCACATTTGACATCTCTGGAAGGTAGGAGGAATTTGCTTTTATTGGAAAAAGAGGAAACATGGCGACTTAAAAGCAGGGCACTGTGGCTCTCGGCTGGCGATGAGAATACTAAATTCTTTCATGCATATGCTAAAGGTCGAAAGGCATCTAATACCATATGGAGCCTGGAAGACTCTTCGGGGGATCCTCAGACTACTTTTGAAAGTATGGCTGGGGTGGGGGTTGAACATTTCCAATCACTCTTTAAGGCACCTGCACAGGCTAGTATTCTGGAGATTGTCAGGATGGCACAACTTTTTCCTCGGTTTGTGGAAGAGGAAAACAATCATGCACTGATGGCTGTAGTCGATGAAGAGGAGCTGAAGGGAGTGTTACAGAGTTTTCAAAAAGATAAAATCCCGGGGCCAGATGGATGGACTGTGGAATTCCTCATAGCTCTCTTTGAACTAATTGGGAAGGATCTACTGCAGATGGTTGAAGACACTAGAATTTCAGGGTGGATCCCAGCTGCTTTAAACTCCACTTTTTTAGCCCTCATACCTAAAGCTGACAATTCTTCTTCCTTAAGTGATTTCAGACCCATCTCCTTGTGTAATTGTGTATATAAGGTGGTGTCTAAAATTATTGCCAGGCGACTGAAAATCATCCTGTCTAAGCAGATTTCTGAGGAACAATTTGGATTTCTGGAAGGCAGACAAATTCATGAGGCGATTGGAGTAGCCCAAGAGGGCATCCATAGTATGAAATCTAAGAGAATCAAAGGAGCCATTATCAAGATTGATTTGTCAAAAGCATACGACAAGGTGAGCTGGATGTATATTCATTTACTACTTACACATCTGGGTTTTGCTGTGGATTTTATTAGGTGGATCATGAGCTGTATTACTACAGTATCCTTTGCGGTACTAATAAATGGTGCAGCATCACCTTTCTTTTGGTCTGAAAGGGGTCTTCTTCAAGGTTGCCCTCTTTCCCCATTATTGTTTCTGTTGGTTGCGGAAGGACTTAGTAGAGCATTGAAAAGGGCTTGCAAGGATGGCACACTACAGGGGATACAAGTGGCACCTGATTTATTTATCACACATCTACTATTCGTGGATGATATACTCATCTTCTGTTCTGGGTCGGCTAGGGATATGGAAACTCTCCAGGACATTTTTAAACTCTTCTCACGAGCTACGGGAATGGAGATTAATGACAGAAAATCTACTATTTCGACACACCTCCTTGGGGATGATGAGATCACTACTATTCGGAGGCTCTTCCCTTTCACTTTCTTAATTCTTGATGATGGCTTTTGCTACCTTGGATACCACCTAAAACCTAATTCATACACCAAACAGGACTGGCACTGGCTCATTGAAAAATTCCACAAGAGATTGAAGATTTGGAGTCACAGGTGGTTATCTCGGGCTGGGAGGCTGGTCCTGGTAAAATCGGTGTTGGAGGCCATACCGGTGTACTGGATGTCCCTCTCTTGGATCCCCAAAGGGACGCTGGAAACGGATAGGAAATTGTGCTTTTGATTTCTATGGAGTGAGAAAGGAGATTTTGTTTCACCTTGGGTTCGGTGGTAGAAAATCGCAATCCCAAAAGCCTTAGGGGGTTGGGGTCTTAAGAACATACATCTCTTCTCAAGTGCACTGGCAGCGAAAGGGGCTTGGAGACTGCTGAAAACTGAAAGCATTTGGACACGAGTTGTCACACATAAGTATATCTTCCCTGTTTCTTTAATGGACTGGGTAAGGGCCACGAATAAGACCCATTCTGGTTGCTCTGTCATATGGAAAGCTGTTTTAAAATCTTTTTCAGTGATTGGTGATCTTCTTACCTGGAATATAGGGAATGGAAGGGCTCTACGGGTTGGGGAAGATCCCTGGTATGGGAGTGCTGGAAGACATATCTTATTTGATGATTTGATTATATCCCTGCGTGAAATTGGCATCACTTACTTATCCCAGCTCGTTGTTCAGGATAGAACCAACCCATGGAATCAGTCGTGGATCAGGGCTGATACATTGGCACTCTCTGTGGAGGGACAGGGGGAATTGAGAACATACTACCGTGCACTCAACTGCTCACATGTACACATCCGTAACAGGGAGGACGCTCTGGTATGGGAGGGGGCAACAAATGGATTGTACACACCTAGGAATGGTTACATTAGCCTATGTCATTTCAATAATCCTCGTGCTTTGGTGGGGTGGTGGAAATTCCTTTGGAGGATTAACTGCCCATTGAAACACCGTATCTTCATGTGGTGTGTTCTTAATGATACCATCCCTACCTGGGATTTTTTACAACGCAAGAATAGGATGGGGCCTGGGTGGTGCACTCTGTGCAAAGCAAATGAGGAAACATGTCAACACTTATTCCTGCGCTGCCCATACATGGTGCAGGTTTGGGCGGAATGCTCCCGATTGACAAACACTATCTTTAATTGGGATGGGGATACGATTCTGGCCGCATGGTCACAGTGGTATGAGGACCCTATTGGTTTGTGCTACATAAATCTTCCTTTGCTGGTGGCATGGGGAATCTGGTTGGCACGGAATGGAATGGTCTTTAATGAAAAACCCTGTACTCCGGTGGTTTCTGCTGTACAGATCTGTGGATTTTTAAAGGCCTATCCACACCACATCAAAGCTGCAAAACAACGAGAAGTCCTAGCACTTGAGATTGATGACTCCTTACCTTGGGGATTCTATGATGGGTCTACTTTTGAATACAAATGTGGGGGAGGGGCGATTCTACATTTATCTCGTACCCACTCTTACCACATGTACTGGGGTTTGGGGGAGGGTGGGAACAATTATGCTGAATTAATGAGCCTCATGCTACTTCTATTGTTTGCTAGGGAGGTTGACTGTCAACAGCTAAATGTGTATGGAGACTCTATGAATGTCACAAATTGGGCATCTGGTACACAACACTGCAGGGATATTAGACTTGATAATATTCTACGGGATATCTTGGAACTGAAGATGCTCTTCTTACATTTTTCTTACAGACATATATACAGGGAGAACAACCAGGAGGCGGACCAGGATGCTAAGGTTGGCAGGGACTTGGCAGTGGGGCTGTGGAAAGTGATAGAACATCGAGATGGGACAGACTATGAATTTTATCATCGACCTTTTATGGACACAGTTTTACAGGATTAGCTGCTGGAACAGTTTTTTCTGTTGATGGCACTATTTACTATGGATGGTTTTTAAATTTTCTGGATACTCTAGAAAGGCTGCGCCCTTTCATACTCTTTAGTTTATGGTTTTTTGGAACACGGGAGGATCGGGGATCCAAACAGTTTCTTATTTTTGTTATTATGCCATATTTTGATATGTTGGTTTTATGATGTAAATATTGGCCATATATTGGTTTTTTTTGATGAAGCTCTTTGGACTGCAAAACTGAAATTTTTTGCTACTAATGTAACGTCCTGCAATGGATGAACGCATGCGATACGCATATACAGAATGTAATTTTTCACCTCTGTGAATAAAAGTATGCTTTTTTCTTGGGAAAAAAAAACATTATAATTAAAAATTTAAAAATACATTTAAAAAAAAACTAAGTATCTATATACTAACCAAACTAACATTATAAAAAATTTAAAAAAAACTATACAAAAACTTAAAAACAATTAAAACAAAAATTTAAAAACAATAAAAAAATCAAACTATACAAAATTTTAAAATAAATTAAAAAACAAAATAATTAAAAAAAATTAAACTATACAAAATTAAACAAACTTTAAACAAAAAATTAAACAAAATTTAAAAAAACATAAACTATACAAAATTAAACAAAATTTTAAAAAAAAAAACAAAATTTAAAAAAAATTGAAACAATGCAATGGTGGGGAGGTGGGCGGGTGGCGGTGGAAGGGAGGGCGGCGGGGGAGGAGCGAGGAGGGGCAAGGGGAGGGCGACGGAGGGATAAGGGAGGAGGAGGAGGTGGTGGGTGGCGGCGGTGGAAGGGGAGGGCGGCGGGGGGAGGTGGAAGGGAGGGCGCGGGCGCGGGGGGGAGGGGGAAGTGGAGGGGAGCGGGGAGGAGGAAGGAGGGGGAGGGAACCTCCCGCTTTGGCGCCAAAGGGCGGCCCTCACGGCCCCCTCGATGTCGGGCATCGACGGGGGCCGTGAGGGCCGCCCCTTGGCGCCCAAGGGAGCGACCTTCCTCGCTTGGGCGCCAAGGGGCGACCCTCACGGCCCCCGTCGATGCCGGGCATCGACGGGGGCCGTGAGGGCCGCCCCTTGGCACCCAAGCGAGCGGCTCGATGCCCACCCCTCCCTTCCACCTCCTCCTCCCTTCCCCCGCCCAGCTCCACCACCTCCTCCCCTTCCCCCTCCGCCGCCCTCCCCTTCCCTCGCCACCGCCGTCGCCCATCTCCCCCCTCCCTCGCCGCAACCCACCTCCCCGACCATTGCATGGTTTTGTTTTTTTTTTTAAATTGTGTTTAATTTTTTGTATAGAATAATTTTGTTTTTAATTATTTTGTTTTTAATTTTTTTTTAGATTTTGTATAGTTTGGTTTTTTAATTGTTTTTAAAATTTTGTTTTAATGTTTTATATTTTGATTTTTTTATTGTTTTTAATTTTTTTTTTTAATTTGTTTTTAAATGTTATATAGTTTGATTTGTTTTTTTTCCTTGGAAAAAGTCGTAATTTTATTATCAGAAGATACAAAATTACATTCTGCAGATATATGGAGAGCAAAAGCTGCTCCTTACATTGTCACATATAAGTGGGTACAGTAAATGAGCTCGGGAACAAACCCTCATTGCACATAAAAATGGAGGATACAGAAAATACTACAGAAGAGTGAGCAGAAACCTGCTCATATCCACCATAGCCTCACAAGAACTAGAAGCTATGACCATCCACAGCTCACTATGCAGTAGACCCTCCACAGAAAGAAATAGATCCGTCAAAACCAAAACCCTCATCGGAGGAAGCAGAAGATCCATGTCTGTGGATAGAGCAGCAGACACGGTAGACCTCCCAAACCGACGAAAACAGCCAGCAAGCAAACCCCTGATGAAGAAGCAGCCAGACAAACCCCATATTGCTGGAGCAGACCGCCGTCGACTTCCGCTCTCCCATCTCTGTAAAGATCATACGGTGGTTCCAGTGTGGGCAGCGGCGGCATTGGCGACGGAGCTGTGGCTCCCGGAGGTGCTGCGGTGGCGTTGCTTCAGATTCCAGATCGGTTGCGAGAGTCGGCGGTAGTTTTGGTGGTGTGTACCTGAGGCGGTGGCTTCTTGATGCGGGAGGCAGGCGTTTTCCTCTGTTTGATGTTGCGGTCAGTGAGTCTTTAACCCTCTGCCTCTGCCTTTGCCCACTCAGATGCCCAGTTTTTCTCCCAAATCTCCTCTCGGCTCAGCTCCTTTCGTGCGGCTCTGGCGGCAAGCGGCTGGCCCCCATCTTGTATTGAGTGTTGAAGATCTGACGCTTCTTGCATTATAAGGTCACCTGTGCCTAACCTTGATCCTGATTTATGCATTGAAGCAATGAATGCTGCATCTGGAGCGAGCACTCATCTAGCCGACGCCATTCAAAACCCTATCCAAGACTCGCAACCAGTTCTTGGAGCTCTCCCCATATAGTTTGATTTGTTATTATATATAGTTTGTTTGTTTTTTTTTTTAATTTTATAATGTTAGTTTTAGTCTGTTTTAATTTTTTTTTTAATTTTTTTTAAAATTTTGTATAGTTTGTTTTTTTTTATTTTTAATTTTTTATAATGTTATTTTTATTTTGTTTTTAAGTTTTTTTAAATTTTGTGTAATGTTAGTATATAGTTAATTAGTTTTATTTTTTAATTATAATGTTAGGTTAGTTTATTGGGTTTTTATTTACTGTGCCACAACTATAGGAACGCGATCGATCTATGTAAACCACTAGCCAAAAATTTCTCGCCACACGTCCTGCCACTGATGATGTTTGTTGATCTCTTGCTCGTTCTGACATTGTTGCGGAGCACCATTGAACTATGGATTCTGCATCTCGGATATGAGGTTCCCTGTCAAACCTCATCTCTTCCCTTCGTAGTGCGGTCTTGATGCATGCACCGATCCCATCATGCTCTCCTTTGCCGTTCCCAGTCTCGAAATAGTTCCAGATATGCGGCACATTACAAGTCTTATGCAAAGTACTCATCCATTGGAATACTCGGGCATTTTTGAACTGGCCCGCACAACCATCCGACCATATCCAATGCTGATCCATATGTATATCTCTCTCCTTCAACTGATCATAGAAAATTCAAAAACAATGTTGCACATAATGCAAATCATGGGTTCTATCATCACTTATGTAAAAGTTTGTCTCCTTCAATGTTATCCTCTTGTCATTGCTGCTCTCTAGCCCATGCCTATACATAATATGTACCATGATGCTGACTTGGTCTGAATGGTAGTATTGACTCTGGATTTCATTTTGTGGCTGAAGGGTGTAATTTTTTCCAAAATCCACAATTGACACTATGGTTCCAATGGGAAATGTGTCCCTGCATTTTCTGTATTGCTCATCTTTCCATTGCGCTACATGCACATGTTGAAGATACTGCTCAGTTTTCTCATAGAATTCTGTCACGAAGTCACATACCAGTACCTATTACCATGGAAACAAGAGAAATATTACAATGTGGCCTTTGGAAAAATGTATATGCCATAAATTGAACGTGTAATATGGAAAATATTCAATATTCATTTGTACCTGTGACTTTACCAATGCAATATTTTTACATTCTTTGACATTGTCTAATTGATAGGTCACGTACTTGAAGCTCTGCATCTCCACACCCATCATGCCAAATTTTGTGTCCTTGCTTTCATGAATGCAATGGTTCAAAAGAGAAAACCCACTGCACATAGAACATGTCCCATATAGACACAATTTTTTATAATACTTTTGTCCTTCGGGCCTTGGACACATGATGTTGTGGATAAAGTCTCTTGATGCATTCGGTGGTAGTATGGATTCATTGCAGCCCTGCACAATGTTAGTATGCAAATCACAAAATATATGTTTATATGTGTCATAATAATATTCATATTCTACGTGGTATCTACAACAAGTGTTCCGATCAATGCATATACAAACGTACCATGGTTTGCATTTCTCAAAGGACCTTTGGCCAAGGTTCAATTGTGTGTGCTCGTTCCTAAATCTCTCATAGAGTTCAGTCTATGTGGTGTCAAGGAAGTGTTTAACATGGGGCTCACGTTCAGTAGAACCTTTTCTCAGTTTTAGCACGTATCTTTGGTTTGATGAAGGTTTAGTATGATCATGCCAAAAATTTTGTATTAACTCTTTAATAGCATCAATTAGCGTCCTATCTACACGAGGCAACCTACCAACAAAATCCCAACAATCGTTTCCACCCGGAGTGTCAAGATTTTCTCTTATAATAGAGTACTTTTTAATAGTTTTTCTATTTAATTTGAGTATGTGAGAAGTGTGCGATAGCAGGCGACGTTGCCTTGTGGACTTGCTTACAACTGATTCCGCTAAAACATGACGAGCCGCACAAAGATATTTTGTACGAGACTTCTTCCTAATCGCATTAAATGCAAATTGGAGATTTCTAACAATATGACTGTTGGCCTCTGAACTTTTAACCATCTTCATGCCCAAAATTCTCCTAACAACAGCTAAAGAACGTGACTTTAACAAACATAGCAATAATTGACATTTACCTACATCACCTTTGGATTCAAAATATTCTTTGACAATTTTGTTGCATTGCCATTCAATAGTGCGTTTTGGCAACTTGCCTTCAAGCCCCGACATAGCACTCTCATCCACATGAATACGTCTAGGAGTCCTTCTTCTTGCACTAGATAGTCGAGGTAGGGAGGGTGGACATGAGACATGAATACCATAGCTTGTTTGTTGTGGTGCTTTGTTCATAGATTGGGCTATAATGGGAGTGTGGTCGACAGGGTTGTGGTCTTCTTGGGGAGATTGAAAATTAAGCAAGGCTTGTATGTCCATCTCTACACATGCAGCATCTCCCAAAATTCTTGTGTCGTGAGGAACTTCAGAATGACTCGTTGATGGATTGTTGGTTGTAGATTGTGTTGATGTTGAAATTTGAGTTGGGTCCGTTGGACGCGACCGCTTTACCCGTGGTTTTGAAAAGAGGTTTTCATGTCAACAACTATGTTAGGATCAGTGGTAGGATGTGGGGCAATGATAGGACCATGTCTCAATCTTTCCATTCCCAACCTGGCCTTTTCTCTTAACTCATTGAACTTTTCAATGGGAAGATTCCTTCTATTTTTTTTTTTTGCGTTTCGTGAGTTTCCCATCTCCAAAAGTCTCTTTAACAAAACTATCAGGCCTACCCTTGCAAAAGAAAAAACACATAAGATATTAGTGCCATTATACAATGAACCTGACACATTCCAACATAGCTTACCACTTTACAAATTAACATATACAACTACAGACTATGTTGGTTTATTTGTGTTCGAATAAACATCATTATCCCTTACAATTCCAATCAATATAGATGATGTTTGGTCAAGTGTAGAGAGGAGAAACTGGTGTCTTGCCTGGCCATGAATTCATAAAAATTATGGTAGTAACACCCTACAACAGAGATGGCTAGAGATGCCTTGGGAATAGTTTTATAGTTTTTCTACATCAAATAAGGTAACCTTAATTAATTGCATTTTTTGCTTTCTCCCTTAATGTTATCAATTCTAGGACTTTGCACCTAGTTTGATTGCTTTGTCTTCCTAGTGGAATGGTATATCCTTCCATTTGAGGCAATGTCCTTTACCATCGTAAATTACTAGGTTATATAACACATTAAGGAGTTGAAGAAACAACAACAGACTATTTCCTTAGATCTATAAACCTTGAGATGATAGAATGTGGTTTTGATTTTAAAATACCCATGGTTAAATTCAACAATGCATCACAATAGAATGAATGTATACCTTGTTTTGTGCAAAACCTTTAGGAGGATGCAAATGTTTCTAACAAAGATCATGGTCTTGGGAAGGGTGATTAGGAGGGATATAATTTGACCTTTCAATGTGCAATATCTAGGCTGGAGAGGTGTTGGAGAGTGGGGAACTAGGGACTATACCAACAATAATCATGTTGAATAGAGCATGAAGTGGGGAAGTCTTGGTTTTTGGAAAGAAAAAACATTGTTAGAGGTGAGGGGATATTGTAAAGATGGTAGATATGGATGAAAATTATCATATTTGTATTCATAGAGAAAGGAAAGGTGCATATACTTACAGATATCCTCATTCCATACAATGGTATTGAATAAGAGACATGAGAGAGTTGAGGTTTTGTGATGAGTTGAAGTGATATTTTTAGTTATGTTTAGTGAGTGTGTGGTTTTTTTTGCTAGCATAATATGAGGTGAAAAGAACAAAATTAACTTGGGAACTAATTACACAATGAGGAGGTTGCATACTTCATCTTGTCTAGTGTTCATATATGAGTTTTTTTAGATGTGAACTTGGGAAATATTCTTGTCAAATTCATTGTTGTCTATGCATGGATATTTTTGTGGGAATATGACAAAAACAAAAAGGCATGGGCTCATCTCAAATCTTGTGAATGAAAAGACTCATTTACAATTCACCATACCTCTATGGAAATGATCTCCACTTGCTTGAATGAATCCACTAGATTCCAAGAACACTGAAGATGTTTGATAGATTGCAAGAAAACTGAAGATGTTTGATAGATTCCAAGGGTGATTTTGTGTCCAATAGATCAAAGAGTGTCCAAAATATCAATGAGTGTGAGCCAATGAGAAACCTGTGAGAGCTTGAAATCCGCGGAAT